>CM068952.1:125727288-125739540 GCA_035128595.1 Eptatretus atami | reverse complement strand
GAAACCCGTAATCCCAGCAGCTCTGACTCCTCATTCAGCACCTCGAGGGCCCCCAAAAGGATATCTAAAGCCTCTGCAAAAATGACTGCATCATCTGCGAAATCAAGGTCAGAGATCTTGGCATTCCCAAATGATGCATCGCAGCTTGATCTCTCCGACATCCTCCCCAGGATCCAGTCCATACAAGTGCTGAAAAGTGTGGGCCAGTACAGCCCCATGACGAACTCCAGTAACAACTGGAAATAAGTCAGAGATGGTACCACCACATCTCATACACAGCACTCTCAGTACCAGAGTAGAGTTCAGACATCAGATCGATCAGTTTTGGTGGCACCCCATGAAGATCAAGAATTCCTCCCAGAGCGCGAATCCCGATTTCACTGAATTCGAACACTTTACAAGATCAACATAGCCTGCAAAGCAAGCCCTTGACGAAACTCTCGTCCCATTCTGTTGAGGACACGAAGAGCAAGATACGGTCAATTCATGACCTCTTTGGTGAAAGCCTGACTGCTCTGGATCTGGTGCTCAAGCAGATGGTGGCGAACCCTATCAAGAATTATCTGAGCAAAGACCATGCCTGGCACTGAGGAGCAGTGTCACCCCTCGGTAGTTGTTGCAGTCTTGGCGATCACCCTTCCCTTTCCAGAGAGGGACAACAAGGCCCCTCTTGCAGTCAGTTGGTATGATGCCTGTGTTCCAGGCAGAGCACAGAACTGCATACAACGACACGAGTGCAGCATTTCCACCGGCCTTGAGAAGTTCAGCCTGGATGCCACAGATCCCTGGAGCTTTACCCCATTTCAACCGGTTCACCGCAGTAGAGTAATCACAGGGCGCCGCCTGTGTTTCCACAATGAAGTGTGAACACGTTATTGGATTGTAACACCCCGACATCTCAACTCGACAGCTGGTGATTCAGCCTAGTACAGACCGCTCAAAGTAACCGGACCCAGCGGCCTCAACTTCGGACTCCTCTGCTCATACGAGCCTTGACCACTCTCTGCTCTAACTTGCAGATACACCGATGGGAATGGCTTGAATGGATACGTCAATGCGTGAATTCCCCTGTAAGCGCATGGAATCCCTTGACCTACAGGGATGCTCAGCCCCCTCACAGATGTTCTCGCACATAGCCTCCTTGTCCACCCTTAGCAACATAACAGTTTTGATGCCCTCACGTCCCTGAACAGCCGGCTCATGCATTCGCCTGGTTGGTGCTTGCGGACTCTAGTCAATGGTATCCGAGTGGCCTTGGAGACAAAAAGTTTCTTTGCCCTATGGTGAGGTTCAAAGACACCCCGCAACACAAGAGCGGTGTCTGAAGCACCAACAACTCTTTCAACCTCCCAAAACACCCAGAACTCCTCCAAAATCTCCACTCAGGCCTGTTCGCAAAACTCTCAGCACCTTCGTCATCCTTGAGCCTTGCAAACATCCACCGGGCTGCGATGGGACCGATTCTCCTGGATTAAGCGTGCAACTCAGAGTTGCAACAACAAGCCGTGGTCAGTATTGAAGGAACTGAGCACTCCGCTAGACCCTGCAGTCTGGATCAGTCCCCACGACCATCAACGAGGACATGGTCAATCCTTGCCACACCACCAGCATTGGAATACAAGTCCAGCGATGGCTTGTGGCGCTGAAACCATGAACCCACACCCCAAGTCTGACTTCTTGCAAAGTCAAGGAACGTGTGCTATTCGTGTTCCATAGTTCCTGACCCATGGACCAACACACGTCTCATAACCATTCCTTTCAGTTCCAGTCGATCAATTGAATCGCCCCAAACTGGAAGTGTACTCGTCTGGCACTGTCAACCACCACCACTCAAGCGGGGTGAATGTTCCTCACGTGAGATCACTCCTCAGTCGGAGCATATGGACAGAACCAGGGGAAAAATGACACCTAAAGGAGTGACGAATCCTTAGTCCACAATACGCTCGTTGCCGGTGTTACCTCAATTATCAGAAGTCCAGCATATTGGGAGCACAGCTACAGGCAAGCTCCTGGAAAATGGTAACCATCAGAGCGACCAAACCATAGTAGGTGTAACAACCCGCACCATATCTCGCCGCAATCCGGTCTCCAAACCTCAGAAGTTCGGCAATACCGATGTCCAAACGCTTAGCTCAGATGTGAGTGAACAGAGACAGTGATCTCCTTCTTGAGGGATGAACATTCGAGCACCCACGCCGAAGGACCGCCTCAGTTAACCCAGAGACGCGCCGTCGGTGGACGATCACCTTAGCACCACTACTGCGACAGCACTACCCGCAATCTGAACCGGGAATTGTTACCCTGTGTTTCCTCTACATCAAAGATTGGGGGTCCCGAAGGCTTGGCCCAACCCGTCATCGGTGCAGCTGCCCTCGAAGGGAAGACGCACAGGGTTACTTCCACATGGGTTTCAGATTTCTTTCGTTTTGTGTTTTGCGAATGAAGGTTTTACGTGGCCGGAGTGCAAATCCTGCCACACTAACCCTAATAAGAAGTACCCACGCCAGAGGGATCCTCCGCAGACACAGTTTGCGCACTAGATATGATGGCCGTTGGCTCAGAAAGGAGCTCCCTCCCTTTACAAGTTTTTTTAATCCTGCTGGTTGTCCATATGCCAAACCACCCCCTCACCAAATACACCTCTGTGGGGGAGCACGGTGCGTCGCCAGCAACCCGACCATGGGAACAGGTTAGTGCATTGTTACATGATATCTGTATAGCAAGTCACAATCTAATTCTCACTGACCTGATAACCAGATTAATATCGTTCTGAAGGTAATTCCAAAGTTCTAAAGGTAATCTAAAGAGCAATCCAAGAGTAATTCTAAATAGTTAATATCTAAGGTAATCCAAAGGGGTTCTAAAGGGTAAATTCTAAAGAGCCAGATTCCAAAGATAATTCTAAATATAATTCTAAGGGTAATTCCAAAGGTCTGAAAGGGTGATTCTAACGGTATCTCAAGGTATCTCCAGAGTTCCAAAAGGGTAATGCTAATAACTAATTCCAAAGGGTTTTAAAGTATCGAAGGTAATTATAAGGGTAATTCCTAAATGGTAGATTCTCAAGAGCTATTCAAAGATTAATTTCTGAATGTAATTCCCAAGTTCTAAAGTGTAATTCTAAAGAGCAATCTAAGGTAATCTAAAGGTAATTCTAAGAGTAATTCTGAATGGTAATTTCCAAAGGTTCGTAAAGGGAATTCTAAGAGCAATTCTAAAGTGAATTCTAAAGGTAATTTCTAAAGGTAATACTAAAGGTAATTAAGATCAAGGTAATTCTAGGAGTAACGATCAAGGTTAAAGGTTAATTCTAGAGCAATTCTAAAGAGTAATTCTAAATAGTAATTCTAAAAGTAATTGCTAAATAGTATCTAATAGTATTCTAAATAGTAATCTAAATAAGTAATTCTGAAGGTAATTCAAATAGTTCTGAAGTGGTGATTCAAAGGTAATTATACAAGGGTTAATCCAAGGTAATTCCAGAGTTAAAGAGTGATTTCCAAGGCTTTTTAAAGGGTTGATTCGTAAAAGGTAATTAAAAGGTAATTCTCAAGGTAATCCCAATAAAAGGTAAATCAAAAGGTTTGCAAGGTTCTAAGGATTAAAGGGTAATTATAAAGGGTAATTCTCAAGTAAGTCAAAGATTGAAGTGCAACTGTAATGGTATTCTAGAAGGTTCGAAAGTGTTAATTCTAAATAAAGGTTCTAAAAGGTAATTCTTATAGTTCTCAAGGGATTGTCAAAGGGTTTAATGGGGAATTCTGAGGAGTTCTAAGAGTTAATTTCTGAGGTGTTCATCGTTTCTAGCTTTGCCTATTGTCATATTAAAATGCAACTGAAATCGCTTCCTTGTGGACACGCATTGTGTTATATTAATTATTGTTACTACATTACGTGATAAAATGCGTATGTGTAAGTGATTTTTTTTGAAGTGCGCTTTAATAGCTTTGCCACGTATATTAATGTTCATTAACAGAGGTTTTTGGTAATCTATAAATATTATATAATGTGATCAACAGAGCTACAGCATGGCGTGAGTATGCACACTCACCTCTGAGCTGTCCACCTGGTTTGATTCTGACCCAGCTTATAAACTGTCATCCATGGGTTCAGGTTTTAAAAAATGTCAGGATTAGTATCTAAGCTATATATTAAGTAAGGATAAAAATATGGCAATTAGAAGGGCACATCTCGTGAATGGCTGCCTAACAGGCTGATTGTTTATGGACCTGAACCAAAATTTGAAGTTGGCCGTTCATGTCATCTAACAACTCAATCCACCAGTTTTGTCACAACTTTCCACAACGTTGTAAAATATCGTGCTATATATCATTTTTGCACATCCCCAATGTGTGAAAGAATCACTAAAAAATTATATCATCGATCCGAATTTCGGATCTCCCAAAATTAACATTTTGCTGCACACACCACACCTGCCATGAAATTTCATCCAAATCTGTCCACACTTTTTGATATCCTGTAACAAAACAAACAAGAAAAGTACTCATGCAGAGTACTATACTTCAAAATTCAGCCCCCCCCTCTCTCAAAGGTTGCCCGTGATTCATCAAATTTCATTCATTAAAGTAAAATGACAATCTTAATCAAAGCTCAGGTCAATTGGGAGAAAAATTATTATTTCTCAGATTGAATTGATGATTTTAGAATTTGACCTTGAGTTGACCTTGACACTTTTGACCTCAAAAAATAGTTGCTTTCCCAATCACGATGAAAGTTGAACAGGATTTTGTATAGTCACCAAGTAGTATGATGTAATTGAGCATCTTTCAGTTGAAAATGATGTTACTAGTGGCCCTTGAATGACCTTGACTTTTATTATCTCAAAAAATGTTTCGTTCCCAATTCAAGAATCACTATTGCAATTGGCTGTTTAATTTCAAGTCAGTTGTATGAAAATGTGACGATTTTTCAGCATAAAATGCTGATTTAGAAGTTTCACCTTGGAGTTGACTTTGTCTTTTGACCTCAGACAGTTCGTTTCCAAATATTAGTGACGCAATATGCAAATCTTGTTCAACTTTCAAGGCAATACTCGCGCACGAAAAAATAATAATTTTAGAAATTGGACACAAGTGACCTTGACTCAAATCATACGCTTCTCAGTGAGACAACTTTTACAACTTGGAAAGTTTCATGATGATCGGTTTAAGAATTGTACCTGTAGCATTGACAACAGACAGACGCACAGACAGACAGACAGACAGACAGATACAGACAGACAGACAGAATATACAAAATCGACTGACCATATACTGAAAAAAATCTTCGATTTTCAAGCAACAAAATAAGAAAGCCATTGTGCAGAGCACGATAATTGTGAAATCCCTAAACTAATTGGAGCTAAAAAAAATTGGTTGGTTGAAATCCATGACCTAGTGTGGCAACTCCTTTTCACACACCATTTTAAGGCCTTTTCCCTGAACAGGGTCCCCCCCCCCCACGTTTTTTTTTGGGCCCCCCGGCCTCCAATCATGTACCTTTGTGGCAGATTTTTTACGGCCAAGGTGCCTTCCTGACGCCAACCCTGTTAGTCCCTTCAACCGCAGGGATAATTTACCAGTAACTAGCTCAATTTTGCTGACCCTCCGGAAGATACAGCTGCGTCAACACCTGATGTGAATTCAGTGGCCCGGCTCAGACTCAGACCCGGAGACCCAAGCCACACCCTAACCACTGAGGCCAAGCACCCAGGTGTGCCAACTCCTTTCAAATTCAAGTAAACCGGATGAAAATGACGATTTTAGAAATTGTCTTCGTGATTTTGGCTATTTTGACCTCAAAAATAATTGTGGATAATTCAATCACCTGATATGTAAATCCTGTTCAAATTCAATCAATCTGTGAAAATTGAGATTTTAGAAATTGCAACTAAGTTAACCTTTGGCCATATGTTGACTTTTTGACCTCAAAGCAAGAGCTTCTTGCTTATGACAAACTCTGCCATTTCCTGAAGTTTGTGAAGATCGTTTAAAATTGGTGACCTGGTAGTGATTGATTATCCAGAAAATAGAAAACAAACAACGACGAGATCACAGACCAGAGCCAAGCAATTACTTGTTAAATATTCGATGTTGTAAGATACAAACAGACAAATAGATCAGATAGGCGTTGAAAACCACAACCATTAGTTGGCGCGTAATGATAAATGCTTCTCTGAAAGAATATAAATGATGTGCAAACTCCTAACTGTATATGTGTCTGTATGTATGTAAAAATAAAATAATTAAAAGCTGGAAACATGAAAGATACCATCAGAGGAGGAAATTGAGTCTTATAAACATGACCTGTTATCAGAGACCGATAGAGCTGCAAGATCTTTCAGCATGGCGAACTGAATGGTAAATACTTCACTCTACAACACAAAGGACGTCTCGACTGTTTGATGTTCTCTGCTTAGTCCAACTTGATGCAACTGAAAACATTGGTGCGTCCTTATTAATTAAAAAACCCTCTTTTGATCACACTTCTATTTGTTCTCTTTATGCATTTACTACCATGCTGCCATGGTGCTTCTCAGCTTGTGCCAAATGCCAGTTCTATGCTGTGGCATTGGCTGTTTGATCTCAAATACTTGCTCCGTATAATATTAGAAAAGAGTTTCCAATTCTGTGTTCAATTAATTGAAAATTTTTATTCCATCCTGATGTGAATGACTTGTCGTTTGCCGTTGATATTACCCTAAACATTAGCTGAGCTGTTAGAATTGTAAATAGTTATCATCTCCCACTCAAAAAGCACATAACACCGAATGACCCGCGGCTGAGTCGCTGCGAGTCCGCAAGGTCTCAAACTGGACCGGAGAATTCATAACACTGCTGATGTATAAGGGAAACCTGAGTTTCCTTTGCTATTGTTGGATGTTGGAAACTTGTTATTAACAAGCTAGAAACACCTGCTCCCTTTGGGAACTGGCCAGAGGGGGAAGGGTATGTTTTGTCTTCATAACTGTTGCAATTATTATCACTACTATTATTGAAAGTATCATTATTTCTTATACATGATGTTGTTTGTGTGTTGGTTATACATTATTGTACGGGAAGCGTTTTTGGAAAAAGTCATGATAACTTGGAACGACGTCAAGCTGCATGTATATACCTTAACAGGCTTCTCCAAGGCGGAAAGAAGGCAATAAAACAAGGAATTCCTCTGGATTTTGCAGTCGAGTCGAAAGAACCACAGGCCTACTGCAATTGAAAATTAATAAGAAGGCCTCTTATTCGTGATACAGGATTAACAGTTCTGAATGTCGTCTCATGAATATCCCTCTCCCACTACCACGAAGCAGCTTGCAATCAGTACACATCTAAATATTTACTAAACTCTCATCTGTATATATGTATGATTAATGTTCCCGAAATACAGCCAAAACGACACGATAGCACAAAAAATTAGGGCCACCTTAACTCACATTCGCACTCGTGTGGCAGTATCAAGTTCGCTTCAATCGGGACAACGAAAAAATTATTAAAAATCAAATTCCATTCAGTCAAGTACTCTCGGAATTATTATCAATGCAAACAACCTTCACGATAGTTGGGAGCTATCTTTTTTTTATTATTTTTTATTTTTTTGAAATGATTTTTTTATCAACCGTGTGACACAGGACACCAACGGTTTTACAGGTCGTTCAGTTAAGGTATATAAATTTGCATCGGCCCACCTCGGAAGAGTATGAGATAGGAGAAAGCATCAATTCTTCAACACCATTTTCATTCACCAAATTTCGACATTGATTAATAAATATCATCTGTACTGAGCTTATCTCCAACAACCAAATGACAACACACATTAGCAATGAAGGAAACAACATACATACATTCACAGGCAGAAACTTTTAACATGTATAATACTTTATGGGTGGGCATGCATTTTATATGCAAATGAGGAGAGTTATGTCTAAGCCCAAACAAAAAATTTCTCGAATGATTATGATATTAAATGTGTTTGAAGAGCAGCATTTAAGGGCCGTTACACAAAATACGACGGACACTTTGTCGGGTGACAAGGTGTTTTCCCGGATCACAAAGTTGGGTGGTGGGATGGGGGTGGAGGAGGGTTTCAGAGCCCAGTCCATGACTTCATTATTGTTGTGCAGCCATCTTGGATTTCCTTTCACAAGACAAGGAATTTAATTACACAGCCTTCTTTCACTTGAATTCATCCGAAATCGGGCAACGTGCTTCATGTCATAACTTGAAGCTAGAGAAGAGAGCATTATTTTTTTTTAAATAAAAAAAAGTAAAAGGGGGAAGTTCAACCAAGTTGTACATTGGAGGAAGCTGAAGGGCAACACTTTCTCATTCCACTGAGCTGTACAGATGCCCCCAGTTAAAAAAAAAAACAAAAAAACTTGCGAGAATGGAAGCTGAACCAAAATTTTCAAACGGTGACATCCCTCGTTCACAATCACATTTTCTAGGCTTGAGTCAGGCAAATGCACTGAGCTCACGAGGAGGAGGGTGTCAGAAAACACCAAAAATGATGACGTGTTGTTAACAGCCTCCGAAACAAAAACAGGACGACAAAGAAGGCAATCATGCTGTAACTTAATTGTCACATCATGAGTTGGAAACAAAATGATAAAACACATGCCCTTGAACAGTTTATTCCTATGATCGTTCAAAGCGCTGCAAAAATGCAGAAATGACTGAGCAAATGAGGGCAGCGATATTTGGTCCCGGTATTGTACAATATGCTCAGGTTCAACATTATTTATTTGTGTAGTTCAAAAAAAAACAACCATGTGTGACAAGGTGTGGAAAGGAGTTTGAAATTTACTTCCACCACACGAGAGGTGGACGAGGTTATTTCACCCCTTCGTCTGTTTGATTGGGAACAAAATATCGCAAAAAGTTGTGGACGAATTTGAGAGAATGTGTGGAGACGTTGTTGTATGTAAAAAGGATGAAATATAAGATTTTGGTTAACAGATCCCAAATCCGGATCTGGATCCGGAATTTTAAAAGTGATTGTTTCACCATTGAGAAAAAAGGCCAAAAACGGCATTAAGCACAATAATTTCAAAAAATTTATGGACTGATTCGGACAAACTTGGTGAAGAGTCGGCTTAGGTAAAAGAACAAGCGGCATTGAATTTTAGTTCACGCTCCAAATCCAATCCGGCTATCAGTGGATTACAAAACGTAAACTATCAGCCGTGGTATGCCTACGAGTGTTATTTGCACTAATCATAATTCATCACCGAGTGCCCTCTGAGTTTTGCACTGTATCAGTAAACGCTTGTGAGGTGTATTTGTAAGGTTGAGGTTGTGGTGCTGAACGTTTCAAAGAGCTCACACAAAACAATATCTTTTATTGATACATAGCGAGTGTCGTGAGACTAGTACGAGTAACTAAACGATAGGGCGTAACAGAACCAAAGGGAAGAGTAGAGAGATGGAGAAACACCAACAGCAGACGTTGAAGGCCAAGCAGAGGGAACTTAAAACAACAATGGTTGGGAGGGAATGGGGAAGGGATATGCAGTGGGATGGACAAGATGGATACAGAAGGAAAAAATGGAAATTTGTAAGGAGGAGGGATTGGGTGGGGGGGGAGGGGGGGTTAACCGAGTAAAAAGATATGGTTTTGGATGGGGACTGAACTCGGAGTCTAGGTAAGTAGATGGGGTTTGGGGGGTGGGGTGCCATATGGTCCTCTCGGGGAGAGATAGTAGAGATGTTGAGATTTATCAGGATTGGAAAGCCATTTTCCAAGTGTTTGACCACCTATGTGATATTTGGCAAGATCGAAGAGATTGGAAGAGGCTGCAACTGCCTCTGAAGGATGAGGGGATGTCACAGTGGAGGATGGAGTCATCAGCAAATTAGATAAAAGAGGAATTTTCCAGAGAGCCGAGAGATAATTTAAAAAACCAGGAATAGCTGACCCAGAGTACTGCATTGGGGCACTCCAGCCTTGATCGGGGAGGAGATGAAAGAGATTCCTTGAATCACAGGCTATGAATATAGAGTAAGATCAAGTAAGGAGGAAGCCATCTGTGGAGTTTGGATTCGATGCCATAGTTGAGAGTTTAGAGAGAAGGCAGAATGCCAGACTGTATGCAAAAGCACAACATATGTTCAAAAGGACGCCCTGATCTCATGTCTGCATTGAGGCGTTCCATCCATTGTTGGGTCAGTAGAAGCAGCAGTAAGAGGTGGTCACCTGGTTCCTCAAACCTATAATGATGATCTGAGATGAGGTTGTTTGGAGAAAAGTGAAGTGATTTCATATCGACTGCTGAATGATCGATTCCCATGACCTTGCTGTGGTGATTGAAGTAAGCTGATAGTCTGTCATTAGTATTTGCCATTTTTGTATGTAATGCAGCAAGTATTGGCAGTTTTACAGCAGATGCGAAGATGACACGAGGGCAAATATGGCACAGGGTGAAAAGGCAGAGAGAGGAGTGCAAAGCAACAAAGCAGGTTTAAGACAGACGTGAAGCTGATGTCACCAGTCCAGGAGCAGAGTCAGAAGCGAGGCCGAAATACCTTCTCTAACTTTTAAGGTGCAAAGACCTATCCGTAACAGTTTGGTACGCAGGGAATGAAGGCCAAATGGGGTTGACGGGAAGCAAATATTAAAGTTGGAATACAAACAAGAATTGCGGTGTTCAGCCTTCTCACCCGAGCGAGTCAGCCTGTGGGTGACATTTGAAGAGAGGGAAAGACATGAGGAGACATCATTAACAAGCCCAGCACGTTTTTGAGAGGGAGACAAAGTCTGATAAGTTCCTTCTTGAAGTCTTGACAGCTGTTTGTCTGGTTCTTCTGAGAGTGGACACACACTTTTGCAGAAATTTTTTTGAATGCATGAGATTGCTTCAGTCAGCATTAGCCTTGCACAGAGAAGATGAAGATTTCAGTATACCACAATGTGGAAGAAGGGTCAGATTAATAATCGGAAGAGCAAGAGGGAGAAATTGTGCAGATTGAGAGCAGATTTTGTGAAAATTCCCAGGCTAAGTTCAATTAAATCAAGGGGCAGTAGATGTGGAGATGATCTGGAAAAGAGATAGCTGCTTGCAATCCCTCGCAATCGCTTGGAGTGAAATGTAGACTTGCTTGGTGTTGAGGCAGTTATTGCAGAATAGCCCAGAAGGATCTTGCATCACACAAGCACATGAGTCAGAGAACCAATTGGAGCAGAGGAAGAGCAGGAACATTTTGGAAAGTTCTTTCATCCACTAAGTGCAGAAGGAGGATTTTGCCATTGAAGAAATTTGGGTTGGAATTACAGATGTGGTCAGTCCCATGGATCACAGAAGTTCCGTGTGCTGAAGTACCTGGCTGGTGAGAGAGGTACTGATACCCAGCTAATTTGCGATGTTGACATGAAATCGCCATATTCAGAAAGAAGTTGGTATGAGTGTTAAAAGTTGTCATGTTGTCTGAAAATATGGAGATGGAAGTCCACTGTTAAGGGATGTACAACACACAGTAGTGAACAAAAGTGGAGCGCAGTGGGAATCGCAGCTCGATGTACTCTGGGGATGGGAGTTGTAAATCAGTTCAAGGGCAGTGAGAAATTGAGGAAGTGCAACTCCAGCCTATCAAATTGAGAGGACAAGAAACCGGGAGAAACACTAAGAGTCGTGGACATCCGTGGAAGGAAGATTCTGTTCCCAATCATGTTCTATTATGGTGCCTGATGAGAAGTCAGGCTTAGAGTGTTATTTAACATATATTTGTTTATTTATAACACTAAATTATACCTCTCGGATCAAGTTGGCATTAAAATAACACAAACAATGACACACCGTTAAATAGCATTTGAGTCATCACAGATGGACCATCTATAATAACAGTCAGTGTGGTCAGTCAGTCAGTACGTCAGTCAGTCAGTCAGTCAGTGTGTGTTGTCCTTCCATAACTCCAAAACCGTGCAGCCTAAACTTTGCAATGCACACTAAGGAACTTTGAAGGGAGTGCATGAGTGAAAATTGAGAGTTTTGGGTAATTAAAACACCTCTTTTGAAGATAATTAACAGCCTTATTTGAATTATATCCTTTATCAGGTGGAATCCTCAGGCACCATGCTTCCAGATGGGTCTTAAAGGCACATCCTTCGGTTACCTTCATTTGGGTTTAGATCACATTTTTTAGCAGCTGCTCCAATAATGCCTTGAGTGTAAACAGGCTCAAGTGATTCTAACCATAAAGTTTTTTTTTTTTAAAACTTTCCTCACATATATCAAGTTGAATACCGTGATCATCATACGTACAA
>CM068952.1:125700498-125718358 GCA_035128595.1 Eptatretus atami | reverse complement strand
GTTTGCACTGTGTACTGCAGTAAACCCATTGTGAGGTGTATGTTGTAAGGTTGGGATTGTGTGCTGAACGTTTCAAAGAGCTCACACAAACAATATCTTTTTTATTGTATACATAGTCGAGGCTCGTGGAGGAGCTAGTACGAGTACACTAAACGGATCAGGGCGTAACAGAACAAAGGGAAGAGTAGAGAGATAGGAGAAACACCAACAGCAGAGTTGAAGGCCAAGTCAGAGGGAGACTTAGACAAACAAGGGGTGTGGGGAGGAATGGGGAAAGGAGAGTATGCATGGGATGGACAAGATGGATACAGAAGGAAAAACTGGAAATTTGTAAGGAGGAGGGATTGGGGTGGGGGGGGGGGAGTTAACGAGGGTAAAAAAAGATCATGGTTTTGGATTGGGGACTGAACAGGTAAGTAGATGGGTTTGGGGGTGGGGGTTGCCATATGGTCCTTCCGGGGAGAGATAGTGAGGGTGTGAGATTTATCAGGATTGAAAGCCATTTTCCAAGTGTTTGACCACCTATTGATGTTTGCAAGAATCTGAAGAGATGGAAGAGGCTGCAACCTGCCTGTCTGAAGGATGAGGGATGTCACAGTGGAGGATGGAGTCATCAGCAAATAGATAAAAGGAATTTTCCAGAGAGCCAGAGAGATAATTTATAAAGACCAGGAATAGGACTGAGCCCAGAGTACTGCATTGGGGCACTCCAGCCTTGATCGGGAGAGGAGATGAAAGGATTCCTTGAAAGTCACATGGCTATGAGAATAGAGGAAATCAAGTAAGGAAGCCATCTGTGGAGTTTGGCATTCGATGCCATAGTTAGAGAGTTTAGAGAGGAAGGCAGGATGCCAGACTGTATCAAAAGCACGAAATATGTTCAGAAAGACGGCCCTGATCTCATGTCTGACATTGAGGGCTTCCATCCATTGTTGGGTGAGTAGAAGCAGCATGTCAAAGGTGGAGTCACCTGGTCTCAAACCAAATTGATGATCTGAGATGAGGTTGTTGGAGAAAAGGAAGTGATTTCATATCGACTGTGATGATGGATTCCATGACCTTGCTGATGATTGGAAGTAAGCTGATAGGTCTGTCATTAAGTTATTGCACATTTTTGTATGTAATGCAGCAATGTTGGCAGTTTTACAAGCAGATGG
Source organism: Eptatretus atami (assembly GCA_035128595.1). Lineage (NCBI taxonomy): Eukaryota > Metazoa > Chordata > Myxini > Myxiniformes > Myxinidae > Eptatretus > Eptatretus atami. The sequence goes on along the minus strand of CM068952.1, from coordinate 125,717,201 downwards.
AAGATGACCGAGGGCAAATGGCAGGGTGAAAAGGGCAGAGAGAGGATGTGCAAAAGCAACAAAGCAGGTTTTTAGGACACGTGAGCTGATGTCATCCAGTCCAGGAGCAGAGTCAGAGTCGAGGGCCGAAATAACCTTCTCTACCTTTTAAGGTGCAAAAGACCTAGTCCGGTAGCAGTTGGGTACGACAGGGAAGAATGGGTACCAAGGGTGAGGGGTTGGGGAAGCAATATTAGAAGGTTGGAATACAAACACAGAATTGCGGTGTTCAGCCTTCTCACGAGCGGAGTCAGCTGTGGTGACATTTGAAGAGAGGGAAGACATGGAAGGAGAACATCATTAACAAGGCGCCACAAGGTTTTTGAGGAGGGAGACAAAGTCTGAAAGTTCATTCTTGAGCTTGGACAGCTGTTGTTGTCTGGTTCTTCTGAGAGTGGACACACACTTGTTGCAGAATTTTTTGAATGCACTGAGATTGCCTTCAGTCAGATTAGCCTTCCAGGAAGAGAAGGATTCAGTATACCACAAGTGGGAAGAAGGGTCAGATAATAATCGAAGACAAGATGGGAGAAATCTGTGCATGATTGAGAGCAGATTTCTGTGGAAGAATTCCCAGGCTAAGTTAATATCAGGGGCAGTAGATGTGGGAGATGAGTCTGGAAGAGAGATAGCTGCTTGCAATCCCTGCCAATCTGCTTGAGTGAAATGTTAGACTTGCCGGTGTTGAGGCAGTTATCTGAGAATAGCCAGAGAGATGTTGGCATCACACAAGCACATGATCAGATGAACCAATTGGAGCAGAGGAAGAGCAGGAGACATTTGTGGGAAAGTTTGTCATCACTAAGTGCAGAAGGGAGGATTTGCCATTGGAAGAAATTTGGGTTGGGAAGTTTACAGATTGTGTCAGTCCCATGGAGTCACAGAAGTCCTGTGCTGAAGTACCATGGCTGGTGAGAGAGGTACTGATACCCAGCTAATTTGCATGGTGACACTTGAAATCGCCATATATCAGGAAGAGAGAGTTGGTATGAGTAGTTAAAAGTTTGTCCATGTTGTCTGAGAGAGATGGAGATGGAGTCGTCACTGTTAAGTGGATGGTACAACACACAGATGAACAAAAGTTGGGAGCGCATGGGAAGTCGCAGCTCGATGTACTCCTGGGGGATGGGAGGTGTAAGATCAGTTCAAGGGCAGTGAGAAATTGAGGAAAGTGCAACTCCAGCCTATCAAATTGGAGGAGACAATAACCGGGGAGAGACACTAAGGAGTCGGTGACATCCTGTGGAAGGAAGGATTCTGTTCCCAGATGATGTCTAGTTTATTGGCAGTGGCCTGGATTGAGAGATGTCAGGTTAAGAGTGTTATTTTAACATATTTGTGTTATTTTAACACTAAATTGATATCCTCTCGGATCAAGTTGGCATTAAAATAACACAAACAATGACACACGTTAAATAGCATTTTGAGTCATCACAGGATGGACCCATCTATAATAATAGTCAGTGTGTGTCAGTCAGTCAGTACGTCAGTCAGTCAGTCAGTCAGTGTGTGTGTCCTCTCCATAACTCCAAAACCTTGCAGCCTAAAACTTTGCATGCACACTAAGGGAACTTGAAGGGAGTGCAGGAGTGAAAATTGAGAGTTTGGGTTAATTAAAACACCCCTTTTGAAGATAATTAACAGCCTTATTTAATTATATCCTTTATCAGGTGATCCTCAGCCACCATGCTCCAGATGGGGTCTTAAGGCACATCCTCGGTTACCTCATTGGGGTTTAGATCACCATTTTTTACAGCCTGCTCAATAATGCCTTGAGTTGAAACAGGCTGCAATGATTTCTTAACAATAAAGTTTTTTTTTTTTTAAACTTTCCTCACATATATCATTGAATACCTGATCATCATACGTACAAATCGCTGGATACATTGCAATGCTTATAAACGCCCGGAGATGCCAGCATTTGTGGCTTTTCATTTCCACACATGCCATAACCTATAAAATCTCTTAAACTAAGCCGAATTACAAAATTTAAACTCCAGAATTGAACTTCGCAGCAGTTCTGACGGCTAAAAGAAAAAAAGTGTTCATTTGTCCAATTCGAACATTGCTTGGGTGTTTTCAGGTGTATGGCTTTATTTCACCGATCGGTAATCACTTGCCGAGCCAGGCGTTCCATTGGAGTGCTTGCTAGAGTGCTGAGGCCACTTGGTAAGTACTCACCTAGCTGCTTGATTGTTAATTTCAAAGCCACCAGAAGTGAGACCCCTCACTTTGCTAATAGAAATACCAATCTTTGCGTAATTTCTAAAAAACAAAAATGGAATAAAAACTTAACTTTCACCCTTTAAAAATTGTGTGAATAAATTATTGAAATAGCTGCATTTTTGTATCCTTTTCTCACCTGTGTTGCAAGGAGAGCAACCTGCTTTGTGATGCTTTAAAATGTAGTGTATAATCAGCATTTTCTGAATTTAATCAATATTGGAAACAGGATTGAATACATCCATCCATTGGGACCATACTCTGTGCAGAGCATTGGTGCTGCATAAGCAGTCTCCTGAGCTATTGGGCACAATCCTGGATGGGTCACCACACCGACACAGGATACCAGCAAGCTGGTACTCATTTTGCCAATCTCAGAAGGATGACAGGCAGAGTCAACCCCACCTGGTATTAATTCAACAGCCAAGCAGGATTTGAACTCAGGACCCTAGGATCCCAAGCCCGCCACTCGAGCCATTAAGCAAACACCAGGCATGGATTGAATGAGACTCGCATTATTATAAGCGAAGAAGAAAGTGAAGGAAGAGATTTTCTGTGCGTTTTTATACAGAACACAGCGGTTAAAAAGAAAACGTTACCGTTTGGTCACATTTTATCGCCCCGGTATGCTGCCTACACTCATGCTTCCTTCCCTTGCCTTGATGTTGCCTTCATTCCTCTTACAATGCCTTCCCTCCCACAACCAACACACTTCCTTACATTGCCCTTACACTGCCTTCCATTCACCTAACGTTGCCTTCCCCTTCCATCCTGCTGCTTATCCTCCCCTCACATTGCTTATCCTCTCCTCACATTGCTTACCCTCCCCTCACATTGCTTTACCCTCCCCTCACAGTTGCTTATCCTCCCCTCACTCTGCCTTCTTCCCCTCCCTTCATGCTGCCTTCCCCTCCCTTCACCTTGCCTTCCCTTCACCTTGCCTTCCCCTCCCTTCATGCTGCCTCCCCTTGCCTTCCCCTCCCTTCACCTTGCCTTCCCTTCCCTTCACCTTGCCTTCCCCTCCCTCACCTTGCCTTCCCTTCCCTTCACCTTGCCTTTCCCTCCCTTCACCTTGCCTTCCCCTTGCCTTCCTCTCCCTTCCCTTCCTCACGCTGCCCACCCCTTTCCTCCCACTGCCTTCTCATTCCCTTTCCTTCATGCTGCCTCCCCCCTAATGCTGCCTCCCTCCCTCACACTTCTCTCCCCTTTCCTCCCACTGCCTCCCCCACCCCTCGTGCTGCCTCCTGCACCCCCTCACAGTGCCCACCCTCCCTTCACGCTGCCTTTGCCTTTCACGCTGCCTTTTTCCCCTCCCTGCACACTGTCTTCTTCTCCAACCTTCACCCTGCCTCCTCCTCCCTCTAGCTGCCTTCCAATTTCCTACCCTCACGCTGCCTCCACCCTCACACTTTCCTCCCCTCATGCTTCCCTCCTGTTTCCCTCACAATTCCCTTCCGTTTCCCTCACGCTGCCACCCCTTTCTCTCACGCTGCCTCCACCACCCCCTCACACTGTCTTCCCCTCCCCTCACGCTATTCTACCCCCAAACCCCCTCTCTTCTCCACCCCGTGGACATCTTCTGGCAGTCTCCGCGTACTGTATTAACACACCTATTTCATTCAATCCTGCACTACCCCCCTCCCCTTCTCCACAAGTCCCACTGCCAAACACAAGTTGAGAACCACTCCCCTCACACTTACCTTCTCCCAAACCCCCTCCCTCTCCCCACTTCCCCCTCTCCTCACTCCCACCCCCCCCCTCCCGGAGTGTACAGCGATGTTTCGTGAGGCATCGCTCTCCCCAACCCACCTTTCCTCGCTGTTCCCCCGTTCTTAGCTCCCTCCCCCCCCCTTTCCTTACCTAGTGCCCAACTGTGTCTGTGGACATCCTCCTGCAATTGGGTTACCTTTTTTAGGAGGTTGGTGGCAGGATTTGCATTCTGGCCACCGTAAAACCCTTCATTCCGCAAAACCCATGAACACAAAGAAAACTGAAAACCCACACCATGGGAGTACCTCCTGTGCTGCTGCCCTTCGCAGGGCAGCTCGCCAGTTGACGGGATTGGGGCAAAGCCTTCGGGACCCCAATTCTTTTATAGGAGGAAAAGCATGGGGTAAAAACATCCTGGGTCAGATTGCAGGGGTGGCAGAGTGGTGTCACCCACCAGACGGCGATCTCCTTGGATTATGAGGTTAACTTATCCCATGATAATTGAGGTTAACCTGAGGCAGTCCCTTCGGGTGGGTGCCTGGAATGTCCTATCCTGAAGAGAGAATGATCACCCGTCTCTGTTATCATCTGAGCTCAAGCATTTAAACATCAGTATTGCAGCACTCTCTCAGGTTCGGAGACCGGATAGCGGCAAGATCATGGCGGGTGGTTACGCCTACTATTGGTCTGGTCGCTCTGATGGTTCCCATGCCCAAGGAGTTGCTGTAGCTGTGTCCAATAAGCTGACTCCAATTATAATTGAGGTAACACCAGTCATTGAGCATATTATGAGAGTGAGGATTCGTCACTCCTTGGGTGTCGATTCCCTGGTCTCTGTATATGCTCCGACTGAGGCAAGAAGAGTGCGGAGGGGGAGAGGGGGAGAGGAGCGTAGTGGGGGATTCTGGTCGATATGCCGGCCAGTTTAACGTCCATCCGAGAGACGGCACATGCATTGATAAATCACCCTGCCTGTGAAACACCGGGATGACAGTTTGTAGTTGGTCGGGATTCAAACCCAGGCTAGACAGCTTAGATCGAGCATGCGTACCTCTTGGCTATCCTGCCGTGGTGTGGGGATTCATTGCTTTGTAACTGAAAACAGTTTTACTCATTGTAATCATCCAATTTATTTTGCCTTTTTAACGCCAGAGATATCCACATGGACAACCACACCGTGGTATCACCATGGAAGCTTGTAGACATTGAAGCTTGAAGAGTGCTCCAAGTAAGCACTGCAATGACACGGCTGAAGAAACTTTTGAAAACAAAACATTGAATGTTTTATACGTGTTTATCTATGCCGAAGTGACGGGTCATAGAATGAAAGTAGATCGTACAAAAAGGGGGAAACGTGGTGTAAAATAAAATTGCACATTTTCAGCGAGCCAGCCACCAACCATTGCACCACAGAATAATGCAGGGTCAACACAGGCGAGTCGCTCTTGAACTTTGATCAAGTCGATCGATGTACAGTATTCAGTGACAGTGTAAGTATTGTAGAGCACTCGCCAAGTGGCTTAAGCACTCAAACGAAACGGTTGATACGGAACTGCTGGCTTGGCAAGCAAATAGTGATCGCTGATCCCTCAAATTAAAACCTCCCGGAGAAACCCAAAATGTGAAACTATATCTGAATTAGACAATGAACACCCTCTTTTTTTTAGCAGTCAGTAATTCTGCTAAGTTCAATTCTGGAGCTTAAATTTTGTAATTCGGCTTAGTTAAAGAGATTCTAGAGGTTATGGCATATGTGGAAATGAAATACAGCCACGAATGCTGACATCTCCCAGCGTTTATAAGCATTGCAGTGAATACAGCAATTTGTAGGTATGATGATCAGGCATTCGATGATATGAGTGAGGAAAGTGAAAAAAAAACTTTATCGTTAAGAAATGGCTGCGGCCTGTTCCAAGCCAAGGCATTGTTGAGCACGCCGAAAAAAATGGCAGCTTTCGACTCTTGCGAGCTGACAGAGGGCGGATCAAAATGACACGCCGCCATCTTTGTAAGGCTCATATTAATTTTTGTGATGAGCACCCCCTAAATAATCTTCAAAAGGGGTCTTTAAATTCACCCAAACACCCAATTTTCATTCATGCACCACATTTGAGTTCCCTTTGTATGCATGCGAGGTTTCATGCTTTTGGAGTTATGGAGGAGATGGATGGACAGACGGACGGACTGATGGCTGGACTGATGGACGGACACACATTGACCTTTATTAATGTAGATGACAGCTCTACACGCTACTTGGTTGTGTGTTTGCAAGCCATGGTGATACATGGTAAAATTACCTGCACTGTTACTCTGCACTGTCCCTCTTTAAAATACAACCAAAAATACATTGACAGACAAAGACAAAGTTCACCTGTGTTGGGCCCCACGGTGTCATGTGGTGCCTTGGGCAGTGGCTCACCCACTGAAAATGTTGTGCAACATTAGGTTTTTTTACATGACATTTCCCATTTTTGTGCGATCTGCTTTTATTATACGACCCATCACTTCGACATGGATTGATACATATAACAAAATTCAACATTTCTTTTTGTTAAAGTTTTTTCAACCATTTTGTTGGAGTGCCTTCTTGAGTGCTTAAGCCACTTGGTGAATGCTATACAAGCTTCGATCTCCACAAGCTTCCATAGCAATTCGGTGGCTCGGTTCTCCCTGGGGACATCCACGGTGTTAGGAAGGCAAAATAAATTAGAGGATTCGAATGAGTAAAGCAATGGGACAAGTGAACTGTGAGTTCAAGAGAGAATTGAAAAAATGTTTTCAGTGGCTACAAAGCAATCAATCCCCACACCACGTCAGGATGTCCAAGAGGTACGCACACTCACTCTAAGCTGTCTAGCCTGGGTTTGAATCTCAACCCACCTATAAAATGTCATCAGTGTTTCACAGGCAGGGTGATTCATCAATCTGTGTGCTGTCTCTCGGATGGACAATAAACTAGGCGTCACATCTGCCGGAATTTCTCCCCCTTCTCTCACCCCTCCCCTCCTCACTTACCCCCCACCTCTCCTCTCCCCCTCCTCACTCTCCCCTCCCTCTCTCTCTCACCTTCTCGCACCCCCATCCGCACACCTGACTCACTCCAACCCTACTCAAACCCTCCCTCCACTCGCTCCCCTACCCTCCTCCCTCCTTGCTCCACCTCCCTCATTTCTCCCCCCCCCCCCGGCCCACTCTCCCTCTCTCCCCCACTTCTCTCTTGCTCCCACCCTTCTCTCTCTCTCCTGGTAAAATGAAAAATCCCCTTTAATAGTATTTTTCATTTATTTTTGTGTTGTTCTTTTGCTATGTTGTATCTTTTCTAAAATACCTTTGTGCATAACTTTTTAATTACGTAGGAAGGTATTTTAGAAACAACAAATTTTTGTGAGTGATTTTTAAGTTAGTTCTTATCTCCATTTGTATTTCAGGAGGTGGGAGGAAGTTTATCCACCTCTTTTTCTGGAAAGTATAATGATTCATGTACCAAACTGTGAAACTTCATTCTCGTAGTCTCGTTCCAAGGGCTCTTTTCAAACCTCTGAGAGCCTCCACTTGTAGCTCGTTTGTAGTGATGTTCCTTGGAATGATTTATAAGTACTCAGTAAGGGTTTTCTTTATGGTTCCTGTAGCTCCAACTGTCACTAGTCCAATTTCAGCTTTCTTCAATTTCCAAGTCCTCTTTACCTCATTTTTCAGATCCTGATATTTGGTCATTTTCCTGATTTCTGTTGCAGTTAGTCCAAAGTCATTGGGAACTGAAACCTCAATCAACAATGCTGACTTTTCCTTTTTGTTTGAGCACCATGTCCGGACGCAATGCTTTGTTTGCAATGTCCACACTTGATGCGATCATCTTGTCACACATGAGCATTATATGTTCATTTTCAAGGATTGGCTCTGGTTTGTGTTTCCATGATTGTTTTGGGACCATCCATCCATCCATTGGGACCATACTCTGTGCAGAGCATTGGTGCTGCCTCAGCAGTCTCTTTGGCTATTGGACACAATCCTGGACAGGTCACCACTCCAACACAGGATACCAGCAAGCTGGCACTCATTTTGCCAACCTCAGAAAGATGACAGGCAGAGTCAACCCCACCAGGTATAAATTCAACAGCCAAGGAGGATTTGAACTCAGGATCCTAGGATCCCAAGCCCACCACCCTAACCATTAAGCCAACACCAGGCATGGTTTGGGACCAGGATGTTGAAATGTTTACAGATGTGCCAGTGGATTACACTGCAGACGCTGTCATGTCTTTCTGTATAGCTATTCCGACATGAGTTTTTAACATCCCGAAAGGAGGTGGCTGGTACTTTCGATTTGTGTCTGTGCATTGTTAAAGGCGCTGTCACACCTTGACGTTTTAGCCAGCAATGGCAACGTATAAAAATGTATGTAAAACGTTGGCGTACGCTGAAATTTTGATGTTTTTTTTAAACGTTTTGGTCGTATTCATAACGTGTTGGTCATATGCATAACATATTAGTAACGGGCACAGAACGTTTCGTTGTCTTATAGATAACTTATACCAACGAATGCTTAGCCTGTTGTCGGCGTTCACAACCTATGCCCAACGATAGTTTAACTTAGGCATAGGGCGCTGCACGTATCGCCGACGAACTCGTGGCGTAACCTGTTAAAAACCTGCCGCACGCCGATTTAAATCATAACCGCCTGAGAATTGGAAGTGTCAACCAGCAGTCACACCTTGACGATTTAGCCAGCGTATGCCGACCTATGAAAAATGTGTCTAAAACTGGCACACGTCGAATACGGTATGGGTAAGTTGTGCATACGTTAAGAGCACGCTGAAAACGATGAAGTACGCTGTCATATTTCGTGGTACGTTTAGTACGTCGTGAAATTTCAAGCATGCTGAAAATTTTACGACGTACTCGCCGTAGGGCTCACACGTTCCGCTACGCTGGAATAAGTTGTAGGCACGATATGCGATCGTTGACACACGTCGACACCAGTTCCTTGTAAGTTACTCATAAGTCGAAACACGTCGAGGTAATGTTTAGCATACCCGAAACTTATTTTCTCCGTCAGGGCACATTTTCTTTTTTTCTCCTTGGCTCCGTGAAGGCACGTGACGAAATATCTGAAGTTGCTGTTGTTGTTGTTTTTTTATTATTATTTTTTTTAGTCTATCACGAATTTTAAAATATATTCGGACATTTGCTTTTAAGATTCGACTCGACGTGACAATATCCTCAAACAGAAAATATTCACAGAGGAGAACTAAGAAAAGACATGAGCAAACTGAAGAGGCAATCGGATGTGACGTAACGGCACGTGACGAAATATCGGAAGTTATTGTTGTTGTTTTTTTTTTTAACGCTGCCAATACGCCATTATACGGTAGCTGTAAATTAGAAACACGTTCAGTAAGTTCTGTGGTCGTCCGGAAGACTCAATCAATACGACTACATACATCAATATGCGTTGGAAGTACGTTAACATAGGTTCAAAGCACGTTACTCATAGGTTAGAAATAAGTTTGGGGTACGCTAAGCATTACCTCGACGTGTTTCGACTTATCAGTAACTTACAAGTAACGTGTCTCGACGTGTGTCAGATCGCATAACGTGCCCCGACGTGTGTGAAACGATCGTGTAACGTGCCTACAACACGTTACTCATAGGTTATAAATAAGTTTCGGGTACGCTAATCATTACCTCGACGTGTTTCGACTTATGAGTAACTTACAAGTAACGTGTGTCGACGTGTGTCAACGATCGCATAACGTGCCTACAACTTATGGCCAGCGTAGCGGAACGTGTGAGTCATACGCTGGCATACGTCGTAAAATTTCAAGCATGCTAAAATTTGAGGACAACCGCAAAGTACAACGATGAAAGCCAGCGTACTACGACGTATGGCAGTATTTTTCAGCGTGCTCTTAACGTATACAAACTTACCCATAACGTATTCGACGTGTGCCGGCGTTTAAGCCCAATTTTGCATACGTCAGGCATACGTTGGCTAAATCGTCAAGGTGTGACAGGCTTTAAGAATTGGTTGACTCAGCTCCTGAGGATTGATAGAGGTTATGTTTTCACCCCTATCTGTTTGTCGGTCTGTCTGCCTGTCTGTGAGCAGTACATCTCAATAGGTTATTGCTAGATTCGGAGGAAACCTGGAGGACAGGTTGGGTGTATGATAAGGACGAATTGATTAGATCTTGGTGAAGTTACGGATCCAGATCGGAGATTTTTTAAAGTGATTCTTCACCATTGAGCGATTTGGCTAAAAACTATATATAAAACGATATCTCAAAAAGTTATGAACGGATTCGGACGAAACTTGGTGGGCAGGTTGGTTGCATGACAAGGATGAATTGGTTCGATTTTGGTGAAGATCCAGATCTGGATCCGAGAATGTTTTTTTAATATCCTAAGTGATTCTTCACCATTGGGAGATGGGGCCAAAAATAATACATACAAACATAATATATCAAAAAGTTGTGGATGGAGTATAACAAAACTAGGTGGCTGAGTTGGTTAGTTGACAATTACATTCCAATTAGATTTTGATTCAGGTGCGAATGCAGATCCAGCCTATCAGTGGGATATGAAACGTAAACTGTTCAGCATGGTGGAGGTATGTGCTCTCCTGAGTGCTGTGCTAGTTTACCTATGATTCAATTTTGGACCAAATCAGTTATTATGTAGGAATTTGTAATGTTAGTTGAAGCTGCACACTAATTGTAAATGCTAACGTTGAGTAAAATGTTGACGAGTGTTTATGTTCAAGTTAGATTTTACGGGTTCTGGAACGATTTCAAGGGTTCGGGAATTTATGGCTACTTCTAGATATGAAGCCATCCTGAATTTCTCATGGTTTCTGGCACTGTCTATATATAGCACAGTCTCATATTTATGAGTGATTTCTAAAAGGAGCAGCTTTTTAGGAATGTATTTAGGTAGATATACAAGTTATTGTATAAAGCAGGACAGGCAGGGGTGGCAGAGAGCGGAGAGAAAAAGCCAATCACCATTTGCTTCGCTTTCCTTTGTGCAGTGCCATGCCGATGTATTGGGATCTCGCTTTGTATTTGTGCATTTAATAAATTCTAATTTTGCACTATGTCCGACAATCGGTTGGACATCATTCGATCAAAGAGCTTTGGGTTTTGTGCAAGAAATAAAGTACAAAATGCAAGTTTGGCAAACCTGTTATCACTGAGGTTCAGCACACGAAGCTTCTTTAGCTGGCCCATCTCCTCGGGGAGACGTTCCAGCTTGTTTGAGCGTAGGGACATGACGGTCACAGACAAACAATTCCCAATCTAAGGGCACCAGCAGGGGTGAAGAAAATCTCAGTGAATGACATGACTTGGGAAACCAATGTAATTACCAAGTAATGAGAAATACAAAAATCATAAATGGAATTTTATCATAAAAACAGACATAAAATAGAACGGTAACTTCCATGGAAATAGCATGGTAACTTCCATAACATAAAAACAAACATGACATAGCATGGTAACCTTTTGGTAACTTCGCAATTTTTTGGTGAGTTCCTTTTTGGTAACTTTGATAACTTTTATGGTAACATCCCAATTTAGACAACAAGATAAGCTTTCAAAAAAACAAACTCATTAACTCTTTGTGTTATTTTTGCAGATCTTCACCTCTGATCAGGAGCCTCCCAATGACTACAGTGAATCTCGGCAGGCTAAAGGGGAACATGGAAAATGGTTCTCAGAATCTACGGAAATTACCATGGAAGCAATTACGTAAGGCAAAATCCAGCTTTAACAAGGCAGTGATGGAGCATAATGTTCCAAAGGCTACCCTGAAGAGAGACATAGAAAATGTAAATAAATATGCAATGGAGGGATAAAAACATTTGGGACGGCACTGTGACCTTCCATCCGAAATGGAGCAACTTTTTCATAATATAGTTTGGATGGAGTGTCGATTCTATCGACCAATGAACTTGGGAAGACTCGCCGTCAGATTGCCGAGTCGAACATCATCCAAACTCGATTTAATGCTCACTTATATATACGACAAATCAAACTGTTCCAATTTACGCCTCAGCGGTCCATATTACACTTGCAATGTGCATTACGGATCATGACAGGGAATAATCCTTATTGTGATTTACTTGAATACTCTTCAGGTTTCCTTTCCTTCACAATCTTCGTATATTTGACGTTTGATTAAAATATTCATTAAATTCCTTCATGCTGCAAGTATTTTGACTATATGTGATATTTTACTAAAATGGTTCAAATATATACAGTGCCTCTAAAAAGTCTACACCTCCTTTCAAAATGTTCACCTTTTGTTGCCAAATAGCCTGGGAATGAATTGCATTAAATCAGACTTTTTCCACCTTTATTTACACATTGTAACCCACAACTTCCAAAGAAAAAACAAATTCTACAAATTTCAGAAAATTAATTGAAATACAAAACTAGAATATCTTGGTTGGATAAGTGTCCACCCCCTGAGTTAATACTTGGTGGAAGCACCATTGACAGCAATTACAGCTGTGAGTCTGTTGAGATCGGTCTCCACCAACTTTGCACACCTTGATTGGGAAATATTTACCCATTCTTCTGCAGAAAACTGTGCAAGCTCAGTCAAGTTGGGTGGGGAGCATTTATGGACAGCAATCTTCAAGTCATGTCACAGATTTTCGATTGGATTGAGGTCGGGGTTCTGACTGGGCCACTCAAGGACATTTATCTTTTTGTTCCTGAGCCACTGCAGTATAGCTTGGGCTGTGTGCTTCAGGTCGTCATGCTGAAAGGTGAACTTCCATCCCAATTTCAGCTTTCTTGCAGAGAGCAGCAGGTTTTCCTCGAGGATTTTTCTGTACTTTGCTCCATCCATTTTCCCGTCTATCCTGACAAGTGCCCCAGTCCCTGCTGATGAGAAACATCCCCGTAACATGATGCTGTTACCACCGTACTTCACAGTAGGGATGGTGATCTTTGGGTGATGCACTGTATTGGGTTTGAGCCAAATGTAACATTTTGCATTCAGGCCAAAAAGTTCCATTTTCATTTCGTCAGACCACAAAACTTTTTGCCACATGGCTTCAGAATCTTGGGAGTGGGTTTTTTGCAAACCTTAAATGGGACTCAAGGTGGGCCTTTTGGAGTAATGGCTTCCTTCTTACCACCCTACTGTACAGGCCAGACTTGTGGAATGTTTGAGATATTGTTGTCACATGCACACAGTGACCAGTCTTTACCATAAAGGCATGTAGCTTTTTCAAAGTTGCTATTGGCCTATTGGCGGCCTCTCTGATCAGTCTCCTCCTTGCTTGGTCATCCAGTTTGGAGGGACGGCCTGATCTCGGCAGGGTCTTGGTGGTACCATCCGCCTTCCACTTCTTAATGTTTGTCTTGACTGTGCTCCATGGGATATTCAAGGTCTTTGAAATATTTTTATATCCATCCCCTGATCTGTGCCTTTCCACAACTTTATCCCAGAGGTCTTTTGAAAGCTCCTTGGTGCTCATGGTTCAGTCTTTGCTATAAAATATACTACTCAGCAGAGGAAACCTTCAGGAACAGCTGATTTTATTCTGAAATAATCAGAATCATGACAACTTAACACGGGTGGAGGCCAATTAACTTGGTGTGTGAAGGTGGAGGCCAATTAACTTGGTGTGTGGCTTTGAAGGTGTTTGGTGACACCTGAGCTAATTTAAAATTGTTATTACAAAGGGGTTGGACACTTTTCCAACCAATATATTCTAGTTTTGTAATTTTAATTAATTTTCTGAAATTTGTAGAGATTGTTTTTTCACTTGGAAGTTGTGGGTTACGATGTATACCTAAAGGTGGATATAGTCTGATTTAATGCAATTTAATTCCTGGCTATAAGGCAACAAAAGGTGAAAAATTTGAAAGGGGGTATGGAATATATATTGTTGCGGGGATGGCCGGCCCAGGTTAACCCCCGACCCAATTTGTTGTGACGGGTGATTAACACCACCAGCCCCGGGGATGGCCGAGTAGTACCTTATTAATAGGAGATGGACACGTTGATACTCGGAGATTTTAACACATGCTCGAAGGGCATGAGCCAATGGCGGACGGGCGGATGAGCACGGGGAATGAAACGGATGCACATGAGGTTTTATCCTCGAACACACCACAAATACACGAATACAGTTTCTTCAAAATGAACACATTTAATGAAAATAACACAAATATTTACAAAGGACAATAATTCAAAAGGAAATGATAATCATATAAAATAATTAAATCCTACAGTTGAGGCGCCTCCTCACACAGACTCAAATACAGACAAAGGGAACACAAAATAAAAATAAAAACCCTTCCTTTCAACCACTCCTGTACTTAGCTTGGCCCAGAGCTGGTCCCTGTGGAACTTGGAATGGAGGCGCTTCCATCAGCACATGCACATGCTTGCAAAATCGCGCTTCTCTCATAGCAGGACAAACGTACACCAGGAACTCCAGGAGCGGCACACAACACCAAGGCTCAGACGTGTAGCTGCTTCGTGTGTCGATTGTCCTCACCGACTCACTATGATATACACAAGGCTCAGCGTCTATTTCTCATGACTCAACCAAGAGCCAAAAACCAGCCTCTTGCTTCATGCTTGCGCTCTCTCCCTCTCGCCTCTCAAAATGTGCCAGCCTACTGAGTCCGAAGCCTCTCAAAATATGCCAGCCTTGAACTTGCGCCTCTGTTTCTCTTCTGAATCAACTCGGCCTCTTCTGAATCAACTCTGAATCAAGCTTATTCTTAAACCCCAGCTAATTAACACGACACCATCCCCTCTGGTGGTGACACGTAACACTTAAGCTCACAGGTTCCCGACAAAATTACAACGAGATGCCTTCTACATGTACACAGACCAAGCAACTCTACACAATGCTATATTCCCCAATAAATTCTTTCATCTACCCCAACAACCGTAACAGTATGTATATATTTATATGTGTATATAATATATATATATATATATGTACACATATTTATGTGTATAATATGTCAAAGAAAAAATATATGTGGATATATATATATATATATATAATATTATACACACAAACACACACACACACACACACACACACACACACACACATTGAAACATGTGGAGTGTGACGAGCACTGCGCCGATCCCCAAACGAGATAGTTCACACCAAAGCGTCGCCTCCAACACAGAGGCCTCAGTCTGGTCACTCTGTCAAACAGACAAAGATGATATGGTCATTATCCGTTAAACATCAAACAGAGCCACCCTTAAACTCCTGCCTCTACTCGTCACACTCCACATGATTCAATTTTTCCGCCGATCATATCACGTGCCTTTTGGTTGAATGGTTTGTATTAGCAGGAATAATTGTCTGGGTGGCAGAGGGATGGTTGCTCTGTGCGGATTATGTGGTTTTACCATGTGAGACATAATCTGTGGTGATGCTTACCATAACAGTCAGGAGGTGCGTCTGATGTATAAACAACGAATGTGATCATCATTGGTTGGATATTTATCGTTATGCCATCCTGATGTGGACAAATAAGTGTCCAACTAGACAGCTGGTGGATCAGCCTGGTACAACCGCTCAAAGTAACTGGCCCAACGGGCCTTAACTTCGGACTCCTCTGTCAAGAGCCCACCACCCTCTGCTCTAACTGCAGTACACCATAGGATTGGCTTGGATGAACGCAATGCGCGAATTCCCCTGTAAGCAGGATGAGAATCACCCGACCACAGGTGATGCTCTACCCCCTCACAGATTCCTCGCACATAGGCCTCCTTGTCTACCAAGAGCGCACGTACAGTTTTACGCCTCAGCTCCCTGAACAGCTCAGCTCTGTCATTCAGCCTGGCCCTGCGACTCTGGTCAATGGTATCCAGTGTCCCATGAGAGCCAAAATTCTTCTTTGCCCTCTGGTGAGTTCCAAGACATCCACCGGCAACATCAAGGACGGTGGTCTTGAAGGCACTCCACAACTCTTCAGGACCTCCCAAAGCACCCAGACCCCGCAAATCTCTACTCAGCTTGTTCGCAAACTCCTCAGCTACCCTCTCATCCTTGAGTTTGCCAACATCCAGCCTGGGCTGGGATGGTACCATTCTCCTGGATTTAAGGTGCAACTTCAGAGTTGCTACAACAAGCCGGTGGTCAGTATTGAGGAACTGAGCACTCCGGTGGACCCTGCAGTTTTGGATCATCCTCCAGTGAACATCAATGAGGACATGGTCAATCTCCTTTGTCACACCACCAGCATTGGAATACCAAGTCAAGCGATGAGCTTGTGGGCGCTGAAACCATGAACCGGCCACCCTAAGTCCATGACTTCTTGCAAAGTCAAGGTAGTGCTATTCTGGTTCATAGTTCCTGACCCATGGGGACAAACACACGTCTCATAACCATCCCTATCAGTTCCAGTCGATGCATTGAAATCCCCCAAGACTAGAAGTGTATCTCGTCTGGGGCACTGATCAACCACAGACTCGAGCGTGACATAGAATGCATCCTTCACAGTGAGATCACTCGCCTCAGTCGGAGCATAAACAGAGACCAGGGAAATGACACCGAAGGAGTGAGGAATCCTTAGTCTCATAATATGCTCGTTGACCGGTGTTACCTCAATTATCATTGAAGTCAGCTTGTTGGACACAGCTACAGCAACTCCTTGAGTATGGTAAACATCAGAGCGACCAGACCAATAGTAGGTGTAACCACCCATCATGATCTCGCCGCAATCCGGTCTCCGAAC
>CM068952.1:125672060-125684950 GCA_035128595.1 Eptatretus atami | reverse complement strand
CAAATCATTATGCGGATCATAACGGATGATCCGCTGTGGTGACCCCTAACGGGAGCAGCCGAAAGAAGGAGAAGATATATATACAGTATATATATGAAGACCACAAGGGGAAAACCAGAGATGTCACTTTTTATAAATTTTCAGCGGTTATTGCACCTGCCAATAGTTGGCAACATAAGGTTTCCTCTCACAATATTACTTTAACAAATAACCAGGGGTGTCACATAATTTATATGGTATAAAGTTTAGCCATGCAATGAAAAAACAAGTGTTGTCAAAGCTGAATCAGTAGAAACCCAGAGTTGTCAGTACTTTACTCCTGGTTATCTCCCTTTCATTCATGTTAACTGTTCCACCGTTCCCACCATAATATTCAGAGTTGAGAAACTAAAAAATGAAAGGTTGTAAAACTTTCACAGCATAAACTCTGAGCACTACAATGGCCTATTTGGTTGTGTCATGGGCTCCGTAGTTGGTGCATATCGTGGTTCAAGCCTGGTCAAACCTTTATTGTGACTTTTATGGGACCCACGCCGTGGCTTAATGGTTAGCGCGTCTGAGTACCCATCCTCATTCGATGTACCCACCGCCCAATCAACCTGCTTAGGTATATGAGGGAGTCACATGAGGTGACTTCGGCTATCGCGGGGTGGTTATCCTTGTTTCCTCCCGGTTTTCCATCATATTGTTACAGCCAGGGGTCGGCCGCCAACCGACCGCTCTGAACGGAGCACAAGTCGAGTCGGCACGACCGATCGCCCGGAATATAGATCGCCGCCCGGATAACTCCGAGCGACGGGTCCTTGTACAAGAACCGAAATACGCCAATCGGCAGATCACGTGGGGTAGGGTCGATTGCCAATCTTCAATGTACCTAAATACCCACGTGATCCAACTACCGGGTATTCCACCCTCGATGGATCTCGTACGGAACAAACCGCCGAGGCGAGCTTGTCCGTGCGCGATTCCGAGCGGCGTAATCGCCGAGAACCGTCGGTCCAAATGTCCCCCTATTATGGCAAACCAACGGCTTTCTAACTCCCAACACACGAAATGTTCAGTCAATGAGGGAATGGACGAAACGAGCAGGTTTACATTTACACAAGGACATTTATATATAATGAAACACGTATGCAATTAAATAAGGCAAAACAGGTATGCAATTATACAAGCAACAAAAGAACTACAACCGTCTATAAGCAATTATTAATGTAGAGTCACTTACACAGTTTTACTTAACGGGACTCGGCGCCACAAACATTCATTCGAAAAAAGCAGGAAAAGACCCCATCAAAGGCAATGGGGTCAGACTGGACCTCTTGGGTCTTTATGGCGTGGGACTTGGCAGACCGAACGAGTCCCACGAGACCGTTGCAGGTTACCTGCACCCTCGTGGTGTCTGGCTTGGGTGACCCGCGATACTCCTTCCCCACGGCAGCTAGCGTAGCCGCGGTCGAGCTCGGGCCTTCCGTGTGGCAGGCGAGCTCTCTCCGTCTCTCCACACGGACGCGCTTGGGCGACCCGCGATGCTCCTTCCCACGGCAGCTAGCGTAGCCACGGTCGAGCTCGGGCCTTCCGTGTGGCAGGCGCGCTCTCTCCGGCTCTCTCCACACGAACGCGCGGTTTGCGCGACACAGCAGGCAAGGCTGCGCCTCCAGCTCGCGTCTCCTTCGCGACGCCCGGACTTCCACGCAGCTCCTTGGCTTCTGGCTTCCTCCCGACTCCCCCAACTGCCGAAGCAAAAAGCTTACTCCTCCCACGGGACTCAGCACACGAACTCTGCCACGGGACTCCCACGAACTCAGCCCTACCACGGGACTCTTTTCACGGGACTTCCACGAACTCTTTTTGAGCAAAGAAAAAGATGTCCTCTTTATCCTTTGCACCCATCCCCCGCACCCGGCGTGACTCATGCCCTCGTGATCCACCCCTCCCCCCCCCCCCGCTCAACCACGGGTGGGAGGAGTTGTTGACGTCACCGCAGGGTTCTTCTTCCTCTTCGCAGAAGAGGGGGAGGGACGTCTCCATTGTTTTCTCCCGAACTATTAAATCGATCCGCAGCGCATCTAATCGATCTCTGAACATTTTAAACAATGGAAGGTGAGCTATCTAGGGAACATGCACTTATCGACATAGCTGACGAAGGGAACCTGTATGTTGTGTGCGATTGAATTCCAAATTCGTAAACAATATTAAGTAGTACGGAGTAAGAAATGGAGAATCCGTCGTCATATAAGCGAATACCCTTGAGTATGGCGTTGAACACCAATCAACAAAAAAAAACAATGACCGTTTAATGTTGAAAAAAATAATCTGTGATCACCAAAGTCATGTAATGTATGCTAATACCAACAAGCATGAATTTGCTACACATCCTGGGTTAAAATTGCATGGCAATTATTAAACAAGGAATAACCAGTGATGTCAGTTTGCAACATTGATTCGTTCTTTGCTCTTAAATTAAATAACACAGAAGCTTGGCAAATGCTACATGCTTAATTTGATCGGCCAATGATCACTCTTCCTTTTACTGGAAAAGAAATCTATATGACAGTTATTAAACAGTCACCAAAGTCTTGAAACTTTGTTTTCAGTTTCTTCAAAATTGACTTATCCTGACATCTCTGTTTTCCCCTTGTGGTCTTCATATATATATATATATTATATATATATATATATATATATATATATATAATATATTATATATATATATATATATATACATGTATATGTTTTCTGTATATGTTTCATGTATGTATGTATGTATGTATGTATGTATGGATATATGTATGGATATATGTATGTTTTCATGTATGCAGCATGTATACATGTATGTATATGTATGTTTTCATGATGGATGTATGTATATGTATGTTTTCAGGTATGCATGTATGTATGGGATGGATGTTTAAAATGGATACATGTGTATCAATGTATGTTTGAATTGTATATGTATGTCACTACCCGGTCAAAAGTTTTAGATCACCCCCATTTTTTCCAGTTTTTAACTGAAATGTAAGCAGTTCAAGTCCAGTGAATAACCTGAAATAGTACAAAGCTAAGCGTAAACTGACAGAGGTTAAAAAAAAGTTTGGGTTACCAAAAACTGAAAAATAATGTAATTTTCAGAGTTTGTTAAAAAGGCCCTTTTCAGGAACAAGTAATGGTTAGAAACTGCAGCTGTTCTGCAGCAATGGAAGTAAATTAAGCCTTGAAAGTTGATGCAAATAACTGCACAGGTGGCCCAACTTTTGTTGATTAGTTACAAACCCTCTGTCTGTATAAAAGCAGTGTTGGAACAGAACTGTGTTGCTACAACCTCTGAAGCATTATTTGGACAATATTGCACTGCAGGAAGTAGTATATTGCTATAATGGCGAGAAAAAGACAATTAACAAAGGAAGACAGACAGACCATTATAACCCTTAAAAGTGTAGGTCTTTCCTTTAGAAAAATTGCAAAGTAGGCCAAGGTGTCAGTGAGTACAGTTTCCTACACCATCAAAAGGCACTTGGAAACTGGAGGAAACTGATAGCAAGAGGTCTGGCAGACCCAAACCACAACACAATCAGAAGACTAGTTTCTGAGAGTCAACAGCTTGCGTGATCGGAGGCTCACAGGACAGCAGCTTCAAGCACAGCTTAACACTGGTCGAAGAAGGAAGTCTCAGTTTCAACTGTGAAGAGAAGACTTTGAGCTGCAGGTTTGACAGGTCGAGTGGCAGTAAGAAAGCCACTGCTAAGATGGCAAAATAAGAAAAGAGGCTTGCCTGGGCCATGAAGCGCCGCAGTGGACTACTGAAAACTGGAAGAAGGTCTTTTGGACCGATGAATCAAATTTGAAATCTTCGGTTCATCACGCAGGGTTTTTGTATGCCGTCGAGAAGGAGAAAGGATGGTTCCTCAGTGTGTGACACCAACTGTCAAACATGGAGGAGGAAGTGTGATGATCTGGGGCTCTTTTGCTGGATCCAGAGTCAGCGACTTGCACAGAGTGACTGGCACCCTGAACCAAAAGGGCTACCACAGCATTTTGCAGTGCCATGCAATACCCTCTGGTCTACGCTAGTTGTCAGGGGTTCATCCTACAGCAAGAATAACGATCCAAAACATACCTCTAGGCTGTCAGAACTACCTTAGAAGAAAGAACAAGACGGTCAGCTTCAAATCATGGAATGGCCAGCACAGTCTCCAGACTTAAACCCCATCGAGCTGGTTTGGGATGAACTGTACAGAAGGGTAAAAGCAAAGCAACCTTCAATTGAAACACATTTGTGGGAACTTCTGCAACAGTGTTGGGAAGAACTTTCCGAACAATATTTGATTTCCCATTGCAGAAAGAATGTCACGAGTATGTTTGGCTGTTATATCTGCAAAAGGTGGCTACTTTGATGAGTCAAAAAATTAGATTAAATTTTATTCAACAAAACGATTCCATGATTTCTTTTTTTATCTGCAATTGTTTATTTATTCTATGCTTTATTTTCAAAGTACATTGAAACATTAAATGTGTAAAT
Source organism: Eptatretus atami (assembly GCA_035128595.1). Lineage (NCBI taxonomy): Eukaryota > Metazoa > Chordata > Myxini > Myxiniformes > Myxinidae > Eptatretus > Eptatretus atami. The sequence continues at coordinate 125,680,434 of CM068952.1, read as the reverse complement.
TTCAGTAAAAACTGGAGAAATGGGGGTGTTCTAAAATTTTGACTGTGGTGTATGTATGTATGTATGTAAATATACATGTTTGTATCAATGTATATGTATATGTATGTATGTATGTACATGTATGTATGTACATTGTACATGTATGTACATACATGTATGTATGTATGTATGTATGTATATGTATGTAGTGTTCATGTATGTATATGTATGTATGCATGTATACATTTCAACGCAAAATCAATCAAAATGCCAGGAAAGAGTCTTGATAGTTATAGTCTTGATAAAACGATGTTAATAGTCGATGCAATATTTCTAATAGACTTGTCAATTCTTTGTTTTCCTCCTCAGTGCGTTGAGATTTATTTATTTTCTGTAATACCCCCAATCTTTTTCTAATCTCATTGGTTTCCATATTTTTATATTTATTATTCTCTCTCTTTCCTCTCTCCCTCTCCTCCTTCTTATCTTCTCCCTTGCCTCCTCTCTCTTCTCCCTCTCTCCTTCTCTCTCATCTCCCTCTCCTCCTTCTCTCTCTTATCCCTCTCCTCCTTCTCTCTCACTTCTCCTTTCTCCTTCTCTCACTTCTCCTTTTCCACCTTCTCTCTCTTCTCCTTTTCTCTCTTCTCCTTCTCCTCCTTTGTCTCAGTTTCTTCAACTCCTTCCTCGTCCTTACTATCGTTGAATAACTTTCACCCCATAGAATATCATACATATATTCATCAGGATTTCTTGTTATTCCTGTATCCAAAATAAAAATTTTTACAACAGGAAACCAATAAAATTTCTTCTGAATTTTCTCAAAGAGCCTTGCGTTTTCTTAACTTTAAAATTTTTCATAATTTAAAATTTAATTAATCCAAAGTTGTTGGTTATTAACATCAGTATAAGGCCAATCTTTTATTGAAAATACCTCATTATTATGTTGTAGAACATATTTATTAAAATACCGAATACCTTTTTCTTGAAGGTATGCTTGGACACAGAATGATAATTTTCTTGAAGCCTTCCTGCTGTCATTTATGTATTAGAAATATATGACAGATTAATATAATGACAGGAAATACCTCCCGATCTTCCCATAGTTAAATCATTTTGTATTTCCTAACTTATTATATTAATCCTGTTCTTTGTGTTTTTCGTGATATAAACTATGGCAAAACCATGATTGATTTTACCCTTTATTAAATTATTTTATTTGTTGTTTGTTATCGTGCTTCCACAAAACTCATTCTCAGCACCAAGTGGATCTCCCTCTCTATCGAGTGCAGCTGTGGCTGCTGGTTGCATCATTGGTTGGGACACGGCTATGCTGCTGATTGCAGTGTCCCCTTACCAGTGCACTGGTTCTCATTTGCCGAGCTCAGAAGGATGACAGGCTGAGTCAACCTCCTGGTGTATTTTTAATTCAGCCGCCAACGGGCTTGAACTCAGGACCCTAGGATCCCAAGCCACCACCCCAACCACAAAGCCACACAGGCTGGCACAAGTGGATAATATTCTTCCTTACGAGACTGATTTAATCGTTCCAGGTCTTCTAGGTTAATTTTAAATGACCAATTATACCCTAAATCATTCATATCATGTCCCATTGTTCTATTCTCATATAAACGATACGCCCTCTTGTAAAAATTTTTTATTTAATTGGAACTGTGAATTCACAACTGTGAAAATTCACAACTGTGGTTTTAAAAAACTGTGAATGACCTGGAGATAAAATCAACACTTCTGTATCTTTGGAATACACGGCCGTTTTATTTAAGGATATATATTGTTATAAATCACTTAATCTCACCAAGTCATTTGCATCAGTCGGGCTTGGATAATTTATTAATTTATAAGCATTTTTCATATTAATATTTTTTGCTATACTATATTTCTGTCGTTTAGCCTGTGCCTTTGTGTAATAATTTGATAAATCAATATCCAGTTATTGGAATCACCAAAGATAGAACATTTTTACCAACATAAGTGATTTATATTAATTAAAATCATGTCATTAAAAATTATATTTTTGTTGAGTTGAAATAACACATATAGACATAATTGACCACAACACTTGGAATTTAATTCTTGGACTTGAAATGTTTGATAAACACCATTCTGTAAAGAATTTTATTCCTTCAACAGGAAGTGGTGGAAGACCAAAACTCCAAAATAATATTTGTCTTGACGAATAAAAATACAAACCCAATGAGAACCGTTCCCATTATTATCTTATAAGTTCATAATAATATTCTTTGTATGTTTAGACACGTTTGTTAATTCATCTCTCATACAAATAACCACATTATGAATTTTTAATTTCTTACATTATTTGACAAGTTCTAAATTTATGTTGTATTCTTTCCAAATTCTTTAAACCACTCATCAATGCTCATTTATTTATTAGAAAGATATAATCCATTACCCCTTTTAGTTACTTTTACACCTGCTTGTGCGATAGAAGAAAGCATATCTCCAACTAACAATCTCGCTTTATCAAGCAGACTTTCAAGTTTTCAGCAAAATCTACAATTACACACTTCCACTAATTTGTTTTCTCCAACTCTTTGTTATGTCTTTCCAATTCTTTTTGAGCCCGGAGTTGAGCCTTCCTTTCGTTGGCAGTTTTCACCGCTGCTGAAATACCACCTGTCAATGCTCCAGCCGCACTTAAACCAGAAAATAAGGAATTAGAAATGGGACAAATCCTCCACTCGTCTCTCTTATTGAATATATATTCAACATTGGTTTTGTCATTTTAATTTTAAGTGAGCCAGTATCATTCAAGATTTTCACTTGTTCTCTTGTGAGCAAAACATCAATTCTTACCGCTCCTTTTCTCTGAATTGTTATTAACGTTAATCATACAAGGCTTTTGATTTTGTATACAAGATGATAGTTCTGAAGATTGATTTTATTAACATATACCCCAGTTGGCACTTTACCACTCATTTATTTATCAAATAAATTATGTGACTAATCAAAACACCATTATCTGTATTAATCTGTAATTCTGTTTCTTCCAAAAGCAAACAACATGTATCAACTTCTTCACTCTCTCCCTTTCAATGTATGGGAAGTATGTACTCGATTAGAGACTTTATAGTTTCCTTTTGAGCAATCAGGTCAATCGCATAGATTGTATACAGACTTTTAAAAGCTGTCATATCCAAAATAGGTTCTTTATTTCCATTGCTTTTAATAAGACTTGTATGCTTCAGCATATCATTTTGGTCCCAATTAATTTCCAATCTATCTCGTGGATAAAATGTTCCATCTAGAGAAAGCGGAAGTTGTTTCACCTTGGCATTATCACTCAATGCATTATTCTTATCAGTAGCAGTATCACCATCTGTTTTTTTTAAAATGAGCCACAGATATCGTGGCTTTCTTCCAGAACATCCAAATTCCACGTGTAAGTGGTTTGGTTCAGTTTAACGTGTTGGCATCTTCTTTTAAGGTATGATACATTGAGTGGCTTCTTTGAGTTAAGTCTTCTATTCAACATCTCTTCTGTTTTAAGATTAGGAGTATATTCACTACATACCACTAATTTCATCAATCACAAATTTATTCTGAGCAGCAAAAGCATTAGCCACACCGAAAAGCAATGTTTTCATTATTGGTTCACAAGAAAAATATTTTCACAGAAAAAATAAGTGACCACTATATTCGTTATTGTTGTGTGTGTGTCTGTCTTTCTGTCTGTCTGTCTGTCTCGAGCATGCTCCGTGGGTTTTGATCCGATCCTGATAAATTTTGGTGAGAGGTTTATATCATGATCTAGTTGTTGTTTTCCTGAAAATGGGCGTGGTTGCGCCCATTATGGGCGGAGCCAACGCCCAAAAAACATGTGTTTTTAGGGGGTAGCCGATTTCAATTTGCATCTTCTCCTAGGGGGATTGTCGAATCTGACAGGGTTTTGGTATTTGGTTAGCCCAATGGCACCTGCAAGCCCCACAGAGCTCGATTTTCATGTTTGTCACAAGGTCAAGGTCACAAGGTCACGAACTTAGAAAAATTGCGAATTTTGACATAAAAAAATTTCTTCTCCGAGGGGATTGTCAAATCTGGCAGGGGTTTCGGTATTTGGTTAGCCCAATGGCACCTGCATAGCCCACAGAGCTCGATTTTTCATTTTCATCCAAGGTCAAGGCTACAAGGTCACGAACTTAGAAATGCGAATTATGTTTTAGGGGGTAGCCGATTTCAATTTGCATCTTTTCCTAGGGGGTTTGTCGAATCTGGCAGGGGTTTTGGTATTTTGGTTAGCCCAATGGCACCTGCATAGCCCACAGAGCTCGATTTTTCATTTTCGTCCCAAGGTCAAGGTCACAAGGTCACGAACTTAGAAATTGCGATTTTGACATAAAAATCCATCTTCTCCAAGGGGTTTGTCGAATCTGGCAGGGGTTTCGGTATTTGGTTAGCCCAATGGCACCTGCATAGCCCCACGGAGCTCGATTTTTCATTTTCGTCCCAGGTCAAGGTCAACAAAGTCAAGGTCACAAGGTCACGAACTAGAAAATTTCGAATTTTGACATAAAAATCATATGACCGCCAACTTTGAGAGCTAGGTTGACATATTTTTTATGCATAATCTTGAGGTCATTCCCCACCTAAAGTCTTGAAAACCATTTTGCTCTATCTCGAACACCTTGCCCGTGGCGCCCCCTTCAAGTTTGTTTTTACGCTGATTTCATCAAAGTATGGATAATCCGAGGAGTGCGAAATGCCATATAGCCTATATGACGTTATATTGTTCCTGGAATGTTCCAGAGGAAGTTTTGCACCAAAGGTCATAATCCTTGACCTTTGACCTTTAAAGTTCACAAAGGTCAAATTTTTCAAAGTTGTGAGAATCAAACCGGGTTTTCGACCTTCTTCGATGAACTAACTCCATTAAACTATAGCACGTATCCTGTTCCTTATTTTAATGTCCACAACATTGTTTTGTGACCTTTAAAGGTTATGCAAAGGTCAAATTTTTAAAGTTGTTGAACGAAACGGGGTTTTTCGACATTTTGCAGCTAATAACCTGTCACTCGTACCACATCATGTTGATCATTTTTATTAACTTGGTCAAACATTATCAACATTGTCTCATCTTGACTTCTGAAACAATCTACATTCGTCAAAATACCGCTCGTGAACCATCGTCGTCTTCAGACTTGTCATTCCTTTGCAGTTGAAATCTAATTTTAAGACCATACAGAAACTATATCATGATCACAAAATCCAACTAGAGGGGGAGCACTCGGTCAGAGTGCAAAACCTCCGCCGTCAATACTGCTGGGTCACTTAAGTGAACCTGATATCCTATTCATTGTAGGTCAAAACGGATCAGACTCTACTGAACCACAATTGAATAAACTAAACTAGATTCGACGCGCATGTAGAAATGCCAAAAAAAAATCGAATTTTTTGAAAAAAAAGTTGCAAAATTTCTAATTTTTTTTTCTCTAACAATTTTTTTTTTGGGGGGGGGGGGGTGAAATCACTTAAACATGTAGAAATGCAAAAAAAAATTCAAATATTTTTCAAATAAAATCGAAATTTTTTTGAAAAAAAGTTGCTAAATTTTGTTGTTTTTTTCTCTAAAACAATTTTTTTTTTTGGGTTGGAAATCACTTAAAACATGTAGAAATGCAAAAACAAAATCAAATAATTTTTTCAAAATGGCCGCCATAGCGGCCATATTGGACTTTGGACCAAGTCCAAAATCTAATGGCATGATTCTTGACCATACCTAACCCCCCACCAGTTTCGTCGAAATCCGTCCAGGAGTTTTTCCGTAATACTGTTCACAAACAAAACAAACAAACAAACAAACAACAGGGGTGAAAACAGTAACTTCCGTCCATCTTCGATGGCGGAGGTTAAATATACCTTTAAGAGGAACTGCCACAGTTAAAACTATTATCTGCTTTTGTATCATCATTATACATTAATTTCCTTTGACTATATCCAGGGTCTATGTTTTTCCCTTGACATATCAGGAAATAAAACCTTCGACAGCCCCCTTTCCCATTCTATCACTAAATGAAATATAGTGTAAATTTCATCATTTCAGATGTAGCAGAGACAAAATCAACCGCTTCAACTTCTGTGTTCCAATGTACAACGAACACTATCAAACATTTTCCAGAAGAAATCTTTTACGAGTGTAGCGTTTTGTGTTAGTCGCAGTCTAAGTGAATGTAAATTTACAACAAGAAACTTTCGGCTAGAGTTCAAATAGTTTGTTGATTATTTATTAAAAACTTTTGTTCCATTTGCATTCCAGTCTGTTCCAGTTATTGCATTTACCTTGAAGAAGTCTTCTTTTTTGTAGAGTTTGAGATGACAATGGTATCATTCAAATCATAGATACTATCAATTGCTTCCATACTTGTATTTATCTATCTATAATTCCAAGCAATCTGTGTGTGTGTGTGTGTGTGTGTGTGTGTGTGTGTGTGTGTGTGTGTGTGTTTTGTGTGTGTCTGTCTGTCTGTATGTGTGTCTGTATGCGACCGCAGTTTCTCGACGACCTGCCGTCCGATCGATTGCAAACTTGCCAGGAATATTGCGGGGCCCCGCGGATGTGCCTTTTTGAGGTTTGATATCAATCGGACGAGCGGTTCCCAAGTTACGGCCATTTATCTGTTGACCAATGACAAGACACGGTGCTATGACATCACAATGACGTCACAATTAATGTTTGTTATTTATTTATTTATTTATTTATTTTGTACGATTGACGGTCGATCTGATTGAAACATGCCAGGAATATTGCTGGGACCCGCGGATGTGCCTTTTCAAAGGTTTGATATTAATCGGACGAGCGGTTCCCAAGTTATGGCCATTTATCTGTCAACCAATGACAGGACACGGTGCTATGACATCACGAATGACGTCACAATTAATGTTTATTTATTTATTTATTTTTTGCACGTATTGACGTAACAATTCTTTTCTTCTTCGTTTGGTTATGACGTCAACAATCGACGCTGGGACGTTAGTAAATTGCCTTTTCAAGGTTTGATATTAATCGGACAAGCGTTTCCCAAGTTACAGCCATTTATTTTTCAACCAATGACAAGACACGGTGCCTGAATGACTCACGAATGACGTAACAATCACGCTGGGACCTTAGTATGTGCCTTTTCAAGGTTTTGATATAATCGACAAGCGCGTCCCAAGGTTACGGCCATTTATCTGCACCAATGACAAGGACACGTGCTATGACCTCACGATGACGTCACAATCGCGCTGGGGACCTTAAGTATTTAGGCCTTTTCAAGGTTTGAATATTAAATCGGGACAAGCGGTTCCCCAAGTTACTGTCATTATCTGTCAACCAATTGACAGACAACGGTGCCTATTGACGTCACAATTAATGTTTTATATTATTTTTTTTTTGCATCGATTGACATCCAATCCTTCTTCTTCTTCATTTTATGACGTCACAATTGACGCTGGGGACAATGACTGATGGGAAAAAATGTGCTTTTTCAAGGTTGATACGTTCTTCATCCGTGTTCAGTCTGTTTTCCCAGGGTTGAAAGCTGTGTTTCCCGAAATTTGATTTAATTGTTCAAATTATTAATTAATCCAAGTTTGGGGGGGCGACGAGAGAAGGACGACGGAGAGAGGGGGCGTCACAATTCAGAGAGAGGAGGGGGCGAGAGAGGGGTGTGAAGGTGGGGTGAAGTGGGGCCGAGCAGAGGAGGGAGGAGAGAGGAGGGTGAGATAGGGGGAGAGAGAGGGATGAGAGGGGGGGGGAGAGGGGGCGGCGTCACAATTCTCTTCTTATTTGTATGATGTCATCAATTGACGCTGGGGACCTGAGTATGTTTCCCAGTGTTTCCCAATCTTATGGCCATTTAGTTATGATACGGTTGGTTTTCCGATTGTAATTGAAATAATCGCCCGCCAATCCAGTCGTGTTTACGAGAGTGACAGGAACGAAGCTGCACCTACTGGGCCGCACCTACGGGCCGCACTGGTTTTAGAAGATAGATGTTAAAACTTTTGACCCTGACCAAGTATTGAAATTATTTCTGTCTGTTTATTGGGGAGACACTGAGTTTTGCCTTTTCTTAATTTCATTTATTGCTGTAATTTATGAGATTCTTTTGGGCATCTTTTTACTCTTTATAGCACCCGCTACATTTCCCACGCCAGAAGCATTGAACCATAGGTCTTTAATTTAAGTAGTGTGAACCAGACCCATTAGAGTATCAATTATTCCCATCTCTTTTTTTTCCCAAATGATGTCCGACACCCCTTTTGTCTCTTAGTTGTTATAGTATCCTCTACCAAGAAACATAAATTATCACCTTTAGTATGGGAAAGGAACGATCCCTCCCCTGTAATATTGTTATTTTTTCCACTCGTGTTTCCTCAC
>CM068952.1:125623215-125633406 GCA_035128595.1 Eptatretus atami | reverse complement strand
TTCAACAGCCAAGCAGGATTTGAACTCAGGATCCAAGGATCCCAAGCAAGAGATGGATGCTCCACCCTCATATATCACTTTTGGTCTCTGGATACTAATGTGTAATATAAACAATAGTTGAGATTTCCTTATAAAGGCAATTATATCAGCAGCTAGTGTTGTTGACTGAGCTGTCTAATCCTTTGTCTGATGCCCAGTGAGGTTGCAGAGTACAATTAAAACTACGATCTGGTGTGATGCCAACAAGGGATACGGTGTCGTAGCATACTGATGTGCCATAACTTGGAGGAGATGCTTCGCTTACTGTTCTGTTTGCTTCCACTGAGAAGTCTCATCGTTTGGCTGATACTTTTGCCAAATTCTACATTTCCTGCATATTTATAACTGTTTGAATTTATGGATCAGATGGACATCACAGGGTTGTAATACCTGGAAATTAATGATGATGGTAAATTGAGATTCTCGACATTTAATCATAACATTTATGCCAATGTGACGTTTCAGTGACCTAACAACCACGACTAGAATCAAACTTAATGCTTCAACACCATTTCAGGATAGTTATGGACTCGGTCTTACCATCTCCAAAATTTCATTTCCTCCCAAGTCGAGACGTTCCAGCTGAGTCAACTTAGACATGGATCTGCACACAATAAGAATTTAAAGCCTCAATATAGCTCCCAAACTGTGAATCGATGAAAGATACATGGTTGTTTTGACTAATAGAAGAACTTAATCTGTTGAGCAGATTTGATGTATTTAGCGTTTTGTATGGATATACATTTAAAATTATTGTGAAAACAAAAATCAATGTTAATTCCCTTTGAACCCTAGTGGCCGTTTTACCAGCCGATAGTCAAACCTCCATATACCCAAGCGTTCGGATTTTTCTCCAGGGAGCACAGAGGGGATAGGGGAGCTGAAAGTCCAAAGAGCTCGGGGTTCAAAGGGTTAAAATCATGATTTTATCATGACAATGAAAACTGATGAAAATCTCATATTTCCATTTTATCTCATGAGAAACTGATTTTGTAAGGATGAAAATTTTTCAAGAAAAAGAATTCCAAGATGGCCTTGTGACTTCTTCAAAAATCGTCTCAAAATAAAATCCGTGAGACTATGAACTTACATTTTAAATTGTGATGTTGAGTGGAAATGAGATGATCGTATGTTTTTTGAGGTACCATACCAACAACCGCTTAATTATATTGTTATTGTTTTGTTCAACTTACTTTGGCAACGTTTTGAGATGGTTCTCCCTCAATTCCAAGATCCGCAGCTTAGTAAGCCTGTGCGAAAGCACACAAATGATAAGACAATTAATTATTTCAGTTTAGTATTGCAAAAACTTTATAAATATCCAACAAGTTTTAATGGGTTTGGTGCAACAAACAAGTTATTTTGTAATCTGTACATTAAATTGGCAATCATTCACTGCCCAATGCCTGCATCATTTTCCATCAGAATATCACGTGAATCAACATGAATTGGTCAGTGAAGCATTAGTGAAACCAATGTGTTGCTATCAGACGAGAATAAACTTCAAATGGTAGAATCACTTTTGGCAAATTTATACCAGACGTTGATAATGAAAAAAGAACAGAAGAAAGATTATGAGTTGAAAATTCGTAATGATTTAGTACAAGAGTCTGAGTAGCACTGGTTAGATCAGTGGTAGGAAATCTAAACTAATCCAAGAGCCACATGTACACCCATCAAATATCCTTGAAGGTCACATGATCGCTTTCGCAGTCGCATGCCAAAAAATTATCACAATGATTTTTGAAAATTAAAATCGATGTATATTGTATGGGAGGGTCACGACAGCTAACAAGTAACAATAAATCAACAAAGAAGGTCATAGACTGGTACTTCGAAATCGTCAACTTGACCTCTGACCTTGTCTAATAAAAGCTGTCTCTAGAGAAGGTAGCGACGCAAACCAGAAGTTTCTACGATGATTCTGTACCAAACCATCAAAATCGTAACGTCGACAAGCAAAAATCTCCATTTCTCCACGCAATTATTTAATATTATTTTATCAAAGTCACAAAACCGTAATATTCGGCCATCCACCAACAATCTTTACATAATCCGACGGCTTAGCGAGTCAGGCATGTGACGATAACCTTATTGGGATAAAAAATGACTTTTAAACACCATCTTTATCGAAAACACGTCAGCGCGCACACGGAAAACCATTACGTGATCAACGCCGCCTCTGCTCAAGTGCACTGCACCACGTGACGACCCGTGACGCGGCGAGTGAAATATTTTTTATACAATCTTAAAACGTCTCCAAAACATCCGATTTTTACCAGAATTTCGACAACCGAGTTTTAAGCGTCCTAAGCGATCGCAAAAACCGAAGACAAATTAAAATCGAAGTTAAAACGAACTCGTAACGTCGAGCGAAGCAAAAATACTCCATTTCTCCACGCAATTATTTATATTATTTATCAAAGTCACAAAACCGTAATATTCAGCCATCCACCAACAATCTTTACATAATCCGACGGCTCGCGAGTCAGGCATGCGACGATAACCTTTATTGGGATAAAAAATGACTTTAAACACCATCTTTATCGAAAACACCGTCAGCGCGCACACGCAAAACCATACGTGACTCAACGCCGCCTCTGCTCGAGCACACTGCATCACGTGACGACCCGTGACGCACGAGTGAAATATTTTTTATACAATCTTAAAACGTCTCCAAAACATCCGATTTTTACCAGAATTTCGACAACCGAGTTTTAAGCGTCCTAAGCGATCGCAAAAACCGAAGACAAAATTAAAATCGAAGTTAAAAGAACTCGTAACGTCGAGCGAAGCAAAAATACTCCATTTCTCACACTGAATTTACGGAATTATGTTTGACCTCACTGTGACCTTGACCTTTGACCGATTTTGACCAAATCTAATCAGCGCTAGCCATCACCCTCCTGAATCACGTGGTGTAATTTGCCATTGGTAGCTTCTTCCGTTCTCCGATTATCGTCCTACAAACAAACAAACAAGCAGTCATAGACTGGTACTTACGAAATCGTCAACTTGACCTCTGACCTTGTCTAATAAAAGCTGTCTCAAGAGAGAAGGTAGCGACGCAAACCAGAAGTTTCTACGATGATTCTGTATCAAACCATCAAAAATCGTGACGTCGACCGAAGCAAAATCTCCATTTCTCCACGCAATTATACCTTAACGTCACTCAACGACGCGTCTGCTCGAGCGCACTGCATCATGGGACGACCCGTGACGCGTTGAGTGAAATATTTTTTATACAATCTTAAAACGTCTCCAAAACATCAGATTTTTACCAGAATTTCGACAACCGAGTTTTAAGCGTCCTAAACGATCGCAAAAACCGAAGACAAAAATTAAAATCGAAGTTAAAACGAACTCGTAACGTCGAGCGAAGCAAAAATCTCCATTTCTCCACGCAATTATACCTTAACGTGACTCAACGACGCGTCTGCTTGAGCGCACTGCATCATGGGACGACCCGTGACGCGTCAAGTGAAATATTTTTTATACAATCTTAAACGTCTCCAAAACATCCGATTTTTACCAGAATTTCGACAACCAAGTTTTAAGCGTCCTAAGCGATCGCAAAAACCGAAGACAAAATTAAAATCGAAGTTAAAACGAACTCGTAACGTCGAGCGAAGCAAAAATACTCCATTTCTCCACGTGAATTTACGGAATTATGTTTGACCTCACTGTGACCTTGACCTTTGACCGATTTTGACCAAAATCTAATCAGCACTAGCCATCACCCTCCTGAATCACGTGGTGTAATTTGACATTGGTAGCTTCTTCCGTTCTCGAGTTATCGTGCCTACAAACAAACAAACAAGCAGTCATAGACTGGTACTTACGAAATCATCAACTTGACCTCTGACCTTGTCTAATAAAAGCATGAATCAGTCAGAAGCCCAAGGGGAGCTTGAATTCTGAATTCATTGTGGTCTACGATTTTACACGTGGTTTGCAGATAATGAGTCCCGAACAAAAACTAGATTTCTTATAAAAATTCCATTTTTTTTTTTTTTAAAGTGATTCAGTACCAGCAGGATATGCCAGATAATAGGTGTATTACTTTTCAGAAGAATCTGATAAAAGACTTATTATATATATCAGTTATTCATCGCTGTTCCAGAATTTCGACAACCGAGTTTTAAGCGTCCTAAGCGATCGCAAAAACGAAGACAAAATTAAAATCGAATTAAAACGAACTCGTAACGTCGAGCGAAGCAAAAATCTCCATTTCTCCATGCAAAACCTTAACGTCACTCAACGACATGTCTGCGCGAGCGCACTGCATCAGGGACGACCCGTGACGTCTGCTCGAGCGCACTGCATCATGGGACGACCCGTGACGTCTGCTCGAGCGCAATGCATCATGGGACGACCCTTGACGCTTCGAGTGAAATATTTTTTATACAATCTTAAAACGTCTCCAAAACATCGATTTTTACCAGAATTTCGACAACCGAGTTTTAAGCGTCCTAAGCGATCGCAAAAACCGAAGACGAAATTAAAATCGAAGTTAAAACGAACTCGTAACGTCGAGCGAAGCAAAAAATCTCCATTTCTCCATGCAAAACCTTAACGTCAATCAACGACGCGTCTGCTCGAGCGCAATGCATCATGGGACGACCCGTGACGTCTGCTCGAGCGCAATGCATCATGGGACAACCCTTGACGCTTCGAGTGAAATATTTTTATACAATCTTAAAACGTCTCCAAAAATCCGATTTTTACCAGAATTTCGACAACCGAGTTTAACCGTCCTAAGCGATCGCAAAAACTGAAGACAAATTAAAATCGTAGTTAAAACGAACTCGTAACGTCGAGCGAAGCAAAAATACTCCATTTCTCCACGTTCATTTACGGAATTATGTTTGACCTCACTGTGACCTTGACCTTTGACCGATTTTGACCAAAATCTAATCAGCACTAGCCATCACCCCTCTGAATCACGTGTGTAATTTGACATTGGTAGCTTCTTCCGTTCTCGAGTTATCGTGCCTACAAACAAACAACAAACAAACAAGCAGTCATAGACTGGTACTTACGAAATCGTCAACTTGACTCTGACCTTGTCTAATAAAAGCATGAATCAGTCAGAAGCCCAAGGGGAGCTTGAATTCTGAATTCATTGTGGTCTACGATTTTACACTGTGGTTTGCAGATAATGAGTCCCAGACAAAAACTAGATTTCTTATAAAAATTCCATTTTTTTTTTAAAGTGATTCAGTACCAGCAGGATATTCCAGATAATAGGTGTATACTTTTCAGAAGAATCTGATAAAAGACTTATTATTTATTATATATATCAGTTATTCATCACTGTCCAGAATTTCGACAACCGAGTTTTAAGCGTCCTAAGCGATCGCAAAACGAAGACAAAATTAAAATCGAAGTTAAAACGAACTCGTAACGTCGAGCGAAGCAAAAATCTCCATTTCTCCATGCAAAACTTAATGTCACTCAACGACGCGTCTGCTCGAGCGCACTGCATCGGACGACCGTGACGTCTGCTCGAGCGCACATGCATCATGGGACGACCGTGACGTCTGCTCGAGCGCAATGCATCATGGGACGACCCGTGACGTCTGCTCGAGCGCAATGCATCATGGGACGACCCTGACGCTTCGAGTGAAATATTTTTATTCAATCTTAAAACGTCTCCAAAACATCCGATTTTTACCAGAATTTCGACAACCGAGTTTTAAGCATCCGAAGCGATCGTAAAAACCGAAGTTAAAACAACTCGTAACGTCGAGCGAAGCAAAAATACTCCACATTCTCCACGTTAATTTAGGAATTATGTTTGACCACTGGACCTTGACCTTTGACCGATTTTGACCAAAATCTAATCAGCACTAGCCATCACCCTCTGAATCACGTGTGTGTAATTTGACATTGGTAGCTTCTTCCGTTCTCGAGGTATCGTGCCTACAAACAAACAAAAAACAAACAGAACGGAAGCATCATATACTTACAAAATCTTTAGATTCTGTAAGTAACAAACATACAAACAAACAAACAACAAGCAGTCATAGACTGGTACTACGAAATCATCACTTGACCTCTGACTTGTCTAATAAAAGCATGAATCAGTAGAAGCCAAGGGGAGCATGATTCTGAATTCATTGTGGTCTACGATTTTACACTGTGGTTTGCAGATAATGAGTCCCAGACAAAAACTAGATTCTATAAAAATTCCATTTTTTTTTTTAAAAGTGATTCAGTGCCAGCAGGATATGCCAGATAATAGGTGTATTACTTTCAGAAGAATCTGATAAAAGACTAATTATATTATATATTATCAGTTATTCATCGCTGTTCCAGAATTCGCACAACAGAGTTTTAAGCGTCCTAAGCGATCGCAAAAACCGAAGACAAAATTAAAATCGAAGTTAAACGAACTCGTAACGTCGAGCGAAGCAAAAAATCTCCATTTCTCCATGCAAAACCTTAATGTCAATCAACGACGCGTCGTGCTCGAGCGCACTGCATCATGGACGACCCGTGACGTCTGCTCGAGCCACTGCATCATGGGACGACCCGTGACGTCTGCTCGCAGCAATGCATCATGGGACGACCCTTGACGCTTCGAGTGAAATATTTTTATACAATCTTAAAACGGCTCCAAAACATCCGATTTTACCAGAATTTCGACAACCGAGTTTTAAGCGTCCTAAGCGATCGCAAAAACGAAGAACTAAATTAAAATCGAAGTTAAAACGAACTCGTACGTCGAGCGAAGCAAAATACTCCATTTACTCCATGTTAATTTACGGAATTATGTTTGACCTCACTTGTGACTTTGACCTTTGACGATTTTGACCAAAAATTCTAATCAGGCTAAGCAATCACCTCACCTTTGGCGGGAAAAAATTCCCCAAACAGTGATGTAAATTTGACAGAGGCAGCAAAACAAACTAATTGGTAGCTTACTTCCTGTTCTCGAGTCTATCGTGCTACCAAACCAAAAAACAAACAAACAAACAGAAACGGAAGGCATCAATATACTTACGAAATCTTTAGATTTAAGCGTCCTAAGCTTCCAAGCGTCGAAAGCGTCGAAATCTTTAGATTTCGTAAGTAACAAACAAACAAACAAACAGACGAAGTCCATCAATATACTTACGAAATCTTTAGATTTCGTAAGTAAACAACACACAAACAAACAAACAGAAACGGAAGGCATCAATATACTTACGAAATCTTTAGATTTCGTAAGTAACAAACACACAAACAAACAGAAACGGAAGTCATCAATATACTTATGAAATCTTTAGATTTCGTAAGTAATAATCGATGAGTTATCTACCCTCGGTTCAACTCCTGATCCAATGACAAAAATGTGTTGTCATGTTACCTTGATCCCTGTACATTCCGGCATCCATTTGCAATGCGAGTGTATGTTGATTGTTTCCATGTATGAAGTTGACAAGTGAAATATTAAACAGGTAAAACACACACACACACCCACACACACACACACACACACACAGCTCCTATTTGTGGTGATTGTGAACCCAAATCGAAAGACATGTAAAGGGTCATTTGCAGGCACAACGATTATTCACAGAAAGATGTCAGGATGGTTTCACATGATCATTTCGTGTGACCATCCCTACCTTGTTTACATACTTTTTGGCATATCATTCCTACCTAATTTTACATTTTTACCTCCACCAGCGAAGGTGAACGAGATTATGTTTTCACCCCTTTCTGTCTGTTTATCTGTGCGCAGGAAATCTCAAAAAATTGTGGACGGATTTGGATGAAACTTGGTGGACATTTTGGGTGTGTGACAAGGAAGAATTGTTTCAATTTTGGTGAAGATCCGAATCTGGATCTGATAATTTTTTAAGTGATTCTTCACCATTGAGAGATCGGGCTAAAACGATATGTAGCACGATATCTCAAAAAGTTGCAGACGGATTCGGATGAAACTTGGTGGGCAAGTTGAGTGTGTGACAAGGAAGAATTGATTCGATTTTGGTAAAGATCTGGATCCGGATCTGGATGCGAGAATTATTTAATTTGCGAAGTGATTCTTCACCATTGAGAGAATGGGCCAAAAACGATACGTAGCATGATATTTCAAAAATGTATTGGGCCCGATATGTTCTCGTAGATCAGGCATTATGTGGTGGAGGTATGCGTGCTACCGAGTGACCTTCTAGTTTTAAATGTTTTTTATGACTTGTTTCTGTATATTTATTAATGCATTTACATGCTGGAGAATTTTGTTTTGATTGCATGATGAAATATCTTGTGTATTGTGTGTGAAAACACTGCATTAAATAGTCATATCATATAATGGACAGCAATACTATTCCACTGTTGACCACACCCCATCCCCTTCCTGAGCCTCATTGTCCTACTAAGCCTTCATTGTTTGTAGCAATGCCTACTTTGTAAAATCCTTTCAAGCTGGGGAAATTTTAAGCAGTCACGGACCTTCCCACTGTAAACTGCAGTACATTAGTGGTTAATACAAGTTGAGTGGAAACCAATTTTGAGTTAGGCTGTTTGAACAGAGGAAGAATAAGATATACAAACAGGCTGTTTTGGGTCTGTTGGTTTTGTAGCTCAGTGATGCTGTCCAAGAATGTCATGAGTGTTGTTGGATGTGAAATCCTCTGCAGACATCTGGCAGGTACTTGAAAGGTTTATAAATTTGAGCCTCGGTAGATTTCTTTTTGAGGATTTGTGTTGGAAGAACCATATGAAGTGCCCATGCCATCACTGCAAAGGAAGTGTACTGACTTCCTGATATGTAAAATAAGAAAAATGGAAGGAAAATGAGGAGTATGAAGACATAGGATGGCAGAGAGAAGCTTCATATCAGCAACAAGCAGAGGAGAAAAGGGACATCATGCAGGCGGATGATGAATAATGAAGCTGTCGTGGATGGAGATAGGGAGCAGATAGGACATACAGCTGGAAGAATAAATGCAGTGTCGGCAGGATGAAACCATGGTTGACATTCAGCAAAGCCAAGTGGGATGAGCCTTTCAGGGCCATATTACCCTTCTCCCAAAGGTCACCACCCATCACTGGAATGTAATGCAAAGCTGGGTGCCATATATGCCAGTGTTCGCTGTTGACATTAAATATCCCATAGTGTCTTGCACAAGAATAGACCATTGGTTTACCATTTGCTTTCATGAGGCATTTCCCCTCTCTTCTTTTAGGGCTACTTGCTGGGCTGGTCACCTCTGGCCCCAGCTCTGGCACATGGCTTGGTTTTATTCCCTTTACAACTGTCCTCTGGCCACTAACAGCTTGAGGAAGTCTATGGGTTATGGATGAAATGCCACCTGAAGCATCAATGTCCAGATGAGTCGAGTATAGGTAGATATTGTACATGTTGTACGTAATAAATATAGGCCGTTTGCATAAATAAAGAAAAATGAATAAAAATGAATATATCTTCCCTTACAAGGAACTTCAACACAGGAGGATGCCATGAGGCCCATAAAGCCTGCGCAATGGTTGCAAACTTATGAATTGTCTGTGCTCTATTCTTTTGTAAATTTTGAACTTCAAGCAAGGAAGCAGCACAAACCATTTTTAAAGTCTTTGGTATGACTCAGCCTGGGTCTGGTTCAAACTGCCGACCTCCCAGACTTAGAGCAGATGATCCCAGACTTAGAGCAACCATAACATCACTGAGTCTCTAAATGGACGCTCAAACCATTGCGCCAAAAAGTTTGGATATACTGCTTATTTCTTCCTGAAATATATTATGGCAGTCATATGTGGTCATGTGGTGAAAAAGAATAGCTATAAAAGGGTCTGGCAATCTTTATTGCATTTTCATGTAAAACTGGTTTCATACCAACCAAATAGAAATCTTTGTTAGCCCAAGGATTGTTGTGTCGTTGATATTTCCCGATGTATTGAGAAGTGAAAAATAATATTGTCAAAAACAATGAAGTAAAAAACAATAAATCCCTCTCGATTGGAACCCAGAATGAATAAAAAAAGAGGAAGTACCACTTTTTGCATTGATTTGACACTCTATAGCTTTGGTGATCTTTCTTTTCAAAAATTTACCATATTCACTGCTGTGTGATGTGCACATCACCAGCATTTATGTATATATACATATATATATATATATATATATTCCAGAACCCAGCATACATGTATATATATACA
>CM068952.1:125568837-125584947 GCA_035128595.1 Eptatretus atami | reverse complement strand
CAAGGTCATCTCCACTCAGGCTCGCAGACTTCCTCTCCTGTCGCAGTCACCGTGTGGCCCTAAATGGAGTTCTTTTCATCCCCTTCTCCTGTCCAGGCTGGAGTTCCTCAAGGCAGCCTTCTGGGCCCTGTTCTTTTCTGTTTTCATCAATGATTCTCTCTGACTCTCTGGAAAATCCTCTTTATCTCTTTGCTGATGACTCCACCCTCTGCCGTTACCGTCTGTCATCCCCGCAGACCGGCAAGCAGCAGCTTCTTCGCTCACTGCAAATCTGGATAAAATCACAAACTGGTCCAACACGTGGAACATGTCTTTCAATCCGGACAAATCTCACACTCTCATGATGTCTCTCTGAAATGACCATTAAAACCCCCCCCCCCCCCCCATCCACTTTCTCAACAATCCTCTGAAGAAGTCCTTTCTTTCAAGCTTCTGGGTCTCACTATCTGCCGTGACCTTTCCAGGAAAGCCACATTTGAAACCTCGCCCCAAAGCCCAGTCGCCGACTGGGAATCCTCTGTTGTGCAAAGCCTTCCTCGGCCCACCTGAGCTCCTGACCACTTACAAAGCTTTCGTCCACAGCCTGATGGAGTTCTGCTCTCCCCTCTGAGCTGGTGCTCCTGCCTTGCCACCTTTCTCGGCTTCACGCTGTGGAAACCAAGGCATTTCGGATCATTGGCATCTCCTGCAATGAGGCTGAGTCTTTTGGGCCTCTCACTCTCTCACCCAGGCTGTCGGTGGTCTTTCTTCTTCTACAGAAAGAAGTTTCAAGGTAAACTAACCCACCTCCTTCAAATTCCCTGCTTTCCTTCCTGAAAGTCCCTTGTAATGTCCATCTTGTATTCCCCATGTTCCCCACCCCATCCCTTCCATTCCACAGATCTCCTAATGTCTCTGTTCCCCACTTTTTTGTCCTTCCCACTCCCACCCCTCTTGTCTCATGTCGTCCCCCCCCCTTGCTGTGCGTTGTGTGTTAGCTCTCATACCACCCTCGATAAGGTATACAAAAAAAATTTTAAAGGGGAGAGAGAGAGAAAAAAGAGAGAGAGAGAGAGAGAGAGAGAGGAGAGGAGAGAGAGAGATATGGGAAGGAAACAGAGAAAGGGAGAAATACTTGCAAATAAGAGTGTTTGGTGTAGGAAGGTCAAATGTGGTGGAATGTATTGAAGATATTGCAGACAGGGATGGCATGACATAGTAATGCACTCATCACTTGAAGCCCTGGACAGAAGAGTGTAATTGCACCATATTGGAAGGCAGATCACAAAACAGGAGAAGAGAGGAAAAAAGTGGCAGGTGCCTGGATTTGAGAGTCTTAAGCAGCAAGAGGTTACTGGAAGAACTTGTGCATCCTGAAAGAGCTGCGGAGGGTTGGAGGCCTGAGAAACAGAGGAAGCTAGAACAAGGAGAAGCCAGTAAAAAAAAAAAAAAAGGCCACCAATCGGTCTATGGTGTGAAAGTAACAGACCATGTGCTTTGGACTCATCACAGAAGATGCCTCTAAAGCTTTGGAAACACCAGTAGGACCAGTTTGAACACTGAGATATCGGAAATTGGAGCTGAGGTCAATAATTTCTCATTATAACCAGAGCTTCCAAGTGTAACAAGAGGAATAACAAAGAGGTTAAGTGAGTTGTCCTGCTTGGCAATTCCATCTGACTCCTCATTCTGGGATTCAAGGCTTGAAATCTCAATGCTGTGTTGATCTGTCTGTTGTCAAGCCCAGTCATTATTGGTTCATTTCAAACAATACTGTCTCCTCATGTCGTGTTACGCATAATACATTTTACCAATATCCAATGGTGGGTGGCGGTGTTGGATAATCGATAGAGTATTTGGTCAATTTATTTGAGACATATGTGCAAGCTCATCCATGTGTGTTAGCACACAAAAAAAAGGAAAGTGTATGAAGTTCCATTTATGAGAATCTGAAAAATAGCAACAGTAATGGGACTGTGCCGTGAAAAAAAAATCCAACAGCAGCAGCACACCATCAAAGGGTTGCAGTAATTGAACAGTGTTATGAGCTCGAGTTAGTTAGTCAGACCTTGTTTTGAGTTATTTCATGTAATGATTTTGGATGCATCACATCAACATTAAAAGTTACTTCAGAGACTTTGCTTCATAATTGTTCCTGTATAAGATACAGCAGCATACTTTTGTCTTGATGCATCTTCATTGTCTGTATCTTTACTATTCCTTGAAAGAAGACATTCATCTTTCCATTTATCGGATTTTTGACAGGTGTATACAGTTGTTTTCAATGAAGCATGATACTCAGGAACAGATACTATCTAGAAGCATTTCACATCATACACCAGAGCATTAACCATAGTTTATAACCATGGATGAATGTTCCATGACAATCTTAACAAAACTGGTAATGTAAGGAACGACAAACTTGTTATCTCTAAAAGAGCACAAAACTTGGTTTCAAATAGTGCCCCTGTATGTACGTTCTGCGATGATAGAAAGCCAGACAGGTGGGGTGGGAGGGTACAGCAAGACTGCAGCTGAATGTGCTTGAGGTAACATGCATTTGACCCCTCAAAGTCCGAAGCTGACAAGGGCGGGACCATACTTGAAGCGAGACAAAGTGACCTTGCAACACATGATCAGTCTCTCCATTGTGTGTTGTTTCAAGGCACACAACAACAGGACCATACACCGCTGTCAGGAGCAGATTATTGCTATTCCTTCAATATGACTGTTCACCTACACCTGTAAGAGGAGGATAAGATATCTTCCCTCCAGGGCTTCAAAATGTCTTTTCACCTCTTCAGGTCATTCCCCATCAATACTCATGATATTTTCTACTCTCATTAACCTCCTCCAAGCTCACGCCTTCCTTTCAAGGTTATTGTGTTTTCTCTCCTCTTTCTCCTCCCACCTCACCTTTTTTGTTCCAATGCTGTTTCATTCTTTTGTATTCTCTTCATCTTTCTTTCAGTCCCCTTTCTGTATTTGAGTTTGTATTCAGCATATTCACTTGTGTGTCCTGCTCATCCTCCCCTTGCTCTCATTCTTCCCCTCACCCATTCTTCCTGCAAAGGTGTCTCTCTCGTACTCTCTCTCTCTCTCTCTTCTCTCTCTCTCTCTCTCTCTCTCTCTCTCTCTCTCTCTCTCTCTCTCGTGTCTCTCTACCCTGCCTAATATTTAAATTTTACCCCCAGGACTGTTTAGTGCTACCACAGGACAGGTTAATGTGTGGCAGATACTTCCTGTTGATCAGATGCTTGCTTCCTGGTCCCACTACAGTAATGGGGTCTGATCTCACTTATGTCTTATAGGGTTTTAGCTAGTTTATTCTGAGGAGGAGCTTCTGCTCCTCACCATAATGGTGGGGGGGGGGGGATCTATTCCTATTTCCTATTGAGGAGTGGTCCCATTGTATAACCTTGCTTTCTCTTCTGGCCCTTCGGGATTAGGATGTTGTGTTTGATTTACCATGTGCTTCAGCCTTCGGGCTGGGGTGCAGTTATATGCTCATGGACAGTCTGGCTCGACTCGTGTACTTCGGCCTTGGGGTTACAATACACGTCCCAAAGCTCTGTTTCAATGTTTTGATGTTCTATTTTTTTTTTTTTTAATATAAAAAAGGCCTCCATAAGGAGTGTCACGAGAGAGCTACTCCTATTGAGGAGCAGTACAACTGCAAAGCCATGCATTTTGGCCCCTTGGGGTTAGGATGTGTGTGGTTCATTGACCATGTTCTTCAGCCTTTTTGGTGGAGGTGCATGTGCATGCTCATGGGACAGTCTTGTTGGGCTGTGCAATTTGGCCGTGGGGTCAAGGTGCACGTCCCAAGCTATTTAAATGTTTTGATTTTTTTAAACCTTTTTTGTACAAAAAAAGGCCTCTCATCAGGCGAGGGCCAAAAAGCACAAAAACTCGGCGCCCCGTCTGCCAGCAGTAGTTGGTGGATGTATAAAGATCCCATGGTACTTTTCGTGAAGCGTATGCGAGCTATCGCCGGCACCCTGGCCACTTAGAAATTCCTTCTTTAACCTACAGGGGGCACTGCCATTAGCAGTACAGCTTCTACCCCAGGCAAATGATGCTACCCACGGCCATGTACTGCATACAAAGAGAAAAAAAGAATGTTCTGTTGATTTCATCCATTGCTTTACCTGTCTACTATGCAAATCAACACTATAACCTTCACCAGCAAGACTAGTTATTCATAATAAACGGAAAAAGAGTGGTTCTAAACTGAACGGTAAAGGGAAGTTGTGGAGAAGGGGGTGGGGGAAGAAAGGAATGGAGTTGGAGGGCATAGAGTGGGAATAGGGTAAAGTTAGAGAATAGATAAGGCATAAAAGAGGGGGGGGGAATCAAAAACAATGTCATACTGAGTGGGTACATAATGTGTGGATAGCTCTGACTGACAAGTAAAATGTGCATGCACTAAAAAGTGCAGTTGCTTCTTCAGCTCCACTCGAATTAACTTACTTCCAATTCATTCTCCTGGGAAAATACAAAGATAGAATGGAAAAAGAACGAATCAGAGCAAATGAAGTATGAAAAATGGAAGAGAGTGAGAGGGCGTGATCCTGATAACTAATTTCAGCACATGTTATCGCACTGAGAAGTTCCCTTTGAAACCAAAAAAAAAAAAAAGTATAAGAGTAGGCCAAGGGCAAGCCTTTGGTAGTTCTGAAAGAAGTTAAGAACCATATAATTTCAATGCAAACAATAAAATGTGCAAAGTAATTTCCTTATTGCACCGATAGGAAGGGTCTTGCCTCCAAAAACTGGCGAAGATCTATCTAAATGATTGTAGTCTCATCTATAGGACATCAACAGGAATTGTGTGGTACGATACATCATATAACTACATGAAATGTGAAACGAGCATAAAAAGATACACCTTTGGTGGTCACTGCAGTTTGGCATTCATGTTAACAGGGACACCAACATGTCAAGGGAGCATTCAATACATTGTCATCAACAAAAGGGAGTTTGAATGAGGTAGGGATTACCAGGCACTGGAAACAGACTCCTCATGAAAGACGATACATCAAAGGCAATTATATACAGCAAGCAATGCAATCGGCGTCAGAAGCAATGTTGCCACATGCAGTTCAGGGGTGACTCGAATGACATTGAAAAGGGATTAAACCCGTGTCCAACAGGTGGGCATGATAAATTTTCACGATTTCGCAATTTGGTGCACATCAATGATAAGCCAGGATGGGGCCACCATTTCCCACCTACAGAGATTTTGCCCCCATCGCGATTGTGATTATTATCCCTTTTCATACTAAACCAAGTTTGGTCATCCTGGCTAAATCAATTTGGGTACCTAACAAAAATGTTTGGTCATCATTGACTTTCTTTTTGAAGTGAATGCTGCAGCTCAATACATATTAAAACTTATAAAACTTAAAATTCATGATTCAAATAAAGCTGGGGATCATGCACATCAGTTTCTACTCAATGAGATCAGTGGTGCTTCCATTGTATGAGTAAACTGGAGAGTTCATAGAACACCTTACCACGCGCAGTATTGAGAGAAAGTAAACCAGAGTGTGTCAAAAGCCACCCAATGCTCGCCTGTTTATACATTTATCGTTTTAAAAGACTGGTCTAATAATATTTTTTATAAAGCATTGCAGTGAAGTCTGATCCAAATCATTTTAAAGCAATATATGAATGTTATATTGTAATCAGTAAAAAATAGTGTGGTTAGATAAAAACATTAGAAAGGAAATAACTTGCACCAAAAACTTTAACATTTTCACGCTCACGCCGGGGGTATCGCTATAGCTCTCTGTTCTTCGAACAGGCGAGCAAAAATGGTATGGGAAGGGTTTTTTTTTAACTCTTGCTTATTGCATTTCTGAGGAAAGATTTTATATTTCCGACGAGCCATTTTTTGTCTGTGAGAGCAAGCGGCAAATTTGATTGGTCGAGATGACGTAAAATGCCGTAATATTGTCCAAGTCCTGTTAATGGAAGGGTTTTGAAAGTGCCAAGAAGGGGATTTTTGTTTCATGGGTGTTTAATCATATAATTCAATTTAAATGAAATAAAGATTTTTCAAAGGTTGAAGAAAAAAAACAATTCAGAAGTATACCGCCGTTGATGCAGCGTCTTTATGCAACCTTACAATGTCTTTCACACAATTTGTAGACAGACAGACAGACAGACAAAGTGAACCAATTTCTTAACCCCACTTTTTGCTTCACACATACGGGATACCGTAATAAGGAAATAAAGTGTACATGGCAAACTTGCAAGATGTTACTCAAGCTTCCTTCAGACATGTAAAATAACTGCATGATCATGTCTTTATAGGTCATCTTTGTTTTCATCCTTAGCCCTGTATGACATGTTGTGAGGTGCCTTTTCACTAAGTGACAGATTTAATCCTGGATAACTTTGCAACAATTATATCTGACAACAAAAAAAAAAGATACAGATACAATCACTCTCTTCAGACTTTGACAAAAATCACAAACTAGTCCAGCACTCGCGAATATGTTGTTCAATCCTGAGAAATCCCACACATTCACTCACTCTTTTCTCCGAAAGCACCGTTACGCAAACCTTCCCATCTACTTTCTCTTCGACCCTCTCAAAAGGGTTTAGTCACTCAAACTCTTGGGTCTCACTTCTCAGGCATGACCTCTCTGGGAAAGCCACATAGCAATGTTGACCTCCAAAACCAGATGCTGACTGGCATTCTTCCCTCATCGTGCAAAGTCCTTCCTTGGCACACCTAAGCTCCTATCCACCTACAAACTTTCATCCGCAGTTTAATGGAGTACTCCTCTCCCCTTTGGGCTGGCCCCCCTGCCTCACATTTTGCTCAGCTTGACGCTGCGGAAACCAAGACTTCAAGATTAATGGAATCTCTCACGATGAAGCTGAGTCGATCGGCCTAACACTTCGCCATCGCTGACAGGTCGGTGGTCTCTGACTTCTTCTGCCTCATTTCTGGTCTTGCCACCCTCTGCCCTCATTGTGCTTTGTACCCCCCCCCCCCCCCCGAAGTATTCGCAGGACACACGTGGTTCACCAGGCAACCCCTCCTAGTGAAACTACATAAAACCGGAGCCACTGCTCACCTCCAGTCATTTATTCCTCCTTTCCCTCCTGTGGAACCACCTTACATAGTCTCTCCAATCTCATTCTTCCCTCCAGGTCTTTAAGAGAGCTGTTCACCACCATCTTGTCATCCATCAAGGATTTTCCAGAGGCATGTGAGATCATTGGATGAAGATTTTAGGAATAATATGAGGGCTAGAACAGTGCCTTCGGGTACTCCAGCCTTGACAGGGAGAGGAGAAGAAAGGGGTCTATTCCTATCCAAAGCCATGATCTTTTCTACACCCGCAAAACCACTCCTCACCCCTTCCAAAATTTTGTTTATGTCATCAACTTGTCCACCCCTTGCATTCTCCCTTACCCCTCATCGTTACCTATTGTCATCACTTGTCCACCCCTTGCATTCTCCCTTACCCCTCATCGTTACCTGCATCCCTTGTTTGTCCATCTCCATCTATTTCTCCCCTCCGCCCTGCTGTTGGACTTTCCCCTTTCTTCTGCTGTTCCCTTTGTTATATTGTGTCCTGATCTGTTCTAGCTCTTCCACGAGCTTTGACCATGTATTGAAAAAAAAAAAAAATTAATGTACCCCCACCCCTCCCTGCCCAAGTGTCTGTATATAACCCCACCTTTTCCTCTTCTCTACATTATTGCAGCCTTCCACATATTTTAGCTATACTTTTATCGGTATTTCCTCCCTGGTAATGAACAATTTTCACGGGCCCATGGTGGCCATTGCGGTGTCTCAATGCAAGCCACCAGTGGCATGCTCCTTTAAGGACATCGTCGGGCTTCTGGGCTGCACTGTCCAATAAGCACACCCATGGGCACGTGAATGAAGGCCCGTGAGATTATCAAAGCCAGACAGTGAGTGGTGCAGCCGTTTATGGTGTGTGGTCTGCATTTGAGTCTGTGCAGTCTGTATCAGTGAGAGTAGCAATGGAATGTAACAGTGAATGTGACAGCAGTGTTCCACCTTGGGTCTGTACTCATGTTCTTTGTGCCCCCTACCGAACCTCTCCCACCATCTCTGTAGCTGCTGGCTTGTGTAGGCTGCTACTGGAAGAGGCCATGAAACAAAGATCCACACCGAACCGCTGTGTGCCATGTGAGTACGTTGGATGCGGACCACACCGCGTTGCACGAGCATTGCTGTCAGACATGTTTCTTTGTCTCGTCAAACCCTGCACAGTCCCTTGTCCTAAAACCCCAGAATGAAAGAGATAAGGTTGTGTTTGGCTTCTGCACAATGTTTTTGGGAACGCTTATTTTTTAATTTTGGATCGCCTCTACGTGGCGGTGCTTTTCTCCCCTTCTCTCTAAATTTTGCTCTTTTAGTAAACCCCTGTTTTGATGAAAACTTGTGTAGTCATCAGAAAGTGGGCTCACATAGACTGAGGAATTAGTTTTGATTCAACCGTTGAAGGCCAGATTGGGTCCCACTTACACGCCGCAATGCAAAAATGTTGACGAGCTTGCAGATCGGTTATTCCTGTCAGTGATTCCCGCCATGGTTGTTGAGTTCAGAGATGCCAATTCAGGCCATATAAATTGTGGAGACCTTTTCGTCCCATACCCACCAGCGGGCAGCAATCTGAGTTGAATTAAAGACCCTTCGCTCCGATACCACTCAAATTTGCAGCACCCATGACCGATCGAGCAGCCCGCAGAGCACCTCATCTTGCTGGGGTGGTAAACAAATTGAACCCGACAAGTGGTTTTCACAACGAGGTGGTGAATTTCCACACTGGGCGATCATATGGTCCATAACCCGTAATATCCTCTAAAAGGAATTTAAAAGCCAACTGCCTATTTCACGAAGCGATGGCTAACAGTCCAAAATAACTCAAACGAGACCCAGTTTGTTTGATGGTGTATAATAATTATCAATGCTAATGGGAAGGCAACAAGGAAAGCACTTCGTGTCAATATTATACACAAGCTTATACAATAAATGGTACCACATGCCCATTGGGATTCCCTACGGATGCGAAGGCTGTATTATAAACTAACTTAAGGCCTCAGCAACAACCACACGAAAAGAAAGACCATAGAGGTCGACAAGACAGATACAAGATTGGTGGCCTATTTGGGCACCGCAACATCCAGACCAGGTGTGTCCAGTGTGCCAGACAGGGGACCATGTCATGCATGCTCAACTGGAAGCAGCATGACAGACACAAAAAGATGCAGCTTGCAGTGGCGAAAGGATCAATGAGGTGATGGTTGGGTAGGTGATGCTCAACTACCTCCCCTCCCCCCATTCAGTCAACCATACACCTCTTCTTCCTTATCTGAGCTCCACTAACAGCTGAAGCGTCCAGCCAAACCCCAAGACCAGACAGGACTGACTTTCCTGTTTTCAGCATTTTATGAATGATGTCCCCATATGATGGTCTACTCGCCCTACTTGCTCTGCAGTTATTGGGCATTCAGCCTGCCCCTCAAGCTGAAAGCAGCACCCCTAGCCTTATCATTATGTACTGCAATGTTTGAGGGCTAAGGTGAGAGCGCACCTGAACTTTGTGCCCCTGTTGGCCTGTAAGACCACTATCTTTCAAAAGACATAAAGGGACAGATTGACAGGAGATAAGGAACATTAAAAAGGGTTGAGGGAGAAGCAGTTTTAGACACGAAGAATAGGAGGGGAGATAACATGCTTTTCTATACGAGTAGCGACAACATATTCCCTTCCAGTTCGTTTTTCTACTCTTACACTAAAACGTGCCACCAAGGGAAATTAACTATTCTAACCTACACCATTCTTAGCCGCAGGAAAGTCATTTCTGCAAACTATATATAAATATATACTTTTTTTTTTCTTTTTTTTTAAACACAGGGTGCCCCAAAGTGACCTCGTGATTTAGAAATGATATAACATTTCTATTTTTTAATAATTTGTTTTTCTTTCTTCTTTCAGAATTAGAATGAACATTACGAAATTACCCATAGGAAAATTCACAAACTGAACAAAGAACCAAATCGTGGAATTTTAATTTAATTTTTTAAAAATTTTCCAATCAATTATTCTCCACCCAAGAGCCATGGACACACGAATCATTTTGCCAAAAATTCATAAATTTCTTGGCCATCACATTCTCCTATTTGATCGCCTCCCGATTATTTTCTTTTGGGATACCTAAAGGAGCGCTGTATACACATCAATAAGCCCCACACAATTCAGCAGCTCGAAGGACAACATCTGTGCAGAAATTGAGGGCTGCAGCCAGAGTTATTGTCCGCCTGTTATGGAAAATGTTTGTCGAAAAGAAGGCCCGTCTCCGTGAAGCCGAAAATGGAGGACATCTAAGGCTGCCATTCATTTTTCATAAATAAAGCAAATTTATCTCCATTTTGTTAATTCTTTGGTATAAAAATAATTATGAATTATATTAAAAAAACAGAAATGTTATTTAATGCTCTTAAATCCCTAAATGACTTTTGGGACACTATATATATATATAATATATAATATATATCATATATATATAGTATTATATATATACATAACATATAATATATATATAATATACATATACATATATATATACACATATATACAATCTGCATTTGTGATATATATTATTATATACTATATTATATAATATATATTTACACATATATATCATATATATACATACATATATAATTAATTATATATACATCACATATATATACATATATATATACATATATATATATATACATATATATAATATATACATATATTTACACATAAACTATAACAATAAACATTAAACATATATATATATATGCTATTAAACATATATATATATACATAATATTATATACATAACATTATATATACACATATATACATAAACATATATATACAATAATATATATGTTTACGTATATAAATATGTTTACTGTATATATATATATATATATACATAAACATATTTATATACATAAACATATACATAAACATAACATAAACTATACATAAACATACATAAACATATTATAATAATACATATATATAAAATATATTACACAAATAAATACATATATATATATATATATATATATATATATAATATATATACATTTGCTCGCGGGTATGCTTACACATTGTAAGCAATAAAGAACCATGCCTTTCCCATGTCTCGGTTAACTTAACCTGGCATTTGGTTCCTACATTTATTTGTTTTCAATTTTTTTTCCATTAATTTATGGATTGCTTTCCAATGGTTCCTGTTGATTTTTCCTTGGTGCCATCAGCTTCAATGTCCATCGCGCACACAAAAATTACCATGCTACCCATTGTCTCAGGTCACTCACCTGCAAAATTTTTTTCCATTTTTTCCATATCATATATTTTCATTTAATTTATATTTGATTTATTTATATTTTCATATTGCGGAGCTTTTCAACAGTCTATTATATTCTCCCAGGTGTATCAGCATTCGACGTCTTTCGCACGCACAATTTCAGTATTTCTTATGTCACTTGGAAGAGGCTACCGATCTTTAATATCAGTAGCTAAGTTCAGTGAATCAGTGAGTCAGTGCGTTAAAAAATAGCTTTATATACTGACAACATAATTATCATACATAGATATATATACATAGTATTATATATGTATTTTTTTTGATGCCATGGCAATGGCAATCGGAATTGTTTAGGGAGTGGTTCATATAAAGTTGAGATAAATATAATATATATATAGTATATATATATATATCATATATATATATAATATATATATTTCATTAATTATTTCAATTTTTCAAAAATTGTTAATGATTTAATCCAAAAAAATGCTGTATCCATTGTATTTTGTATCTTTTTTCATATATTTCACGGATCCTCTGCAATATTACTCTGATTTTTTCTTGAATTCCCATTAGACATGTCTGTGAATGTGTTATAAATGTATCACGGTGCTGTACTTTTAAGATTGCCAACTGACATTTCAGAATCTCCTGATTGCCATAGGATGTGACAACTGTTTTCTCTTTACTTTATTCATTTACTCATTTCCGGTAATGATTACTTTATAATCATGGAAGACCTTTACTCATGTGGAAGAAAAAGAAAAGGAAGGGGTACAATGAAAGAAGAAAGTTATTTTATTCCCCCCTGGCACGAAGCACATCTTGGCCTTGGTGAAAGATCTGATTATTAGTCCATGCTTCGTTAAATGCACATATTACCCCTCTCTACTGTTTGCCGCTCTGAAAACTTTAAAATAATACTTGATAATGGATCATGCATACTGATCGTTGTTTTATAATGAATAGATATAGTGTGCTGATGCTAACAATATAATCTTTTCTGTATTCCACTTGGTTGGTACAGTTAAGTTTTAAGCTTAAGTTAAAGTGAAGCTGCCTTTGGTCAGGCACCAGCTATGAGACAGTGCCCAGTGAGATGCAGGAATGCTTATTCTAATTAATAAAATAGCAAATTTGCTGTGTAGTAAATCTCTAGGAATCACATGAACACAAAGGCATTGTTATGTTGCAAATGAAATATACATTAATGCATAGCATGAAAGGCGGAGACAGCAAAGCAATGCAAATCTTTTATAAATCTAACAGGTTACATCTAACACTGTTTACCTGAAGAGCTGACTCGATAACCGAGTCCCGTGTCCTCATGCCACTTTGAAACTACTACCAAACGACTAGTGAGTGCACACTAGTTAACAAGAAGCAAATTTACATGGCGGTAAAACATCCCATCTAACAATCATGCAGACTGTGCTTTGACCAATGAGCCAATAGCCGTGGGGCGGGGGGAGGGGTGGAATTTGGAGGAGGTCAATGCACTGATCATGCACTGCAGCTTTTGTCTTACCCTACCTATAAAAGCTTGAAATGCTCGAGGAATACCATAGGGAATTTCATTTGAAAACAGTCATGACCATGTTCCTTTTGGAAAACTTTTTTGTTTGTCTCTTATCAGAATGTGATTGTCAATTCGCTTCCATGTGAGTGGATCCCCCTCCCATTTCTCTTCCCTATAATAAGAAACTCTGTTGGACCATCAGCCAGAAAAAGCAATCACGTTGCATTGATTGTCTTTCTCCATGATCATGTTAATTACATAATGATCAACCTGTATTTGTGGACTAGGAGTTACTTGAGAAAGTTTCGAGTTTTCCAGCAAAGCTTCTGGCTGAGGACACACCAACTTCATAACCACACAACCTCATATGTCTTCA
Source organism: Eptatretus atami (assembly GCA_035128595.1). Taxonomy (NCBI): domain Eukaryota; kingdom Metazoa; phylum Chordata; class Myxini; order Myxiniformes; family Myxinidae; genus Eptatretus; species Eptatretus atami. The sequence goes on along the minus strand of CM068952.1, from coordinate 125,571,701 downwards.
CTACTACCAACCACCTTCTGCTTCTCAGAACCATCATCTCGCTTTGCCCCCACAAGACACCTTTTGGTTCACGCCTGACCCAAACCCGCACTGGTCGCAAACGAGCCTCTACACCAAGGCGCAAGTGTGCGCTTACCCTTCTTCACATTCCTCTATCACGGGGACTGCCCTGCTATCCAGCAAGACCATCTGCGCCCTTCCAAGGCAATTCAAGCAACAGATGGGGACCGCTGCAAAGTTGGCCCCATATTTGCAGACAGGAAGCTGATATACATGGCAACGGTTAAGAGGACAAGTGAAAGGCAATTCCAGCCCAGCAACTCGCAGGGAGCATGAATGGTCACCCCAGGGTGCATCTGGACCCAGATGAGCATTGCCGCACTCAGAGGAAAGGAGCAAGCATGACCTTGCTCCCATGAAAAACCACTCATGCAAGAGGTTGGGGTTTCACCATTGACCCCACCCAACTCCACCCCTCCCCCCCAACCACGGCTATTGGCTCATTGTCAAGCACAGTCTGCCATCGATTGTTGATGGGATGTTTTACCCCATGCTTTAATTGCTATTGTTTAACTAGTGTGCACTCACTATCGTTTTGGTTGTAGTCAAAGTGGCACTGAGGACAAGACCTCGGTTAATCGAGTCAGCTTCTTCAGGATAAACAGTGCTTTAGATGGTTAGGTAACCCTGTTAGAGTTGACAAAGTTAATCATCTTTGTGGTTGCTTAGCAACCTGCTGCGGCCACAGAGTTATGTGCTGGCACATTGGCCTAACATGGCCACCCGCATTCGAGAGGAACCGAGTGATTTCCCCTCATGGATCCCAAAACCCAAGTCCGTAACAATATTATACATGATATCTATACATATCTCCACACACACAGCACACACACACACACCACACACACACACACAACACACACCACACCACAACACACACTATGTGGAGCTGTGCGATAGTTTTGAGACTTGGGTAGTTCTCCCGTTTCATCTCCTGAACCCACCCACGTGTGAAGATAGCAGCCAACAACAGCAACTTGCATGCACACACACATAACACATAGCATACGCATGTTCATGTACAACATGTGCACACACTCATATATACCAGCCACACACGAAGTGGATACTTTGAAGACCTCGGAGGTTCAGTTCCAACCTTCTTGAAAATCTGGCAATATTGCAGATTACCAACGACCACACACACACACCACACACACACACACACACACACACACACACACACACCACACACACACCATACTCAAATTGTGCAGATAGATAAACACAGGATTTGACATGTCAGACTAACACAGCCGTTTGACTTTGGGGGAATGCAACCTCCGCAGATCACAATAGATGCAAGTTGCCATCACCAAGTGGCGTTCACTTTTTCCTCTTGTGGTCAGCAGGGAATTTTTAGGGAAAGTCTCCCCCAACCCCTATACCAATGGCGTTTGCAAAACCCTTGGATTGTTTGTGCTCCTACCTCTAAATGCTGAACATCAAGAGTAGCAGCACGTACCATTTTAGTCTTTGGTGGTGAATCGGACCATTGTCAGGAATTGAACCTACCTAAAGGGGATGCCCTAATCACAATGCCACTTAAGTTTGAAGTTTATTGCTACCTCCCCTAAGTCTCAATTCCCCATCATACACCTTGCAAGATTTATCCGCTTAATGTGTAAAGGGGAGCGAGGTGTGGGATTCAAGGGTCAAGACTACATCACCAAGTCATATTCCTGGATCTGGAAAGTTAAAAATGAATTGTACATTTTGAAAACATGTTTTTCAATTAATGTTTATATTTTGTACTTTAACTTTGGAAAAAGCAAGGAAATTACTTCAAAGCATCGATGTGCATCTTCTGATGGAAGGGGTCTTTGTGATAGCCCCCCACAGGCAAATTAATTCATTAGCCTTGTGGCCTGGCACAGATTCCAATGTGATGCTTTGAATAATTTCAATGCTTCGGCGTGGGAGATTCTTCAACCCAACCCTTTTTAGGACACTTATGGGGAAACAACTATACATCCTGTTATTATTATTGCCTATCCATTCATTCATTGGAACTATACTACTGTACAGAGCGTCGGTGGTGCCGAAGCAGTTCCTGGCTATTTGGGCACAATCCTGGACGGGTTCGCCACTCGACGCCAGGATACTCGAATGACTCGATCATCCCCAGCAAGCTGGTACTCATTTTGCCGACTCGGAAGGATGCAGGCTGAGTCACCCCGGTGAAGTTAATTCAGTGCCGCAACGAAGGCTTGAACTCAGGACCCTTGGATCCCAATCCGCCACCTAACACTGAGCAACACCAGCCTTAGAACATACTGTATACAAGGTACTAAATTTTACTTATGCCATTAATGTCCACAAACTTATGATCACATAGACTTCATCTGAGAACCACTCAATCATGAGTGAATAAAATGATGGTAAAGTAAATAAAAATATCATGTCCACAAATCTTCACAGAACAAAAAGTTACAGAAGCAAGTATCAAAAGCATTTTTGAAAAAAGCAAAATGGATGTAGGGATGGCAATGCCAAAAGTTTCCAAAGAAGAGGTTGGCAATCTGGATAATAGCACAGTTCCATTCCTTCCATCTTTTATTTCCCCTGCCCATCGACGAAGGTCGGAGACGGATGATATTTAAATGATTCTCCGTCCGAACGACCGATTCTCTCTCTTTTTCCTTCCTCGGCCCACCTGAGCTCCTGACCACTTACAAAGCTTTCGTCCACAGCCTGATGGAGTTCTGCTCTCCCCTCTGAGCTGGTGCTCCTGCCTGCCACCTTTCTCGGCTTCACGCTGTGGAAACCAAGGCATTTCGGATCATTGGCATCTCCTGCAATGA
>CM068952.1:125515844-125527897 GCA_035128595.1 Eptatretus atami | reverse complement strand
ACTTCTGACTCGACGTTGTATAACCAAGTGAATGGATTGTTGTGATGTGCGGAACACAATCAAAACTACTTCTGGCCAGACAGTTCTGGCACTAATCTGTCACAAGCCAGGGATGCTGCGAGATGTCAAACTTGCTGTCTGCAACCGATTCCTAAGATAAACCAACCAGATATGGTTATCCTGCCGATGTGACATCACTCGTGGTGGTCCAGAACGTGGACGGTCGATGATAACGTATTCACAGTGACTGTATGGTGTTCCGATGAACACCAAAACGCCTAGCCACAATGTTTTGTGGCATTCCTGTCTCAAGCATGCCAGTAGCACAAAGACGTTCATTTTCGGAAAATGTGGCATCACGTTTACGGTATTTAGACGTCAATAAAAATGTTTTTCACAGCTGGGACGGTTCACCGAATCATGTTGCATTGCAATTTGCTTAGTACCACGTGTAGCACCATCACGTGTTTCAGTGCACGTGCATTTCAATTTGTGTGTGCATTGCACAGTATGCACGTGCAAATTCCAGATATTAGTAGTTAAGCTGCGGAACATGTCAAGGTATATGTTGGCTGACCATTATATTGCTAGGATACATGTCAATATCATTTTGTGCAATTTTTTTATGGTGCCCAGGAACTTCTTTCCGGAATATATCTATACACATATATGGATATAAAAATAAATATAAACATACATATGTATAAATATATATACAAATATATATATATATATGGATATAAAAATAAATATAAACATACATGTGTATAAATATATATATATACAAATTTATATTTATATATATATATTAGTGCTATAAAAATTAATATTATATATATATATATATATAGTTTATATATAATATTATATATATATATATATATTATATGGAATATAAAAAAAATAATTACATACATATGTAATAATATATTCAAATTTTATATACTAGTGCATGCCCGTAGGTGCGTGGCCGTACGTGCCCAAAAAAAACAAAAAAAAAAAACTTAAAAACATACTTGCCCAGAAAACCACACAGGCCGTTCTTCGCTCTCGTGTGGCCATTCGTGTTGGGCCGCACGTGGTGACCGTCGTGCCTGGCCGTACTACAAAAATTATATTTTCAAACCGCGTGCCAGAAAACACATCCACACAGGCCGTTCCTTCGCTCTCAGTCGGTCAGGTATGGGAGCATGTACCAGAACAGGGCCGTCGCTGCGTCCATTTTCCGCCCGTATCGCAGGGCCATTACGTCTGGCCTTCCCCCAGGTGATGCAAGCCCATCCCCCATCTCCTGAGATGCCTAGGTCAACTCTGAACCATGAGCACCGGTGGTTCGGCCCATTGGCCTTCTCCTCCAGACTCCCCTCGCTGAGAGAACTGGGTTGGAGCAGGATCAGCGTCAGGAAACGAGCCACATGTCCCATACAGCCGCAACGCGCTCACGGCCATAACGGTAAGATCTCATCCGAGTCCTTCTCAGCAACGCTCGTGGACCAAAATCTGACCAGCGATGGCGGTTCTCCGAGAGACTGGTACCATAAGAATAAGTCTCCATTCAGTCTTGGTCAGAGTCCAAGTCCGCATCCATAGAAGCAGGAGACGGAGCACCAAGGACCTGAAGACTCGGTACTTCGTCTCTCTCCGCAAGTACCGGCAGCGCAACACCCATGATGCCGTGATCCTGATCTCCCGGCCGACCAAAGCGTCTATTTACCTCTGACTCACGAGCCAGCAAGACAATGATATCACTGCCAAGGTAAGTGATCTCTCCATTCGCTCCCGCGTGCCGGAAAATCAAAAAAAAAACTTTCAAACACAGGCCGTTCTCTTCTCTCATAAACGACGGACTGGTTGGCATTGTAGTTTATCTATAAATGCGCATAAGAAATCGAAGAAATTATTAGATTACAGTAAGTCATCCTATCCGTGGTGCGTGCCCGACGGAATGTTCACATCATCACGAATATTCTTTCAAATTGCAAGTAACAAACTGCTGTGATACTTACACCACACGTTACAATTAAAATCCAAATCTAAAATCAAGTTACTCACCTGTCTTTGCTTGCATGCATTCGCTGCCATTGACCATTGCCACTCCTATGCCATGGTGAGGTGACAGGAGTAGGATTTGAGGAGACCTGAAAGTTACACGTCATTAGGTTTTCCATGTGGCGAATTGTTTTAGTTTTAAAATAGTTTTAAAAAAAATAGTTTGCAAAGCGATAACCACAAATTGAGGATGTATTTCGTTGGCAAGCATGCTCGAGTAGAGCTGAATTCTTAACACTTCCACAAGGCCACACCGTCTTGACAATTGGAAACAAAACAAAGTTGTGGCACTTTTTTTGGATAAATTATTTTGGAACCAATTTTTCTCAATAATAAATATATAATAAAAATTGTCTTCCATGTACACACCTTTATCTCAGTTTAGCACCTCTTCATAAACAAACATTGCCTGATGGAAAACGGCGCTTTCTTCTTTGTTTCTCGCCCAGCGGCAAGAATGCGGGGAGGCTGCTTGGATCTGCACGTTTTGATATAATTATTAGTTTATGGGCCAATTATTCCAATTAGCGCCAACGTATTTTGCCTTTTCGCAAGAAAAACACAAAGAGAAGAGAAGAGAAAAACACCCGAATGGCGAACGCGCTGAGGTTATCTTACCCTCGGCCAGCCTACGCAGCACGTTCCCGTCATATGTTGGTAAATAATGGCCGCAAGCAAGTGTCCTGCATTTGGGTTGGTAAAATAAATGGCCATAATTGGGAACACTTGTCCGATAATATCAAACCTTGAAAAAGGCATTATCCTCAGGTCCCCAGCAATGTAGTTGGCAGTTTCAAATTCGATCGGAACCAGTGGTTGTCGAGAAACACAGCGTCCAGGCCGACCAGACAGACAGACAGACAGACAGACAGATTGCTGGAATTAATAGATAGATAGATAGATAGAGTAGATAATTGCATATATTTTTGTTTTTTTTTTTTTTTTTTATAAGAAGAAGAAGGCGCTTCCCAACCAAAAGTAAAAAAAACGTAATCGACTTCTACTAATTTGAGCAACAAGCGAGAGCAGACCTGGTCTCAGGCACGTTTCACCCGGCTTGCATCAGTAATAGACCCTGAGCCTCACACTGTTCCGTTTTATCTTTGATACCGACCACCCCATTGAAAACCATTTTCGTATCATTCAATCACCAAATTAACGGAGTCAAATCTAGTTTTTTATCTTTTGGTTTTGAGAGCGCTTCTTCTTCTTTAAAAATGTGTCATCCATCCACCCAATCTTATACAAAAAGAATATATATATTAGTATATATTATATAATATATATATATATATACTTAATTCATAAACACCATTTGTAAAGCCTTTTTCCCTGAGCAGGGGTCAAGCTTTTACTAGGGGCTCCAATCACCGGTACCCTTGTGTGCAATTTTGTACAGCGGAATGCCCTCTTGCTGACGCCAACCCTTCAGTCGGCCTTCCACATGCGGGATTATTACCAGCTATACTGGTGCTCATTTTGCGGACCATCGGGAGGATGACAGGCTGAGTCAACCCCCCTGATGTTAATTCAGTGGCCAGCAGGGCTCGAACTCAGGACCCCCAGCTACCACCCTAACCACTAAGCCAACACCAGGTGCAAATATATATATACATATACACACATCTTCATATATATATATATACATATTGTTACGAATTTGGAATTCAATTGCACACAACAACGTTTCTATACTATGGTCGTTAATGCATGTTCCGAGATAGCTCACTTTCATTGTTAATGTTCAAGTATCGATTAGATTGTCGATCGCATTTATATTAGGAACGAAACAATGGAGAACGTCCTCCCCCTTCTTGCGAAGAGGAGAAGAACCCGCATGACAGTAACAGCCCACCGTGTTGAGGCAGGGGATCACGAAATGGTCAGCCGGTAAGGACCCGTCTCTCGGATTTATGCAGCGGCATCTATATCCGGCATCGTCGCGACGACTTCCCTCCTCAGAGCGGGTCACGACCCCCGGCGGTAATAACTTATATATTCACAAATTACATATCTAATATAATATAATATATAATTGACCCCTCCCACACTCCTATAGCCAAAGAAGCTGTGTAAAGCAACCCAAGAAGACCTACACAAGGGAAGCGCTACGCTGTTTCGAACCTTTCCCAGAGTTCCTCAACAAGTATAAAGATGTTCACACACAGTACATGCATTTGAATCCCAATGCTTTCGACCATCTCAGCTACTGGACCTTTTACATTATGTAGTTTTTGTTTCCAAGCCTCTTGGGGAAGAAAGTCAAGGGTATTTATGAAACAGAATAACTGCATGAATGAAAAGGTTGTCAAAGTCAAGAGATGAATCAACACTATATGGCATTTGAAACTAGGATCCCAGCATCATGAGTCAAATATTCAGATGATAATGTCAAACGTTAATTAAATGGATGTATTTCCAGAAACAGGAACATATCCTGATGCTGCAGTAAATCACCACCATTGCTTTTTATAATGGACCTTGCAAAAGCTTTTCACTTGCAGATCTGGTCACACCTCTCGCTATTCAATAAAGATTCTGCACATGATGTACACATAACGTAACAAGGCTCACCCCATTATAAATATCTAAAACCAAGTTTTGGAGTTTTCCCAAGTATACTAAATGGGAAAGCAAAACTGCCACAGATTATATAGATATACATATTATTCAAAGGTGTTTGATGACCTAAATCCAAATATTTCCCTTTGGGGTGAGGCATAAGTTCAGGCCAATTAACCTTTGGGTGCTCCTTGGAGACTTTGAAGCATCACTTGTATGCTTGCAGCCTTGTGAGTGGAAAAATTGATCACGTGCAAAGACCTCTATCCAGCTTAAAGGTGGTCAGTTTGAGATAGGAGTTCTTCATTAGTCCAACCTAATCTTGACAGACCATCGGGGTGCTCACGACAAGTCTGTGAATGCTTCTTTGGCTAAGCTTCCTGATGTCAAGGTAATAAAATCAAGTTTGAGATGCAAGGAGAATTAAAGAAAGAAATTTTTTTTTAAATTACATTCAGAAAGGATTAAATCAGGCAATCCAATTTCTTATAATATAAATCATTTAACATCAAATGCATTTCATTTCAAAAATCAAATGTTCTTGTATGAAAGGGAAAATCCTTTAACCCACGTGTGTGTGTGTGTGTGTGTGTGGTGTGTGTGTGTGTGTGTGTGTGTGTGTGTGTGTGTGTGTGTGTGGTGTGTGTGTTCACGAGAGACAGAGAGACAGAGAGACAGAAAAAATTGCGTGCCCAGACCAGTAATCAAACCCAGGTCCTTTGGAGAACCATACCAGTGCTCTGAACCACACCAGGCCATTGAAGCCGATGCACCAGGAAAAATTACAGAACTGTCAGAAAGCATCCACCAATGAAAATATAAATAAATGGGGGAAAATAATAATAATAAATAAATGAAAAAAATGAAATTCCCTGAATTCATGGAATGGTGGGTTCCCTGAATGCTGACAGTGGACCAGAAAAGAGCTCATCTGGACATCTCCATGAACTGTTGGACCGTTATTGTGCCGATCCATATGACTTCCTCCAGCGGATTGTCACACAGGACGAGACAAGTGTTCACAGGACGATAAATGAAAAAAAATTAATGAAGTAAAAATGCAGGTGAGCAACCCAAAACAATGGGGAAGTATGGTAATTTTGTGTGTCGACTGACATCGAAGCCGATACACCAGGAAAAAAAATCACCCGAGAACTCCCCCAACTACACGGCTCAATGATCAATGTCAAATGTGTGCGCTACCTCTGCCCTGCACTTCACTCTGTCGGACAAAAATACATCAAAAATGCGGGGTAAATGTGATGTGAGTGGCAACATGGCTGTTGATGGAGGAACGACCTAATGTATCCGAGTTAATACCCTCCACCATGATCGTCATCTTCACGATTCCATCTTTTGCTTTAATCCATTTAACATGCCTTCAAAGGCCTCACTGCCAAATATGCCTTCACTTTGATCTTACCTTGTCTGATGTGCGTTTGAAATCTTGTGGCCTGGTCTCTTCATCCTCAGCTTGCTGGGATGGAAGAATGGAAGAATGTGAACGAGGCTGGTGACAAAGTTTCGCTCAATGTTTGAACTGATTACCCAATTTTTCCATGATGGAAATGGGATATTTTGTTCTGCACTCTGTGGCTCTGATAGTTTCCTGATCGGTCTATGCCACCCGATGGTTATACCCAGTGCTCTGGTTTATGTCGATTGTCAAAGCCACACATTGCTGCGCTCTCTTCCCCGTGAGGTCCTGTCGGGACACTCGGCCACTTGATGGTGAATTGGAGCTGTGATTGAATGAACCGCACTCCCAGTGCCAGTCCCACATCTCATGAATGAACAACAGGACACTCGAACTTCTCGTTGGTTGCTTGTTGCCATCTGGAAAGCTGCCTCAAAAGCAATCGATAACGCAGATTATTGTACCACCTTGAGAATATGGAAAGAGCCATGGGACAGGCTTAGACTGGGAATGTGGAGTTAATATTTTGCTCCATAGTTAGTGACACTGCTTTTATTCAGCATTGGTGTTATTTTTTTATTGTCATTTGAATATTTAATGCTTCATATACACAACTTGATTTTTTATTGAATTCCTTTAACAAACATATATAACCATATATGTAGATTTATATCATTATATATTCATGGCATTTGTCATTTGCACATGGTACATGCTTGGGAGCCTCATTGGGTATGTATTGCTGTCTGCGCTGTTGCTGATGATTCACCAAAAAGCGATGAAACCGGTCTGGCAGCTGAGGGTGTGTGCAGCATTGGTTATCATGTGTGTACATTTGTGAATGTCTTTTTCGCTGTGGAGGAACTCTGGGAAGAGTTTGAAACAGCAAAAGCGCTTACCTTGCGTAGGCCTTCTTGGGTGCTTTACCAGTTTATTCGACAGAAGAGCACGGAGCGTCAATTTATTTATATAATCCTAGCTACCTGGGGTTAGTTGACTTGGTGAGAGCTGATTGGCTATTACCTCCATTCACAGGTGAGAGATGTGGGTTTGTCTTCTTTATTCTTGTACAACTATATATAATATATGTATATATTACTTCTGGGTTTGGAGCGTCGAGAGGTCTCCTTATGGGCTCTCTGCTGACGATCTCAAAGTTAAGTTCCGGTCGTTATTTGTCCCGTTTTAACTGTTTATTTTTCTCACGTACATGTTACTGTGTTGTTCCTGTTCGTTTTGTTTCAAAAAATCGTACTATTTGTGTGAGTTTTTGTCGACGTCTTACGGGTGTTTGAGGCCTAGGCTTGAGGGTTGAGGGCCCTACCGGTTCCCCTCGGTGTACGATCGTTTTATTGGTTTTTTCTTCCCCACTTTCCTAACGTCCCCATTTCTCCCAACTAATCTCTCTATTTCTTATCTTAAAAAAAAAAACCAAACAAAAAAAACCGCCACCTTTCTCCTGATTCTGCTTCTTCTTCTTCTCCTTCTTCATTGCCTCTTCTTCTTCCCTTCTTCATCGCCTCTTATCTTCCTCTTCTTTCATCGCCTCTTATTCTTCTCTTCTTCTTCTCGATTTTTTATCTACAACACTTCCATTACTAATCTGTTGAAAACTCTCTCAAACATTAATAATAAGAACAAAAACGATATCTTATAATGCTTCATCTTCCTCTCTCACACATCGCGGGTTGAGAGACATAATGTTGTAACTGCATTTTTGGCGAAGTTGAATGAAATGGGCTCTCATGTCTAACAAAACACCATTTATCTTTCATTAGCGATTTGCAGGAAAATGGGAAATTTCAGTTACAACATTATGCTCTCTCAACCCGCGAAAATGGTGTTTTGTTTAGACATGAGAGCCATTTTATTGGTTTCGCCAAAAATGCAGTTACAACATTATGTCTCTCACCCGCGAACACTGGGTACTCTTTACTGTTTCATAATGCACTATAGTGGGGCAACTTAGCATAACAATTGTGTATTTTGTGAGGAAAGCACCAAATTTGGCACCACTAGTAGCCTAACATATTATGAACAGATTTGGATATTGGGCCATCTCAAATTCAGCGCTGATGGCTGTGGCAGCCATTTTCCACTGCCATCAAAAAATTTGAGATGGATGGCCCAATATCCAAATCTGTTCATAATATGATAGGCTACGATGTGCCAAATTGGTGTGTCTTCCTCACAAAATGCCACAATTGTATGGTATATTTAGCTAAGTTGCCCCACTACTACTCTTCTGCTATTTTAACAGCACTGCTCTATTTTGACCTCTCCTTCATTTCTTGCCTAAAAATCAACTGTTACAGTGTTTCTTCTCTCCATTCTCTGAATTCGCCTTTATTGCATCCATCAAGAATTGTGTTAAATAAATCTCTGACCTAAAAACTTAAAAAACCCCAGTTTGCTATGAATGTTCGCTTTCCAGCAACCATTCTTTTTTTTCCAACTTCAGTGCCAACTACACCCTCTCACCCCTCACTCTCACTCTCAAAGCAACCCTCCCACTCTTCTCCCTCCAAGCCTCCCTCTCACCTCTCTCAAAATTCCCCCCTCACCTTTGTCCCACCTTTCATCCCCCTCACTCACCCTTCTCAAAGTTTCCCCCCCTCTCATCCACAAAGCTGCCTCCTTCACTGCCCTCTCACTCCATCTCTTCACTCCACCTCCTCAAATCCTCAACGCCTTCTTCCCCTCCTTCCTCTCCCCAGCACCACAGAGCCTTTTCTCCTCCTCATTCGGCCCCCTCCCCAAGCTATTCTGCAATCCCCCACACTCTTTCAACAACCCTCCTTACCTCCCCCCCTCGTCCCTTGTCCTACCCTCCCCCTCCCCCCCCTCCCCTGCACCCAAGCCCCCTCCCCTACCTCTTCATTAAAAGTGTGGACCTCAATATCCGGGGCCTTCGCCAAACCTTTCAGTCTTTCCATACAGGTTGCCACTGATAAACCAGACATAATCTGCCTAACAGAAACTTTCCTCCCCAAGACGTGTCTGACTCCCAAGTATCTCTCCCTGGTTACTCCCTCCTCAGGTATGACAGACCTGAGCCCCGTACTGGTGGGGGAGTTGCTCTCTTCATCAAAGACTCTATTTCTCACTCTCCATGCACTTTCTCACTCCCCACACCCAGGAATACCGTGGCTACGGCTTCCCTCCACTCCCACTCATGTTTTATATGTGTACTGTACCATCCACGTACAGTGATGACTCCATCTACACTCTCACTATCCGAAAACATGGACCATCTTCTATCTTCTCATCCAAACTCTCTCTTCTTCTTATGTGTCGACTTCATTTGTCATCATGCCAGTTGGCTAGGTGTGGGTACCCTCTCGCACCTCAGCAAAAGCTTTCTGCGACTCATTGGGACTGACTCAATCGGTCAACTTTCCCACCCGGATCTCAACCAATGGTACTTCATCTCTTCTGGATCTGATTTTGACAAATTTCCCTGACAATATCTGCTGCTCTTCCCGCTCCAATCGTTCTTCTGACCACGTCCTTGTCAAAGTGGACATCTCTCTGGCTATTATCAGAGAACCACCTCACCGCCGTCGAGTCTGCATTTCACTCAAGCCGACTGGCAGGGTCTCCAAGCAGCTATCAAACTTATAGACTGGTCTCCTATCGCTACTTTCTCCAACATCAATCATCCTGGGAATTCTTTCAAAGAAACTTGCTCTCCCTCATCACAGATTTATCCCTCTCGTCTTCAGTTGTCCTACCCTTCCTCACCGCTCTTGTTTACTGAAGCTTGTAGCGAGGCAGTTGTCCTGAAACAACTTGCCTTTGCTCATTTAAAGCAAACCCAACTGAGGGCAATTCTCAGTTCCTTCCACAAAGTCGGAACAGTGTGTATCTACCCTCAGGAGAGCCAGAAAACAACATCTTTCTAATCTCACGTCTGAACTCTCAACCTTTTCTCCCTCCTCAAATCCTGGTGGCGTCTAATCAAATCTGTTTCGGTGGTATGTTCCCCCTCCATCCCCTCCCTTACCTCAAATGGCCTCACTGCTGATACCGCACGTGAAAAAGCTGAATGCCTAAACTCGGTGTTTGCAGCTAAATCTTCTGTCCAAAACCCATCACTTTCTCTACCACCTTACCCAGTCACACCCAACTGTCCCGGACTCTGTGTCCTTTTCTCCTGACAAGGTGGAGAGCTTGATGTCAAACCTCGACTCAGATTCTGCAACCCGGTCCAGACGGCATCAGCCACGTGTCCTCCAAAGCCTGCTCTTCTGCTCTTGCTCACCCTCTCTCTGTTCTATTCACACTCTCATTTGCTCAAGGTCATCTGCCATCTGCTTGGAAATCAGCAAAACATCACTGCCCTGCTTAAAAAAAGGCAAAAACAGTCCCTGCAACTACCAGACCAATCAGCCTTCTCCCAATCATCAGCAAGGTTATGGAATCATCATCGCTTCAGACATTAAATCCTTCTCTCTCTCAATGGCTTGATTTCCGATCATAATTTGGTTTCAGACCAGGTCACTCTACCCTGGATATGCTGCTTCTGCTCTCCCAACAATGGATGGAGGTCCTCAATGCCAGACAGGAAATGCGAGCCGTATCCTGGACACATCACATGCTTGACACAGTCTGGCACCCTGCCCTACTCACCAAACTCTCTTCAATTGTATCCAAGGCCATCTCTACTCATGGCTCACAGACTTCCTCTGCTGTCGCAGTCAACGTGTGGCCCTAAATGGAGTTCTTTCATCCCCTTTCCTGTCCAGGCTGGAGTTCCTCAAGGTAGCGTTCTGGGCCCTGTTCTTTTTCGGTTTTCATCAATGATCTCTCCGACTCTCTGGAAATCCTCTATATCTCTTTGCTGATGACTCCCCCTCGGCCGTACCATCGTCATCCCTCAGACCGGCAAGCAGCAGCTTCTTCGCTCACTGCAGATCTGGATAAAATCACAAACTGGTCCAACACGGTGAAACATGTCTTTCAATCCGGACAATCTCACACTCTCACTATGTCTCTTCGAAAGGACCGTTTAGAAACCCCCCCATCCACTTTCTCAACAATCCTCTGGAAGAAGTCCTTTCTTTCAAGCTTCTGGGTCTCACTATCTGCCATGACTTTCCTGGGAAAGCCACATTTCAAACCTCGCCTCCAAAGCCAGTCGCCGACTGGGATCCTCCATCGTGCAAAGTCCTTCTTGGCCCTCCTGAGCCCTGACCACTTACAAAGCTTTTGTCCATAGCCTGATGGAGTACTGCTCTCCCCTCTGGGCTGGTGCTCCTGCCTCCACCTTTCTCGGCTTCACGCTGTAGAAACCAGGGCAATTCGGATCATCGGCATCTCCCGCAATGAGGCCGAGTCTTTGGGCCTCTCACTCAATCACCGCAGGTTGGTCGGTGGTCTTTCTGTCTTCTACCGTCTCCTCTCCAGCTCCCCCCCCCGCTCTCTCTGCGATTTGTCCCCACCACATTTCCACAGGGCGCTCAAGGTCCGCCAACAACCGCCCTTCTGGTAAAATACCAAATCACGAATCGCTGCTCACCTTCACTCTTTCATTCCTCTTTTTTCCCGCCTTTGGAATAAACCCCTCACTCTATTCTTTCCCATTCTTCCTCCAGGCCTTCAAAACAGCTGTTCACCCACCTGTTATCATCCTCATCCAATCCTCGATCTTTTCTACCCCCGATAATAAGGAAGCCCACTTCCTTCAAATCCCTGCTTTCCTTCCTTGAAAGTCCCTGTAATGTCCATCTTCTATTCCCCATGTTCCCCGTCCCATCCCTCCCCTTCCACAGATCTCCTAATGTGTCTGTTCCCACTGTTTGTCCCTCCCACTCCCGCCCCTCTTGTCTCATGCCCCCTTGTGCGTGTTGTGTGTTTGCTCTCACACGAGCCTCGACAAGGTATACAAAAAACAAAATTAATATATATATATATTTACACATTGTGTAAGCATACGAACCGTGATTCCCATTGTCTCGGATCACTCACCTGCATGTGATTTTTCATTTATTTATATTTTCATTCACAGATTTTTTCCGACCTT
>CM068952.1:125488300-125504379 GCA_035128595.1 Eptatretus atami | reverse complement strand
CATTTAAGATAGAAAATAGAGTGATAGTTGAGCAAGACATTTAGGAAATGGGAAGATAGAAATTGCGAATAATGGGGAGGAAAGAATCAGATATAAAACACGCCGATGATACACGAGGGAAGCTGGGGTTGTCGGGGCAGGGTTGAGGGCCTCATAGCCTCAAGGAGGCCTCAAAACAGGGCCCCGAGACAAGCTGTCTGTGACAAAACTCTCAGCAAAAAGCCTGATTTATAAACAAACGAGCTCGGAACACACGCATAACATTAGTGAGAAAAATAACAGTTAAAACGGGACAGATAACGACCGTTAAACTTAACTTTGAGAATCTCAGCAGAGAGCACCGAATGAACCCTGTCGACGCTCAAACCAAACCGGATGCATGCCTGTAATGGAATGAGAAGAGCGTGTTGTACAATTCCACCACTTGACTTACACTGAGTCATTCATTTGAATGGGCTTTCAAGCCTGTTGTTCAATCATGATTATTCAAAGATGATCCAGACGATTCACCCTATGTCTATGAAACATCATTGGTTTCCAGTATATGGCTCCAGTATGCTTAACGCAAATAATGCTGATGCCATTGTTATCATCGTTATTGTTTACAGTCTTCAAATAATCAGTAAGAAGAATTAATTCTTTTCCTTTGGTTTTGCAAATCAGCACAAACGATGTGCAATATGAACAAATATGGCGGCCTCAGTAACGTGACGTAGGCGTATGACGTGCGGTGACGACGCGACACGATTTCAAATCCTGCGTTCAGTAGTTAGAGCACTGATTTTTGTTTTTTCTTACATTACATATTATCATCGAAACAACTTCTTTGTCGTACTCCTTACTTATGTTACATCTTACCTTACACTCATCACCGCTCCCGCAACAATAATGTAAATATGTAAATATATATATTATATATATTATATATATAAATATTTAAATATACCAATCAAACATTAATCATTCTACCAAGCGGCCACGTCGCTAAAGCTTGGACCGGCTTCGGAGGTTGAGCGACCTCTACAGCATCTCCTCATGTTTGCAAAACGGCCGCAAATGTCGGCCTACATGGGCGCATTGCACTGCACAAACGCCCAGTTATGTGTTGTAGTTAGTATATTAGGTCGGTGTTGAAAAGTAATCCTCCTATTCTTTAAGTAGATATTCAAAAAAATTAATATTAAAGAAATTATAAAAATTCACGCTGTGGAGATCAAGACATTTAGGATCATTGTATCCCCGTGAATTGAGCTGTCTTTGGGGGGTCTCACTCTCTCACGAGCAGTCGTAGTATTTATCTGCCGTTTCCTCTCAGCATTGCACCCCCCCCCCTCCCCGCTGTCTGCCTTGCCCCCCCCCCCCCCCCCCCCCCCCCCCCCCCCCCCCCCCCCCCCCCCCCCCCCCCCCCGCCCCCCCCCCCCCCCCCCCCCAATATTTTCACAAAGCACTCAAGATCAACAACAACCCCTTCCGGTATAAACTACAAAATCAGAATCCCTCTACCTTCTTTACCTCTTTTTTCTGTCTAGTGAACAAACTCACACTCTCTCAATCCCACTCTTCCTCCCAGGCTTCAAAACACTTCTCACCTTCATGCTCTCATCTTCCCCCATCCAAAAAACCGATTGACTTCCCCATCCAACCATACCTTCCCCCATCCAAAACCCATGACCTTCCCCCATTCCAAAAACCATACCTTTCCCCCATCCAAAACCATGACTCCCCCCGATAACCACCCAACCCACACTCCTTTTCAAATTCCCTGCTTTCCTCGAATCCTGTGTGTCCATCGTCTTACTCCGATTGTACCCGCCATCCCCTCTCCCTTCCCACATCTCCTAAGTCTTGTTCCACACTGTTTGTTCCTTCCCTCTTCCCGTCCCTCTTGTCTCTCGAGTGGGTGCCCATTATGATCATGAGAGAAAACATGTCGTCACAAAACTACTTGACCAAAACTCTATCCCAACTGTTCAGCCAGGATGTGAGCAAGAAACGTCACTGCTTACGAATTTGGAACTTTCGTGCACCACAGACATTCAGTCGTCCCAACCAGTTATTTCGATAATAAATGTGGATCAATAGCCCTTCCCTGTTTAACGGAAATTATGTACATCCTGTGATTATTTATAATGGATTTACATCATATAACAAACAACAACGCCATCTTCACTTTCACACGACAACGCTCTGCTCGCAGCATCCTTGGCGCGGCTGTCAGCAAGCGTGCGTCTGGGCGGAGCCTAACAAGGCATGGCTCCCCCCTTAGCCAACGGCAAGGAGCAGGCGTTACTTCACCCGCCCCGTTTCCGACTCAGCACGATCCCATTAGCAGTGGCCAGAGTTAGGACGTGGGCGCGCCTCCGTCGCTTTCGCACACAGTCCAGCCAATGAGAGGACGGCGAGCATACCACGCGTGCCCTGTCCAATCGGAGAGGCCGCCACGAAGTCGCATGAGACCCTCGTCCAATCGGGAGGCGAGTGTCGGAAAAAAGCAGCCCTCGCTCAAAACGAAGAAAAAAAGGAGTAGCAAATAATTCGGCGGATCTTTCTGGAGCGAGAAAAACAACGCGCCCAGTCGTCAAGCGCGTTTGCTCTGGCGCTGCTCACTCGTCGTTGCGTTGTCTGGCTCTCGATCGCATCTCGTCGCTGGCTCAGTCTCGTCGCTTTGCATGACCTGGCACCTCCGCTACCCGTTCATGCACGCTCGAGCTGCGGTTCACAGTCCGCCGAAGGAGTCGCAAGGCGCACAAGCGGAAGGTCCATTTTCATCGTTTGTGGTGCGCTGTGTGTCTGGCCCCGTCTTTAAGTGTACTTTTAAGGCTCTTTTTGCCTGTACATACTTCATTTCTATTAGTCTGATAACTCTGCCCTTACTGCTCCCTCCTTCCCCACCGACTGTAATAAATACCCATTTTGAATGTTTCAGCTCTCCTTTCCTTTATGTTTAGCACGTGCCCTGATGGAGAATTAAAAATTGACCGTTCTCTGTAATGTAGTTATGGAACGACGGATCTCTGTAACCATCGCTTGGGATTACGCCACGGTCACACGGAAACTCTGTCCAATACGACTCCTCGAGGGTATGAAAGAATCGGTAGCTCGCCACGTGGACCTCTATATTTTTTGAAGATTGCAAATAACCCTGCCCCACTGTGAATATGACGATTCACGGTCCTTAAGACCGTCCCTCGAGTTTTCGAACGTACAATCTAGATTCCGGCTTCGGCAAGTCGACCCTTACTGCTTCACCTAGCATCGTGCTCCCGCCACACACCCAGCCTCCACAACCGAGCACCACAGCAGATCACAGAAACATGATCGTGTACAAGATCATGTTCACAAGGAGCCAAAGAAGTCGATCAGTCGAAGCAGAGGGAAGTGGATAAGGATATTAGCAATTCAGCAATTTGAAACCTGTCGAATGACCACCTTGGGTGCCATGTACAAACACTCTCATGTTCACTAGCTGTTCCATGATAGTGACAAGAGAATGGTTTTGTGACAGTTCGTTTAATGGATATGACTCTTCACGTGTGTTACACAACATTATCTGGTCTGATGAGGCTGTTTTCCATGTTGGCGTTGGTTTTCAACATGCAGAACTGCCATTACTGTCGGGATATCCCGACGAGTCGAAACAACAAATAATCGCAAAAAACAGCTTGTTTATGCGGATTACTTCACCCAACCGAGGACTCACATCTCCGCATACAAATGAACGACAGATCTTGGAAGTGCCTTCAAAACTTGTTCTTCCAAAATTCAGCATGGCCTACCGGATGAAAATTTTTCATGAAATAACAAGACACCGTTGAACCCGTTGGTTCCCTGTGACAGTGGTGATGAAAAAATCATTTCAAGAAAAAAAAAGAAAAAGATAGCTTCAGCGTACCTAACCGCTAGGTTGTTGCATTATCAAATATTCCCCGAAGATACTTGACTGAAGCAGGAATTATTGTTTTTATTTTTTTCTGGTCCCGATTGAATGAAACTTATACTGCACACCAGGGACGTGATAAGTGTCTAAAATGTTTCGCTATCGTACTTACCGTTTGGTTGTATTCTGGGAAACATACAATACATATATATATTACTATACCATACATTATATATCTGTTGGAAGGGTGATCCATCTATTACGAACGGCAATGGGAGTGTGAGGGCCACCATCTATATATTACAAAAAACTCAAATGAATGTAAATCAACCACATCTGTAGGAGTAGCCCACAAATGAAACACAAACACCGTCCATGTAAGGATTGCGCACAACGGGAAGGCCCTGATGGTACTGATTAACCACAAAAGTGTTTCAGTTTTCAATCATTCAAGGTTGAAAGCCTTTTCGTTCTCTGTGCCGTGAGGATTCACTTCCAAAGATAGTTTAACCTTAGCGCTTTCTCTGTTGTCTGTCGTTTGTTGTCTGCCGCACTTTGATTGTGTCGCACGCCTCATGCCATGTATTCTTGCATTGCTTGTGGTTATTTTTATCTTGTGGTTTCTCAGTCTACTTGCTCTTTTAAGACCTCACCATTAACCCCTTACACTCCACCTAAATCATCATTCCCCCAACGGCTACCTCCATAAACCCACCCTTTTTTAACTCCCTTCTGCATTTCAAAAAAAATTCTAGCGTTAAAAAAATCAGACACTCTTACAATTATTTCCGTTTTCGAATTTCATGCAATTCTAATTCATTCTGTTAGTCACATGTTCAGCTCAGCTTCCACATCACTGAATCCTTCCCTACGTCTTTTTTCCTTATTTTTTTCAGCACACGAGTCTCAAAGTTGTATTACGTTAAAAACTCCAGTCATATTAAATATCTGACAAATATTTTTGATTTTATCTCCTTTTCAAGTTGAAATCCAAATTAAGTCCTGCATTGAGAAGTATTGGCAAAGTTTTATTTTAATGTTAATTTGTCGCTCAATGAGTTGCAAAAATTGAAATAATTACCCTCCACGTTATTCCAGTCTCGAGAATGAGAGAGGGTCAAATGTGACTAGAATCGTCCAATGGAGACATACCTCTACGCTCAACACCCGCAGATCTTTATATCACTTATATATTTTGGGGTATAACAAGCGAGCTCGTGGAAAAGTTAGCACACTGAACTACGGATAAAAACAGGATGAAACAATCTGTATGGAAGATACCAAGGAGATATTGGAAAACTGAGATTTAGATAAGTTAACGAGGGTAAAAAGATCATCGTTTCGATTGTTACGATCTAGTGTGGTGAACACTGTCTTAAGACCTGAGGAAGAATGAGATTGAGAGAGATGTGATTGTTTTGCATGGGGAAAAAGGACAATGATTGGAGGATGCAGTTTATTCTGGATTTGTAGTTTACAGTATAGGTAGGTGGATTGTGCCATCAAGAAACTTGAGTGAGTGGGGGGGGAGACAAATCACAGAAATAGCAAGGGTGCAAGACAAGAAAGGAGCGATAGAACAGAAGCCACGATCTGTCTGCGATGTGAAGTGATAAGCCCATAAACTCAGCTTCAGCACAGGGGGTTCAATGATCTTATACTGTACCTTGGTTCTCTACGGGATCAGCTGAGCCAAATGGAGAGGGGAGACAGTACTCATCAAACTGCGATGAGGCCTTGCGTGTGAATAAATTCAGGTTGAGCAAAGACTTTGTCGATGGAGAGCCCAGTCGAGCTGGCTTGGAGGCCAAGTTGAAAAGTGGTGTCAAAAGATCAATCTGGAGGGATGAACCCAGAGTTGAATAATCTCAACCTCGAAGAGTATTGTTAAGAAAGTAGACGAGGGGCCAGCACTGTCTTTCAGAGAGAGATAGGAGAGTATATGTCAGATTGAGATTTGGAGACAAAGAAATCAACATAGCAAAGCATAAATATGCCACAGACACCCTGTCTCACATCATATGTTGAACCATCCATCATTGCTGATGAGTAGAACAGACATGTACTCTCATCTGGCTTTAAGGTCCTGTGTCGAATCATGAGGTATTCAAAGAAGCAGACGATCACCCATGTCATGAACATCATTGGTTTCCAGTATTGGCTCCAGGTATGCGTTAAACGCAAATTAATGCTGATGTCCAGTTTGTTATCATCGTTATTGGTTTACAGTCTTCAAAATATATCAGTAAGTGAAGATAAATTTCTTTTCCTTTGTTTTTGCAAATAGACCAACGATGCAATATGAACAAATATGGCGGCCTCAGGTGACGTGACGTAGGCGGTGACGTGACGTAGGCGGTGACGGACGCGACACGATTTCCAAATCCGGTGGCGTTCAGAGTTTAGCAGCACTGATTTTGGTTTTTATCTTACATTTACATATTATCTATCGAACAGACTCTTTGTTCGTGACTACCTTACTTATGTTACTATCTTACCTACATCATCACCGCTCCCGCAACAATATATGTAACATGTAAAATATGTGTACGCTCGGAAATTCGCAAAACACCATAAGGTCCCGTAGTGAGATATAATTTCTTAAGTACATGTTGTGTAGCCAACCATTGTATAGAGGCGAATTAATGTGATTATCGGGCGCGATCTTTGGTGTAGGCGTTTTTTCTGTTCTACATTTGTTTTGTACAACAAACAGACAACGCCAGCAGCCAAAAAACCTACCTTCACCACTCGCTACGCCAAACGTCACATCACCGCCATATCCAAAACAGGCCGATGCCAAATCGACACAACCGCCGAAAACCCTCCACCACCTCCTCCTACGCCATTCCGCACCACTGTGGGCGCCGAGCGTTCGAGCTGTCTTCGCGAGACACGCGAGACGCGATGCAGATGGCGGGGTTTTCCGAGGGGAGAATTCGGTAGGAATGAACACGCCCACATCTGATCCACCCAATCAGGGAAGCGCGGGGCGGCTTGGGCCCCGCTCCAAGGACGCGCCTGACGAAAATCGGCATATGCAAATTCGAGGATCAGGAATGTATACACGCCCCTTTTTTCTCCGTCCAATTCGTGCGGAGTGTTTGGTCTCGCCCCTAGGAGTTTGGAATTCCGATAATTTAGACATATGGTGGGTTCCCAAGCCGATAAAAAGGCGAGCGCAGTCAGTATCAGCGTGCGGTGGGAGAGAGTGTCGGTGGAGCAGTGTCGGTGGGGCAAGCAGTATCGTGGGGCGAAGTCCGTATCGAGCAGCTTATCGTGGAGCGTGTCGTGCGAGCAGCAGAATCGTGAGACAGTCAGGTGGCTGGGTCGTTGGGAGAGAGCTCGAGGAGATCCGCGTAGGCGAATCGGTGGGGCAGACGGGCTGCGGAGGCGAGACGCTGAGGTGGACCTGGAGGCTGCGTCGCGGGATTCGAGCAAGCCAGCCATACTCCCCTCCCCAGCAGCATCAACAAGTTTCCCCCTTTTCCCCCGCGTGAGAGAGTGCGACAAGGGGCCCACGTTCCCACCACACACCAGGCAGGTGCCCACGGAACCGCCGTTGCAGCGAGCATTCTGCCGGCTCCACCGGAGGGCGCGGGTAGACCTTCGGTCTCGTTGGGCCTGGCCGACTCATTCCAGTCCACGCGCATTAGGCCCACGGGCCCAGTTGACTCCACTTAGCCTTTGAGGGGTCTATTCTTTGCTTTCGGTGGAATGCGTGTTGTGGCGCCGTTGCTTGTTAAGTAGGTAACTGTATAAGTGGTCGTGTAGTCGTTAGTCGGTTTAATCCTTTTACTATGTGCATTTCTTTCTCAATTGATATATGTGCATCGTTAATTGTGACTGATACAATACGTGTGCGTATATGTGTGCTCGCGTGCCCGGAATTAAATGTGCATTGTGTGAACTGTTTTCCGTTTCGCTTCGTCTTTTAGTCTTTAATTGAACCTCATCCTGCTTCACGTAAACGTTTCGTAGTGGTGCAAAACGGCCGGCGTAAAAAATCTGAAACCGTCGAGGTCGACGATAACATCGCTCGGTTATCCCGATATTACGGAACGCCCGCCCAAGCGTCGTGTCCGAGTCGACCGCGGCGAGTCGATCGCGCGGTTTTTACATCCGCGTGGGTACTAGGTAGGTCGAAGTGTTCGCGCGAACAACCCTATCCTGCGGTGGCCGTTGCTGACGATCATGTGGTGATGTGCGAAAAGCCCACCCGTGACTGGATCCCGGCGCGTTTAGCCGGAGGGTACGATGAAATTGTCCGTCCGGTGGGCGAGGCGGTCGCGTTCGAGTCGCGTGGCGATCGCAACGCCGACGGGCGCGGAATTCGCAACACTGTTGTCAGGATGGATTCGAATCCCTCCCGTCCTCCAAGCGAAAATTCACGGGAATCGGTCCAGGGTGATAGAGCGTCCCCCCGATTCCCCTCTAAAATTACGAGCGATTAAAATTAACCCCTTACTGGGAATGTAAAGATGCGTGTTCAAGGCGACGGCGCGGGCGCGAGGAAATGTATATGTGCTTGTATGTAGAACCATGGTCCAGCACCCGTGAGGAAAGACCACATCTTTAACCCTACCAGAAGGTTGGGAAAGGGCTCGATGATGACGTTCATCTGGTCGTTTTTTTTTATTATAACTCCACCACTAAATGTAGTCAAGTGGGAGTGCCAGGCAGTGACAATGCGGGATTTTATGAACTCGCTGCAAAGAATAACAAACGAAGCGAGCAATGATATACGCAAGACATGAAGGAAGAATAAAAAGAAATTGCGGGGTGTGAAAAGCAGCCAAAGGGCGGAGCCTGCAGGCGGGCATGAAGGCAACAACAGCGAAGTGCGTAATGAGCGACGCCACGTGTGGAGCGAACGAGCTGGTAGGGGGTTGCAACGGTTTTGTCAGGGCCCGCAGGTGAAGGGCGGGTGAGGGAAAAAAATAATTCAGGAGACGTGATTGGGCGAGAAGCTGGAAGCGTAGAGGTGACGGAAAAAGTGACGGTGACCGAGAGGGAAAATTAATTGGGGTGACAGGAGACGTGCACGAAGGAAATAAAAATGTGGAGTGTGAGAAAAGACTTCAAGAATGACTAAGAGATGTTGATAAGCTGGGACTGAGGTAAAAAACGGAGACAGAGGAACTGGGAAAGACCGATAGACAAACCAAGGGGAAGCGGAAAACAGTTAGAGACGAGCGAGGGTCGGAGGTGCGGAGATGGAGAAAGGATTAGAAAGGAAAACCTGGTTACAGAAACACCAAACCAAAGAGAAGAATACAAGATGAGCTAGGGACTGTTGAAAAGGAATTAGAAAGAAGCTTTGAGTTACAGAAAACATGAAACAAGAAAAGAGGATTACAAAACGAGCTAGGATGTGAGAGAGAAAGAACCGAGAACGGAGAATGAAACGTTAAGGACCACCACTGTACAAATCGAAACAGCTGGAAGCCAAAGGCCAGATTAAGAATGAGATGCAAGAAAGAGTAATGATGTAAGAAAACGAATGAGACAGAGAAGGGAAATCAATCATGGGAAGGAAACCACGAGATTGCAGAATGATTGGACAAGAGAGTCCTGAAAGAAACAAGGATTACGACAGGAGAACGAAAGTCAGTCGAGTTGAAAGAAATAACGAGATTACGAAGAGGCAACAAGAAAGAATGGATAGGAAATACAAAGAACAAGGAATGAGAAAGGAGAAAGAAATCTGGTTCAGTGAAAAGAAATGACGAGATGCAGAACGAGGAACAAGAAAGGACAGTAGAATATAAAAACTGAAAGAGTATGATTGAAACCTGAACGACCAAAAGGAAAAAATAGCTGGGAATGACGAGGAGAAGATTGAAAGAAGCAGTGAGGAGAATTCAGTGAGATTGAGGAACAACGAGATTGGAGAGGAAGAAGAACGAGAGGAACAATGCGATAGAAAAAAGAAGGAACATGAAGACGAGTTCCAATTGAAGAAAGACAAGCTGTGAGTGCGAAGAGGTAGACAAAGACAGCGATTGAAACACAAAGGGAAATTAACCAGAAGAAAACCATTGAAACTCAGAAGGCAAAGGAGGAGACGAGAAAACAACGGAAGAGTAATAGGAGATAGCAGCAACTTGAAAACAGAAAGAGATTAACCAATGAGCAAACATGAAACTGGAGAGGAAGAGAGAGAAGCAAGGAAGGGTAATGAGAGAACAGCGAATGAAGCACAGGAAGGAAATGGAGCCAATTAAAGAATAAACGATGAGATTGGAAAATGAGAGAGCATGAGGAAAGTAGGAAGAAAACAAAAAAACTATGTACGAGTTTGGGGGGGGGGGGGGGGGGGGGGGGGGGGGGGGGGCGGGGGGGGGGGGGGGGGAATTAATTGACTGAGGACGAGAATGAAAATTGAAATCCAGAGAGATGGAAAACTCCAGAAGGAAGAACAGAAATAGGGAACAAGGAGAAAAATGTATAGAGACGTGGGAGACAGGAAAATTAGAGAGAACTGCATGATAAAGACGGGGTTAAAGGAACAGAACACACACCACAAGAAGTAGTGGAGCGATAATGGGGTTTGAGCTCGCGGACTGGGTAAGACCCGGTGTGAGCGCACTGGATGGTGCCTTCCAGAGAACGAGGGGAGTTATCCCCCTTGAGGCAATCCACGACCAGGTGGTTCGGTCGTTGCTTCGGAGATTGAAGCACGAGTGCTGTGGTAGGTGTGCACGTCAGCTTGGGGGTTTATAGAGGCCCGGGAACCCTTGTGGGACACGAAGTCCCAGTGTGGTTTTGCGGGGTGTGTGTTTGCGAAGTGCGCGGAGAGCGTGCTTTCCGGCACGCATGTGTGAGCGAGACCCTGGGCAGGTGAAAGGTTGTAGTGGATTGAGAGGGTCCGTGTGTGAGGAGACGTGTGTGTGAGGTTCTCTGTATGTGAGGAGATGTCGTCGCTGTCTGAGCATTGCAAGCCGGTCTCCCGGTGTGAATTTGAGTGTGATGGGTGAGTCTGTGCGTCGTGACACGCAGGGTGCGTGGGGGTGGAAGCGGAGACGACGGCGACAGAGACATAGGCCGGGTAGCGGCCGTTACTGTTGTGGGACCGTCCCTGCCGGGTTCACCAGAGCTAGCGGCGCGCGGTCCGTGCTGTGCAGCGCACGAGCACCCACGTGCTCGCTTGCGGGAGTGAAGCGCCGTGGAAACGCAGCGGGATTTGCGATCCCGCGACGGACATAAGTCTAGAGAGTTAGACGTGACTTGGGACCGACGAGGTCCTACCACGCGAGCTTGTGTTAAGCATCAAGGGAGAGCACATTGTTCGACGTGGAGCCCCTCGGAGTGCGAGGTTGCTTTGGGGTTGCGCAGGGTGAGTGCCATAGGACTGCACGTGGTGGTGGAATCTGCAGAGAGGTGTGAATCCCGCCGGATGGTACCTCCAAGAGGGACGAGGTACACGTGCAGCTGATGGACGTCGCGGCAAGGTGCAAAAGTGCGCAGCTGTGAGTTTGCCGCGCTGTTGTGCGCATAATTGGAAAATACAAAATTACGAAAGCAAGCTCGCTTTCGGTGTGACACAGGATTCCCTGGGCAAGGAGTGAAAAGACCCCCCTTACAGGCACAGGATGGAACTAGCTAGGGAAGGCGTTAGCTTAGCTAGACGCTCCATGGGCAAGGGGTAAGTCCTCATGGGCGCCGTGGGAATGGATAGTTAGAGGATTGAGTAGGAGCTTTAGGCATGGGAAATTAATTTGAGGATTTGGAGACAGTGACAGACTGTGGATGTGTAGAGGGACGTAGCTTAGCTACGTGTTAAAGGAACGTCTGTAGTTTAAGGGATGACGTGGGAGCACGAGTTCAGTTAGGGGAGGTAGTTAGAAGGATGGTTAAGGATTCAGCGATGTGGTGTGAAAGCGTGAGGTTCGAGTACATGTGAGTGGGTGAGGCCAGCGGTGTCTGTGTGAATGGAGCGAATGTGGATGCATGGTGGATGAGTGATTGGGGGAGGAGTGACTCCCGCCCAAGGACGCCGGGTCAGTATTAAAGTGACGTTAGTGGCGTTAGTAAATTGACAAAATGAGAGGTCGTTTGTGTTTTGGTGGGAAAGTAGGCTCGAAACCGTTCTGAGGGGTAGATGGCTGTTGACGGGCTGCTGAGCGTGGCTGCGACGGTGAGTATCGCCTGTAGTGGTACCCCGGGGCACCGGGGCTAGTCGGCCGTGTGTGGCAAGGGCCCATGGGGGGCGGTTAGCGTAGTGGCAGCCCCGCGGTGGGCCGCCGCGTGGTCCAGTCCACCCCCGACGGCCTGCCCCGGGGCCAAGCAGTTGGCAGCGTCCGTCCGTACGCGACGCGAGCTGTAGGGCAGTGTCGTGGGCACGGGTGACGCTCGGAAAGGGCCCGGGGCGCCAGCCTGCACGGGTTTCAGGGCAGTTGCCTGGGGGCACTTCCAGGCGTGTTAGGGAGTGGTAGGCTCGGAGGCAGTGTAGTGCCGGGGGTGCCATTGTTGGAGATCGCAAGAGGGTCTGCCTGCCAAAGGAGCACGCTCCCAGCCATGAGAGACCGTGCAAGGGCACGCAGGGGAAAATCCGAGGGCGAAGGCCCGAAACGTGTAAGGACACCACACAGGCGACGGGAATCTTGGTTGTTTAGACAATAGATTAAGCGAGAGGCGCTCTGTTGAAAGCCCCGGGTAGTTAAAGGTTAATGGGTGTAGGGTTAGATAGGAAGTGTACCCCTGCCGGCACCATCCATCCCTTCGCTCTCATTGCTGGGCCGCTGACCCACTTTGGTTAGATCGCTGAGATCTGGGAGAGCATCTTGAGGCTTGGTTGGCGCATCGGCACAGGACGCTAGCTCTCCCTTAATTCCCCTCCGGAAGGGAACGTAGGGGGTTGGGAGTTAGGTAGGGTGACAGAATAGTTAGCCGAACAAGGACGATAAAGGGGGTTAGGGGACGATTTATAGTGGGAAGAGGGTGGAAAATAAAAACAACCAAAAAAAAAAAAAAAAGTGGGGGCTAAATTGGTTTGCAAATTAAGGGGTGGGTATGGACAGTGACAGGCAAAAGCGATAGGTTGGGACGGAGGACAGGTAGGGTAGGTTCCGATCACCTTCTGTGTGCCAACACCACCCACTCCCTCCCACCAACCTACACTGCAAGGCAAGGCTGGCCAACTTCATCGTCTGCGGCTGTGTGCTGCGGGGCCTGTGCGGCCAACTTCATCGGCTGGTTGTTTCTGCAAGGCCGTGGGCCGGCCGATCGTCTGCTGTGTTTGCTGCACTGTGCCGGCCGGATCGTCCGACGGCTGTGTGTTACTGCAAGCCTTTGTGCCGGGAGGGGCCCCCATGTCGTCTGCCGGCTTGTTTGTCTGCAACGGCCTTTTTGCACAGGCTATGTTGCCTTTACCTTTGCCATGTTCATGCCCCATGCCCCTGTTCACCAGCCCGTTCAATCTTTGCTTTCCCCCCTTGTTCAGTTCCAGCCGCCAGGATCCGCAAGCAACAGTTTGCAGCTGCAGAACTGTCCTGGTTGGCACTGCGCAACACGGCTGCAGTGGCGGCCCTGTGCACCGGTTCTTTTTGACTCTCCTTTTTCTGCAGAGTCATTGATCCTGGAGCCAATGGTTTAGTGTAAATTTTGGTAAGTTAAGGTGTTAAGGTTGGATTGTAAATATGGTGCGCACCCGCAAGTATGTGTAGTTAGCGCGGCAAATTTTATTTAAGGTGTCGTGTGTGAGTTTGTTTAGTTGTTATACTCAGCCTCAGTTATTTATTTTGGGACACGAAATACCCATGAATGTCGCCACTCAGGGATCCGTAAGGTAAAACGTACTAGGGGAGAACTACACATGATGGACCGATTAATTTAGACGGACTCGGGACGAGGTCTGTAAAAGGGAGGGGTAGTGTTACGCTGGAAATTCGCAAACACCATTTAAAGGTCCCGTAGTGAGATATATTTCTTGAAGTAATGTGTAGTTACGCCCAAACCATGTATAGAGAATTAATGTATTCATTCGGCTCTGCGACCTTTGAGTTAAGGCGTTTTCTTTCTACCTTGTTTTGATAAAACAACAACAACGCCAGCCAGCAAAACCTACCTTCACCACTGCGCTACCGCAAACCTACACACCGCCATTCACAAACAGCCAGTCCATCGAACACCGCCGAACTCGATCTGCACTATGCTGCGGCCATTCCCACACCACTCTGTGGGCGCGAGCGATCGAGGCTTCTCAGCGAGTACCGCGAGACGCTGCCGAGTGCAGATGCGGGTTTTCGAGGAGAATTCGGATCAGGAATGTACACGCCCACATCTGATCCACCAATCAGGAAGGCGCGGCGCGGGTGGCCCGCCTCCAGACGCGGCCTTGACGAAAATCGGATATGCAAATTTGAGATCAGGAATTGATACACGCCTCTCCGTTTTTCTCTCAACGGCGAGCGTGGCTCGCCCTGAGGTCGATTTGGATCGATTAATTGGCATAATGGTGGGTTCCCGAAGCCCCGATAAAAGGCGAGCGCAGTCAGTATCGAGCAGTGTCGGTGGGAGAGAGCTCGCGTGAGCCAGGTGTCGGTGAGGCAGCGATCGTGGGCGAAGTTCAGTATACGAGCAGTATCGGTGGAGATGTCGTGGGAGCAGGTCGGTGAGCGAGTCATTGGGCGCGTCGTTGGAGACGAGCCGAAGGAGATCATGGTTGAGGCGAGATCGGGTGGGCAGCGGCTGCGGAGCGAAACGGCTGAGGTGGACCTGGAGGGCTCGCGTCGCGGATTCGAGCAAGCCAGCCATATCCCTCCCAGAAGCATCACAATTCCCCCCTTTTCCCCGCGCTTTGAGAGGATGTCACAAGGGCCCGTTCCCACCCACACCAGGCAGGTGCCCACGGAACCGCCGCTGCAAGCGACATTCTGGCTCGCCACGAGGGCGCAGGTAGACCTTCTTCTGTGGGCACTGCCGCTATCCAGGTCCCACGCGCATTTAGGCCCGGGCCAGTCGACTCCCTTGCCTTTGAGGGGTCTTTTCTTTGCTTCTGTGAATGCGTGTTGTGGCCGCCGTGTCTTTGTAAGGTAGTTAACAGTATAGTGGTCCGTGTTTCGTGTAGTCCGTATTAACTCCTTTTATATGTGCATTTCTTTTGTTTCAGTGATATATGTGCAATCGTTAATTGTGACCTGTAAATACGTGTGCTAATGTGTGCTCCGCGTGCCGCGGAATAATGTGCATTGTGTGAACTGTTCTTCGTTTTCGCTTCGTCTTTTCTTTAATTGAACCTCCATCCTGTTCACGTAAGGGTTCGTACGTGGGTCGCAAAACCGGTAAATAATCTGAACCGTCGAGGTCGACGATAACACCGCATCGGTTATACCCGATAGACGGAACGGCACCGCCCAAAGCGATCTGTGTGCCGAGTGACTGCGGCAGGTCGATCGCCCGGCTTTACATCCGTGTGGGTACTTAGGTATGTCGAATTTGGCGAACAACCTATCCTACGCGCGTGGGCGATTGGCACGATTGTGCGTGAGGTCGAAAGGCCACCCGTGACTGATCCCGGCGTTAGCCGAGAGTCACGAATGAATTGTCCGAGTCCGGTGGGCGAGGCGGTCGCTGGTTCGAGCTCGCGTCGGCCGATCGCACGCGACTCGGGCGCGATATTCGCAACAATATATATATATATATATATAAATATATAAATATACCAATCAACATAATCATTCTACCAAGGGCCACGGTCGCTGAAAGCATTGGGACCGGCTTCGTGGGTGGCGAGGCTCTACAGCCCATCTCACCGTCATGGCTTGCAAAATGGCGCAAAGTGTCGGCCTACATGGCGCGATGTGCACTGGC
Organism: Eptatretus atami; assembly: GCA_035128595.1. Taxonomy (NCBI): domain Eukaryota; kingdom Metazoa; phylum Chordata; class Myxini; order Myxiniformes; family Myxinidae; genus Eptatretus; species Eptatretus atami. The sequence continues at coordinate 125,488,688 of CM068952.1, read as the reverse complement.
CAAACAGCCCAGTATGTGTATGTATTTAGTATATGTGAGGGTGTGTTGAAAAGTAATGCCTCCTATTCTTTAAAGTAAGATATTCGAAAAAAATTAATATTAAAGTAAGATATTAAAATTCACGCTGTGGAGATCAAGACATTTAGGATCATTGGTATCCCCGTGATGAAGCTGTCTTTGGGAGTCTCACTCTCTCACCGGAGGCAGGTCGGTAGTATTTTCTGCTCATCTTCCCCATCCAAAACCATGACCTCCCCATCCAAAACGCCATCCACCAATTCCCCCATCCAAAACCATGACCTTCCCATCCAAAACCATGACTCCCTACCTCCCGTAATCCACCAAACCCACCTCCTTCAAATTCCCTGCTTTCCTTCCGAAAGCTTGA
>CM068952.1:125462937-125478137 GCA_035128595.1 Eptatretus atami | reverse complement strand
TGGGGGGGGGGACAAATCACAAGAAACTACAGAGGGTGCAAGACAAGAAAGGAAGCGAAATGAAGACAGAGAGTCCCACCGATCTGTCTGCGAGGTGAAGTGATCAAGCCATAAACTCAGCTTCAGCAACAGGGGGTTCCAATAAATACTGGTACCTTGTTCCACGGAGTCAGCGGGAGCGAGAGATGGGACAATATGGGACGACATACATACACAACACAGGGACAAGCTATTTTTCCTGTACAACGATTATCTCACATAGCGGGGAGTGGGGGACCCCGAGCGATCACGCAAGATGAAAAAGTGGTGATATACGAAATTCACGGTAGAGCAACAGAAAGACTTTGACGAGGAGAAAGCCCCAGTCGCGCAGCGCTTTGAGAGCGTGAAAATGTGGTTGGTCCAAGAAAGATCGACGGCCACAACGGCTGAGACCCAGGAGTTTGATAAACTCAACCTCAAAGAGTATATACGTTAAGGAAAGTAGAGTCGGGAGGTGCGGTTTCCAGACGCGCTTCTTCAGAGAGAGATAGTGAGATGAATATTTGTCAGATGAGAGTTGGAGAGCAAAGCAAGATATCAGAACTACAAAGGAAGCTGGAAGGCACGCCAGACAGCCCCTGGCTCAACATCAAGATTTCGAGAGCTCGCATCCATTCCTGAGTGGAAGTAGAAAAGCAAAGTGCCAATCTGGAGTGACCACTGGTCCGAACACTAATTCTGGTGATTGAGGTGTGGTAGAACAAGGAAGATTTTTCATGTAACATGATGCATGATCGATTGGAGCAACCTTTCCTGATTCAGTGAACAGTAAAGCTGATAGGTCTGTATTTGTGGAATCACAGATTTGTTATGTTTTTTTACCTTTTTTTATGTTAAGTAGCAGTGATGTTGGCAGATTGCCAAGTGAATACGCGACACTATACAGGAATGACAGGAGGAAAAAGTAGAGAGATGTGAAAAGACAACACCACGCAAAAATTATATGACACGCTAGCTGATACGACCGTTTCAGAGAGCAGTTCAGAACTTGAGGGTGTCAGGTGTCAAATATGTACACAGAGTCCAGGAGCAGTTGGTACAAACAGGAAGCGATGGGTTCTGGGAGTTGGGGGGTTGGTATGTTATGTACCAGCACAATGGAATAGTCTCAACACTGACAAATCGCGAGCGACGTTCAATGTACTTTGCGAAAGAGTACAGTCTGACAAACCCCTGTGAAATAACAACGACTCTTAGCTTCAACCATCATTCCACAATAAGACAAGGCACATAAAGCTTTGCCCACCAAAGCAAGCACTGATCTGGCATCCTCCATTGAGACAAATCGGAGCAAAATAGAACTCTAACAATGTACGGCAAGCCCTTAAGGTCAATGTAATGCTTTAGGGCTGGTCCCCTACTGACGAAGTCCCGGAACCGATTTCACATATAGCTGTACGAAACTAATTGCGAAATTTCCCCCATGATTAAACTAATCCTGGCGATAAATACCCAAACACGAGCCGACTGTCCGGTCGTCCTCCTTTAATATACAATCTCTTCTAGGTAGGGGCACCCGCCTGCCTTTACTGTGCCATCCTCTCCCCACACCACCCCAACAAGTGACTCATGTGGTATTGCGCCAGTCCACACGTGCTGGTGAAACTCTCAAATCCAGCCCTCGCCACTGCTTTACCCTCCCACTAACTAATTTGTCCTCTCTACCCCCCCCCCCCTCTGAAACCACACATCCTGTCTGTCAATCGTCACTCGTACCTCAAGGGCTTAAAGGATAACAGTTCACACACCCACCCCCCCCACAACTTCCTTCTATCATCAAACAACCTCCCACAAGCCACTCCATTGTCTTTATCAAGTTATATGTTTTTTCTCCCCTCATCCAAATCCTCATCCACACCACTTAATATCGCGATCCCGGCTTTGTGGGGTTGGGTGAAGTATTCACTCCAAAAGCAAGGGTCCTGCGCACAAAGTTACCAAGTTCAAGTACCAATTAAAAAAAAGATGAACAACCCCAATTAAGATGAAAAAGATAAACAGATAAGGAGCAATTTGCATTTTGTCAATTATGGAATTTAGGAGCACGTGCAAGTGATGAACCAATTGTTGAAAGTGGTGCAGTGTTGAAGTGCAACGCATACATGATCGTGTGAACAATGTTCCACGAAAGAAAAGGTGTTATGATTGATAAAATGCCAATATAGAATGAAGAACGAGTGTTGTCGATGCTCTTTTGCTCCGACGAAGCTTAACACCCAAACGTCAGCTTCTGCCAAATTTCCACCACTTGTTGATTTCATACCATCTGTAAAATCTGAAGAACGAGTGGAACTATGGTACGTACCGATCCCAGGGGAATAGCTCGGAGGAAAATCTACAACATCCGAGGCTTGTGGATGACCAATGTGAGGTCATGTTATGCAGAAAATATTGGAAAGTGCAAGAATGTGTGAAAGAAAATGGCAGAGTTAAAAGAAAAGGAAGCATAAGAAGGCTGTGGGATGTGGAATTGGTTGGCGAGAGGTGAAGGTTGGAAGTACAGGAGTTACGCAAGGTCTGGGAGAGGATGTCAACCATCCACCATTCTGCCATTAACGTAAGAGATGGCTTTGCAGTAAAAGAATGGAAAATCCTTAGATCAAGAAAAAGTTTCAAGAATTACAACCAAGCTTAATTTGGCCACCATTACGAAATTTCACCGAAAAAGTATTCACTGCAATACTATCAAAACTTTCCACTTGCAATATCAACAGAGGGTATTGAAATGGACTGAATTGTAGAATGCACCTACACAATCCTCAAGAAAATGTCAGTACGTATGCTAAAACTATTTAAAGGAGGAGTAATTAACAGAGAAAATCTGTTTATTACTGAGGAAATATTCATTCACTTAAACATTGCATTGTGAGGTGCTGAATGCCAACAGCCAAGCATTATGCAGCAGAATCTAGCTCGCATGCCTCTCCACCCTCCCACGAATCACGCACTCCAGGAAACACCCTGTCTCATGAAGCCAGGCCTCTTGCGATGGGAGCTAAGGAAGTTCCGAGCATGCGCCACCATCGTCTGACCACCAGGTGCAAGGATGCAAGTCCGGTACTGTCGACCCACCTACACGAGATGAAGTATCAGGTGGAAAGGCAGCAAGTGTGTCAGACCATGAACTATCTGGAAGATCACTACCCAGCGTTTGCAGAGAGGGGATGGAAGGGGGGGGGGTGGGGGTGTTGAAGAGAGATTCAGAGCAGATATCAAATTAAACTTGGAAGGCTTTGATATAACCAGCAAAGCCACATTAACAACCGTAATGTGATTTCTTTGGGAAGACTGACTGCAGTCTTGGCAAGTGAACATTTTGTCAAATTCTATTTTTGTGGTATATGTCAGATGCATGAACATCCTTTTCATAGGGGGTTGTATTCTTTTTTCAAACGATGTAGTGTTCAAGACATTATTTGTGTTTTGTTGTGAGTTTTAGTTTCATTGAAAAACTGAAGCCCTGAAACATTTCCCCATGAATGTAACAAACAATATGAATTTCTGGTTACAGTTTGCTACTGAACATTTCCAAAAATAGAGGAAGAGGAAAGATCTGATCTTACCTTTTCCCAAAATTCTATAATATTAAACATACAAAAAGGATGCATTAATTACCTCTGCCACCAGAGGTGGACAGAGATTATGTTTTACCAGTGTTTGTCTGTGAGCAGGATCTCAAGAACTTATATATGGATTGGGACAAAACTTGGTAGACATGTTGGGTTTGTGACAAGGATGAACCGATTCAATTTTGGTGAAGATCTGCATCTGGATACGAGAACTTTTATTTTATTTTACAAGTGATTATTCACAACTTGCAAGTACCACCCATTGCTTTGCTCCAGAAACTGAGGGGAGGAAAAGGAAGGTGGGGAGAGAGAAGGAGCAGAGTGAGGAAGGCGGGTGGGGGGGGAGGGGAAGCACGAGCGGTGAGGGAAGGAAGCAGACGTGTGGTGGAGCGTCAATTACGATTCACATGTCTCATCCAAATGATTCTGCATAGAATAACAGTGAAGATGGAAACAACATAATGTCTGAAATCCATTTTCTACCAGTCATACTATAAATGCCGCCCAGACGTGTCTGGAGACAAACTCCACCTGGAGTTTTCCCCTCCTCACACAAACTCCACCCCCTCCTCACTCTCCCTCCCTCTTCACTCACCCACCCCTCCTCGCTCCCCATCCTCATCTGTGAATGCGGCACGTGGTACATCGGTTCACGCAAACATTAAAACTATTTTATAACGTTAGTTTGTCACCAGATTTGCTTCGATTCCCTGCAGAGCACCTCGCGAAACCTCTGAAAATATAGACACAGATCTGGCAGATGCTATGGATAACCCCTCCCTCTGGGGGACAGGGCATGACATCGAGCAGTGAATGCATTCAATCATATAGCTCAATGAAGCTGGGTAATTTTGGTACATTCCTAAATCTTTTCTTCGCTCAATATAATTCTCCAAACAGTAGAAAAAGATAAGTTTAATGCTTTGGAAATTTCACATTTTTAAGACTCGTTTTATTTCTTTTAATTATCAGATGTCACAACGAGATTTTTGAATTTATTTAGCCCGGAGGGTATCCCGATCCTCCAAGCCGAAATCATATTTCGATGACGTACTGTACTTTAATTCGTCCGTGAGAGTAGATCGTGGAAAATCGGATCATATAATGCATGAAATCGCTCCAAGCTCCTAATTTGAAACTATAGCACTTACAAAAGCGATGTTTCCAGCGATCCATAGCTATGATGAACAGGCATTTGATAATATGAGTGAGGAAAGTGAAGAAGAAAAAAAACTTTATCGTTAAGAAATCGTTGCAGCCTGATCCAAGTCAAGGCGTGGTTGAGCAGGCTAAAAAAACATGGCGGCTTCAGACCCCAGCGAGGTTACCGAGGATACGCCTGAAGACCCCATAGAAACCGGTGACCGAGGATACGCCTGACAAAGGATATAATTATTAAATAAGGCCGTTAATCATCTTCAAAAGGGGTGTTTTCATTAACCCAAACACCCAATTTTCACTCTTGCACTTTCTTGGAGTTTTCTCCGTATGCATGCAAAGTTTCAAGCTGTTTGGTTTCATGGTTTTGGAGTTATGAAGGACACACACGCAAGCAAGCACGCACGCACGAACACACACACACTTGCATAGAAGATTGAGAGATAGGGCCAAAAACGATACATAGCATGATATCTCAATGAGTTGTGGACAGATGACAAAACTTGGTGGATGAGTTGCTTCGGTGACAACAAGCCAATTAGATTATGGTTCAGGTCCAGATGCCTATCAGTGGGATACAAAACGTAAACTGTTCAGCCTGGCGGAGGTATACGTACTACCGAGTGCCGTTCTAGTCTTTTCATTTATTCCAAGGTGATATAGAAATGACAGGATAAAAAGGGTACTTTGGCCAATCAGACAGCTAATGATGGAAAAAAAAACAGAAGAGATTCCAAATGGAGAAAATTACATTAATTATGCAATATGTTAATTAAGAGGTATCTGGACCTAAGAATAGCCTGTACACATTGCCATGAGAATGATACAGTGTTGATGATGGAATGAGTGACAAGATTTTAGACATGCACATGATGTGTGCAGTTAGGTTATATGCAGTGCAAGTTCACACTTTAGTCCTGTGCTACATATGTGGCATGTGTGCACCAATTCTGTGTTGCATACATGCTTCAATCCCATTGTGTATAGGATGAGTTTTGAGCCATATATGTGCTGTGTGAAGGATTTGCATACTTCATTTCTATGAACTGTGAATTTAACAGTATGCTACATATTTATTTAACAAGTGATATGCACCTTAAAAAAAAAAAATTCAAGATACACAATACCTAAAACTCACAGTGGAGCTTGCAAATGTATCAAATTTCGGACAGAGGCATTGAGACATCAGCATACTTTACATTCATTGTTTGGACATGAGTGAAGGTGAACAAATCAATATTTATATAGTCCAGTCGATGTGATTTCACCCTGGGATGTCAGCATCACGAGATTAAATCTGAGCTACATCTCAGCATCCTTGGATACATTTGGACCATAAATGCTCAGATGAAAATTCCAGTGTCCAACCATACTCAATGCATCTTCCCATCACGAGCATACCCAGCCTGAGATCTGTTTGGACCATGCACTCTAGAGTTTCACCACTGTTATTCTCCTGCTTGCTGTTTATACAGTGGCTATTTCATAGCATTTTGCATCATTTGTATTTTGCCTTTTGTTATCGAAGTTGCAGTAGTTTCAGAAAGACCTATTATGCATGTCAATTACATGATTACTTTTGTCCTAATTTGCCTGTTTATCTTTTATTCTTTAATTGTACTGCCTCAAAGCGATTTCTAATGCAAGACTGACCCATGTAACCTAGTAATTAGAATACTTTCCCCAAGAGTAAATGTTATGAGATAAGCAGTACAATTTAGAGTCATATGTATGTTGTTTATTTGTCCAGTGTGTGAAGATGTCTATGCCTGTCATGCCATTTAGTGCTGAGGCCAGGTTTGAGAATATTTTACCTCAAATCAAAGTCCATGTTCAAATATTTTTTTCCCCAAATCCCTATCCATCAATCCATAGCCATAATAGGCCATAGGAGCATTACAGATGATTTGACTTTGTCATTGTGATGTATCAGGTTTGCGATAAATTAATTATCTGTGCTGATGCCTGGCTTGATTCCCGCAAACAAAATTCAAACAGCTTGCCTAGTTTCGGAGATAATGGTATAACGGCGATTCATTAGCGGATATTATGACGTTAACTTTTTTTCTAGGAAGAATTTCCAAATCTGAGATGGTTACTGCCTGCGCGTGGGCTTTCTGCATATACATGGCAAGTTTCACGAAGATCCGATGAAAACTCTGGTTGTGAAACAAAAAATGTCAAAAAATAGGAATGACGTCAAAAAATTGATATGACGTCATAGTGATGCATCATATGTGCGGTAATTCATCTCTGCTAATGCCTGTTCGATTACCGCAAACAGAATTAAAAAGCTTGCCTAGTTTCGGAAATAATGTTTGAGGCGATTTCCATTAGCGGAGATATTTTGACGTCATACCTTTTTTCTAGGAGGAATTTTCAAAATCGGAGATGGTTACTGTCTGCGCAGGTATTTTACATATATAGGGTGTCCCAAAAAAATATACAACTTTTAAAATGCTTCGTTTGATCCTAAAAAAGCAGTAATTTTGTCACTAATGCTTCATTTTTTGTTGCAGAGACCTGAAGTTTATTTTGATACCAATCAAGCGCCAGAAAAATGCCAAGACTGACCGTACAACAACGGACGAAAATGTTGAACTTTGGCACCAGACGAAAAGTGGCATACAGGTGCAACGTCTTTACTCGAGACATTTCGGTATCCACTTGCGCCATGCACCAAACTTTCGGACAATAAAGTGCACCATCGCAAAGTTTACAATGTGGGAACCATCTGTGACCTTCACAAGGTCCAGTGGTCGGAAGAGGACAGGTCGTAGTGAAGAAAATGTGGAAATGGTGAGACAGGCGGTCGTTCAGAGTCCAAAAATCGATTCGACGACTTTCTGCCGAGACAAACATTCATAAGAGCACCGTTCAGAGGATCCTTCGCCAAGACATTCATGCCTTTCCATACAAAATTCAAACGGAACGGTGCTTACTGATCAACAGAAACGCAAATGACTAGACTTTGCAAATTGGTTCTCAGGAAAGTTGGAGGAAGATGCAGACTTCCTCAAAAAACTTTACATGACGGACGAATGCCATGCTCACTTGTCCGGGGAGGTAAACAAGCAAAACTTTCGGTACTGGGGAACTGAAAATCCTGGTAAGCATCAACTGAATGCCTCGATCTGTTCTCAAAGTCACCATGTGTGCGTTGGTTGGTATGGGATAATTGGTCCATACTTCTTTAAGATGACCAGGGACGCACTTGCACGGTAAACCAGAGGAACTATCACGAAATGATTCAGGAATTCTATCTGCCTGAGCTACGTACTCAGGCCCGTAGGAGAAACAACTTGATCCAGATGAGAACCCAGTGGTTCCAGCAGGTGGGCACCGCCCCATACAGCCAGGGAAACAAGGCGTTTTCTCAACCAACATTTGAGGGCCGCTTATCTCCCTACGAAGACGTTGAGTGGCCACCGTATTCCCCTGACCTTACTCCTCCAGACTTCTTCTTGTGGGGGTATCTCAAGGACAGGATCTATGGAAACCCTAGGCCTCAACTCTTGATCAGCTGAAGGAAAACATCCACCGAGAAATCCAGACATATCCTCAGGTTTTCCCAAAGTGATGGAGAACATGAAACGCGCTTGCAGCGCAGTGATCAGACAACATGGAGCCTACGTCGAACATGTGTCTAAAAGAAAACGACGATTCTATACCAAAATTTAAATTTTGTGGAATTTTGACATTGGTACCATAAACTTCAACCTTAGCTTCTATCCAGCCATAATCTTTTTTTAAAATGTTATGACCATCCTCTTTGCAGATGAAAAGTTGTATATTTTTGGACACCCATATAGCCAACTTTCAGGAAGTTTTGATGAAAACTGTAGGCTGTGAAACAAAAAAAGTCCACAAGAAGAAGATGATGAACAACAACGTGAGTAAGACTTAGAGATCCTCCACGAGGATCTAAAAACGTTGAACTAATTAGCAGAAGCTTGGCAGGTCTAAATTAATGCTGAACTTCCAGTTTGCTCAGAAGCAAGAAATTGAGATCTCTATAGGATATTACTTACCATGGACAACGAACAATTCATTGCCAGAAAGTGGCCCTAAATTTTGAGTTTGCTTGCACCCCACTGACAACGTTTATTGCTTCGTATAAAAAAAATGTTCTTTACAGTGTCCATGACAACAGTCCAAGTGATGGTGGCTGATGACTGCCATGGCACTCCTGGAAGAGCAAGTGGTTATGTGCCCACGCCATTTTGATAAACATTTACACAAACCTCGCTGTCTTTATAGAATGGCATTTGAATAACTTGAGAACAAATTTTCAATAGACTTAGCTAAATTAGAAGAAACATATTATTTTAATGATCGTTCCAAAAGGTTAAAAAAATGAATACAACTGAACTCTAAAAGTCAGTCAGATCTAATGATCTGACTTTTGGAGTTCACTTGCATTCATTTTGCACTTTTTGGTCCAAATGTTGACAGTTAGCAGATACCATTCAACGTATTAACAGTTTCTCAAGTTTGATACGTACTGTATGGACGATACATTTCTACTTCATACGAAGCATCTGGTCCGATCAATGGTGTTGGTCAACAATGATGCAAGACATTCGACGGGCATATGCAAACTTTTATCAGTTTTCAATAAATGGTAATAGTACAAGATATAATAACAGTATAATAAATGGTACCAGTACGAGACATCATAAATATATAAAAAATAAATGTCAGTGTGTGTCAGTCAGTCAGTGTGTCTCCTCCATAACTCCAAAACAATGAAACCTAGCAGCCCAAAACTTTTCATGCATACTTAGAAAACTCCAAGGAAGTGCATGACTGAAAATTGGGTATTTGGGTAAATTTAAACACCCCTTTTGAAGATAATTAACCGATTACCTTCATTAAGGGCTTATCCATGGTCAGCCTAATTTCACCTCGCTGGGGTCTTAGCCGCCATTTTGATTCAGCCGACTAAAAATGCCTTGCTTTGGAATAGGTCGTTACAGTTTCTGTACTTGTGAGCTTCATACCGAAGAATCGCTGTATACATCCCTGATCATTGATCGCTGATCTTCATACCTATGAATCGCTGTATACATTGCTAATCGCTTGCCAAGCCAGCCATTCCTTATCAACCGATGTTTGTAAGCCTTGGCGATGCAGTCACAAGCGGTCTGATGGACTTCTTTTTTTTTGTTAAATCACAGTGGACGTCGTTTTTGAAAATAAAATTACAAATTAACATTCAGGACAATATTGAGGTCAGAAGTTAAACAAAGTATTCTTCAACCATTTTGTTGGAGTGCTTGCTTGAGTGCTTAAGCCACTTGGTGAGTGCTCTACAAGCTGCTTGGTTTGAACCATCCATTTTTAAACTCCCCCTATATGACGGACTCTATATTGCATCTTTTTCAAAGTATTAAAGATGTGGGGATTGGCGTGTCGGATCTGCCAAGCATTTTCGGCCATTTTAACCAAAAGAAGCATTCCCGACTCTGCAAGGCGGTTTTGAGATTTTTTTAAAGAGTGGGAAATCCATATGGTATTATAGATTACCGAAAGGCTCCTTCGTTCACTCATTATGTCTGGGCGTGTGGCGTATACAGAGCCTCACGGCTCTGAAAACGCCATTAAAAAAAAAACTTAAAGAGAAGAAGATCCCTCCTCAATATTCAGCGAAGTGACGGGTGGTATTTTGAGAGAGACCTCCAATGATGTTCACACACGTCTTTTTACGATGCGGCAGTGCCAATTGAGCGACAAAGGAGGTGAAGTGAATGACGAGGTATTATGAGGGGAGTGAATTACGACGGTATTAATGTACCTGTTTCAGTCACGTGTCACCCCGGTTTAATATTCATAGCCAAAATAAAAATAAAAAAAATGAGGAGAGAAGAGAGAGAGAGAGAGAAGAGAGAGAGAGAGAGAGAGAGAGACAGAGAGACAGAGAAGAGACAGAGAGACAGAAGACAGAGAGACAGAGAGACAGAGACAGACAGACAGACAGAGTGTTTTCTCCATTTTGGGTTTTCAGGAGGTGGAATGCAGAACTCAAAATAACCACTCCACTTCGTCGGTAAGGGTCACAGTTCATCGACCAACTGTGAATTTTGTTTCATGTGCTACCCCACACTACGTTATGCAGTTCACTCTGCATGCACTGTCACTCAGCTAAGCACAACAAAAAATAAATCCGATTCTCCTTTGTAATAACTGGTCAATGGATCAAAGTACAAAGTATAGACCCTCGTGCGGTTTTGTGCGATGCCTCGGTGTCATTTATTTATTTATTTTTTAAGACGAGATCTCATTGTTTCTCCTTTTTGTGTGATCTGCTTTCATTTGGAATGGTATTTAATTTCATTAGGAGGTTGGAGCGATGTTATCTTCGATATAAAAGCAAATGAGACGTTTGTTTGTTCATGATGCTACTCCTCTGAACTCTCAAGGTGAATTGTGACGAAACTTCATAAGATCACATTTTTTTCCATAATACACCTTACTAGGGGTTTTCACAACATTTTCTCACAATTCACAACTTATAAACACATGAGCCACAACCTGTCGTGGGGAAAGGGTGGGAATTCGGAGGGTGGGATGATTGAGGGTAAGGGGTCCTTTGCTACGCTAAGTACCATTGTGCTAGTCAAATAATTAATGGTAATACCTACGACGACTCTTACTTATCAGGTTGTGATCAACTCCCTGTAAAACATGGTGAAGATGTTCCAATTGCACATACAAATTTGTTTTGATAACATAATCATGTATTATATACAATAATTGTGCTTAAACTGGCTTCATATATCAGGACAACTCTGTATGACATCTTCCAGAAGAAGAAAAAATGCCAACATCTTCCTGACACCATATCTACGTGGATAAATAACTCGATGAGCACCATCGAAATTCTGACACGAGTGAACAATATGCTTTTGTTGAATTTTTCAAGTGGTTGCATTTCTGAGATAGTTATAAACAATCCCTCAACCTGCATGCATTAGAAGTCTCTTGCTTGCTGGGATGCTGCTGTTATTCCATGCTTGTTAGAGTTTCACCAGTTATCCCACTCATGTAAACATCCTATTTGATCATCAGAAAAGTTTGTCTCTTCATTTAAATAATGTTGCATGCTGCTTTTCCCAACAGTAGTTTGTGGTGTATGGTGCTTGTTTTCATTTGGACAGTACGAGTGACATATTTGCACACGTTTTGAGATGCATTGTTTAAAACTTTAAACTGACATACTCAGTACAATAGAGGGGCTTCGTGGTTGAGTGGTTACAAGCCTTATTTCAGGCCAGGCCTTCACTGGTGTGGGTTTAATTCCAATGAGTGCTCAACAGAAATTTCATCACCCTGTGATGGAGTGGTAATGTGTCCAAGATTTATTCGACTCTTGAGCTATTTAAGACTTGTGAGCACTCTTAAGCTCTGTCAGGAATACGGACTCAACCACCACTAGCTCTTCACAATGGCCCAATAGAGATGTTAGAATTCCAAGTAAATCCTCCCTTCTGGACTTGGTGAGGACTAACTTCTCTGCAAATGTCTCCTGCTCTTCCTCTGCTCCAATTGGTTCATCTGATCATATGCTTGTGAAAGTAAACACCTCTCTGGCTATTCTCGGAGAGCTGCCTCAGTGCCAGCAAGTCTGGAAGTTCACTCAAGAAGATTGGCAGGGATTGCAAGCAGCCATCTCTCTTCAGGACTGGTTGGTGCTCCGTCTTCCCATAGCAGACAAGTCAGTAGACTGCCTGTTGCATCCTGATCTGTTCAGTGTTCTCGCTCTTCTTGGAGCCTAGATTCTGCACACAAAAACTATTTCATAACTTTGTAGATGGACATTAGCAGAAGGAAGCATTGCAGGGCGTTAGCTGGTAGGCAACTGAATGTATAAATTCCATTTCCTGTTGTGAGGGAAATGGCAACATCGTGATCAGCATCTCAAATGAGTTTACCTGAATGTAGGTTGGCCATTTCCGAGACCATCAAGCGCAAAATATTATTTTCTATTTCTGGAGACCTGTTTCAGTGCACACCAAATTGTCACATTAGAACAGCAAAACATGTTGCACTGTATCTTACTGCGAGAGAGCTGAATCACCCAATCCGAAGTAAAAATCTGGTGAGCATGCTTAATTATTTGGGAGATACACTATCCTACTCTCAAAATGAGAGGATGAAACAAGTCTTTTAAGAACATGCGTTGGATGAGGTCCAGGATGGTTCGGTTCATGTCCAAATGATCCATTCAATGATTTGTTACTTAACGTTGAACAATAATATTGTTACGGCTGTGGAAATTCGCAATACACCATAAAGGGTCCTTAGATCAGTTATGACGACTTCAAGCTTTTTGTGCAATAGTATCCCCCGTTGTTTAAAGGATTCTTTGTGTTCACCGGGCTGCGACTCTCTTGAGATAGCCGTTTTTTTCTATCGTTATTTTTACAAACCTCCACGCAAGCAACAAGCCGCGTCGAAAACCGCTCGAACGAAAAAGGGAACCAAAGAGTTCCCTTTTGGGCGTGCGGATTTTTTCCCGCCTATTTTTCCCCGCGCTTGGTGTGAAGGAAAGGGGGAGGCAGCTCGCCGCCGATTGGTGGATGAACAGCGTGAGGCCGGGTGAGGAACGCCCCTTTTCGGGAACCTTCTCGAAGGAGGTGGAGCCGAAAACGGGGAGGAGCGAAGGCGAGAGCCCCGCGCTATATAGGGCGGACCGCGCACGGGGCTCACTCTCTCTCTCTGTCGGAGTCGAGTGCTTCTCTCTCTTGGTGGGAGGGTCGAGCTCGCTCTCTCTCTCTCTCTTGGTGGCTAGGGGCGAGTCGTCCTTCTCTCTGCGTCCATGAGCTCTCTGTCGGGGTCGAGTGCTTCTTCTTCTTGGTGGCAGGGTCGAGCTCGCTCTCTCGTTGTGCCAGGGTTGAGCTCTCTCACTCTCTCTGGTCCATGAGCTCTCTGTCTGGGTCGTCAACGCCGTTCTCTTCTTGTCCTGAAGCCCCTTCTGCCCTCAGTCTTCTTGTTTGGTCTGGGTCATGAAAGCACCGCAGCAACGCCGGAGCAGAGCTCGTGACCACGCCAGGGGCCGAGGTCAGGCGCGCTACGCAAGGCCGTGGGGAGTCGACGTCGCGACCGCCACCGTCCGCACCACTGGGGCGTGTAAGACCCTTCGGTCTCACGGACCCGTTCATCGGTCCTCGGTCCGTGCCATCAAAGGTTTACGAACCCCTTTACCTTCCTCACTATGGGGGGTTTTTCTTTGGCTTTTGATATGCTGCTGTGCCGCCTTTAGTACTGTGTAAGTGACTGTACATTGCTCGTATTCGGTGGTAACGCTTTCTATTTGTTTCTTGTACATTGCATGACTGTATATGTGTGTGTTATAATAAATGTCCTTGTGTGAAATGTATCCCGTTCGTTGTCTTTTTCCCTTTTGAAAAAAAGCTTGCCATCTTGCAATCGGCGGAATATAATTAGTTAGAGGTTTTGAACACCGGGTAAAAGAAGAGAATCTATCCGTCGGAGGTCGGCGATAACACGCCTCGGCTTATCACTGCTAGCACGGAACGGACCGCTTAAGCGTCTGTCCTAGGCCGACCTGCGGCGAGGTACGATCACACCGGTCGCTACTACTCGGCATAACTTGGGTAGGTCGATTTGGCAGGCAACCCTATCCGCCGCGGGTGGGCAATTGGCACCGATCGTGTGAGTAAACCCTCCACCCGTGAACTGGTCCTGGTGGCTAGTTCCAGGAGCGTCACGACTGTAATCTGTCGTCCGGCGCCGATCGCCGTTGCATTGGAGTTACGCAATCGCTCGCACGCCAGGCGGGCCAGAATTCGTAACAATATTATGAACAAACTCCAAGAGGCCACAATATAACACACTGAACCATTGGAATATTGATAGAGAGAGAACACACTGCTGCTCCACTGCCAAAGAGTTAAAAGCCCAAAGCTAAGCTTTAATTTTGACCACAACCAAGCCAGATTACACAATAGACTGCAGGATAAATATGAAGCCCGAAAACGACGTCACCCAGGAAAAAGCTGCAACAGTCAGAAAAGAGGAGGAGGGAGTATTTTTCTGGTCTTGAACCCTCTACTCTTTTCCGTGTCCCCCCCCCCCCCAGGTTTCTACAGGGCACAAGCGGTCCACCATCAACCCCCTTTTGGTGAAACTCCCAAAATTCAGAATCACTGCTCACCTCCACTCATTTGCTCCTCTTTTTCCCCTCCTGTGGAACAAACTTCCACATTCTCTTCAACCTCATTTTTCCCTTCAAGTTTTCAAAACAGCTGTTCACCAGCATCTCAGATCACCTCCCATCCAAAACTATGATCTTAAACTAATTAAAGGTCAGCATGGGTTCCAGGGCTTCATTCACTAGAAAGGAGGTGGTTACGAGAAAATATTATAGAGATGTTTAAGATAATGAAAGGTATTGATAAAATAAGT
>CM068952.1:125357963-125369786 GCA_035128595.1 Eptatretus atami | reverse complement strand
AAATCTGCCAACATCACTGCACTACATAAAAAGGGTAAAAAAAACAAACAAACTGATCCCCTCAAATACAGACCTATCAGCTTACTTTCAATAATTAATCAGAAAGGTTGTTCAATCCATCATCACAGTTGATATGAAAACCTTCCTTTTCTCCAACAACCTCAAATCACCAATTTAGCTTCAGACCAGGTTACTCCACGTTGGACATTCTGATTCTACTCACTCAGTAATGGATGGAGGCCCTCAACATCTGACGTGAGACCAGGGCTGTCTGTCTGGACATATAGACCGGGAGCCCACGGGGCTTAGCTCAACCGAAGAGGGGAACAATTGCCGTCCTCGTGGTAAGATGCCAGATGATATTATCACCTCAGAACTCTGCGTCTGCCGGGACACTGCTGCTGGGTTGACATTCTGTGGTCAATATCCGTATCGCGTATCGCATAATCGCACTAGCTCAACTTGGCAGCCGACACGCCCAAGTAGGTTTCTGATATTATTTTATAGCTTGTAACACAAGTTAAACAATGCAGATGATTTCTCTGCTGGAATACCGTGACAGACGCCAATTGGAATGCCGCAAAAATCACCCAACTCAACCGAACAGCGAACGGCTAAACCAACGAAGAATGCTAGTTAAGGGTCCCCTGAGTACAAAAGAGCACTGAGACCAGCACTTGGTCGCTGGGCCCCAGGCAAACACTCCTAGTTCGGATCCTTTGGTGCGCTAGCTCAACCGAATAGCGAACGGCGAAAACCAACGCAGAATGGTATCCAGTCCCCTGAGTAACAAAAGGGCACTGACAGACAACTTTGGTCGTGGCCCGGGGACAGCCTCCCAAGTGGTCTGCGTCTCTATTTCAAGTGTACACATTTTCAGCGAAATTTTGACACATCGTCTTAGATTTCACTCTTTTCTGTGCAATTTTGTATCCACGTAAAACATTGTGTCAATTTTCAGACCTGGGGCCAATCAGGCCCATTTTTCCCCCCCCCCCCCCAAATTGGGTGCCCCGGTTGACCCACATTCTTCCAGTGGCCATATCACAGGTCTGTAGTCCGCATTTGGATGATCTTGTTATCAAAATGCTCGTAAAAAGCGAGATCTTTCGATCGCGTAAAGTAAAATCACTCCGAAAAGTAATTCAAAAGTTATAGTTCGCGCCCTTTGACCTTGGCCCGCTCCCCGCAAACGATGGTCCCGAATTTTTTTCGTGTGAGAAACCCCTTCATATACTCCAAACCTCCAGATAAATTAAAATGGGATCTCAATGGGTTCAAGTGTGATGATGGTTATATGTTCGGGGACCACATATCCCTAATTCTTGATTCGACATCTGGCGACGTTTGCCGTCATCGTTCCAATGACGTCACCTGCAGGCAGGCGACTTTATGTCTGCAAACTTGACCAAATCATCTTCTCTGGACTATAATATCTATATATATATATTATAGTATATTCATAATATATTTATTGTATATATCTTATATATAATATAGATATATACTATATATTATATATATATATATATATATATATTGTATCATTTCGCGAAAAATTAATTCTGCTAATGTATCTCTTGATTCTTTAAGTGTACATTTTTTGTATAACCATTCAGTCGTAATTAAGTCTATAAATCGTGATAATCTCGAGTTTTGCATATTTTCCAGTAAGCAATGGCGACTGAAAATACGTAAGGAGTTCCGAAAAATACTGTTGCCGATCCGTTTCAGTCTAAAACGCAGATATTTAATTGTTCAAAGGCGCATGATTTCCATCAAAATGAACAAAGATTACCTCGCGGGAAAACCTCGGGTCACGGAATGGTGACGAAGTATGACCCTCATTCTGCATGTGTCGTAACGAATATCTTCTACGACAGGCATTGAAGGAATCTTTTTGGTCGAGCAATGAGAGACGAGATTTTCTGTAGGAGCATGAATGCTCTTATGTACTTTCGTCGTTAGCGAAAAAACTGCATGCACCATGATCGTATGTAATGAAATCATCTGACCTCAGTAGTCGATTTCATCGGTACGTAAAGATGCAGCTAGATCCTATTGACAAAGACAGATGGGTTTTCTTGCGAAAGAGATAGTTAGACCCTTGTATGCAACGGACACAGTCGTTGATCGATTGGTGGAATGCTTGAATATACGAAGCGAACCAGGGTACTTTCACTGCAGTCTAACTCAAGTATAGGAAGATTTGCGAAATTTATGATCTAGCTTGCTACTCATAGAGCTGCCGAGATATAGTACAGAATTTTACAGCTGCGCAAAGTGAGAAAATTCATGCAGCTGATCATAAGAGTGAAAAAATATTGTTGACCGTTCAGAGGCAATACGTATTACTACTAAGTCATTCTAGATATAGATCGGCATGAGATGCTGAATTCAGTTGCTCCCAAAAGAATGGCTGTGCATGTTCCAAAATTTTAAGAAAGAAATGGTATGCTATCTCGTCCAAATCCCAAACAGGCAGAACAATATTGCCTGAATAAGTGAAAATCCGCCCGTAACGAATTTTACCGAAATGATGAAGTCAGCCGATTAATGACGGGAAAAAAGGACTGTGTGGTGGTCAGGATATGAACATGGAAAAGACAAAACTCAAAAGCGCCTGGTACTAAACATCTCAAGGAACTGTTTCAGAAATTCAAAAGAAGAACCCTGGCTGAAGTTGGATTCGCGAAGTTCGCCATGCTCCGTCCCTCGGAGTGTGTCCTGGCCGTTCAGGCGGTACAACAGTGTATGTGTAGTACGATACAATCAAATATGTGGAACTCATGATGTTTTGTTCCAAAATGCCACAGATAAGCCGAATTTTCCGCTCATCATCATGTGATAGCACGCACTGTTTTGTAACCCAGCCAACCGCATGTATTTCAAACTTGTGAAAGTTGCCCATCAATTGAAGACTCAAACCGAGCTACTGAGTGCTTAATGAACTATAGAGGATATTTGATGAATTCAGTTTAAACGGTGACATCACGACAGACTGAACTGAGCTCCATGGTCCTGCTTTGGAAGAATTCATTAATCAATTCTGTGAACGCCCGGTTGAAAATTAGAGACGACTTCATTGCCAGGCCCAATCTCAGTTTCTGAAAAAATAAGAAAGAGACATCGGTGAAGGAGAATTTTCATTATTGGAGACTTTTCAGAGAAACTATTCGTTTGTCGTACAGGATGCGGCCCAAGGATTCCATTGGAACTGCTCTCAAGCGACAATTCACCCCTGGGTTTACTTTTCAAATCGGAACGATGGCAAATTAAACCCGATTCGTTCAACGATTATATTCAGAATGCACAACTCACGAGTTTTGTCCAGTCCCACCTCTTCCAAAGAATGCTCATTGAACACTTGATCTAGCTTTGAAAATGATAAAGATTTACTATTTCTCAGACCGGTTGCCTGGGCCATATAAGAATTTGCAAAGCCCTTCAGTAACTATGTCGTCCCAATTCAAGCATGGTATTGACGCAATGGCATTTTTTTGCCACAAGTTCATGGCAAGGGCCCTTACGATGGCGTGGGGGTACAGTCAACGAGAAAGCAACACGTGAGAGCTGCGTCACCTTACGACAGTCAACATTATTTCTCAAAAGATCTTTTCGCCTTTGCTGGAAAATGGTTTTGAATGAAATGAAGTTCGGTTACGGATCCAAGAGGCGTATGACGAGGAAGAACGAAATCTGGAAGAAAGGTTAAAAACGGCCAAAACCATAGCTGGAACTCAAAAACTTCATGCTTTCATCCCTATTTCTGAAACTTGCCTCTTCAAGTACAGCGAATTCAGCCTTAGCGAGGAACACCATTCGGAGCGTATTTCAAAATTCTAACCACTTTAACGGGAACTCTCAGATTATGTCACAGTGCACAATGATGGAAGAATGGTGCTTGCCTGCATCATGGAAGCCTTTCAGGACACTCATGAGAAGTGTAAGTGAATTTTCTTCATCCAACGGGCCGCAAATAGTTTTTTTTTTCCTGACATGAAGATCACTGCATTTTAGATTTCTGATATACTTCTTTCCGTAGAACCAAAAAACTGCTACAGGGAAACTACACAATTCAAGTAAAAAGAACACAACTGTCAATAAAACATCTGGTTGCAAAAATCTTGACTATAATATGCTAGGACAAACTCTTCCTCATACTAGTTATCGCTTCCAGTTCCTGCATGTGCATGTGGAAAATTATGTACAATATACTGATATGTGTATTTGGAAATTCTTGTGTTCAAATATTGTGCTATGTATTGTGGGCGTATGTGTGTCCAGCACCCGAGTCCGACACATAAAACCATCATCACACTTGAGCCATTGAGATCCCATTTTTCATTTATGCTGAGGTGTTTGAGTATTATTGTTGCGAATTCGCGCCGCCGCGTGCATCGCCATCGTGACTCGCAATGCGGACCGCCCTCGCCACCGGACGGACAATTCCGTCGTGACCCTCTCGACTAACGCCGGGAGCTTAGTCACGGGGGGTTTAACCTCCAAACCCAGTCGCAATCCACCCGTCGGGGTAGGGTTGAATCGCGAAAGTCGATATCTAAATACCGACGCGTACCTACCGAGGGGTTGTACTCGCCCAACGGCCGACTCGACACGAACGCAAGCAGTCCCGTTCCGTGCTACGAGATAATCCGAGCGGTTGTTATCGTCGGCCTGACGGTTCCAAATAAATTTCTCTGGGCGTCCCGCGCCCACTAACCCTTTACGTGAGCAAAGCATTGAAGACCCAACAAAGGAAGACGCAGCGAAACGTCTGGGGAACAATTCAACACAAGCACTTTATTACAACACACACAGATAGCACACATAAAGCAGTATTTATTTAGCCACAATTTATCAAAATGCAATATCACATAAAAAAGAGTTAAACCCGAATCCGTACACACTGCCACACTTACACAGTTCTACTTTTCGGACACGGCGCCACACCACACTTTACACACAGACCCCCAACAAGAAAAGTGGAAGTGCGATCTGTCCCTGAGTGTCGCGTCCTTAGGCGACTGTCCTCCGACGTCAGGTCCGTTGGCCGTGACTCCCGCTCGAGCCGTGCGGCGACAGCCTCTCCGGCGTGCCTCGTGCCTGTCGTGTTGGTCCCTCGACTCCACGACCGGCACCGACTCGAGACACCGACACCAAGGCACACGAACGCGACCAGAAACAAAGCAACCGAGGACGGCCAACGAAGCAGGACGTGAGAAAAGCCAGTCACGAGGAACCGAGACGAAGCTCACGGGAGTCACACACTCGCCAGCGCCACGCCTCTTACTACTCCCCGGCCCCCCGCCTGTATTCTCCCCCCCTTTCGGCCCAACCCCTTCGAAGGCGCTTCGAGAGAAAAGCCCGCTTCCCTCTCCGTTTCCCCCTCCCCACCGCCAACTGCGAGGGGCGCGACGAAAATCACGTACTCTTGCGGCCGCAGAGCGCGAAGAATGGCCGGTGTAAGGAAACAGCTGGGAAAACCCGCGCGCCACCGTTGATTGCCTTCTTCCTTTCCCCTCCTTGCGTCGACGGTTCCAAGCGGGAAACCCGTCGTAAGTGCTGCGACCCGTGAGGAGCGCACTTACACGGAACCACGACTCTTCAACTCACAACTGGTGTGCTGGCGAAGATGGCTGTGATTGTTGTCGGGGTAATTGGGAGCCGGTGTTGGGCGTATTGTGATTAGGTCTGCGTGCGCACACGGCAACTCGGTTGTCTGCAGAGGGAGTTTGCTCGTCTTAAATACATCAAGAATAAAACAGAAAAAACGAATATTCAAGAGATCGCACAGCCACAGAAATGAATCACATCTATTCCTAGCTTAAACACATCGGGTTTGGGCTAACTATCACATGTACGTTTAAAAATATCTTCACCGTAACTGAGCCCTGACATGATGACTTGCGAATCTCACAGCTGTACACTACCCCTCCCTTTCTTTACACGACTCCATCCGATGTTCGTCAAATTCTCGCATGTGCTACATACGTAGATAAGTTCTCCCTAGTAGTCTTTTACCTTGTCGCATCCCTCTGAAGTGCCCCGACACGTCCCACTGTGTATCCTTCGTGTTCCCCAAAACTAATAAACTCGAGATCCTGACTAACTAACTAAACAAATCACCTCCATACAGCCGACATAAATAAAATTGCGGCGCCTCCAGACAGAACATCTGGAGGGCGCAACCTCATATTTACAATACACAACTTAACACCTAACCTCCTTATAACTTCTGACACTAACCATGACCCAAGAATCTAATGGACTCTGAACAAAGAAAGCATTAGCGGGGAGCCAGGCCCTGCTCGCATGCGTCTCTGGTCCAAACTATGCAGGGAAGGAACGTGGCCGGCGATAGCTCACACGCGTCCTAGCCTCCCCTTTGAAACATGAACACAGTAAAATACGCGCATGGGCTGCGCGACATGCGATTCCTTGTGCGCTGCCGACAAGGCAGTCCTCTGCGGCACAGCTGAACGTGTGGACTCAATGCCGACCAAACAAGGGAATGGTGCGATGCATGTGTGCAAGCAACAACTGCGGGCTTGCCGGATTCTAGTCCGGTTGCATGGCGCTTGGCGTGCCCTCGGGCAGTCACTGCATTGCGACCGATCTGCCGCAGCAAACAAGTTGCACGGGCCGCCAATGCGATCGTTGATGCGGCTGGCTACAGCGGCAGTCCCTGCAGCTCTGCAAACTGCTTGGCTTGGTTGATTCCTGGCGCACATGGGAATGAAAGGGGGGGGGGACAAGCAAAATTTGAGACGGGGCTGGTGATGATGTTGGGCAGTGGGCATGGCATGCAAAAAGTGAGAGGCAACCCACAGCTGCAGAACAGGCCGTTGCAGGCAGCCAGCCGGCATATGAACTGGCCGGCACAGACCTTGAAGTAAAGACGGCCGGCAGACAACTCGACCGGCACAGGCCTTGCAGCACATCAGTGCAGACGTCCGGCCTGACACAGCCTTGCAGAACACAAGCAGCCGATGAGTTGGCCAGCCTTTGCCTTGCAGGGAGGTTGGAGGAGGAGTGCCGGGTGGTTGTGGCCACTCGAAGGGCAGGCTCGGACCCACCCTCGTCTCCTCCACCTATCGCCTTTGCCTGTCACTGTCCATACCACTCCCTTAATTGTAAAACCACCATTTACCAATTATTTTTTTTTTGTTTTTATTTTTACCCTTACTTCCCACTATATATTCGCCCTAACCCCCTTATCGCTTCTTGTCGGCTAACTATCGTCCCCTACCTACTCCCAACCCTACCGTTCCCTTCCGGAGGGAATAAGGGAGAGTAGCGTCGTGTGTCGAGCCAACCAGCCCTCAAGATGTCTCCCCAGACTATCAGCGATCTTACCCAAGTGGTCCAGCGGTCCCACAACGAGAGCGAGGGAATGATGGTGCGAGGGGTCACTTCCTTAATCTCCCCTAACCAATTAACTGTTAAACTACCCCGGGCTTTCAACAAGCGCGCTCCTCGCTTAAGCTATCGGTTCTAACAACCCAGATTCCCGTGCCTGTGTTGGGTTCCTCCAATTTCGGCTCGCCTCGAATTTTCCCTCATGCCCTTGCACGTTTCGTAGGCGGGACGCTGGTCCCTTGGCAGGCCGACCTCGTGCGAATCCCCTACAATGGCACCCCCAGCACTTAACACTGCCTCTACGAGCTACAGCTCCTTAAATCACCGGGAGTGTGCGACCCCTGGCCGACTCCCTGAAAGCACACGTGGCAGCGTGGTTTCCGGGCCCTTTCCGAGGGTCACCCGTGCCCACACCACGATCCCACGATCGGTACTGAATGGCACCCCGGGCCCCGCACCAAGCCGCGGGCGCACCAGTGCCCACTACGCATACCCGGCCCCCATTGGCCTTGGCCTACCACGGCCGACATGCCACGGTGCCCGGGGTACCCACTCACGCAGTACTACTTCTCAGCCACGCTCCCAAGCCGTCAACAGGGCTCCTGCACCCTCTCAAACGGGTTTCGAGCCACACTACCCACCAACAGCAAACGACCTCATTGTCAATTTACTAACCCAGCTAACATCACTCTTACACTGACCCGGGTGGTCCTTTGGGCGGGAATTCACTCCTCCCCAATCACTCATCGCACCATGCATTCCACGTATCTTCCATACACACAGACCCGCTGGCCTTAGCTCACTAACATGTCACATGCTTCCATCAAATCACCACAACACATCGTGCTCTGCCATCCTGCCTGACTAAATCCCTAACCTCATCGTCTCCTAGTCGTCCCTTACAACTACAGCACTGTCCTTTTAACCTAGTAGCTAAAGCTTACGTCCCCTTCCTAATGCAAAGTCTGTCCTGTCCTCAAATCAAAAAATCTTCCCATCCTAATAGTCACTACAATCCCTTCTAATTAATCCACTCCACGAGGCCCATGAGACTATACCTGCCCCATAGGAGCCGGTCTAACTATCCACTAACCCTTCCCCTGACTAGTTTCATCCTGTGGCCCAGGCAAGGGAGTCTTCCACCCCTTACCGGAATCCTGTTCACCGAAAGCGTGAGCGCTTGCCTTTGTCATTTATTTTTTTTCAATATCCTCTGCGCAGCACCGCTGCGGCACATCGCACTCTGCGCACTTTGCACCTTGCGTGAGCGTAGATTGCAGCTTGCGTTGTTACCTCGTCCCCTCTGGACGTACCATCCGCAGGGATACCCTCCATGCCGGCATTCCAACCCTACGTGCAGCCATAGACGTCACCCTTGCGACCGCCCAAAAAGCAGCACCTCGCACTCCGAGGGGGCTCGCCACAGCAGCATCATGTGCTCTGCCCGTTTGGCTTAACACAAGCTCGTGAGAGAACCTGTCCCGGTCAAATCCGTACCCTGCCTAAACTTTTGGTCCGTGCCGCGGTAGTCGGCAATCCACCGCTTGGCGTTTCCGGACCGGGTTCCTCCGCAAGCGAGCACCTGGGGGTCTCGTGCGTTGCACAGCCCGAACCCAGCACTCGCTTGCTGGGTGAAATCCCGGCGCGGTCCCACACAATACGCTACTGGCCGCTACTCCGGCTTTGTTCTGCTGTCGCCTTGTCTCCGTCTCCGACTCCACCTGCGTGTACGACGCACATACTCCACTCATACACTTACCCCAGAGCCGCAGGTAGTGCCGTGTCCCGCATGCCGACGTCTCTCTCTTACCCAGCGACCTTACACCGCTGTTCTCTCCTTCACTCGGCCGGCTTCACTACTGTGCCCATATTCCCTCACAAGCATCCACTCACGGCGGGGGCACTCGCCCGGTGGGCCTTCAACACGGCGTTGCTGGGAAGCAGCATCCCTGGCACACTGGACCACCATCACCGGCGTGTCGCCACTCACCCTAGGGGTTTCAGTCCAACAAGGGATTTTGTCCAACAATCGCCTTTCCCCCGCTTTGCGTGCGTTTGCAAGCACGCATTTCGCCACCGCTTGTGTGCCCACCTCCGACACCACACACGCGGGACCAAGCGCTGGGGTTCGTGCCACCACAGGGTTCCGGGGCTTCATATTACCCCCAAGCTCTCCGTGCACCCGTCCACGACTGTTCCCTCGAACATCGCTCGACATCGCGAATCCCTGGGTCGTCGTGCTCGCCTCAAGTGGGCCAACTCCCTCCCTCGTTCCTGGGGCAGCATCCCGCTGTGCAGCCGGGTCACATTTTTACGTCACAGCTCCCCCTCTGTCCTCCACTAACTGCGTGTTGTGTGTGTGTGTGCGTCTTTAACCCCGTCCAACACCCTCTATCTCCCGTGTCTCTGTTACATTTATTTAAGTTTCTGTTTGTCTCCTCTGTCTATTAGTCTCTGCTTCTTTTTGGCGCTTCCCTTATTTTAGTAGGTCACCTGCTTTCTCCTAAGGTCGCTCCGTCCTTCTCTGTTCACTCCTTGCTCTTTTCACGACTTCGCGTACCTCCCTTGCTTTCCTCTTATTGTTCTTTTCTTCCCTCCAATTCTTTCACCTCGTATTTTTATCTCCCCGTGCAGTCTGTCACCCTAATTAGTTTTTCCCTCTCGGTCAGTCACCTCCATGCTTTCGCCAACCCGGTCCCCGAATTATTTTTTATCGTCCCCGCCTTCGCCGGCGGGCCTGACAGCCGGTTGCCCCTCCCAGCTCGTTCGTCCCAACGTGGCGCGCCTTACGCACTCCGCCATTATTGCCTTCATGCCGCTGCAGGATCGGCCAATGTTCGTGCGTCTCGCCGCATTTCTTCCTTTATTGTTTTCCATTCCGTTTTCACCTGTTGTAGTCGCACATTTGATTGTTTCATCCTGCACACATTTGTTTATTTCGGTTTGTGTTTGTTTTCTGTGTTGGTTCACTCCATCTATTTTGCGTTCGTTTCCCGTCCATTTTTTCGTTCATTCCATCCATTTTGTTTTCTTCTGTTGCATCCCCCCCCCCTTCATTGCTTGTTATGATCATTCTCCATCATTGTGTGGGACTAATGGCGAAAGCGGACCGATCCGCCACCATCGGTCCGGTTTCCGTGGGAGTGGGAGGGGATTTGCGGAGGTGGAGGGGAGTGTCTACGCCGCGGCCTCTGCCTGCCGTGCCCACATTACGGGTTCTGGATTTGTTTGGGGGGGAAACTGTTTCTGCAACCAATGTCCTTTCATGGGAACATCCCTGGCCTGGATCAACCTCTACAATGGCCATATCTACCCCCAGGACCGCTCGCTTGAGGACGCCATCTTATTTCACGTAACGGGTTAATTTAAATCGCTCGTAATTTTAGAGAATCGGGGGTCGTTTCTGCTCACCTGGACGATTTCCCGTGAATTTAGTGGAGACAGAGGGTGTGTTATCCATCTTGACACCAGTTTGCGAATTCGCACCGCCGGCGTGCGATCGACCACGTAACTCGAATCGCGGCACGTCGCCCACCGGACGGACTCAGTCGTGACCTCTCGGACTAACGCCGGGAGCTGCTCACGGCGTGGGGGTTTTACCTACCACACCAGTCCGCATCCCCCGTGGGGGTAGGGGAATCGCCGAAGTCGATATCCTAAATCCGCACGGTAACCTACGAGGGGTCTGTACCTCTCACAGGCGATCGGACACGAACCGCAAGCTCCTTCCGTGCTACAGAGATACCGGCGGTGTTTCGTCGGCCTTGACCGGTTCCATTATTCTCGGGCGTCCGCGCCCACTCAACCCTTTTCGTGGAGCGCGTGAGTACCACAATAGGCAAAGACGCAGCGAAACGGCGGGAAATTCAAACAAGCACTTTATTTACAACAAAGATAGCACACATAAGCAGTATTTATGCCTGTTTCAAAATGCTTAATCCCATTAAAAGGTTAAAACCGATACGCGGTACCACGGCCACTTACTTACACAGTTCTACTTTTCGGACACGGCGCCCACACACCTGTTCACATAGAGCCCCCAAAAATGGAGTGCGACTTCTGAGTGTCACGCCTTGGCGACCGTTCCTCGACGTCGGATCCGTCTAGCGTGGGATCCCCGCTCGAGCGTGGTCTGGCGCGCCTCTCGGTGTGCCTCGTGCTGTCTGTTGGTTCCCCCGCTACACGGACCGTAGACGACTGAGTACACGACCCAAGAGCACACCGACAGGCCAGAAAAGAAAAGGACGCAGACGACAGCGGGACAGAAGAAGCACGAGTCACGAGGACGAGACAGCAGCTACTGGGGATCCGCCAGGCACCGCTCTTATTTACTCCCGGGCGCAGCCCTGTTTCTCCGCCCGCCTTTGCTCCAGCCCCCTTTCGAGGCGCTTCGAGAAAGGGGCGTTCCCTCTCGTTCCCCCTTCCCCGCGCCATCGGCGGGTGCGAGGATCTCTCTCTTTG
>CM068952.1:125338920-125357938 GCA_035128595.1 Eptatretus atami | reverse complement strand
TCTCTTCTCTCTCTTCTCTCTGAGTATCAAATCGCAAGATACAGTATGTGTGCTCAGTGGAGGAGAGAGGAGAGGAACTGAGAGAGGAATATAGAGGGGAGGATTGGGAAGGAGATGCATGGAGGAAGATATTATGAACTCTTAAATAGCTTGAACTTAAAACTTATACTCACCTTTAGAATGGTGAAAATTTAATAAATTAAAAATAATAAAACAACTTAATTAGTTTTGATTATTGACTTCTGTTCTCTCTCTTTTTAAGCAGATTGCAAATTTGTAGAGAAGGGGGGAGGGGGGGGAAGGGGGAGGAGGGGGGAAAAGGGGGGGGGGAGGGGGGGGGGGGAGCGGGAAGGAGGGGGAGGGGGGGAAAACATGATATTCATATATTTTGTCGTTTGCATTTTGATGGAGAGAAAGGCAGGGAAGGGGAAGGGGGGAAGGAGGGAGGGAAAAGGGTACATCACTATCTGCCATTATCCTCAAGGAATTGCCTAAATAACTAAATAGAATTTCTAAAAAAATATAAATTAACCAACCAATAGGAGACATTTTTCCATCTGTGTCGATTTTCTAATCTCGCCTTTACTTTTTATTTAAGCACCCATTCCCACCTCGACCATTATTAAATGTTTTTTTTTTTGTTTTTTTCCTTTCAGCTGGCCCCCCCAACCGAGGTGCGAGGCATTGGATTTTATTCGACGCAGAACCTTAAGGCGAAGTATTACCGTTCCTCTTTTCATTTCCTGCAAAAACCAAAGAAACTGCCAGGAATTGTTGTCGAAGAGGCAATCCGCAGGCCGCTCGGCCAGTCTCCCCAGGCGTACAGCAACATCTGGAAAAGCAGTTAGATGTGTCTCTTGTTGTCTCCTTGCCGTGTTTCTTTGCCCTCTCCAATTTCTTTGGTCGCTGGGCCGCATTCTGTCCCCAGAAACCAGGCCAACCTTGTTTTCTGCTACTGGGATTGCTGACACTAGGCAAATTATCTTGTGACCATGGCATTTTTCGGGTTTCGAAATGCTTCTCGCTCGTTGAGCCCATTTGTTGCTCTCTGCTAGCTTAAAAATTGGGACTACAGACGGTTAAATGTCACTGTTAACAGCGGTTGAACAAAAATGAAAAGAAAAAATGGAAAAAAAAAAAAGAAAAAAATGATGGATGTGAAAAAAAACAACGGGTGGGGAAGGTATCCAAGGATGGAGCAAAAAAAAAAAAAAAAAAAAAACCAAAAACATGAGGTAGATTTGCAAATAGGACAAGGCGTATGGCGTTGGGTGTAGTTGGGTCGGAACGTATTGGCTGGGAATTTGGGAGGTATTAGGTCTAAAGGGTTTAAAGATCAACTTCTGAGTGGTTACACACATCCATTAAACTGTTTTTATTAAATCGCCTGCGAGATTGAAAAAAAGGTTCCTGCAATTTTATATTATTCCAAAAGAGGTTATAAGTTGGCAGGGGTTAATAAAGAGCAGACAGAGTGGCACGCAAAAACAAACAAAACAAACGGTGAACATCTTGTTTGGCTGGTTTCTTTTGTTGGTACACAGCGAGGTATCTTATGATTTTTGCGGTTATTCTGAACTACCAGTGAAAACATCCTGCCAGGTCACGTTGACTCTAATCTCATTTTGCCAGCGTTAGAAGTGGATTATGAACATTTCTCAAACACGAGTGGGAGAGGCATTAACATTCCCTGCAGTGGCCCAACTCTTGCCTCGGAGCCGCTTTTCAGAAATGACACAACACAAGCTGAGCTCCCTCACAGATGAAGTTCCATTTAAAAATAATGTTCTTTTATTGCAGATTACTCCTGCTCATTCTGCTTTGCGTTAATAATTGCGCGCGGGTCTTGGAGGCGGGCGGGGAAATCATTTTCCTATGGACAACCGTGGTGTTTATTTGAGCCATTTTGACTCGAGCCAATGGATACTGTTTTTCAAAAACAAATTTATTTACCATACCAACTAACTTATTTCTGATGAAAAGGAAAACCTGACTCGTGGAGATAGTTTAACCAAACATTTCACGTAAAAAAATACAAAGCTTTTGGTTGAAGGGGGAAGGGGTTATCCATTAATTGTTACAAACGTATATTGCAACGTTTACAGGTAATAAAGGAAAGAAATGAAATAGACTTACAATTTTTTAAAAAAACATACTTAGTGAGGGAGGGAAAATGAAACACGTCGTCATGGAGCTTTATGCATTTTCAACTGGTGATTAGGGGAAAATGGACAGATCGTGGGAGATTGAGGTAAGAATAATGAAAACAAAATAGGGGAGCCATGACACATGAGAGCAGTCTTGAGGTCATGTGACAAGTAGAACGATCAAGGGATGTGAGTAGACAGGGCGTGAAGGGGAGAAGGGGTAATACATGTTCAAATCAATCAGCAGCATATGGCACCATGTGCAATACGTCCGCGAAAAAACAAAGGGAGTTTTCTGCCTGGGGTTACAATCCTGGAACAAGTCCAGCCACCATCGTAATCTATAAAGCTCTTCTAAACCACTGACTTGCATCTCCAAAGCTTACTGATACGAAATGATTTTGCATACTGATGCAGCCCAAGGCAAATATCCCATGGAAAAAAAACTCCAACAACTGAAGGAAAAAATTTTCGGTTAAAAAGGACAAAAAAGCACACACACATTATATATATAATATATATATTATATAATATATCATATATATATATATATATATATATATATTATACAGCTCTGGGAAGGGAAAAAAATAACGAACCACTCCAAAAAACAATTTGTTAATATCAAGGCCATCTCTACATGTTATGGCAGCCATTTAGTTCACAGTGTCTTCTGATGGATTCCAACAACAGGCCACACCCTCATTCTACTTAGTTTGAAGGGGTACTGATTAGGGTGAAAAAATCACACTGAAACCGAATCTTTATTTAACAAAGGAAAAGTTATTAACAAAAACCACTGCTGTGCAGTCATCACTATCCTCTCTGCACAATAGGACCAGCTGGATGGCATAACAAAAAACAGTGCTAGTTCGTATCCTCAAAGTATTTGGAATCAAAAAAATAAACTATATTAGACCACCTTGCCAAAAGAGTTGAAAAACGTAAAAAGTTCTTGAGTAGGAAAAGACAGGTTCAATTCTGGCTTTACATGGCCTGAGGATTAAGTGAGCATCACGTTGTTCCATCCCTTTTAAATTTCAAACGACGGCTGGTTCATAAGAACAAGGTCAACAGCAGACATTGGGGAAACAAAGCTACAGACTGGCAGAGGGCGGGGGGAAATGACTTTCCACTGACCGGGATGACGCCAACTCATCCACCATATCGAATGTCCCTCAACAACAGAGTAGGATGTGACATCAACGTGAACCCTACAAAAAAGAAGAATGTGCAAACGGCAACAAGCTTGGGTTTGAAGTGCCACGGCTACTCGGAGACGGTCGATCGAAACAGGACTTTCCTTGTGGCAGGGCTGAAGTCGCTTGCCAAAAGAAAAATAAAAGAAAAAAAAGCCCTTCAATCACAATGAGAAGCAAAGAAAGAGCAGGCTGAGGTTTGCACAAAAAAAGACTATCAAGGATTAGGCACCGTAGCAGGATCTGGAGTAAGATCATCTTCTCTTGATTGAGTCTCCAGTTTTTCAGCTTTGCCAAACCTGGTCGTTCTATGGTGAAGATTGGACGACCTGCTGAGGCCTCAAGCCACCAGTGTCTCACAACCACTTGTGAATTTGAGTGGAGGACGGTTGATGATCTGGGGGTGCTTTTCAGCCAAGGCTGGAATCGGAGCAGATTGTCTTTGTGCAAGGACTCCATGCAATCAAGCACGATACAAGGTTGTCCTGGAAGAAACACTTGTTCCTTTCTGCTCTGAACAATGTTCCCCAATCTGGGATGGTTTTTTTCCAGCAGAACAGATGCTCCATGCCACACAAAGCCAGGTCAATCAAGGTTTGGAATGGCAGGACAATCAGATTCCAAGAAGATGACTGTATGGCCAGCCCAATATCCAGACCTGAACCCCATTGAAAGCCTCTGAGGAAATGTGAGATCAAGAGGAAAAAGGGAGTAAGGTCACAAGACATAACAAAGCCGGCTGCGTTTAAATTTTTGCTCCTAGGATGCATAAAAGTCACCAACAGCAATGTTGGAAAAGACTGGTGGAGAGCATTGCAACGCAAATGGAAAGAGCTTTCTTGTGATTGAAAATCAGGGTTATTCCACAAAATATTGATTCTTGGAACTCTTCCTAAGTTAAAACCATTATAGTATTGTGTTGTTTTTAAAAAAGATGAATATGGGAACTTGTTTTGTTTGATATTTGAGGTCTAGAAAACCACTTGAATCTTTGGTTGTTATTTTGACCAGTTGTCATTTTTGCAAATAAAATGACCCTACTAAAAATGACAATATTTTTATTCGGACATAATTTCGGAAGACAGAAGAAAGAAAGAACATGTTGTCAGTCGTTTTATCGACCAATAAAAACCAACCATGTTTCATTGGACCTCAAAACACATACCTATAATAGTTTATTATTAAAACCAGAAAAGAAAAAGAAGAAAAACTGATAATTTTTTGCAGTGGTCTCTTATATTTTCCAGATTCATATACATATATAAACACTAGACTATACATATGATATACATTATAGATAGGACATATATATATATATACATATTACATTATAGATAACCATATCAATATATAAATTAACACACACACACACTACATTGGCAACAAAAGTAATGTGACACCTTGCCAATTAGTGGATGTTTGCTATTTCAGCCACACCCATTGCTGACAGTACATAAATCCATCACGCAGCCATGCAATCTCCATTAGACAAGCATTGCAGTTGATGGGTTCTTTTGTACTGGACGAGGAGTTCAGTGTGACTTTTCAACGGTGCAACAGTCATATGATGCCAACGCTTTTCCAACAAGTCCAAGTTCCAATCAAATTTCTGCCTTTCTAGGGCGGCCTACCCTGGTCAACTGTTTAAGTGCTGTTTTTTGTGAGTGGAAACGCTGTTAGGAGCAAACCACAGCTCGCCACGAAGTGGTGGGGCTACAACAAGCTCACAGAATGGGCACCACAAGTTGCTTTTAAAGCGTTGTTGCGTGGGAAGAAAAATTAGTTCTGTCTTCAGTTGCAACACTCATCACTGAGTTCCAAACTGCCTCTGAGACGCAACGTCAGCAACAAACACTTATCGGGAGAGCTTCATGAATGGTTTCCATAGTTAGGTCGAGCAGCCTCAACACAAGCTAAGATCACATCGCATGCCAAACCATCGGCTGGAAGGGGTGAAAGCTCCCGCTACTGGACTCTGGAGATCAGTGTTGAAAATGCAGGTTCTCTGGAGTGATGAATCAGCGCTTCACATTCGTGCAGTTCTGATGGATGATCTGGGTTTTGGCGGAATTGCTAGAGGGGAGAACGCTACCTGTTCGAATGCATTATTGCCAAAACTGTTTAAGTTTGGTGGGAGCGGAAATAATGGTCTGGGATGTTTTCATGGTTCAGGCTCGCCCCCTTAGTCCATGTCATGGAAATCGCTTTAACGCTGCAGCATACAATGACATTTCCAGACGATTCTGTCTGCCAAACTTCTTGTGGCAACAGGTTTGTCTTTGAAGGCCCTTTTCCTGTTTCAGCATCATGCCCCATGCACAAGAGCAAGGTCACATCAGAAATGAATTTGTCGAGATCGGTTGTTTGGAACGAAGACCTTGACTGGCCTGCACAGAGCACTGACCTCAACCCAATCAAAATACCTTTGGATTGATTGGGAATGCTGACCGTACCATAACTCACCCAACATCTGTGGCCTGACCTCACGTGTCATGCTCTTGTGGCTGAAATGGCAAAGCAAATCGCCACGCAAATGTTGTTCCACATTATTGGAAAGCCTCCCAGAGCGTAGAGGCTGTTGTGGCAAACAATGTGGGGACCAACTCCATATTAATTCCAGATGATTTTTGAATGATGACGATGTTGCAGATGACCAGGTTGTCCACACACTTTTGGCCATGCAGTGTTTTAATAGAAAAAACAGGGAATAAGTTGCTCATGGCGGCAAGTAGTGTGAAAAATTATGATCAACCAGACCTACCCGAGGATTGAAACCCAAGGACCTCAAATCACTTTCTACATTTTTTAACAGCCACTGAGCTATTGAGTCTTCAACTATCATCAAGACTTTTTTGACACCAACCTGGAAGCTTTTTGATGAGGCGACGTTCTTACGTATTGCAGCAAGCCAGATGTGTGTGCTGTGAACTGTTGTGTGTGTGTGTGTGTGTTCGTGGTGTGTGTTTGTGTGTCATAATTATAATATTATACTAGTAAATTATTATATATTATATTAAATAGTTACTATATATACAATACATTATATATTTCGAGTCCTCACAATGCTTTTTTAAAAAATATATACCATGTCAAGGCTCGTGTTTTGTTTACAGAAGGCAACCACAGGACACACATAAAACGAGAGCAGGAGACAAGAGGGCGTGGAGAGGGAAGCACACAAACAGTGGGAGAAAGACTAGACACATGAGGAGATCTGTGGAGAGATTTCACAAATCTCACACTTCACAATATGTCTCTCGAATGACCGTTTTGGGAACGACCCCCCCCCCCCCATCTAACTTCCAACAATCCTCGTAACGAGAAGTCCTATTCATTTCAAGATTTCTGTGTTTCACTATCTTCCACAATTCTTTCCTCTGGGAAGCCAACATTCTAACCCTTGCCTCCAAAGCCAGTGCCGACTGGGGCATCTGCATCGTTTCCCAAAGCTCCTTCCTAGCCGGACCTTGAGCTCGTGGACCACATTACAAAGCTTTCGTCCACAGCCTTTTGATGATTGACGTTCTGCTCTCCCTCTGAGCTGCGAAGTCCTGCTCTCAACATTTCTCGGGCTTTCCGCCTGGGGGGGACCAAGGCATTAGGGATCATGTGGTAATCTCCACATTGGCGGAGGCTGAGGCTTGGGGCACTCTCACTTTCTTTTCCTGCGGCACGATTTCTGTGAGTATCTTTTTTGTTCTGGTCTTTGTACATCTCTTTCCGGTCTCGCCCCCCCCCCCCCACTGCTCTGCGGAGATATGTCCCCCTATATGTCCGCAGGGGATGTCAAGGTCCGCCAGCAATCCCCTTCGGTTTATTTTTTGTTAAAAAACAACCAAAATCTCGAATCACTGCTACCTTCACTTCTTCATTCCTCATTTTTTCCCACCTTTGGAAAAACAAAGCTGCCCACACTCTATTCGTAATCCCATTCTGCCCTACAGGCTTTCAAAACAGCTGCTTCATCACCATGTGTTATCTTCTCCCATCAAACCACAGATCTTTATCTACCCCCGTTAATCCACCCAAAACCCATCTCTGCAATTCCTGCCTTCCTTCCCCGAAAAGTTCCTGCTCGTGTAAGGTCCAGAAAGTCACTGTGTTTCGTTCAATCCTTGTATACCCCATGTTCCCCACCCATCCCTCTCAATTTCCACAGATCTCCAATGTCTCTGTTCCACACTGTTTTGTCGTTCCTCTCCCACCTCCTTGTCTACTGCCCTCCCTTGTTGTGCACTTGTTGGTTAGCTCTCATTTGAAGGCCTCCGAACAATGATACAAAAAAAAAATTCTGTGAAGGAGAGGGATGGGTTGGGGTACAGGGGGTTTAATTTTTTTTTTGGGTTAATTTTTTAATATTTTTGGGGGTAAAGAAGATTGGAACATACAGGGACTTTTCAGGAAGGGAAAGCAGGATCTTTGTTTAAATGGTGAGGAAGCTTTTACAGAAGATGCCAGTTGGAGTGGAGAGGAAAAAGTAGGAAAGAGTAAAGGAACAGCTACAGGTAATTTCAGAGAAGATAAGTCCGGGTCCAGATAATATGCACCCGAGGGAAGTATTGATGGAGGTGGAAGTCTGGCAGGGGGTAAGTGAGATGTTATCGGGATATTTTTAAATTGTTCCTGAGTCAGGCAGGGCACCAGAGGATGGGGAAGTCGCAATGTATACACATAATAATAGAAAGCATTCCAGGAAGAAGAATTGGGAAACTATTTAGTTGATGAAGCTGTTTAGTTTGATCTTTCAGTTGTGGGGAGGTGGTGGAGGACATTTATTTTAGGACCAATGTGGGCACATTTAACAAATCAAGCTAAATTAAAGGTATGTCAGCATGGGTTCAGGTTAGTTTCCTGCTTTAACAAATATTTTTTAGAGTTATATGAGGCCAGGTATGCTGATGGGTGGATGATGGAAAAGGCAGTGGACATAATAGTATCTAGACTTTAAGAAGGCATTTGATTTAGGTACCACATTGGAGGTTGTTTTGCCAAGGAGGGGTTGTGAAGTGGGCTGAGTTCAGTAAGGACATAATTGGATGGCCAAACTGGCTTCCGTGGTCAGAGCCAAAGAGGTGGGGCTTGAAGTAGGCGACGGGAATGTCTTGCTGGGAGGATGTAAGTGAGCGGGGGTTCCTCAGGATCAGTACGTCAGGAACCATTATATTCATTATTTACAAAATTAAACAATTTGGGATATGGGGGGTAAAGGAGTAAGCTTATCCAAATTTGCAGATGCAACAAGGCTTGGGGGTTAAGGTGGATGCAGAGGGGGGTGAGTGAATTCAGATCAGGAAACGATTGACTTCTTGTCTAGATTTGGAAAAAAAGATTGCAGATGGAATTTACCTGAGCTAGTGTAGTTGTTTGGGATGGGAAAGAACAATGAAATAGAGATTACAGGATACAAGGGATTAATTTTGGAGCGTGTCACACAAGAGGGAGAAGGATCTGGGGTGGTTAATAGATACGGGAGATAGCAGGCAGGCACAGTGCCAGGCAAGCTATCGGTAACAGCAATTAGGGATTTTAGGTTGGAATATTCTGATGGGAGATCATTTGTTATAATCAAAAGATGGTGGTTTACATTTGTCTACAGGATTTAGTGAGGGCCAACATCTTAGAATATTATGTTGCAGTTTTTGGTACACAGTTCCAGTAGGTTTTTTATCATTTAAGGATGGCCACAGAGAATGGGTTCAGCGCAGGGCTACTAGATTTGTGATTCCCAGCCTCGCTGACCTCAGCTTCTGAGGGGTGGGTGTGAAGAAGACAGGGCTTTAGTTACACGAGGGAAAGGAGCAGTAACAGGCGATATATGGAGAAAGTCGTTTAAAGATAATGAAGATTATATTAGATAAAATAATGGCAGATGAAATTATTCAACAGAGTGGACAGTAGTAGGACATGGCCATAGCTTGGAGAGTGAAAGAAGAGGAAGTTTAAACGGTTAGTAAGGCAGGGCGGGCTTTTATCAGAGAGTAGTATAATGCATGGAGTGCATCCCTGGACAGGGTAGTGCGCAGCAGAGGAAAAAAGTTTGATAAGTTAAATTAAGAATTAGATAGATCCTGGAAGTAATCTATCTTACGATATATTATATATATTTATCATAAAATGAAATATATATTACAATATTATTATATATATATATATTATATATATAGTATTATAATATATATATATATATCATATATATATATGACTATAATATATATATATATATCCACTATTGTGACCGATCAGTAATACTATATCACAGGATTGGAAATGTTGAATAAAAGAATGTTCTGTGGGTGAAGGGCAACTTAAATAATTTTTTTTTTTTTACTGTGGGCATGAAAGCAGGCACTTGGAACAGAGTCTGGCAACTTTCGACTCTCATGCTTGCCACTTGGGAGTGTCGGCTTGAAAATTAACAGCGAGTTTTGGGGTGTGTGACGTGAGTTAAAAGGAATATAATGGACTGGCGGGAAAAGAATGTTTGGGAAAATGCTGATCAAAAGCCATGTACACACATTGTCAAACCCAAGCAAGGCAGGCATCTCAACGTCAGGGCTTCAGTAGTCGTGTGACCGTGTACAACACAAATAAAAAAAGGCACGCAGAGCTATTATGAGGGAATGAAGGGAGCAAGGATTAACCAGAGAGAGAGCCATCTGGAGTGCGTGGCAACATCAAGCTTTGAAGAATACATTTGCAAACCGGGCCTCAACACAGCAATGAGGGTGGGTTGAAGAGGTTGCCTGGTTGTTTTAACACATGCCATGTGAACCACAACCCGGCTTTCAAACAGCTGGCACTCTCCACGGATTGTGGTCGATCCTTATGTTGCCGGCAGCTGGGTTCTCGAAACCCATGACTCCCCTGCTGGTATCAGGAGAACGACATCCAAGCCAGAAGACGATTCTCTACTGGCTGCCACAGAGCTGACATTTCCCAAGCAGGACAAATCCATCCTACTGGGCAGATCGAAAAAAAAAAAGCAAAACGCATTAGTTCTCCTTTGCCTTCATACCTGTTGCACTGCTAGTGTGCAGAGTGGTCCTAATGGTGGCAGTTATTCGGACCGGGTTTCATTCTGCCTGCTTTGCTGGACATAGATCACCCCTCTGGGAATCACAATCGCGACTGGCCAGCTCCGCGCAATCACTTGTGTGCACTCGCACTTATTGCACCGCGCATTTATCGGGGAGGAAACAGAGGCCTGCTTTGCAATGTAAGCACATCCGATTTAACCTAAATTTCAAGTGCACTTGCTGGGTCTTAATTATTAAAACTTGGTACATGAGATAGGTTACCAACTTGAGAAGTCATGAGTTAAATCAAAACTGCCCATTGAACCTGTCATGTGTTAATGTAACTTTGCGGGAAGTTTTAAAGCATTCAGGATGATGCCCATGTGTAAAAATTGGGAGGAGTTTTTAAGAGCATCAGGTTTGTGGCATGTGTTTTTGTAACAGTTGGGAGTTTTGTTAAATCATTGTAGTGTTTCTGTTTTAAAAAATATTGTGGATTGGAATCTTAATATTTAAATGGTATTAGTTGATTGAAAAGTAGACAGTAGGCGAAATAAAATAAATGCTTAATATAATATCCTTCTGTTCATTGTCTTTATCTGGTTTTACCGTTTTTTTTAACAATAATGGTATTTTTCGGACACCATTTGTGGTCACAAAATTTTTCTGCCATGCTTCCTCCTTGTACTGGAGGCAGTCACTTCAGTCAGCTCCACACATTGATTTCTTCACCCATCGCAACTGCCTCTCTGGTTTTCTTGGTTTGCATTAGTGGGTACAATCCATCTGAAGTGGCACACAGACGCTGAATGTTCTTGTGGCAAATTATGCGGTTTTTACTGTGATGTGAGCCATAATCCGTGGCTGACTGCCGATGCTCACCATTTCGCCAGGAGGGACGACTTTGCATTTTAAAATGATGACTGGTCTCCATTGGTTAGATATTTACATGGGTATTGTTGTCTTGATGAAGGCTTAGATAAGTCTGGAAAGACTGAAAATCTTGGATGCGTGGTGCTCCGCACTTGATGTTTTAACCAACGTGTCTTGCCCATAAATCTCTGTCTTTTGACAATGTGTGCCAGCGGCGTTTTTAAATGCTCCGAGGTCGGAACGTGACGCTTTGGGAGCGCCATAGCGCAGACCATTTGTTAAATCCAATCTGTCCTGTTAAATTGTGGAGCACTTGTCACGCTAACACACATGTTATATATATCACTTGTTAAAAATAATTCCAGCTAACTACAAGAGGCATCGGGAGGTTAGAGTGGACACCTCCGTCCGGCTCTGGATCCGGGATTTTTCTGAATCTTTCACCAAAAATTGAAAAAAAATTTGTCCGTTTCACACATCTAACCCTGTCAACAAGTTTCTCGTCTGAATCCGTTTACAAATTTTTGACATATCTGCTATATATCATTTTTTGGCCCTATAATCTCTCAATGGTGACAGAACGCATGAAAAAATTATCTTACCCTAAACTTTCACCATATCTAATCATTCGTCCTTGTCACCACACCAAACCTGCCGACAAGTTTCATTCAAATACGCCACAAATTTAGAGAATATCCTGCACAACGCGAACAAAACAAACAAGGCAAAGACAAACAAACAACCAAGAAAAAACGTTTATTGCAGAGCAACAATACTCTGCAAAATCCCATTTGACAAATTTACCTCAAAAATTATATGGTGGTTTGAATTCAAATGGACCAAATATGCACTCCTCCTTCAAATTGCAACGTGTTGAAATCGGAAATAGTGGAAAATTGACCAATTTTTAATAAATTAGGCCATATTATGACCTTTTTGGCCTGAGGTTACCTCAAAATAATTGTTGCGTTTTCTTGTATGAATTCAGTGACCTTAAATATATGAGGCGCCGCGAGGAGGAGATGATGTAGAACATCGGGCCATTTTGGAGTTAATTGGCCATATCGCAACTATTTAACCCTTTCCCCCATCAATCGAAGCCTATCATTACAATCATCATATCATTAAAAATGTCGCGCATTACATCACTTATTTACCTTCCTCGCGGATGCCTCCATATATTCTCTCCAAATTCAACGTGAATCCGATGAAAATTGGAGGGAATTTTAGAAATTTCCAACCTCGTTGTTGACCTTTGCCTCAAGTTGAACCTCTTTGGTCCGATGGTTAACCTCAAAATAAGTTTGGACTTAGTTGAATTCAGTGATGTGGAGCAGAAAATCCTCTACAAATTTCTCAAGTTCAATCGGCATGAAAAATTGAGGATTTTTAGGAAATCCCACCGAACGATGTTTGACCTTGGCCTATGTTGACATTCTTGACGTGTTGAACCTCAAAAAACAACAAGCTTCTTCCTTTACGCCAAACTCTAACCATCTGCGTGAAGTTTTGTGAAGATCGGTTACTTAATTGGACTGTAGCAACAAACAGAGACAAAACAACACAAATGAACTTGCTCGGTGAGCAAGGAATTGCCGGAAATACTTTGTCATACAATCTCCATTGATCTCCTGAAAAAAAAATAAAAAACCTGGAAATCATTTGGTTATGATAAGTCGATAGCTGCTACTGTGTTTTAATGAGTTATAGCATGTAGTTGGTCATGATCTAAACTTGAAGTCACATCGGACTTGCAATGGCATTTTTATTTTTTATTGCAATTTTAAATTTTTGACCTGAACCCCACCTGAACATTCGACCCCCGACCGCTAAGAAGGGGTGTTGTTGGTGTGACACCCAAATGGACATAATGGTGGGGATGCAGAAAGATTGCGGGAAGATGCAACATTTTGGATTTGGTTTGTTGAATCGCCGCATACGACCATTTTTAGCGGACGTGATTGCGAAAATTAATAATTTTTATCGGGTTTTTTCGTGTGACCTTAGACCTTGACTTTGCAACCGGAGATTTCACCAAAAACGACAATCTTCTACAGTTTGACCATGGCAGACGATCTTACCCAGTTTGGTCATGGATCGCGAAACGGATGTGGCTGACTACAGGGGTAAAACAAAACACAAAAAACAGACAGACAGACACACAGAATGAACACACAAACCGACCAAGCATATTGCGAATCGAAGAATTCCTGGCAAATTAACAAACAGAAAACTAGCATATTTCAGCGAATCCAAAGACAGATGGTAACAGCCAAAAAAAAAGCGGACCTGACCATATTATTGACAAAAATCTCGATTCTTGCAAGTAACAAACACACAGACAGGTCGTTGTTTTGGACAAACGGTTCTCTTGTCCCAGGGAGGTAAATAAAGGCACAGCCAACCAAACAATTTGTCATAAGGTCTTCTCCAGGAGGGTTCGGTTGGACCGGAATGAAGCATCGCTGAGGCAAGTCTGTTCTTTTCCCTGTTTGTTTCAAAATGGGTGGAGTGGTAGCTTATTTGTACAAATTGTTGGTTGGGCTGTGCCTTTTCTACTGAATATTAGTATAACACCCGTGGTGATATTCCCCTATGCCGCCCCCACTGTTCTCCTCAATCCACCTCCCCAGGAACAGGTGTCCAGCGCGCAGAGAGAGAGGGGAGAAACGCAAGTCTTCCCTTCGTACTCTGGGCTGCGGCCCAAATAGAAAATCCACTCCTTGGACAAACAGTGAACAGGGTTGTGTGAAAATGAATTTCTGAGCGTGGAATAAACACGTTTTCCTTCTATCCATCTATTTAATGGACATTTTAATCCGAATGTTCACCATGAAATGTTTGTTTTTAACCTTGAATCAATAACTCTATTTTTTTCCTACTATCGACGTCTGTCTCTGAACTATTACAGGGTCTCTCGGCAATTGTGTCCTGTCGCTCTGGTTTTCTAGAAGAATATGTGGGTGGGGGAAAACAGATGATAGGTTACTATAGACAAATTATTATTCAACCACTGCCACTCCTCCCTCTTCTTTGCTCTTCCATTATTACTCTTCTGTTCATCTCTGGTCTTCTGTCTCTCGCACCCGCACCACTGACCTACTTTCAAATCTCCTGAATTCACCCCTCTGCTCCCTCGCTGTCCCAATTTATCTTGTAGTAATCCTAGCCCACCCCTATTCGTTCTATCCCTGTACATATGGATAGCCCATATAACACACGTGGAGAAAGAGGGAAAAGGATTTTGAAAGTGTATGACCCTTTTTTTTTCCACACTTGCAAGCAAAAGGGCTATGATGTAATTAAAAAAAAAAAAGTCCTTAACCCAAGAGACACCACCACTTTCGTCGGGACCTTAACTTCGTCGTGAAATAAATTGTATTCTTCATTATACATGTCCATGATAACTATTAAGGCACTTGATGGCACAAAGAAAACAAAACCAGCAGGGTTCTGGCCTCAGCATACTAAAACAATCCAGCATGGGGGTAAGGGCCATTTGACAGCAGCCATTTTGAGCCCTTAACGACCTCGTGTTGCACCACGAAGATTAAAAGTTTTTAAGAAATCTGGGGGTTAAGTAGTCCTTGTTCCCATTCATTGACTTGTTCCCATTGGATGTGGATCTATCTTTCATTCATTTTGACACGATAGTTGCTATGAATATTTGGTGGGCTTTTATCATTTCATTGCAAGTAGGTTAGTTAGATGTGTGTGACCATGAGAAGAGGATTTGCAGGTATTTCTTTTATTTTTCGTTCGTTGTAAATGTACGGTACCGTGCAGGTGGTGTCTGTGTTTAGATGTATGTTATGTGGAGAGTGAGGTTTGTAGTTTGACGTATGTTCCATGTTTTGAGTGGGTTGAGGTAGATGTACGTTTACGTGCAGATGTTGGGTGTTTTGTGTTTTAGATGATGTTCCATGTTGAGTGGGGTTTTTGATGTAAGATGTATGTTCCATGTTGAGTGGGTCTTTGAGGTTAGAATGTACGTTACGTGCAGAGTGGGTCTGTTGTGTTTAGATGTATTATGTTATAGTGGTAGACGTGACGTTATGTAGTTAGATGTTATGTTCCCATGTTGAGTGGTTTTGAGGTTTGATGTTACGTTACGTGCAAGATGTGGGTGTGTAGTTAAGTTGTATGTTCCATGTGAGTGGGTTTGAGGTTAGACTGTACGTTACGTGCAGAGTGGGTCTGTGCTTTTTTAGATGTATGTTATGTGCAGCGAGAAAGAGTAGAGTTAGTAGTTAGATGTATGTTTTCATGTTTGAGTGGAGTTTGAGGTTTAGATGTACGTTTACGTGCGAGTGGGGATGTGGATTAGGTTAGATGTATGTTCCATGTTTGAGTGGGTTTGAATTAGATGTTATGTTCCATGTTGAGTGAGTTTAGATGAGGTAGCAACATGGTACGTACAGTGCAAGAGTGGGTTCTGTGTTTAGATGTTGTTATGTGGGAGGAGTTTGTAGTTAGATGTTATGTTCATGTTGAGTGGGTTTTTGAGGGTTTAGTTAGTATTATTTCATGATACGTATACGTGCAGAGCTGAGGGTTTTTTGTAGTTAGATGTTATGTTCATGTTTTGGTGTGTTTGAGGTTAGAATGTTATGCTTTCCATGTTGAGATGGGTTTGACCGGTTAGATGTACGTTAACGTGCAAGAGTGAGTTTTGTATTAGATGTATGTCATGTTGATTGGCGTTTTGAAGGTTAGATGTATGTTAACATGTTGAGTGGGTTTTGAAGGTAGATGTACGTTACGTTGCAGAGTGGGTCTCGGTGTTTTAGAATTACGTTACCCGTGCGAGTGGGTTTGTTGTTCGATGTATGTTCCATGCTTGAGTGGGTTTGTGGTTATTTGATGTTATCACTGCGAGATGGGTTTGTAGTTAGATGTCATGTTCCATGTTTGAGTGGGCGCTTTTGAGGTAAGATCTACGTTACGTGTCAGAGTGGAGTTTGTGTTAGGATTGTAGTATCCATGTGAGTGGGTTTGAGGTTAGATTGTTATTGTTCCCATGTTGAGTGCCGTTGAGGTTAGTATGTACGTTACGTGCCCAGAGTGGGTTTGTACGATTAGATGATTGTTCCATGTGAGTGGGTTGAGGTGTTTACGATGTATGTTCCATTGTTGAGTGGGTTTGAGGTTAGAATGTCGTTCGTGCAGAGTGGTTTAGAGAGCATGTATGA
The DNA here is from genome assembly GCA_035128595.1 of Eptatretus atami. Taxonomy (NCBI): domain Eukaryota; kingdom Metazoa; phylum Chordata; class Myxini; order Myxiniformes; family Myxinidae; genus Eptatretus; species Eptatretus atami. The sequence goes on along the minus strand of CM068952.1, from coordinate 125,341,511 downwards.
TTCCACTGTTGCAGTGGGGTGAAGTGTTAGATGTACAGTGCAAATCTATACTCAGGGTTTGAAAGGTTACTGTGCAATCGGAACAGACCTCCACGAGTTAGTTATCCGACATTCTATCCATAGATCTGATAACATAACCCGTGAATTCGAAATTCAACAACAACGAATAACAAATGAACTTTGACACAGAAGAGGGCCATTAAGCCCATCAGGCCTCCTCTACACCACCAACAGACCAAACAAATCATCTTTCGACCACAAGATCCAATCTCCAAGGCGAGAAGGGGAGGCGAGGCAGGTGACAAACAAAAAAATATAGGGAAACATACTATATATATATATGTATATTTCTCTTTTCTACGTTCTGCTCTCTCTCTCTTTCTCTTTCCCCCTGCTGGTAGTATCGTGAGTCGAGTGGATGTCATGGCGGTTGTGTGGTCTTAGTGAGCATGTTGATTCTTGCTCCTTTTTTTTTCTCTTCTATCCCTTTGCGCATCAGTTTTTTCACCTCTTTTCCTTTGTTTCCTTCACCTCTTTTTCCTTTGGTTCCTTCTACGCTTGTTGATTTGTATGCCCCACTCTCCCCTCTTTGTTAGACCTCACGCTCTCGGCCCCTTCCCTCGCGCCGTCGTCACCCACCCCATTCCCGCCCATCTGTCCTTGTATTTCGCTGTTGCCTTCGGTTCATCTCTTACCCATATCCCTCCCCCTCCCCGTTCCCATTAATCTTTTTCCCTCCCTTTTCCCCTGTTTTCTCTTCACATTACTTTTTCCCTGAATAGAGAAGAAAGAGCCCAGGTCTCTTCAGTGGATAGATTTTTAGTGGGCGGCCCATCCCGGCCCTTCAACTGATCGTTTTTTTCCTCACTGTAGCTCGTGTTATTTCCTTTATGGAAACCTGTCTCCTGGCTCGTATCTTAATACGCAGCCCCTCCCCCTTCTAAATATGACTTCGTTATTCCCGTAATCGCATTTGATGAAAGCATTAACACGGGGGAAAAACATAGGCGGTCGTCTGTGTCCCGCCCGACGAGTCAGTATCGAGGATTCTCGTTTATCGCTACAGGGAACATAGTCAGTATAGATTGACGAAAGTTCGGTGCAGCCTCGCGGAAATGACAAAGTTGTGGTGAATCTTACGTGTCTGAGACAGAAACTGGTTCACCCGAAATCGATATCGACCCGGACTTCAAACAGATGCACCGGAACATTGGTGCTCGTCTCCCTCTCGACACACCGGCCGGTTGAAGGTTCAATTTATCTCGGAACGCTCCTCCTCCTGTAAGAACTCAGACGCTGGATCTCCCGAAACCTTCTCGTTATGGTTTTCTGTAGTTTCTCAGATCACCATGTTACCTCGTACCGTAGCCACGGCGATTTCGGAAAGACGAAGCATTTGATGTCTTTTCGGAGACAAGCTTATAGTTGGCTACTTCCTCCCTCTAACCGCGAAAAGACCCTTTGAAACATCGTTTAAAACTCAAAGTTGTATCATGATTACGTGAGCTACGTAACCACTGACACCTTGAAAATGTGTTTGAAGTGGTAATTCGGACACTTGAACGAATCTTGCGGCAAAAAGCGACCTCGTCAAAACGATTTGAAAACACCTCGTCAATTAAGGATCGTCTTCTTCTTCCTTCTTCTCTTCTTCTTTTCTTCTTCTTCTTCTTTCTGTCTTCTCTTCTCTTCTTCTTCTTCTTACTTCCTTCTTCTTCTTCTTTCTTCTTCATTCCCTCGGACTGTGAGGAAGTGAATCACCGTGTCCGCTAATAAGGCCCCAGGCCTCCCGTCCGACTAGTCTTAACAGCCCACAAACGAAAAATGTTTGGGCGATGGTTTCACCATTCGTTTCATCAAGGAAGGAAAGCTTTACCTGATGGTTCGTTTTAACCCAGAAGAAGAAAGGAAAGCATTTACAACGAGGAATCTGTCGCGGTTAATGTTCCTGAGTTGTGACTGACTTCACTCTAACAAGGCCTACCCGGAATGGACGGAAATGGACGGACCCGATAACCTACGACCAACAAGTTACACCCTAGATTGCCGGGCTGGCGGACATCGACGTCTCCCTTACAGGAACTGCCTTTACCTGTTATCGCGTAAAACTGAACTTGTTTTACTCATGTGTTTTAATAAAAACTCTCCTATTGGAAATAACCAGGGCAAGGCCCACGGGCTTAGCTCAAACCGAAGGGGGCAACAATTGCTTGATCCTCTATGGTTTAGATGCCAGATGATATTCTCGACCTCAGAACTCTGCGCGAAGCCAGGGACACTGCTGCTTGGTTGACATTCTGTGGATCATTCCGTATGCATAAGTCGGGCGCTAGCCTCCAACCTGGGCAGGCGAACCAGCGGAACGGCCCCAAGTAGGTTTCTGATATTATTTGTATAGCTTGTAACACAGTATAAACAATGACAGATGATTTCTCTGCTGGAATACCGGTGACAGACGCCAATTGGATGCCGCAAAAATCACGCCAACTCAACCGAACAGCGGAACGGCTAAAACCAACGAAGAATGCTAGTAAGGGGTCCCCTGAGTACAAAAGGAGCACTGACAGACAACTTGGTCGCTGGGCCCCCCA
>CM068952.1:125326818-125338895 GCA_035128595.1 Eptatretus atami | reverse complement strand
GCACAGACGCACCCTAAATTCGGCGTTTTCCCTTTGGTTGCGCTAGCTCAACCGAACAGCGGACGGGCTTTAAAAACAATGCAGAATGGTCAGTACAGGTCCCACTGAGTACAAATAAAAAGGAGCACTGACAGAACAAACCTTAGGTCGCTTGGGGTCCCAAAGAAACAGACGCTCCCCCCAGTGGTGTGCGTTTTCTATGTCAAGGTGGTACACATTTTTCAGCGCGAAAAAAATTTTTGACACACTCGTCTTTTAGATTTCACTCTTTTTGTGTGCAAAAGTGTTTGGGATCCACGGCGGTTTTTTTTGTTTTTTTTTTTTTGCGTATTTTTTTTTCGTAAACATTTACCTTGGGTTCAATTCTTTTTTAGGGCCCCCCCAAAAAATTTGGAATGCGACCCCCGTGCCCGACATGTGCAAGTGGCCAATATCACAGGTTGTGTGGTCCTAATTTGATGTCTTGGGTATTCAATGCTTTCGTTAATAAAAAAATTGAGGGATCATTTCGGAATCCACGTGAAGCTAAAAGAATTACTCGAAATTCAGTAGTTAATTCAAAAGTTTATAGTTCTGGGTGCGCCCTTGACCTTGGCCCCTCCCCAGCCAAAACCGTATGGCCCATCTTTTTCCTTGTGAGAAATTCCTTCATATACTCCAACACTCTCAGCATAAATAAAATGGGATCTCAATGGTTCAAGTTGATGATGGTTATTGTTCGGAGTCCACAATATCCACTAATTTCTTTGATCTCGACGAGTGGGCGACGTTGCCGCTCTTTCCAATGACGTCACTTGCATGTGCAGGCGAGCTTATTATTCTGCAAGTACTTGACAATCATCATTCTCTGATACTTATATATTTATGTATCTTATATATATATATTTCTTATAGATTTACTTTTATAATGGAATATAATTATCAATTGTAATACAAGGAAAAAATTATTCTGCCATGTATCTATTGTTCTATTAAGTGTTTACCATTTTTTGTTTTATATACTTTATCATCTTGTTATAAAATCGATTGATTTATCTCAGTTTTGCATATTTTATGTCATAGCATGTCGCGTGAAAAATCGGGAGATTCCGAAAAATACTGTTGCCGATCCGTTCAGGCTGCCATAACAGGACGAAAAGATTCTTGCAATTGTGTCAAATGATACATGTTGATGAAATTTTCTTCAAAGGTGAAAAAAAGATGACAGACTTTGTACTTCTGCAGAAAAAAAAAACTCTCATTGTCACCAGAGGTATGAAAGAATCATCTTCGACCAGTTCGAAATTATCATCAAAGGTACTATCGAAGGCATTGCAGAATCTATTTCGGACAGATGAGGCGGGAGGGTTTGAGCGAGAAGCAGAAGGTGACCATTATAAACCAGTCGTTATCGATGATAAGGCGAAAGCCCATTCGACAAAAGAAAGGCGGAAGGAAAACCCAGGGTACGTTCCTGAAAAAAGCGAAGTAAAGTGAAGATTCTGTGCGAAAGAAATTAGAACTAGTTGCTGACCAACATGCGCGAGAAAACACAAAATACAGCGTCAAAATGTGATGAAATATTTAATGCCAGCGGTGATCAAAAAGCCTGAAAAAAAATACGCTTGTTTCGAGCCGTTCAGAGCAATACGTATACTGACAATATTTGCTGTAGATATGAGCATCAGAGGGATGATGAGTGAATTCAGTTGCTCCCAAAAGAATGGCTGTGCAAGCGCAAAAATTTAGAGAAAAAGAAAATGGTATGCTATCGTCTCCAACCAAACATTTAAAAAAAAATGGTATGTTTTGTGGGTAACAATATGCCTGAGAAGTGAAAATCCGCCCGTAACGAATTTTACCGAAAGTGATGAAGTCAGCCGAGATAAGCGGGAAAAAAGGACTGTGTGGTGGTCAGGATAATGACATGGAAAAGACCAAAATCAAAAGGCCTGGTACTTAAACAAATCTCAAGGAACTTTTCAGAAATTCAAAAAGAAGAACCCTGGCTTGAAGTTGGATTCGCGAAGTTCGCCATGTTCCGTCCCGGAGTGTGTCCGGCGGTTTCAGGCCGTACACAAGTGTATGGTATAGTACGATACAATAAATGGAGAACTCATGATGTTTTTGGTTCCAAATGCCACAGATAAGCGAACTTTTCCTAGCTATCATCATGTGATAGCACGCATAGTTTTGTAACCCAGCACAACCGCATGTATTTCGAACTGTGAAAGTTGCCCATCAAATTGAAGACTTCAAAACCGAGCTACTGAGTGCTTATATGAACTAACGAGGATATTTGATGAATTCAGTTTAAACGGTGGACATCACGACAGAAAGATCTGAACTGAGCTCCATGGTCCTGCCTTTGGAAGAATTCATTAATCAATTCTGTGACGCGCCGGGTGGAAACATTAGTGAGACACGACTTCATTTCCAAGGCCCAATCTCAGTTTCTGGAAAAAATAAGAAAGACCAAATCGGTTGAAGAGAGAATTTTCATTATTGGAGACTTTCTCAGAGAACTATTCGTTTGTCGTACAGGATGCGGCCCAAGGATTCCATTGGAACTGCTCTCAAGCCGACAATTCACCCCTGGGTTACTATTTCAAATCGGAACGATGGCAAATTAAACCACGTTCGTTTCAACGATTATTCAGAATGCAATCTCCGACGTTTTGTCTCAGTCCACCTCTTCCAAGAATGCTCATTGAACACTTGAATCTTACTTTGGAAATAGTTAAAGACACTTTACTAATTTCTCAGACGGTTGACTGGCCCATATAGAATTGCAAAGCCTTCAGTAACTATGTCGTCACAAATCAGAGTATGGTATTGACGCAAAATGGCATTTTTTTGCCACAAGTCTGCAAGGCGGCCCTTCAGATGCCGTGGGCGTACAGTCAAACGGAAGCAAACAACACGTGAGAGCTGCGTTGACCTTACGACGGTCAAAATTATTTCTCCAAAAGATCTTTTCGCCTTTGCTGAAAATGGTTTTGAATGAAATGAAGTTCGGTTACGGATCCCAAGAGGGCGTTATGACGAGGAAGAACGAAATCTGAAGAAAGGTTAATAAACGGCCAAAACCATAGCTGGAACTTCAAAAACTTCATGCTTTCATCCCTTATTTCTGAAACTTGCCTCTTCAAGTACGACGAATTCAGCCTTAGCGAGGAACACCGGATCGAGTAGCTATTTCAAAATCTCAACCAACTTTTAACGGGAATCTCAGTTATGTCACAGTGCACATGATGGAGAATGGTGCTTGCCTGCATCATGGAAGCCTTCAGGACACTCATGAAGTGTAAGTGAATTTTCTTTATCCAACGGGCCGCAAATAGTTATTTTTTTCCTGACATTGAAGATCACTGCATTTTAGACTTTCTGAGATATTACTCTTCCGTAGAACAAAAAACTGCTACAGGTAGAACCTACACAATCAGTAAAAAGACAACACAGCTGTCAAACTAAACATTGGTGGGCAAAAAATCTTGACTATAATATGCTAGGAAAAAACTCTTACTCTACTAGTTATCAGCTTCCAGTTCCTGCATGTGCATGTGGAAATGTATGTACAATATACTGAATAGTATATTGGAAATCTTGTGTTCAAATATTGTGCCTATGGATCTGTGGCGTATTGTGTGTCCAGCACCCGAGTCCCCGAACAATATAAAACCATCATCACACTTGAACCATTTTAGATCCCATTTTTCATTTATGCTGAGTCGAGGTGTTGGAGTAATATGAAGGGTTATTTCTCACACGAAAAAAAATCGGGGGGAGACCGGGAAGAAAACTTATCGATTTGGACTGGGGAGCCGGGGGCCCCAAGACAAGGCGCGCCCCCAAAACTCTAAATCTTTTGAATTTACCTGTCGGAATCGGAAGTCAGATGTGATTTTACTTTACGCGATTCGAAAGATCTCGCTTTTTACGAGCATTTTGATAACGAAGATCAATCCAAATCGACACTACAACCTGTGATATGGCCACTGGAAGAATGTGGGTCAACCGGGAGCACCCAATTGGGGGGGGCCCTAAACATGCCCGATTGGCCCCCAGGTTTGAAAATTGACACAATGTTTTACCCGTGGATACAACACTTGCACAAAAAAGAGTGAAATCTAAGACGAATTTGTCAAAAAATTTTGCTGAAACCAATTGTACACTTGACATGAAGCCCCACCTAAAGGAGCGTCTGTCCTGGGGCCCGACAACCCCAAGTTGTCCTGGTCAATGCCCCTTTTGTCGCAGGGACCTGGGACCACCATTTTTCTGCTTGGTTTTTTGTAAAGCCGATTCCGCTCCGTCGTTTGTGAGCATTAGCGCAAAGCCAACCAAAGGGTAACCCGAACTACGGGAGCGTCCCTGTCCTGGGGGCCCAGCGACCAAAGTTGTCTGTTCAGTGCTCCTTTTGTACATAATCAGGGACCCTGGTACTACCATTCTGCTTATGTTGTTACCGTTCCTGCACTGTTCGGGTAGCTAGCGCAACCCAAAGGGAACCCGAACTAGCGGAGCGTCTGCTCCCGGGTCGGCCAGGCGAAACAGTTGGTCTGTCGTTTTGCCTCCTTTTTCTACTTCAGGGGACCCCCTTACTCACATTTCTTGCGTTGGTTTTAAGCCGTTCCGCTTTCGGTTGACAGCTAGCCGTGGGATTTCTCGCAGCATCTAAAAATTCGGTTCCTGTCACGCAGGTAATTCTTGCAGCAGCGAAATCGTCTTCTGTCCATTGTTTATCCATGTTAATGCCATATACAAAATAATAGTTCAGAAACCTACTTTGCGGCCGTATCGCCTGCCAGAGGTTTATTGACGCTAGTCGGCCGATTATGCGATACGGAAATATTGACCACAGAAATGTCCCAGCAGCAGGTTGTCCGGCAAGACGCCAGCTTCTGACGGGTGAGATATCATCTGGCAGCCTTACCATCTTGCGAGGACGCGGCAAATTGTTCCCCCTCTTCGGTTTGAGCCCTTAAAGCCCCGTGGGCTCCCGGTTTCTACTTTATAATTGATATAGCAGTCCCATTGAATGGCTGACCATACACAGCCCACGCAGTTACAGTAGCGAGGACTTAATGGTGGGCTTTCTGGACTTTCCCATTCAAAATGAATGGGCGGGGGGGAAAATGGAGAGAAAAACAAAAGAAAAACTTTTCTGTCTCTCCAAGAGCCGCAAAAGCCCAAAATAAGGAGGACGTGATTTCCTCCCCCCCCCTAACAAGGGCAAATGATTATTAACAATTGAAGACATTTGATTTAAAGCACTTCTTTCCCTTTCATTATTTTCATTACACTCAAATAAAAGAAGAAGGAAACCAATGAATATTTGGTGATCCATGTTCTTAACTTTTAGAGGAATAACGCTTATTTTTCCGTATTACATTCATTCCACCCATCGAGTATATCACAAAGATTACTTGTGAACTTAGTTCTTTGTTGTTTTTGGAGGAAAAGGAAGAAATGAAAAATGGATTTAAACTTCTACTCAATGCTTCTTGTTTGAGCATATTTTTGGTTCCACTCATGCAAAGAAGAGCAGGAAGGGCAACTCGGTTGATTCTCTGTCCTTCCTCTTTGTCTGTTCTTTTCTATCTTATGTATAGAGTCTATAAAAGATAAAAACTTTCGTAAACTTATATGGAGTCTTACTTATTTTAAATAAAACATTATGCAACATCATATAAGCTGTTTGAGATGGTGAGCTGGTGGCAAAAACAAGGAAGGCTTGGGGAAAATTTTCCAGAATTACTGAGTTGTTGAAAAAAAAAAAAAAACAGGGAAAGAGAACAGATGAGGCAAGTCAGCAAAGATCGCAACTGACTTCTCCAACATGGCTTTTATAAGCCAGCACATTTCTTCAGTTTGAAAATCTCTTCTGTTTTTGAACGGTTTTCATTTTTTTCTTCATTCTTGACCCAATGTTTAAACAATGACTGAGACCAATGAACTCTTTTTCATCTGAACAAAAAGAAGACTAACCCATCAACAAATTATTGGGTAAAGTAGTTTGGTTGTGGTTTGTGTGCTGTGTGGTGCTATTTGTTAAAGTCTGCGCTTCATCCTGGTGTAGAAGATGATTGTCTGTGAAAAGCAATTGATTATTAATTAAATCATGATACGACTCAAATTATTATTTAGGGTTTTTTTACTTCGAACAGGTTGTCCCAATAAGAAACATCTTTGATAGAACTCATGTGAAAAATAAGTTATCTGAAATTACCACGACGAGTGGAAATCAATTTTAAATGAGGATATTTTATATAAAACATGAACGATTTTCTTGGAAGACATTTATTTTCGTGTTCGGTGGAAAAAACAAAAAGATTTGATGGGTTATACATTGTCTTGGATGTCAAGGAAATTCCTCACGTTCTCCTTTGAATCTTGTTGACACCGGATTCCAACGGTTGGAAGGGACATCCGGGGGGGTTATCTTTCTTGGTGGTTTAACCCCCGGCTGAAATAATTATATGGTATGTGCTGGGGGATTTAGTAAAAAACCCCAAATTTGTTATATTTAAAAGAGCTTCTGTCACCCAGTATCCAGTTTTTACCTCAACAAAAGGTTGCTGACCCCATTGTGAAAACGTTTTTAAAAAAAAAATTTTTTATTTACAGTTAGAGAGATTGTTACAACTTTTTCGCAACACGGGGTGGTCCATCGGGAACAAAAATAATGTAGTTAACATTAACAAAAACCCTTTAACTGAGGAAACAGTCCTATATTAAAGAAGACAAAATAACCGAAGAGGGGGGGCGAATGCACCCGTGTGGTCTAGCTGCTATTGTTTAGTTCGAGAGATTGAGAGTGGTGTTGCAGAAACCTGGGAATTATACTGAGGCGGCAGCGCCCGATAACAAGCAACCCCCAATGTTTTTCTTTATTGTTTCCGCTTCTTACGAGAAGAGAAGAAAAGCTGATTTTCTTTCCCCAGGAATGAGAAAGGCAGCTTTCTCAGTGCGATTGGCCAGATTCATCCAATTACCTTTACGCAATCAGCGATTAAACTTTATTGCAGAAGGAATACTTTTTGAAAATATCATTCATGTTCGGAAACAAAGAAATCTGTCAGTGTCGCCTCTAGTCTCCGTTAGGCTGCCAATGTTTGTGTGCAGGATGGGCGTTCCCAACACTGGAAGACCCTTTATCTTGGGCATGAACTTGGCACTGCCCTGCACGGTTTTGCCATTTGGAAAGCACCTGGTTTGGATGGACTTACAACTGAATATTTATCAAAGGAGTTTTTGGCAACTGTATTGGGTCCAGAACTCATTCAGCACTTTTGAATGCAAAGCTTGCCATCTTAGAGAGAGCTACCCTCAGACGTATAAATGTCCGAACGAGCTCTCTTCCCCTCATTTCCCAAAAAAAAAAAAAAACAAAAAAAGGTCGAAACGTTGTTGTGTATTGGGAAAAAATTGGCGTTCCTTCGTTCTCCCTGTTTCATTGGACGGACCTATAAGAAAATATTTTCAAAAAGAAAAAAGCCCTGCATCGGCGACTTACTCCTCATTTATATCCTTCGTTGTTGTAAGGAAGCAAGACCCCAATGTTACTCGTGTCCCCAAAACGTTTTCCATCTATGAATTTTCCTAACAGAATTTTTCTGTCGTTTGCCATTGTGTACAATGCGCTGTGTGTCCCTCGTGCTGTTTTTTGTTTGCGGATTTTTGCGTCTCGCGATTTTCCAGTAGTCCTTGCTTGCGTACGATGCTGGTAGCGTTTGTGCCGCAACCATATCTTCTAGAGCATGTATGGACTGATGTTTTATTTATATTTCGGAACAAAAGGGGGCAGAGGGAGAGGAGGGGGGAAGGGAAGAAAAAAGGGGAAAAAAGGGGAGAGGGAAGGGGGGAAAAGAAAAAAGGGGGAAGGGAGGAACAAAAACACATTGATGGGTTTTATACAATCATGCACATGTCACGTTTTGTTTTTTGAAACAAAATTCGATCAAGGATGTGCCACCGGTGGCCATTTTTATTTGTTTTTTAAAAAAAAAAAAGATAAAAAAAAAAAAAAAAAAACAGAAATTTACCCGATGCTTGACCACATTCCCTCCTTCAAACCATTTCTCGCGAACATGCAAGATTTACTGATGTTGTTTTTTTATTTTTTTTTTTTTTTTTAATTTTAGGGGGCAAGAACGGATAAGGAAATGATGGGCCTTACATATGCCGGTCATTTTTTTTTTGCCCAAGACAGATTGCAACGATGGTGGGACTGTCCATTGGCCACTTTTGTTGCATTGCTTTCCTTAAATGTTGTCCCCCAACCATTTTTTGCTGACAAGCAGGTCCGGGATTTTTTTTCAAAGACTTGGCACAAACACAGTACATGATATGGCATGCAACTTACACTATCTTTATTTGTTGTCGATTCTGAATTTCCAGAAAGGATGGACCGGTAACTGGGTTATGACTGGCAGCATTTTTTCGAAGTTCGTTAACAATAAATTAAATATTTTATTAAAAAAAAAATCCTGTAATGTTTTACACGGGTCCCCCCTCAAAACATTTTCCTCGGAAACATGGGGCCGTTTTTTAATGATGGTTTATTTCCAACTTTTTGCACCCAGATAACGAATAATGGATGGTCTCCAAACAATTTCTCGACAACACACACAACACATCACACACACACACACACACCACACACACACACACACAACACACACACAGTCCCCCCAACCATTTCTCAGACTCAAGCATTTGGTTCCGATTTTTGTTCAACCCTTGGCACAGGCACAAGAGTTTACTGATGGCTTACACGCGTGCACTCACTTTATTTTTGCTGTGATCTGGTGAATTTTCAATGGATTGGCCGCGAACTAGCTAGACTTGGCATCCATTTTAGTTTGTACAGAGGGGATAAGGGGGCTACCCTTTTTAACTCCCATAGAAAGCCCAAAAATTTCTTTCTTTTTTTTCGCCCTTCGTTATTTTTTCTTTTTCTTCTTTTTTTTTTATCTCACTTTTTTTTTTTTAAAAAAACAGGGGCAGGATTTGATATGTTTCTTTATGCCTTATCACTTGTTAGTATTTAATATTTTTCTGTAATAACATTAATATTGTGCTTAATTATGTCATTCGTGTTGTTATTACCCTCCACCACTGAAGGTGGACCACGTTGCTTGTGTTTCCCTTGTCTGCCTGTTTGTCTATCGTTTTGGTGAGGCAGGGCAATATCTTTTTAAAAAAATTATTAAAATAAAAAAATATTTTAAAAAAGTGCGGAACCGCATTGGACAAACAAAAAACCCGCGACCGAATTATGTTGGACACAGGTTTGGGACGGGCCAGTGTTGCAATACTAGGGGCATTGTGATTTTTGATTTAGTAAATGTTGGTTGAAAGAACAAGAACAAGAGAGGAGGAAAGAGAAAAAAGAGAGAGGAACCGGTTCACGGATCCGGATTACTAGAAATTTTTATAGTAGATTGTGACGGAGTTTTGGACGGTGACTGAATTTACTCCAAAGAGGAGAATTGTTTGTTAAGTCAGGGAAAGTAAAGAGTATTTAGAAGGAGGCGAGTTTAGGCGGATTTGGTTGCCAGGACATTTTCTCTTCTCGAGATAAGTGAGCGAGTGAGAGATTCGGAAACATTCGACTAATGTGCACTGACAATCCCCTTAAACAGGGAATCCCTATTGTTATTACCTACATAACCTATGGACCATTCCCCTTCCACACAAGTATGTATATAATATAGTTATAATATATATATATTATATATATATATATTATAATATAAACTTGTCATGTTTGCATTGTTCTGTTTTTTTGTTTTTTTATTCTCTTCCACCGTGGGAAATTTTTGTCAGTTAATTAACAACTTCTCAAAAGCAGAGGTCACATCGTGAGCAATTCCCCGGCACAGCAAGAAACAGCCACACATTTGTGCAGGGCATTATTTCAGCCACCTGAACAATACCTTTTTATGTTCAGATGCCATTTAATCATGGATCTAAACCAAAGCATAGGATATGATGGAATTCTGGTTTTGGGAAGGCTGAGCCAACTTGTGGGTTGCAATTAAGTTCATGGAAAAAAAAAAAAAAAAAAAAAAAAAAAAAAAAAAAAAAAAAAAAAAAAAAAGAAAAAAAAAAAAAAAAAAAAATAAAACCTTCGGAAATAGAGAAGAGGAACGGATGGAAACATGGGGAGAGTGACATGGAAAAAGAATCATAAAAATTTAATAGAATTCTTGCAACGGATCGGTGCAATGAAACACAATTGGGAGCGATAAAAGTGTTTTTTTTTTTAAAGGTGGAATAAAAAGAAAAAATTAGTTCTTTTTCCACGTGTGCACGGTTTCCCGCCAAACGCAGGCAATATATCTTGTGCGAGACTTGTTAAGTCATTGGGTGGCTATTGTGTCTCGATAGCCGTTGCTGCTTTTATGGCGTGTCGTTGAGCCGATGTCCCAGACATGGGCTTGCGTTTGGAGTGGCGTGCTGTCCCGGGTGGCTCATGTCCATCGTCAGTAACTGCAGCACCCGGTTTAGCAGAATCTAGTGGGTTAACGCTTGGCTTTGGGAAAATCCATATTTTTAATAACTTGCTATCAACAGGTTTCTGGAAAGTCAAAGACGAGAGAGGGCAGGTTGCTGTGCACTCCACGGGCTGACGTCGTGTCAAGCGGGCTCACCCTGTTGTGTTATTGGCAAACTGTTTTCACGCGAGATGGGTCTGGTCGACTTCAATAGTCATCATGACTTTCCGTGTGGTCGATGATCTTTCAACTTCTGTAAGCAATCCGTGGTGGTGTAAGCAAATGATCCCTTCTGAGGTGTTGATTTTTGGGCTCGTTTTATTTTTTTTAACGTGCGGCACTGTGATTCCTGTAAACACCGAGCCTTTTAAGATTACCGGTCACATGGACGCACATGACCAAATTGGTCGTTTTAGAGGATAGCCTTTGGTAATTGGCGAGCGAAGCAGTTCGTAGGTTCTTTATGCACAGAGAGTTTGAGATAATGGAAGTACGTAAGACAAATGAGTTCGTTATATCACGAAAAATGGTACAGCCAAAACCCTTTTAGTGGGGGAGTGAAAAAAAAAAGCAAAGATAAAAAAAAGAGAAACAAAATTAAATTGATTTTTATTTTTATGACTCAGTCTCTTTGCTACTTTGGGGGCCACTGATGCCGCTCTGACAAAGGGATGTTGATTATTGGGAGAGGAAATGTTTGATACATGGGACTACCATGCTGTTATGAAACTGTCTGACCTTTCATGGGTCTTCCTAACCCATTTACCTGACAGAACGCTGGCTGTGTGAGGTTAGGGTTGTGCTTGACAAAAAAAAAAAATAAAAAAAAAAAAAAAAAAAAATAAAAGATAAAAATTAAAAAATAAAAAAAAAAATGTAAAAAAAAAAAAAATAAAAAAAAAAAAAAAATAAAAAAAGAAAAAAAAAAAAAAGAAAAAAAAAAAAAAAAAAAAAATTTAAAAATAAAAATATTAAAAAGAAAAAAATAGAAAAAACAAAAAATTGAAAAAAACAAAAAAAGCCTATTTTCACTTTCACTTCACAATCCAAAGCATCTTGCCTTGTGAAGCAAAAATCGTCTGGTCTCATAGTTTCTATTGATTTGTGTCCTTGTTGTTTGACTAAATTTCCCTTGTTGTTTTTTTTGTTACAACAATGTTTTCTCTTTTCGTCATTGAGCACTTTTTTTTTTTTTTGTTTTTTTGAGAACGCTGTTCGGGGGAGAAAAATATAAAATCCTTACTTTTCTTCTTTCCATCATTTGCCCCAATGGCTATTCTACTCTTTCCTTTTGGTTCGCTGGGCGCCAGCGAGTGACCACTATTTTCGTTGTGTGTCTGTGTGTCGTCTTTTGTGACCTCTCTCAGATAAAATCTCTCTCTTTTCGAATTAAGTTATAAATGGGATAATCTCAGTTTTTGCATATTTTGCAGTAAGCATGGCGACTGAAAATCGTAAGGAGTTCCGAAAATACTGTTGCGATCCGTTCAGCTGCCATAAAACGAAACGACGAAAAGATATTTGCAATGTGTCAAATGACATGTTGATGAAATTTTCTTCAAAGGTGAAAAAAGATGACAGACTTTGTACTTC
>CM068952.1:125208476-125224418 GCA_035128595.1 Eptatretus atami | reverse complement strand
TCCCCCCTCGGAACCTCACCGGCGTTTTCCTTGCCACACACCTGCAAGGATCCCAAAAGCATTTCCCAAAAACCCTCAGTAGGTTTTGTTGCTAAAACAATGCCAATCCACGATCCCCAAACTCCAACGTGGTGCACCGTTTGCACTTGAAAAGTGATCGCGCCCCTGCGGCGAGGAGATCCGAAACGTTCGTGTCGTAACTCACTGCAAGAGGCATCGGGACAGGTGCAATGGAGTGTAGCATATTATACATTTATATAATATATATAACTATATTATTATATATATATATATATACATATGGAGTGCCCACATATTTGAATGTGGAATATGGAAAGCGAATGCATTTAATGCACTTGCTCCAAAAAGTCATCACGACTTCCGGCGATTGCTTCAACTTTCCGCTTTTGATATCAACGTGTCAACTGAAACGACCGAGTGTTTCATGAAGCATTCGGCACGGTGTCGTGACGTCAAGCAGCACGGACAAGTGCGGGAGATAAAGACGCAGATGAGCAGGAAGCATGGACGTGCAGAGGGATCGGGATTTCATGGACACAGCACGGATGTGCAATGACGGACAAGATTTTGGAAAGGAAGGAGTGAAGGTGCAAATGGAGATGTTCGAGCGCACGGACCGCGCGAGCCAGCACGTACGTACGGATGGGTCGCGCGCTCTGCACGCGATTCGGCGCAGCCAGGGCAGGAAGATCGTGCGTCGCACGGCCATTGGGGAGCACGACGGAGCTCAGATTGCTGCTGCCATGCACCATTAATCATCGCTGCGTTAGTCTCCGAGAAGCGTTGAATTGATTTAAGAGGTTCGTGTTTGGCGACGGAGTAAAACTCGAGAAAACTGTTTATTTGAGCTTTTGTTAAACCCACGTGAACCTATTTATGGGACAGTTCGTGTTGACGCTTGCATCATTGCATGGACGCACGTCGTTCTGCTCTCGGCGTCTATGATTAGCCAACCCGTCTTCAATCGCTCGACTCGCTCGCTTGTCGTGCCTCCATCAGGGCCTCGCGGAACACCGCACACGGTCTATGTCGATCCTCGGATAACTCCAAATAGAAATCGCATACAAATCGCGAGCACGCGCGCACCCGCTGGAATCGCGCCGGAACACGTGATTCGTCCGCTGGTATACCGCTTCGGTCTATGACACGCCAAGGTGCAAATTCCGCCCCAGGCGACTTTCACGCGCCTCGTCGTTCCGTCGTGCTTGGCCTCCTCATCTTGCAAGATGACCACGCAGCACCCCACACCTACTGATGAGAGTGAACCGCGGGAAGCCCGTGCTGGCGTGAAGCGCTCCGGAGCGGTTGCCGCCACGTGCCCTCGAGGCGTCGCAGTGAGCGCGCGCGTGCCCAAAAGTCCACTTCTCACCTGGATGGAGCCCGAGCTCCCGCTCGTTTCGCTCACTCACGCTGAACGCGGCATTTTCTCGCTTCCCCGCTCGTCCCGTTCCCGCTGCAACGCCCCCTCCTGACGACCCTCTGCCAGCATCGCGCGTCTTGCGCCGGTGGGTAGCGACGCGAAGCCCGATGTGCCAACCCGGGTTCCACAAAATCTCCGACGGAATCACCCCTCCTCAGGTCCAACGCGAAGGCTTGCGGTGCACTGCGTGGATCCTTCATTGCTGCAGTCGCTCCCGCAGATCTAACCGAAAAGAAGCAAATAATCAAAAGATCATTCGATCCGTTTCGTGGAAGATCCAATACAAGGGAGCGTTTGCGGTGAAAGGGAAAGGTGGGAGCAAAAAAAAAAAAGTTGTGGAGGAGAAGTGACGACGTGGGTTGGTGGGGCGTGCTCAGTGCTGTGCCCACCGAACGCTGGCTGCTTCTGACATCTCCAGGCAGCATTTTGAAGATCAGATGCGAAAATGGAGCAATGGCAGAGCAAGCTGGTTGGATGAATGTGCAAAGGAGTTGAAACCAAAACGGGACCTCAATGAAAAGCTTTTCAATTACTGGCTTGCAACTTCGACATCAATTCCATTTCACACACACTCACACACACACAGCACACACACACACAATGATTATATTATGCGTTGAACGATTCATTCATCATGCAAAGGATACTCACTTGACGCAGAAACGCAACTGATGAATAACAAGCACAAAAAAAGAATTCTGAATCCCCCATCTAGTGGGCAACTGAGCATAACAATTGTGCATATTTGTGAGGAAAGCACCAAATTTGCAACACTAGTAGCCTACATATTATGAACAGTTTGGGATATGGGGCATCTCAAAATTTTTGATGGCAGTGGAAAATGGCTGCCACAGCCATCAACGCTGAATTTGAGGATGGCCCAATATCCAAATCTGTTCATAATATGATAGGCTACTAGTGTAGCCAATTTTGGTGCTTTCCTCACAAAATGCAACATTGTTATGCTATATTTAGCTAAGTTGCCCCACTAATCTCTTGATGACGGGCAAAACAAATCTTAATGTTCTTGTGTGTCAAATATAGGAATTGAAGAATATGGAAATTAACTTCGATGTTAATTAAAAAAAGATTGATTTGCCAGAAGGCAATGTATTCAGCTTTGCCTTTCAGCCTGAGGAGGTGTGCAAAGAGTCGAATGAGATGTCGCCAAGACAAGTTTTCGAATTTTTTGTTTGTTTAAAAAAACAATTGTGAAAGCAAAAGCCTTCGTGCCAATGTTTGTGTTGAAAAAACCTGTAAAGAAAACAAACAAACAAACAAAAAAAATTAACAAACAAACAGATTGTTAGCTCACCTGGAACGCAGTCTTAGTGTTTATGGGATGGTGCATTGTCTGTCCGTCCATCCGTCCATACTTCATCTTGCAACTTCATCTCTGAAACTATAAACACGATTTTCCACGAAACTTGACCACAACCTTCATCACCCGTGAATGCAGCAAGAAGTTGTTCAATGGCATTAAAAAACAATTAAAAATACTGGTCTGGGGTGATCTACTGGGATGGGGGGAGATTGCCCCCCAAGATAAGTAAAGTTTCTTATAACATTGGGTATCGCATTTGGCTGATTCTTCCACGTTGACTTCGTGCCTCAGTATTCATTATTCTAACTTTGTGATCGTCAGGGGTATTTCCCTATTTTTACACCCACACTGAAGGTGAAGGAGGTTATGTTTCACCCCTTTCTTCTGTTTGTGTGCATGACAGTCTCAAAAGTTGCGACTGGATTCCGGAATGAAACTTGGATCGAATGTGGGGTTGCTGTGGCAAGTGATTGATTTGATTTATGGTGAAGATCGGATCTGGAATACGAGAGAATTTATTTAATTGCTTCAAGTGATTTTCATCATTGAGAATCCGGGCTAAAAACGATATATAGTACAGCACAGCCAGATATTTCAAAAAGATATATTGGGTCTGATAATTTTAGGGATCGCCATTGCGTGGGTGAGGTTATGCGCTCTACCGAGTGCCCATTCTAATTTATTAATTATTATTAAACCACATGACCACTACTACTACAATAACGCAATCGCAAATCCCGAGAACAACAAACAAAAGAGCGGAGAAAGCCTAATAACTAAAAAAAGTATGTCCAGAAATTCAAAAACATTGGAGTTGAGGTTCGAATTCAAATTGTTCATCATTTGTCATTTCAAAATTGATTTTGGTTATTTGTTCTCACGTATAATATACCATGTTATCTATAGAACGAACCTCTTCCGTGTCACACACTTAATATTTACAACTACTTGAACAAAACCTCAAACAAATAGAGGTTACATTAAAAATACACCGCCCCTGCAAAATAAATAAATAACAAATCCTCCAGCACCGCAAGTCACAAGGCGCCTTCCGTTCGGCGATCCACCTTGCAATCGAGCACATGGAGCGGATTGTAGATAGGGGGAGTGCACAACAATGATTGCATTAATGTAAAATTGAAGAGATATAAATAATAATCGTAAAAATAATTTAATTCTAAATACATGAGCTAAAGCATACCTAACCACCAATGTTTCATCCTAATCCTGTAACCTTTTTTGAAAAAATTAAGTAATTCATGGAAAATGAATACAGTTTGATAATCAATAAACAAAAAATATTCTGTTTAGCCAAATGACAGCTGTCATTGTCAGGTCCAAATTTCGAGCTTCTAGTCAAAAGGGTGCCTGAGATATTGCCCATATAGAAAGAAATTAAAAAGTAATTAATAAATCGATAATAATTAAGTAATTTAATCAATTAATTGATTATCAAAAAAATGTAAAATACCGCTTGCCAAAGCACATCTTCATTTGTCCCAAAAATTTCAGCTTCCTAGCTCAAAGGAATGGCTGAGATATCACCTGGACCAAACAACAAGAAAACAATCAAACACGAAAACAAACAAACGGAGTAAAACTGAAGTACTCTCCCTTCCTTCAGCAACCAGCAATGAAGTCATGCATTTTTTTTTTTGGTTTTTTGTTGTTTTGTTTTTTTGTATAAACCTTGTCCAGGCTCATACGAAGGAGTTAACAACACAATGCACAGCAAGCGGGGGCATGAAATGCAAGAGGAACGACGAAAGGACAAAACAGTGAGGAACAGAGACATTCGAGATCTGTGGAAGGCCAGAGGGACGGGGTGGGGAACAAGGGGATCAAGATGGACAGCAGGGACTTTCAGGAAGGAAAGCAGGAAATTGAAAGGTGGTTTGGGGTGGATTAACGGGGGTAAAGAAAAGATCGAGGAATTTGGATGGGGGATGATAAGAGGTGGTGGTGAACAGCTGTTTTGAGGCCTGGAGGGAAGAATGGATTGAACAGATTATTCTTCTTTCGGCTGCCTCCCGTTAGGGGTCGCCAACAGCGGATCATCCGTTATGATCCGTATATATGAATTTGGCACAAGGTTTTACGACGGAATGCCCCTTCCCTGACGCAACCCTGGTCAACCTCTTACGACACAGGGATAGTGGGGGGGGGGATTGAACAGAGTGAGGGAGTTTATTCTAAAGGTGGGGAAAAAGAGGAATGAAAGAGTGAAGGTGAGCAGTGATTCGTGAAATTTTGGTAGTTTTTTACGCAGAAGGGAGGTTGTTGGCGACCTTGAGTGCCCTGCGGAAATATGGTGGGGACATCCGCAGAAGAGCAGGGGGGCGAGACCAAGAGGAGACAGTAGACAGACAGAAAAGCAACACCGACCTGCCTGCGGTGAGAGGCGAGAAGCCTAAAGACTCAGCCTCATCGTGGGGAGATACCATGATCCAAATGTCTTGGTTTCCAAACTCTGTGTGAAGCCGAAGAAGTGAGAGGCAGGGCCCGCCCCGAGGGGAGAGCAGTACTCCAACAGGCCTGTGGAAAGAAAGCTTTGTATGTTGGTCAGAGCTCAGGTGGGCCGGGAAGGACTTTACATCAACAGAGGATTCCCAGTCGGTGTACTGGCTTTGGAGGCCAGGTTGGAAATGGGCCTTTTCCCAGAAAGATCATGGCAAGATCGTGAGACCAGAAGCTTGAAGAAAGGACTTCTTCCAGAGGATTGTTGATATGGAATCAGGCTCCTTTTTTTTTTTCTTTTTTGTTTTGTGTATACCTTGTTTTAGTATACAAACGCACAGCAGGGGGGCACAAGACAAGGAGGGGAGGGAGGTGGAAGGAACCAAAAACAGTGGGAACAGGACACACCGAGATCTGTGGAAGGGAGAGGATGGGACGGGGAACGAATGGGGAAATAGAAGATGGACATTACAGGGACTTTCAGGAAAGGAAAGCAGGGAATTTGAAGGAGGTGGGCTTGGGTGGATTAGCCGGGGTAGAAAAGTCGAGGATTTTGGATGGAGGATCGATAAGAAGGTTGGTGGTGAACAGCTGTTTTGAAGGCCTGGAGGGAAGAATGGGAATGAATAGAGTGAGGGAGTTATTCCAAAAGGCAGGAAAAAAGAGGAATGAAAGGGAAGGTGAGCAGTGATCGTGTTTTGGTATTTACAGAAGGGGATGTTGGCGGACCTTGAAGCGTCCTGTGGAAAATGTGGTGGGGACAAATCGCAGAGAGAAAGCAGGGGGCGAGCTGGAGAGGAGACTGGTAGATAGACAGAAAGAACCAAACCGACCAACCTGCGTTGATAGAGTGAGAGGCCCAAAGACAGCCTCTTGCGGGAGATGCCAATAGATCCGAATGCCTTGGTTTCCAACAGCGTGGAAAAGCCGAGAAAGGTGGGAGGCCAGGACCAAATCCCGAGAGGGGAGAGCAGCTAACTACCATCAGGCTGCGGAAAAAGCTTCGTAAGTGTCAGGAAGCTCAGGTGGGCCGAGGAAGACTTTGCACGACGGAGGATTTCCAGTCGGCGACTGGCTTTGGAGGCGAGGTTTGGAAATGTGGCTTTCCCAGGAAAAGGTCATGGCAGATAGTGAGCCCAGAAGCTTGAGAAGGACTTCTTCAGAGGATTGTTGAGACAGTGGATTGGGGGGGTTTCTAATGGTCCCTTTCGGAAGAGACATAGTGAGAGTGTGAGATTTGGTCTGGAATTGAAAGACATGTTCCCGTGTTGGCCAGTTTGTGATTTTATCGCAGATCTGCAGTGAGCGAAGAAGCTGCTGCTTGCCGGTCTGCGGGATGACAGATGGTCGGCAGAGGGTGGACCATCAGCAAAGAAGATAATAGAGGATTTTCCAAGATCGGAGAGATCATTGATGAAAACCAGAAAAAAGAACAGGGGGAGTGGCGGAGGTTTTATGCATTTGTGCAGTTAAGGAGGGGGATGGAGGTCTGTTGCAGGTCGTTAGGTCGTTAGGAATGGTCAGAGATGCAAAATTGCAACATCGTGCCACGTGGCGGAAAGTTAAACGTCACGCACTCGTTTTCTTTTCTTTTCTTATTTATACACCGTCTTGTGCACGAGTTTCGTTTGGAAGCCTTTTCCGTTTGACTTGAGTGTTGCAACTCGTAATTGGAGCAATGCTTGCTTCCTGCATCGGCGGGAGCTTAGCTTGCCTCATCACCGCGTAGGAGGTTCTGCTTTCCGGCCGAACCAAGCATGACGTAAGTCTATTGTTTCGTTTCGTGCACTCCGTCCACGGTGGCTGTGTTCAGCACCTCGGACAGCTCTTACAGACTACCAAGATCTGGAGAGCCGCACAGGCGGAGCGGAGTCGAGTCGTTGTGATCGTGGAGTGGCGGAATTCTTCCATCCTGGTACAAAAGTGATTCTAGTTGTAAAACGGGTTGTTCAAGTGCAGTGCAAGTCCAGCCAGTTGTTGATGTCCATGTTGGCAATGGTCACCCTTTGAGCCAGGAACCAAAACCGATATAATGATGTATAAAATGATCTGATGTACCATAATCTGTCTTACTGAGCATTGGTTCGGCAGTAGTAGTTTCTTGGCCAAGGGTCTTGCTGGACAGGTTGCCATCCCTCTCGCAGCAGTAGTTTGGATAGGAATTTTAGAATTTTTGTTCACGTTACCAGCGATAGCTCACCTACGATTCGCGAAGGACACCGTGGGATCTCCAATGTCCACCGATTAATGCCGTCTAATCCGAATGACGGCACATGCATTGATGAATCACCCTGCCGAGGAAACACCAGGATGACAGTTTGTAGCTCGGTCGGGATTCGAACCCAGGCTCGACGGCTTGGAGGAAAACGTGCGTACCTCCAGACCATAAAATGAAGAATATTAAATGACGTTGAATCCACCACTACTACAACTTCATAACGATCCAAATTATTCCCAGCTGGTCGTCGGGTAGACCAGAGAACGTTTTTGGGCCAAGTCTTTCACGAACCGGTGGTGCAGGCGGCACAAATTTGTGGTTTCTTCAGATTGCCAGCGATAACGCCTAACTCTTCACAAAAGTCACTGTGAAATCTTTAACTCCTCCCCAAATCACAACTCGTGCTAGCAGACAGAATAGACAGCTTAACGTCCATCTTAGGGAACAGCACAATTTGTGACGCAACGCACTGCCTGCAAAGCACCGATGGTTTGAAGTCGGAGTTGGGAATCGAACCCAACTACACGGGCCAATAGATCACAATGTAAGTGCGCTACCTCTGCACCATCCTGCTCGGACAAAAATACATCAAATGCGAGGGTAAATGTGATGTGATGTGCAACATGGCTGTGATGGAGGAACGACCTAATGTATCGAGTTAATACCCTCCACCATGATCGTCATCTTCACGATTTCCATTTGCTTTAATTCCATTTAAACATGCTATTCAAAGGCTCACTGCCAATATGCCTTCACTTTGATCTTACCTTGTCTGATGGCCGTTGAAATCTTGTGGCCTTGGTCTCTTCATCCTCAGCTTGCTGGGATGGTAGAAGATGGAAGATGGAAAACGAGTGCTGTGGTGACAAAAGTTTCGCTCATTGTTTGAACTGATTACCCAATTTTCCATGATGGAAATGGATATTTTGTTCCTGCACTCTGTGGCTCTGATAGTTTTCCTGATCGGTCTATGCCACCCGATGGTATACCCAGTGCTCGAGTTTATGTCGATTGTCAAAGCCACACATTGCTGCGCTCGTCTTCCCCGTGAGGTCCTGTCGTGGACACTCGGCCACTTGAATGGTGAATTGGGAGCTGGTGATGAATGAACCGCACTCCCCAGTGCAGTCCCACATCTCATGAATGAACAACAGGACACTCGAGCTTCTCGTTGTTGTTGTTGCCATCTGGAAACAGCTGCCTCAAAAGCAATCGATAACGCAGATTATGATTACACCTGAGAATAGGAAGGCCATGGGACAGTGCTTAGACTGGGAATGTGGAGTTAATATTTGCTCCATAGTTAGTGACACTGCTTTATTCAGCATTGGGTGTTATTTTTTATTGTCATTGAATATTTAATGCTTCATATACACTAACTTGATTTTTTATTGAATTCCTTTAACAAAATATATAACCATGATATTGTACGATTTTATATCATTATATTATTCATGGCATTTTCATTTTGACATTTGCGTATCAGTTGCTTGGGACCTTCATTTGGGTATTGTATTGTTGTCTGCGCTGTTTGCTTTTGAGATAGATCTACCTAAAAAAGCGATGAAACCGGTCGTGGCAGCTGAGGGTGTGGTGAGTCATTGGGATGTATCATGTTTGTACAGTTTGTGAATTGGTCTTTTTTCGCGTGGTAGGAACTTCTGGAAGATTTTGAAACAGGCAAATGCGCTACCTTGCGTTAGGTCCTCTTGGGTGTCTTTATCGCGTTTATTCCGATCAAGAAGAGCACGGAGGCGTCATTTATTTATATAATCTAGCTACCTGGGTTTAGTTGACTGTGGTGAGTGTGAATTGGCTATTACCTCCATTCACGGTGAGAGATGTGGGTTTGTCTTTCTTTATTTCTCATTACAACTATATTATATATATGTATATATGTACTTCTGGTTTGGAGCGTCGATGAGGTCTCCTTATGGGGCTCTCTGTTGCTGACGATTAAAGTAATGTTTCTCCGGTCGTTATTTGATTCCGCGTTTTAACTTGTTTATTTTTCTCAGTAATGTTACTGAGTGTGTTCTAGTTCGGTTTGTGTTCAGAAATCGTACTATGTTGTGTGAGTTTTGTCGACGTCTTACCGTGGGTGTTTGAGGGCCAGGCTTGATGGCTTTGAGGCCTACCGGTTCCTCTCTCGGTGTGCGATCGTGTTTATTTGTTTTTGCTCCCCACGTTTCCTTAACGTCCCCATTTCCCAACTAATCTCTCTGATTTCCTTATTTAAAAAAAAGACCAAACAAACAAAAAAACCTGGGCAGCCTTGTCTCGCTGGATTCCTGCTTTCTTCTTCTTCTCCTTTCTTCAGTTGCCTCTTCTTCTTCCTCTTCTTTCATCGCCATCTTTATTCTTCCTCTTTTCATCGCTCGTTATGTTCTTCCTCTTTCTTCTTCCTCGATTTTATTCTACAACACTTTCCATTACTATCGTGTTTGTAAAACGCTCTCAAAATATTAATAATAAGGACAAAATACGATTCTTTTATTGCTTCATCTGTTCCTCTCTCACACATCGGCGGGTTGAGTAGACATAATGTTGTACTGGCATTTTTGGCGAGTTCGAATGAAATGTGCTCTCATGTCTAACATAAACTCATTATCTTTCATTAGCGTTGCAGAAATGGGAAATTTCAGTTACAACATAGTCTCTCAACCCTGCGAAATGGTTGTTTCTGTAGAGCATGTAGAGCCATTTTAATTGGTTCGCCAATAAATTTCAGTTACAACATTATGCTTTCTCACCCGGATCATGTGGTACTCTTTACTTTGCATAATGCACTACTACGTGGGGCAATAATACAATTGTGTATTTTGTGAGGAAGCACCAAATTTGCAACACTAGTGAAGCTCTAATTACAATTATAGAACAGATTGGATATTGGGCCATCTCGAAATTCAGCCGCTGATGGCTGTGGCAGCCATTTTCACTGGCCCATCAAAATTTGAGATGGCATGCCCAATATCGCATATCTGTTCAATATGAGTAGGCTTACTAGTGTTGCCAATTTGGTGCTTTCCTCAGAAAATGCACAGTTGTTATGGTATATTTTTTTAGCTAAGTTGCCCTCACCTATCTACTTCTTCTGCTATTTTAACAGACTGCTCTCCATTTTGACCTCTCCTTCATTTCTTGCCTTAAAAAATCCAACTGTTACAGTGTTTCTTCTCTCCATTCTTGAATTCGCCTTTATTTGCATCCACAAGAATTGTGTAATAAATCTGCTGACCTAATTTAAAAACTCCCAGTTTGCTATGAATGTGTCTGCTTTCCAGCAAACCATTCTTTTTTCCAACTTCAGTGCCAACTCACCCTCTCACCCTTCATTCTCACTCTGCAATGAGCAACGCTCCCACTTTCTCCTCCAAGCTCTCCTCTCTCGTTATCCTTTCAAAAATTCCCCTCACTTTGTCCACCTTTCATCCCCTCTCTCACCCTTTCTTCAAAGTTTCCCCCTTCTCATCCACAAATGCTGCTTCCTTCCACTCCCTCTCCTCCATCTCTTCACTCCACCTCCTCAATCCTCACGCGCTTCTTCCCGCGTTCTCATGTGTCCCTCCTCTCCCCAGCTCCACAGAGCCTTTTCTCCTCCTCATTCGGCAACCCTCCCAAGCTATTCTGCAATCTTTCCCCCACTTTTCTAACAACTCCTCCTCCGCGCCCCTCGTCCCTTGTCTAGGCGTTCCTGGGGCTGGGCCCGCTTCCACGTTTCCGCGGCGGCCCAAGAGATCCCCCCCTGACCAAAAACCCCCTTCCCCCTTCCTTTCATAATAAGTTTGGACTCTCTAAAGTATCGTGGCCTTCGCTCAAGACGCTTTCAGATCTTTCATTGGACGGTTGCCACTGGATAACCAGACATAATTTCGCCTAAGGAAACTGTTCTCCCCCAAGTACGTGTCTGAGCTTTCCAGTATCGTTCCTCTAGGTTACTTCCCTCCTCAGGTATGAAGACGCTGAGGCTCGTACTGGTGGGGGAGTTGCTCGCTTCATTCAAGAGACTGCTATTTTGCTCACTCTCCCATGCACGTGTTCGTCATCCCACACTCCCTAGTTGAACTAGGCCGTGCTGGTACGGCTTTCTCTTGGCGGCAACTGTGTGCCCACCCATGTTTATATGTGTTAGCTGTACATCCACGTAAAGTGATTGACCATTCTAACCCTCACTGATCGGCGAGATACATGGATCCATCTTCTATGTGCTTCTCATCCAACTCTCGTTTCTTTCTTAATGCTGGTGCATTCATTTGTCATCAATGGCCGAGTTGCTAGGTGTGGGTACCCTTTCTCTGCACCTCAGAAAAGCTTCGTCTTGGGGCTCATTTTGGGGACTGTGACTCAATCGGCTCAATTCCCAACCCGATTCTCAACCTAATGGACTGTTCATCCTTCTGGATCTGATTTGACAAATTTCCTGACAATATCTGCTGCTCTTGCCTTCGCTGCCATAATCTGCTGTTCTTCTGACGTCTACGTTCCTTGTCAAAGTGAACATCTCTCTGGCTATTTATCAGAGAACCACCTCACCCGCCGCGAGTCTGGCCATTTTCACTCAATGGCCCGGAGCTGCAGGGTCTCCAAGCAGCTATTAAACCTATCGACTGCGTCTTCCTATCTGCCTAACTTTCTTCAACATGCACTCATTTCCTTGCGTGAAATTCTTTGCAAGACAACTTGCTCTCCGACCTCATGCCACAGATTTATCCCCTCTCGGTCTCGATTGTCCAGTTACTGTTCCTTCCTTCCCGCTGCTTGGTTTCTTTTGCTGAAGTTTGTAGCGAGGCATGTTGTCCTGAGGAGGACAGATTGGCCTTGCCTCATTTATAAGGCAAACGCAACTTGAGGCAAATCTCGAGTCCTGTCCACAAAGCTCGGAACAAGTGTGTTCTACTGCTCAGGAGTGAGCAGAAAACAAATCTTTTCTAATCTCAGCGTCTGAATCTCTCAATACCTTGTCTCCTCTCAAAACCTGGTGGCGTTTCTAGATCAAATTGTGTTCTGGTGTAGTGTTCCCCCTCTCATTCCCTCCGCTTACCTGTCAAATTGGCCTCCACTGCTGATACCGCACGTTGAAAGTTGAATGCCTAAACTCGGTGTTTGCAGCTAAATCTTCTGTCCGAAAACCACTCACTTGGTTCTCTACTCCACCTTACCAGGTCAACCTCAACTGTCTCCCTGGATCTCTGTGTCCTTTCTCCTGTACAAGGTGGAGAGCTTTGATGTCAAACCTCGACCAGATTCTGCACCGCGTCTCAGACGGCATCAGTCCCACGTGTCTCAAAGCTGCTCTTCTGCTCTTGCTCACCCTCTCATCTTTTCTATTCACACTCTCATTTGCTCAAGGTCATCTGCCATTTCTGCTGGAAATCAGCAAACATCCACGCCCTGCTTCAAAAAAGGTGCAAAAACAGATCCCTGCAACTACAGACCAATCAGCCTTCTCCCAATTCATCAGCAAGGTTATGGAATCCATCATCGCTTCGACATTAAATCCTTTCCTCTTCCCAATGTTGATTTCCGATCATAATTGGTTTCAAACCAGTCACTTACCCTGGATATGCTTGCTTCTGCTCTCCCAACAATGATGGAGGTCTCAATGCCAGACAGGAAATGCGAGCCGTATCCCTGGACACATTCACTGCTTTGACACAGTCTTGGCCACCCTGCCGCTACTCACCTAAACTCTCTATCCAATTGTATCCAAGGCCATTCTCTACTCATGCTCACAGAACTTCTCTGCTGTCGCAGTCAAACGTGTTGGACCCTAAATGCGAGTTCTTTCATCCCCTCTCCTGTCCAGGCTGGAGTTCAGCTCAGGTAGCGTTTGGGCCCTGTTCTTTTTCTGGTTTTCATCAAATGATCTCTCCGACTCTCTGGAAAATCCTTCATATATCCTTTGCTGATGACTCCACCCCGGGCCGTTACACGGTCATCCTCAGACCGCAAGCAGCAGCTTCTTCGCTCACTGCAGTTCTGGATAAAATCACAACTGGTCCAACACGTGGAACATGTCTTTCAATCCGGACAATCTCACACTCTCACTTATTCTCTTCGAAAAGACCGTTTTAGAAACCCCCCATCCACTTTCTCAACAATCCTCTGGAAGAAGTCCTCCTTTCAAGCTTCTGTGGTCTCACTATCTGCCATGACTTTCCTGGGAAAGCCACCATTTCAACCTCGCCTCCAAAGGCCAGTCGCGACTGGGATCCTCCATCGGCAAAGTCCTTCTTGGGCCCTCCTGAGCTCCTGACCACTTACGCTTATTGTTCCCAATAGCCTGATGGAGTCTGCTTCCCCTTCTGGGCTGGTGCTCCTGCCTCCCACCTTTCTCGGCTTCACGTGTAGCAACCAGGGCAATCGGATCATCGGCATCTCCGCATATGAGGCCGAGTCTTTGGGCCTCTCACTCAATCACGCAGAGATTGTGTCGGTTGGTCTTTCTGTCTTTTACCGTCTCCTCTCCAGGCCTTCCCCCCCCCCCGCCTCTTCTGCGATTTGTCCCACCACATTTCCAATGGCGCTCAAGGTCGCAACAACCCCCTTCTGGTAAAACTTACCAAAATCACGAATCGCTGCTCACCTCACTCTTCATTCCTCTTTTTCCCAGCCTTTGGGAAAAACTCCCTTTCATCTCTAATTTCTTCCCATTCTTCCCTCCAGCTCCAAAACAGCTGTTCACCACCACTGTTATCATCCTCCATCCAAATCCTCGATCTTTTCTACCCGCTGCATAATAAGGAAGCCCACTTCCTTCAAATTCCTGCTTTCCTTCCTTGAAAGTCCTGTAATGTCCATCTTCTATTCCCCATGTTCCCCGTCCCATCCTCCCCCTTCCACAGATCTCCTAATGTGTTGTTCCCACTTTTTGTCCTCCCACTCCGCCCCTCTCATGTCTTTCATTGCCCCCTGATTGCGTGTTGTGTGTTGCTCTCAACACGACCTCGACAAGGTAATACAAAAAACAAATATATATATATATAATGAATTATTTAACACAGTTGTGTAAGCATACGAACGTGATTCCCCATTGTCTCGGATTCGACTCACCTGCATGTGATTTTTCATTTTAATTTATTTTCATTCACAGATGTTTCCGACCGTTGTGATTTTTCCTGTTTGTATCGGCTTCGATGTCAGTCGACACACAAAATTACCATACTTCCCATTGTTTTGTGGTTGCGTCACCTGCATTTTTACATTCATTTAATTTTTTCATTTATCTTCCTCTGTGAACACTTGTTCGTCACTGGTGGACAACCGTGGAGGAAGTTCATATGGAATACGGGCGACAATAACGGTCCAACGTTCATGGAGATGTCCAGATGAGCTTTCTGTCCACTGTCTAGCATTCAGGGACCCACCATTCATGAATTCAGGGAATTTCATTTTTTTCATTTATTATATTATTATTATTGTTCCCCCATTTTATTTTATTTTCATTGGGGATGCTTTCTGACAGTTCATGTAATTTTTCCTGTGCATCGGCTCAATGGCCCTGTGTGGATTCAGAGCACTGGTATGTTCTCCAAAGGACCTGGTTTGATTATGGTCTGGGCACGCATTTTTTCTGTCTTCTCTGTCTCTGTCTCTCTGTCTCTGCTGACACACACACACACACACACACACCACAACACACACACACAACACACACACACACACACACACACAACACACACACTGTGGTTAAAGTGATTTTCCTTTCATACAGAACATTTGATTGTGAAATGAAATGCATTTGATGGTTAAATGATTATTTTATTAAGGAAATTGATATTGCCTGATTTAATCCTTTCTGATGTAATTTAAAAAAAATATTTCTTTCTTTAAATTTCCTTTGCATCTCATAAGCTGCTTTTATTAACCTTGACATCATGGAAGCTATAGCCCAAAGAAGCATTCACGATTGTCGTGAGTACACCCCGATGTCTGTCAGATAGTTGGACTAATGAAGAACTCTCTATCTTCAAACTGACCACTTTAAGCTGGATAGGAGGGTCTGCACGTGATCCAATTTTTCCACTCACAGGCTCAAGCATACAAGTGAGCTTCAAGTCTTCCAAGGACCCAAAAGTAATTGGCCTGAACTTATGCCTCACCCCAAGGAAATTTGGATTTGTCATCAAACACCTTTGAATAATATGTATATTCTATATAATCTGTTGGCAGTTTGCTTTCCCATTTAGTATACTTTTGGGAAACTCCCAAACTTGGTTTAGATATTATAATGGGGTGAGGCCTTGTACGTTATGTGTAATCATGTGAGATCTTTGAATAGCGAAGAGGTGTGACCAGTATCTGCAATTGAAAAGACTTTTGCGAAGGTCCATTTATAAAAGCAATGTTGGTGATTTACTGCAGCATCAGGATTGTTCCTGTTTCTTGGAAATACATCCATTTATACGTTTGACATTATTCATCTGAATATTTGAATGATGCTGGGATCCTAGTTTAAATGGCCATATAGTGTTTGATTCATCTCTTGATCCTCTCTTTTTT
>CM068952.1:125050207-125060255 GCA_035128595.1 Eptatretus atami | reverse complement strand
TTCGCTTTTCTCCCAGAACATAACTCTCGCTTCATTTTACTATGCTCGGGCCGTCTCCCGGTCAGTTTCCCCCCCCCCAAGCTCACTCTCCCGCCCATCTGGTGCATGGTTACCATGACGACCCGTGAGCTCTCTGCAAAGGCGGGCATCGGAGCTCAATCGAACAATAATTGTTGCTGAGGAAAAATAGGGCGCGTTCGAGAGCTCGTGAAAGAAAATGTGTGTAAACGGGTTGTCGTTTTAAAGAAAAAAGCTGCCCATAAAAGAGGGGATCACCCTTTTCACCTTCTCAACTGCACATTAATCCCCATTAGACTATGGGTGGGGCTAAATCTGAACATGCATTTAAGGCAAAATAAACTGTCTGAGGACCTGGATGTGTGATGATATAGACGATTTCAACGAGAAATCCGTATACAGCTATAATAAAAAATATATTGGTTTTATACTGCACTTTAAAAATCGCTTTTAAATTTGTTTTCCTCTGCAACTGCTTGTCAATCGATTGTCATATTAATACCCTCCTCTCAACATAGGAGAACTACCATCGGCGTATAATTATTTAGTCGACACACTCTGACCTAGGTCTACCACTGCGGGCGCAACCCCTATCACAAAACTCCCAAAATTATCCAATAATGTGAAAAATACTTTCTTGTTATTACGACCAATTCACTATGTTTTTTATGTACAATCGAGCTGATTTAAACCCATTCAGACACCCAGATCAAGAGAACAGAGAAAGCTCTCGCAAGCCAAGGAATGGAGGGGGGGGGGATAAAAAATAATTACAAGAGACGAATATACAAAAAATGACCTTCTCCAGAACCACCTAACACTTCAAGCGAAACCTCAAATACACCAACGCAATATAATAGGGAATATAAGTTGATAACTAAAACTCAAGAGTCAGTGGTCGGCAGCCACGTCAGATTTAAGCTAAAACCTTAAACACTCATTTCTGAAAGCCCTTCAACAACAATTCATTGAAACTAACCATGTTCACATCTCCCATGGATAAAATTTTGAAACACAATGCAAACGCCATATGTGTGCAGCCATGCTGTAATGAGAAGAACCTTTTTAAATTCCTCTCTTGAACCGCCTTAACAAATCGATATGAAACTGAAATACCTGACGACTTACTATGCAGAAAAATCCGATAACACAAAAGCAGACCATCCACAATCTTGCAGCCATAAGAAATATGTCATCAAATAATCAAACGTTTTAAACTTAAGGATTTAAAGATTGTAAATATCTTTATTTGATGTTGCGATGTACATTTATTTTGGTGTTAGCTGTATAGCGCCATAACGTTCAAATTCAACATCAAGATATATATAAAAATGATACCAAGTAACATCCGAATATGGTCGGACCTACTTCACCAGTCCTAACCTCTTCTTTCTTTACTCTGAAACTGGTGGCCCCTTCATCCTGTCACTGCACCATCGCCTAGCCTGGTGTGGCTTAGTGGCAAGGGTGGCTAGGGTGGCGGCTTGGATCCTAGGCTTGAAAGTCAAGCCCCGTTGCCGCTGAACGTTAAATCATCAGGGGGTTGACTCACCTGTCATCCTTCCGAAGTCGGCGAAATGAGAACAGTGTACTGGTAAGGGCACTGCATCAGTCCGACAACAGATCGTGCCCAAGAAATATAGCTACCTGTCCAGCATCTAAGCTGCCATGCAAGAAAGAATCATCTGCTGATTGCATGTTTTGTCTGTACCCTTCCATTAAATTTAAATATCTCTCAGATCATCGTCACCTCTGTCTCACTCCATGTAAAAAAGTCCTGCTCTTGTCGCTTCCATAAGCTAGCCAGCTAGAACCGATCAATCCAATTGTTTCTAAGCAACTCTAACGGCAGCTCTGGTCCTTCTTCCCTCAATGGAAGGACACCTGCCACAGAGACCGTCCCACACTTTCCACAACGTTTATTCTGCCTGTCTGTGCTCCACCTCTGGAAGCCCACGATGTATACAATAAACAGTGAAAATTGCAAATTTCCAGCAATATACCGATTTGCTACTCACGTCCTAACCCATGATGCCATGAAAAAAAACAGGCACTACTAGAAGGGCACCTCAGTGGAGTGCATACCTCCGCCAGGCTGATGAGTTTACATTTCATTGATTCCACTGATCAGGTCCCTGATCTGATCGGACCTGAAACTAAAAATTTAATAGCTTGTTGTCACCCGAACAAACTCACCGCACCCAGTTTTGCCAGAACAGCCAACTTTTTGAAAATATCAGTGCTGTAAAATATTTCAGACCCGCATCACTCAATGTGAAGAATCCTTTAAACCTGCTCAGATCTTACCCCAATCATCTAATCATTTGTTGTGTCAACATACCGCAACTGCCCACAAAAATTTTCCGTACCAATCCGTCCGAACAACTTTGAAGATATTTTGTTTCACAGACAGACAGGGGTAGAAACAACCTCCCTCCACCTTCCGGTGGGAAGAGGTATAATGAGTAAGGGAAGGCACTGGAACAAAACGCTACCGCGCACACACACTGCCTCAACTGCAGTGAAGTATGCTGGAGAAACATTGTGGTACCACAGAATAACAGTTATTCCAACCTGATTGGCATAATACCAAATGGCCCACGGCCAGATGCAGGATTCCATAAATCAGTTTGCCCAGTTTTTTATACTCTTCCCGCTTGCAGGTGCAGCCATCTCAGCCCCGTTCCATTGAACTACAACCCACAAGTTGCCTGCAGGACTTTCCCGACGAACACGAATCTAGCAAACCTAATCCGTCAGAATAACAGCATGTATATAATTTTATTTCATACCTGTAAGCTTTACATCAATTAAAAAGTACAGTTAAAAGGGAGGGGAGACAGAGAGAATTCAAAAAGCATATAGACTGGGGTACGCGGAGTAGGTCCTGTGTGTTCCGAGTAGGTATATTGCATGACAAGGGATCTGTGAGACAAGTTGTTACACGGACACGAGGAGGCACCGTAGTAAATTATAGGCAATTAAATATGTATGCATAATACCTTCTTGTGCAGGCTCTGGCATGACTCCCATCAAGAACGAGGCACAACGTGTACATCTATGAGCGATTATGATCTCTGCCCGTGTGTGCCAAGCCAATGGTGGCGCAGTCACTGTAGCCAAGAAAGAGAAGGAAAAGTACCACTATTTTCATTAGGACCGCTCCCCATGGCAGACCAAGCGGAAGCCTCCACATGAGAGAAGATGGAGACACAGAAAGGCTTGTGGGGCAAGAGTCCGTGAGACTCAAGAGTGAGAGAGGAGAGAGTAGAGATGTGAGAGAGTGAGAGAGTGAGAGATGAGAGATGAAGAGTGAAGAGAGAGAGAGATGAGAGAGTAGAAGAGATGAGAGAGTGGAGAGAGTGAGAGTAGTGAAAGTATGAGAGATCGGAACTCCTGACCAATCAGTGTGCACAGCTCGAACAGGAGACTAACAAGAGTCCGAGAGAAAGAACGAGGGTAACAACGTGACGGGCTAGGAGACAAGGACTCCAAGAGCCGAAGGGTGTAGCACAAGATCGAGACTCGAGAGTCACAGACGGACCAAGAGGGCTCATGGGAAAGGACAAAAGGGGATCACATGGCCTTGTTAGAAAGCCCTGGCCTATCCCATTGCTGCTCGCGCTCGAGCCGGACCAAATTTGACTTTGCGAGAGAGGCTGGGACCATGCACTAGGCCCGTCGTGCGATGCTGCTCAGAAGCGACACCGTGTTGAAGCTGCGCCTCCACACGAGTGATCAGAAAGAAAAAGGAAGTCCCACCTGCATTATTGTTTGTTGTGAAAGTGTGATCTGTGGCCACCCAGTGGTTAAGAATTGACTTTAATTTCTACGTAGTAAAAGAGTGTACCAAATTCCCCTCTTGGTCGCCCCTTGACCTGCTTCGTTGCATTCCGTTATTATAGCCCTAGAGAGCCCGCGCCCCATATCCCGTCTGTTGCTTATTAAAAGGAGGAATCGCTTAAAAGTAAAAAAAAGACCACACGAGATATAACAGACTAATCATAGAATACCCGAGTTGATGTTTGCCGCCATTTTGGCTCATTACGGCGATCCCCTTGGAAACAGGCGCAGGTATAGTAAAGTACATATTGAAACGCAATGCCAGTTAACCAAAAACGCCACTGGGACCATCTGTCAGGCAATTAGGTCCAGAGCCAAGAATTCGTTTGAGACGGATACTTCGAACGCGAACAAGACCGTAAAAGGAGCTGCGGAATGCCGCTGCAATGAGTCACAAGTGTGGCTGCTTAATATAAATTCATTCAAATAACAACAACAAGTTTGAAGAAGGGAATGACCAACAAATAAACACTTATCTTCAAAACAACCACGTTCTTTAACACATCAATGCAATGTGAGATACACTTTTAGCCGAAAATAAATAATTTCGCCACTGTAAGTAAAATGAAACAACTCGCATCAAAACACAAAAAAAAGATTAAAAGCAAGTACTAAACACTCCACTAAAGAAGTTAAAGAAAAAGAGACGAAAAACAAATATAAACACCAATCGGCTCACAATCTCGAAAATAAGCAGAAATGGCTGACAAAGACTTCGTATGTAACATAAAAAACAAAAACGACTAGAAGGGGGCGACGGCCACTAACTACCCCACATCCCCGTAGAGTTTTGGGCCAAACCCTTCCGCCTAAAACCAATTTGGCCCACCCCCCCCTGGATATTCTCACGAAAAAACAAAAAAATAAAAACGGCCCCACCAAATAATAAACATTTATCGAGAAATGTTCCATCGCCCCCCAAACCCCAATTACGTCTTTTTGGCCCCTGCAATTCCCCCTCCTTCAAGTGAAAAAGAAAAATCCACAACTAGTAAAAAATAAACTTCCCTCCCAGACAATGGATAGAAAACGTAAACTGCCAATCAGTGATGGATTGACACTCAATTTCTACCCATTCTTGCTAGAATTTAAAAAGTCTCTGCCAGTCTTCATGAGTACCCAACCAAAGAGTGAAATTTAACCATCGCCAACTGACATAAGATAGCCATAAGGATAGTACCAAAGAAGCCCTTAGTTAAAAAGAGGTCTTCCAATTAACCAGTGGGGAAACTTTGCACAGCCTTACAAGAATGCGGAACAACATATCAAACCAATATAATCGAGTTCACCATAAATATCCTAATTAATGAAGAGCATAATACCAATAATAAATAAAATGCAAATCACTAATAAACACTCCTTAATCTCCACAAAAATACTTTGAAACCCAAGTGCTTTAACGGGAACTAAAGTTGCACACACATTATCTCAGACTGCATTTCAAATACATAGAAGAATCTCACAATAAGTAAACCAAAGAAATAACAGACCCTGAGCCACCGATATAAAAAAAAAAAATAAAAATTCACTGGAGAAAACGTATCATCCCAGGAATTAGAATGGATGACAATTACACCACACACCACTGGAGCGCGATTGCAAACCACCTTACAAGAGAGAATGGGCCCCCCCTACTATGAACCCAGATCGAGTAATTTCACCCCCTCCCCGCACTCCTGCCCCTCACTCCGATACACACCATTGTCAACTGTCCTCACAATTTAAGCAAGCATTCCAGCAGAACAAACAATAGAGCGGACCGCCCCCAAGCAAAATAAATAATAACAAATCCCAGCGTGCACACCCGCCGTGGGCACCGAAGGTCCGGCGATGCTCCGTCCGGCACATGGAATCGAAGGAGGAGAGGTTCACTTCTAAGTGAATAGTACAAATGAACTTAGGCTTGCTCCAAATGTACTCTGAGGGAATGTCGTACAAATGATACTATCTTGTGTTCCAAAGTACTCTGAGAACGGTACAAAGAATACATTTGTACCACCACGTACTTACTAGAGGAGGAACTGACAACAAGATACTTGCCTCTGCTGTGTCCCAAAGTCTTCCTGAAGAATGTACATGAACAATCAGTTTGTGTGCCAAATTCTCTGAAGGGGAATGTGTCAAAGATACGAGCCATACAGTACATGACAACAATGAGGACGTGTACACATAACTGATCAACCTTAAGCTTGCCATATACAAAAAAAAACATGCTACCAAATAACTAATCTCTATCAATTGACTAATAGCCAATTCCAAACCGCCACCACCCGCTCACCCAAACCTGAAACCTAAATGAAACAATCATGACATCCGAAAGAAAAATACAGCAACTCAATTAATTGATGATCCAATAATTCTATAAATCGTTATAACCAAACACCCCAGTCCATGTCCCAAATATCAGTTTCCTAGCTCAACAGTGCCCGACATATACCCAGTGAGAAAGAAAATACCCATAAAAGGCATCTCATATATGGATACATAAATGACAACTTAAGTAACGTAATAATCAACAAAAATACCGACGCTTTCCCAACGCACCATCTCAACTTTGCCCCAAATCTCAGCTTCCCAGCATCAATGTCCCCCGAGATATCGTCCAGAGAAAACCACAGAGTAAAAACTAGGTATCCCTCCTTCGGTCAACCCTCGTCATGTAATATGCCATCCCTGATAGGAATTTGGTAGGCAGCGGCTTCCACAAACAAACAGACACCTCTCAATTATAGTAGCGACTTGCTTTTCCCCACTCCACCCCTCGGTGATTTTGCGATTGCAATTATTGGCTGAATAAAGTAGATGCTCGTGCAATCAAAACTGACTCGATGGACCTGAATGTGTTTTCCTTGCAAGAAGCAAGCACTCAAAATGCATGTGAAACACCTGCGCCAAACAGGAGCACTAACTACCCCTCCCTTGCAGGAACAGGGCACTGCCACAGACACAGTTCACGCAACAATTGTACGTCATCTCCACAGCATCCTGTATGCCCCTCCCACGAACCACACACAACATGGGCCTACTACACACACTACTACAGTGATCAAACAAACATCGTGTTAGGTACTTACGCTGGCGTGGGGGGGTGGCAGTTGCGAGGCTCGTATGACAGCCCACCTTGTTCAGAACCAATCAAGAGACAAGAAAAATTACAAACCATTCGTCGATTGCACAATTTACATCTTCTACAGGTAATCAATTGGCAGTTACCCTATGTATCAAAAGTCCCTACACCTAAGTATACATGTCAAACACATTCACTGAATATCTTTGCAAACACCATGATCATCCTTATTATAGCCCCCATCCACCGCGCAGCGAGCGTGTGCGGTGGCCGTCCCCAGCGCAATACCAACGTTTTACCTCAAAATTCAACACAAAGCTTTATATGAGAATTGAGAACACCAATAATAAAACTTCTAGAACCACATCCAATAAAACATCACCACTTGTTCACCGTCCATGTTATATCCATCTGAATGCTCCCACTTAAACTTAACACATATGTGACCACAGCCTGGCCCTAACTCCAACCTCAATTTCCCCGAAAAATCATACACCGCCAGTGGGCATCCCAATAGCGAGAACCAAAGACATTCAAGCCGTCCAACTCACACTCACCATGCCCCTCCCCTTCATCAGAACGACCAAAGCGACGAAAAGGACAATAAATATCAATATTCTTGAACTACGATGGCCGTCCACGGCTCAAGAAGCCACATAGCCTCAGCTTCGGTAAGTGAATGAATCCACAAACAAGTACTCTCAAAGTAGCACACCCTTCCACCTCCACATTTGTTGTTTTAGAGCCCTGAATTTAAATGGATAATCGCAGATTTTCGTTATCTGTCACCACCCGACTCTACATTAAAATACCCCATAATGAGGGGGGGGGGATACGTTTTTTCGAAATTTTAACAAACATATAGAAAAAACAAAAAACAAAGAGAAGCCTAAAATGCCTGCATCATAAGTTATCAACCCCCTGATCAATACTTGGAGAGAAGAGCCTTGGCACAGCAATACAGCTTGAGTCTCTGTATTCTATCGCTGCACATCTGGAGCTGGATTTTCTCCATCTCCCTGCAGACTGTCTCAACCCGTCAACATGGATGGTGAGCGTCAGGAACACAACTTCTCAGGGCTTTCCCTCCAAAATCCATGGATTTACATTCGGACTTTGGCGGGCTCAACCAAGGACTTCCATCTTGTCTGAAAGCCTTTCCAGGTATCGGTCTGTACTTCTGTGGCACGTGTGCATCGTGTAAATCTTGCCGAGTCCCTAAGCTCCTTCGCACTCCGAAAAGCATGTTCTCCTCAAGACTTCGCCTGTTTTTCTCCCATCAATTTCCACTAATCTTACAAGTCCCCATCCCTGCGCGTAAAGCAGCCCCTATAACATGACGCCACCCAACCAATTTTCACGGCTCGGGACTGGTCAGATTGTGACTAACTGCCCAGTTCCCACAAACCAGACGCGCTTTGCCAGGCCAATACGTTCATTTCATTCATACAGACGCCACAGAAGTTTGCCTCATGCTCCTACTTCATGTGCCCTCTTTGCCAACTCCAGCGCTCTGTCGCCGGTGCCTTTTTCTCCAGAGCAGCTTCCACCAGCCAGTCCACCCCAAACGGAGCCTATGCAATACTGCCTCCCACAAAATTGTGCCCTTCCTCCACCTCAGCCAAGAACTCGCAGTCTGTCAAGTTCATTGGCTGCCCACACCCCCCTACAAGGTCCCTCGCCATTCCTAGCGCAGCACACCAGCTCTAGCAGTCTCGCTGACACTCCATCTCTCATCCTAATCGCCATCGACGTTCACCCGTCCTGGAATTAAAAACACTGGAATTGTTTATCCCTTCAACAGATTGAAGCTGCCGCCTAGAATTCTACTCAACATATGGACAGTCCTTGGACTACAATGCGAGAGTTTTCCTGCCTGCACAACACGCAACTGTCAGCTTCATGTAGAAATTGTCTCTTTAAAACTGTCCCAATCCGATGAATGCTACAGGCTCGACCCCCCCACTCAAGTTAAGATATCTACAAAGGACTGCATCAAAGGAAATTGTCACCGCACCCAATCTGCGATAGGAGGGTCATCAGCCAAAGCGCGTTGACGACTTGACAAGACACCTTTCAACCCTTCTCTTAATGAACTTAAAAAAATCTAAAAACCAGTTCACACGTATCATTTGGCGTTTGGTGATCTGACAAAAAAAAAAAAACAACAGCAGACTGCGTAATAATATACCACAGCAAGCATCCGCATTTCTGCCGTCAAAATTGGTTGTATTTCTATTTTTAATCTTGAGAGCGTTGCAGAAGACCGTTTTTCCACAATTTCCTTAATAACAACCAGCGGACCAGAAACCATCATTATGAAGTTGCCGACGGAATTCCGGAAATCCACGAATAAGAAAGAAACATCCGTCATATTCCTTTAAATATTATAAACAAGTGCCGTTTACATCGTGGATGAATTGGATATACATGAATCTTTTGACACGTTCAACTCACAATCCCACAACACAAATCAAAATGTCAAAAAATATAGGATGCAACCACAACAGCATGGGTCGAATGTGCAATCAGAAGTAGTGTCATGTCCAACCCTATGTGCATTAGAATTCATCCCCATTTTAAATTTTTTCCTCCAAAGTTTTTTCGTTCTGTTGGTGATTTTTGTTTATAAGAAAATTGGAAGAATATCCACCATTGAAAGACCATACAACATGTGCAAGGTTAGGATGACTCGAGCCGAAGCAGCTCCCTG
Source organism: Eptatretus atami (assembly GCA_035128595.1). NCBI lineage: Eukaryota > Metazoa > Chordata > Myxini > Myxiniformes > Myxinidae > Eptatretus > Eptatretus atami. The sequence goes on along the minus strand of CM068952.1, from coordinate 125,050,614 downwards.
CCTATTGACACAATTTTGGATGTCCGCCACTCCTACAGAACCAGCAACTGCACTCATTTTTGCCACCTCGGAAGAAACAGCAAGAGTCAACCCACCTATAATTCAACAGCCTAGAATTTGAAACTCAGATCTCAATCAAGCCCCACCACCTAACCACAAGCCAACACAGCATAGGGAAAATAAATTATAAAGAAACAAAATGCACGAATACAGATCAGCGAATAAAACACAGGTTTTAACTTTGCACTTTAAAATCGCTTTTAAATTTGTTTTCTCTGCAACTGCTTGTCCAATCGATGCAAAACTTTCAACATAGGAGGAACTATCCATCGATAATTATTTATCGACAACTCTGACGTCAGAGTCACCACTGGCGTGGCAACCATAATTGCACAAATCAAAATCCT
>CM068952.1:124995199-125016386 GCA_035128595.1 Eptatretus atami | reverse complement strand
ACTGTTCAGCCTGGTGGAGGAATGCGCTCTACGAGTGCCATTCCGTTTTGCCAAGTGTCACTCCATGAATTATTTTTCATGACTTGCAAAATCTAAGATTTTTCAAGTATATTGATCAGTCAATTTTGTTATTCTGTCTGTCTGTTTATGTCAATTGCCTACAGGTAACATTTAAAACGACGTTCACGAAACTTCAAACATGGTAGAGAGTTTGACATGAGCAAGAAGCCAATTGTTGAGGTCAAAGGTCATAAGTCAACAACTTGGGTGTAATTTCTAAAATCCTCAATTTTCATCTGGTATAATTTAAATTTGAAGAGGATTTATATTTCAGGTCACTGAATTAAACAGCCAATTAGTTTTGAGGTCAACATGGCCGAATTTCTAAAATTATCAATTTAATCCGATTGACTTGAAATTTGAAGAGGAGTTGCAATATTGGTCATCGAATTCAACCACCAAAATATTACATTTATACCTAACTTACAGCCATCAGTAAACTGCTTAATAGGGCTCCATATCGAAGACGCTGTGGCTATTCCCTAAAACTAAATGATCACGATATATATATATATATAACCACCTACATTCGTCACGAGGTCTTGCGGCTGTCTGTCGTCTTGGCTGCTGGCATTGGTGCTTGCGTTATTATCTTTTATCTTGTGGCTTGGACTGTATGTCTTGCCAATTGCTTTTGGAGATGCGCTGGCAAGCGCACACTTATCTCTGACTGTTATTCAAAGAAAGATATTATTAAAGAACAGTTTATCCAAGAAGGCCTTATTATTCACCACGTTGAGCATTTGGAATAAGGGTTTTAGTTCACACAGGTGAACTCTTAAACAGCAAGGAGTTCACAGTGGCGCTCGTCCTTAAACACAAGTTGTTCACAGGGTGCAACAGGGCATAAATGGGTGGTGTACAAGTGGGGGGGGCACCAGATGCGCCATGGGGGGGGAATTGCACCCAAATGCCCCCCACTAGCGACGGCCTGCTGACAAATCTAAACACCGTCCCAAAGAGTCATAAATTTTAGACACAGACACGTGCAAGGGAAGAAAACATTACCTGCAGAGCGATTACCCTTTGATAAACGTCATTTTGCATGCTCATCTCGATCTTCAACTGACCGCACCTTGTCGGCTTGGTGCTGGCTGAGCGGATGTCTCGGCTTGTAAACACATGCTGTGGGAAATCCAGCTGATTCTTCTGGACTGGTGTTTTGGGGTGGAGGGTGGAGGGCAGGAAGAAAGTTGTGAATGGCAAGAGTGGAATAAAGAATCACAGGAGCACTGTGGCCCGATTCAAGTACGACCGCGATTGCAGACATTCCAAAGCAAGAGGAAAGTTCGTGTGAACAAACAGGAAAAAAATAAAAAGGAGGAATTATTAAATAATTTTAAAAAAATTAAATTAAAAATATTTATTTACAAATAAATAAATTAAAAATAAATAAAATATAATATATAAATAATAAAAACAAAGAGGAATATTAAATATTTTTTTAAAAAATTAAATATTAAATAATAGTATATAAAATAAAATAATAAATAAAATCATTTGTGACGCGGACGCGATCCGGACCCGGCTTTGTTTCGAGTCCCTTGTGGTGATCCGGTCACGTACCTACGAACATCGCTCCCAGTGCCCAAGGGAAGCAGCGTGTTCTCCTAGGAAACGTCTTCCAAAGAATTGCGGCCACGCGTCGTGTGCGGCCCGGAATTGGCCGAAAGGCCGCGGCACGGGTGTTGATCTCGGCCACATTCAAGTCCCAAGTCAGGAGGTTCGTCGGGCAGAACTCGGCCTGCTTGCGGTTCGCATTGGAGGGTGCCATGGCTGTTCGACGAACGATTCCTTTAAAATCTTTGTGTCCGGTCGAGGAGCCTTCGCTTCGCGCACAACGAAACTCTTCACTCCGAGATAAAAATCCTCAGCCGGCCAGTGCGCATCCAAACGAGGAGCACGGTTATATGCACTTTCAAATGCTCCACCTCTCTTCTTCTTCTTCTTCAAGGCATGGATACTCCCACTTTCGCAACTCATCGAGCGTCGTCACATCGTCGAGGGCCGTTCACGTGTTCCTCGGACAGAGTCTCCACCCTCGAGGCGCACTTGTCCTCTTTGTTTTTCTCCTCCTTAAATATACCTTCACATATGCTTGTGATTTGCGCCATATTTACTGATTTCATCAACTTCACAAACATTACAAACACGTTTTTAATTCATACACTCAAAAAGTCATGACTGTGCAAGACAGCAAAAAACTACAGGAAGCACGTGTCGTTAGATCTTCTTCTTCTTGTTCTTTACAACCACAACGATTCATTCCCACGTTCCTGGGGGGTCGGTCGGGGGAGCTTGGCCAAATCTTTCATGACCGGTTGATTGGGCCTGCGTTTAATCAAGGTTATTAAGGCAGGATTTGAAATTTATTCAATTGCCAGCGATAGCTCGCCGACTCTTCGTGAAGGACATCAAGGGATGTTTAACGACGACCAATTAACGCTGGCAGACGGGACATGCAGTTTAAACGTCCATCCGAGGGACGTCACACAAACACCAGGAGGATAGTTTATAGTTGGGTCGGGATTCGAACCCAGGTTAGTCGGGATTAGAACCCAGGTTAGCCAGTTTTAGGAACCCAGGTTAGACAGTTTTAGGAACCCAGGTTAGACAGTTTTAGGAACCCAGGTTAGACAGTTTTAGGAACCCAGGTTAGACAGTTTTAGGAACCCAGGTTGGACAGTTTTAGGAACCCAGGTTAGACAGTTTTAGGAACCCAGGTTAGTCGGGATTTAAACCCAGGTTAGTCGGGATTCGAACCCAGGTTAGACAGTTTTAGGAACCCAGGTTAGACAGTTTTAGGAACCCACGTTAGACAGTTTTAGGAACCCAGGTTAGACAGTTTTGGAGACACGTGTACATACCTCTAGGACATCCAGCCAGCCCAGTGTGATGATGCATTGTACAAACTGGAAGGGCACTCGGGAGAGCACATACCTCCACCACGTAATGCCTGATCCACAAGAACATATCGGGCCCAATCAATACATTTTTGAAATGTCATTCTATACAGTACTATATCGTTTTTTGCCCGATCTCTCAATGGTGAAGAATCACTTAAAAAATTAAATAATTCTCGAATCCAAATCCGGATTCGGATCTTCATCAAAATCGAATAAATTTGTCCTTGTCAAACACCCAACATGTCCACCAAGTTTCATCCGAATCCGTCCACAACTTTTTTATATATCGTGCTATATATCGTTTTTGGTCCGATCTCTCAATGGTGAAGAATCACTTTTAAAAATCATAGTAGTCTGATCCGGATCTTCAGCAAAATCTAATCAGTTCGTCCTTGTCACACACCAAAGATGTCCACAAAATTTCATCTGAATCCGTCCACGACTTTTTGAGATATCCTGCACACAGAAAAACAGACAAACACACAGAAAGGGGTGAAAACACAACTACCTTCACCTTCAGTGGAGAAAGGTAAATCTGTAAACACTCTGAAAATTTTAAGTCAATCATGAAAATTTACAATTGTGTGTGTGTGTGTGTGTGTGTGTGTGTGCGAGTGCGCGCGTGCGTGCGTGCGTGCGTGTGGTGTGTGGTGTCTCGACCGCTGTTTCTCGACAACCACTGGTCCGATCTAATTGAAACTTGCCAGGTATATAACGTATTGTTACGGCTGTGGAAATTCGCAATACACCATAAAGGGTCCTTAGATCAGTTATGACGATAAGTAATTGTGTAGTTAGATTTCCCCACCATTGTTTAGAGGAATTCCGTGTTCACAGGGCTGTGATCCTTTGAGTTAGCCGTTTTTCTTTCGCTATCGTTATTTTGGACCGTCCGAAAACGTCGAACGAAGGCCCTGGAAGACCTGCAGCAACGGCGCGAGTTTTCCCGCCGTTTTGCGCCGCGCAACGCTGGCACGAGAAGCGGCGAAGAGCTCGCTCGCGATTGGTGGACACGGGGCGTGAGGCGGTCGGGAGGGGGAACGCCCCTTTTCAAGGAGCTTCTCGAAAGAGCTCGAAGGGAGGTGGAGCGAAAAGGGGGTGGGCGAAGGGGCGGAGCCCCGCGCTATATAAGGCGGACCGCACGCGGGGCTCGCTCTCTCTTCTTCTGCGTCGACGTCATCCGCTCTCTCTGAATCGTCGAGGTCGTCTTCTCCCTCTGGGCGCCAAGTCGTGAGGGTTGCGAGCGTGGTCCAGGGTCGAGGCGCGCACGGAGAGAGAGTGCCGGAGAGGGCTCGCCGACCGTCGCACCTCGAGGGTGCAGGTAACCTGCTACGGTCTCGCGGGACCCGTTCGGTCTCCCAGGTCCCGTGTCATAAAGACCCAAGTGGTCCGCCTGACCCCCTTGTCTGTGAGGGGTCTTTTCTTGTGTTTCTTTGGGTTTTTGAATGAATGTTGTCGTGGCGCCGTCCTGTCAAGTAAAACTGCTTAAGTGACTGTACATTTATTAATTATATTCGGTCGTAGTGCTTGCCCTTGCTTTTGTTGCCTGCTTTTGTTTCTATTTGCCTGTATACGTGCTTGCCTGTTGTTCCTATTTGCCTGCTTCGTGTTGTATAATAAATGTCCTTGTGTGAAATGTATCCCGTTCGTCGTCTCTTTCCATTGAAAGTGCCATCTTGAATCGCGGAATAAATTGGTAGTGGGTTTAGACACCACAGTAAGTAATCTGAACCGTCGAGGTCGGCGATAACTCCACTCGGTTATCCCCTTAGCACGGAACGACCGCTTAAGCGGTTCGTGTCCGGAGCCGACCTGCGGCGTGGTACAACTCCTCGGTACGCTACCCGCGCGGGTACTTAGGTATATCGACATTCGGCGATTCACCCTATTTCGCGCGGGTAGAATGCGGACTGGGTTGTGGTGAGGTTAAACCCCCACCCGTGACTGGCTCCTGGCGGTAGTTCCAGGAGGGTCACGACTGAATTGTCCGTCCGGTGGGTGACGCGGTTGCTATTAGTGGGAAGCGGCCGATCGCACGCCAGGCGGGCCAGAATTCGTAACAGTATATGGCTGGGACCTGAGGATGTTTCTTTTCAAGGTTTGATATTAATCGGACAAGTGCTTCCCAAGTTATGGCCATTTATTTACCAACCAATGACATGACACGTTGCTCGGCCATTTATTTACCAACCAATGACATGACACGTTGCTGCGTAGCGTGGCTGCATAGGCGTGCGCGCCGGCCGACGATGACGTCACGGGCCGTGCCGGTTACATGGCAGCGAATGTCATGGCAAGCAAAGACTGAGGTAAACTTGATTTTAATTTGGATTTTAAATATTCCAGCAGTGTGTGTGTGTGTGTGTGTGTGTGTGTGTGTGTGTGTGTGTGTGTGTGTGTGTGTTGTGTGTGTGTGTGTGTGTGTGTGTGTGTGTGTCCGCTGTTTCTCGACAACCACTGGTCCGATCTCATTGAAACTTGCCAGGTATATTGCTGGGACCTGAGGATGTGCCTTTTCAAGGTTGATAACATGGAATAGGCAAAGCCTAGAAGTGAACGTAGAATTCTTCTTACATTCGATGCTGCAATTTCCGGTTACTTCGGCCTGGATTCGGGATGAGCGATCAAATAATGTAAATCACGATTAAAAATTATTTTTTGATGATGCGGGAGATATCTTTATTAAAATCAGTGGAGAAATATACACCATGTCTGATATTTGGGTGTTTCATGTCTCCGACGATGCCTTTATCTCCCGGGACGTATCATTCCCCATGACAAAACCGGAAGCAAAAGGGTCATAGCGACGACACGGATTCCAAATTGCCAGGGTATTGTGTTGTTTGTTGTTGTTTCCTATTCTCTCATGTGCACGCGTTGAGTATGAAGCTCACTACGTTCGCTATTAATCGGACAAGTGCTTCCCAAGTTATGGCTATTTATTTACCAACCAATGACATGACACGTTGCTGTGGCCATTTGTTTACCAACCAATGACATGACACGTTGCTGCGTAGGCGTGGTTGCGTAGGCCAGTGCGCGGCTGGCCGACGATGACGTCACGGGCCATGCCGGTTACCTGGCAACGAATGTCATGGCAAGCAAAGACAGGGAGGTAAACTTGATTTTAATTAACTCTGTGTGTGGAAGTGTGTTGTTGCGAGAACTCGAGAGAGAAGGAACGGCCTGTGTGGTTGTCGTTTCTGGTTCGCGGTTTGAAAGTTTTTTCTTTTTTTTTTTTGCACGTACGGCCACGTACGTACGGGCACATACTAGTTATTATAATTGTACATAGTAATTATAAGTCGCCGCACATTATCACACACACCACTCGTTGATAGGCATCACACTCAACACGTTCAACCTCCATTCGAACTTTTTCGAGCATCGCTTGCTCGTCAGCACCTAGAGTACCAGTGTGCAACAACTTTGTCTGTGTAACGCACATGACGTCTACAAACGTTTCACAAATACAAGATTCGCACACGATGCGTGCAATTCGGCCCAAATGTCTGGAGGTTCAGGGTTTAACCCGCGCTCGCAGGTTAAATCACGTAGTAAGTTCGTGCCTGAAACAATTGTTTCAAACATCAAGAAGCAATCACGATGACGTCCATCATGACTGTTCTTTATGTCGTCCGCATAGTTTCTTCACTTACAGAAGGCCACGTCCAGTATCTTATCCCTGCGTTGTCTCGCACCGGAGGAGCGATGTAACAGGCGGCGCCGTTAATCGGTGATTCGATGTAAGAACGAACCACCTGCGTTTCCCCGGCACGATGAGCTGCGTTCTGTGGTTGGAGTCAACCAAGGCGACACGTGGTGTGGACGAGTGTGTGGGACACACGTGGTGTGGACGAGTGTGTGGGACACACGTGGTGTGGACGAGTGTGTGGGACACCCGTGGTGTGGACGAGTGTGTGGGACACCCGTGTCACGGACATTTGCTCCACAGCACCGAGGATTTCACGGCTCTCTCGCGCTCCCTGCAGAGCGCAGGTAAAAGTGACCCGTGCGGTTTGTAACGGCGCGTCGAGCGCCATTCTCGATGATCACGAGAACGCGCAGCGGCGGCAGTGCGATGCTCGACATGTTATAGATCTCTGGTTTAAAAGCCGCCGAGCGCATCGGCACCGTTACTGCGTGTACCGGACACGCGCGTCGTGACATTGCACTGGGATGTCGGACGAGCAGCGTCTCGCCTTCGCCGTGCTCACGTTCCTTGCTGATCACCGTGGGACCGGCGGCCTGTCCGAGGACGCGCAGGAGAGCGCGGAAGGTTTGTCCATCCGTTTGTGTCTTTGTTTAAATGTGCATTGCCGGGTGTTGGGAATGAATGGGGAAAAGGATGAGAAGGACATTAATGGAGAGTCTTCAAGATGAATCGGATGGAAAAGGGTGAGGGTGTTTTTTGAGTTCACATGAATTAGGGAGAGGATGGTCGGGGCGGGAGGGTGATGTGCATCGGGAGGAATGGTTGGGGTGGGAGGATGAGACACCGAGCGCCGGGGCGCGTGGGTCGGGGGAGGCATGAGAACCGAGCGAGCATGGGTCGGGGGGAGATGGAGACACGAGCGAGCGTGGTCGGCGGGAGATAGACACCGAGCTAGCGTGGTCGGGCGGGAGGTGAGACACCGAGCGAGGGGTGGTCGGGCGGGAGGGTGAGACACGAGCTAGCATGGGTCGGGCGGGAGGTGAGACACCGAGCTAGCGTGGGTCGGGCGGGAGGATGAGACACCGAGCGTGGTCGGGGGGAGGTGATGTGCATCGGGAGAATGGTTGGGGGGGAGGATGAGACACCGAGCGAGCGTGGGTCGGGCGGGAGGGTGAGACACCGAGCGAGCGTGGTCGGCGGGAGGGTGTGAGACACCGAGAGCGTGGGTCGGGCGGAGGGTGAGACACCAGCGAGCGTGGGTCGGGGGAGGGTGAGACACGAGCAGCGTGGGTCGGGCGGGAGGTGAGCACCGAGGAGCGTGGTCGGGGGAGGGTGAGACACCGAGCGAGCGTGGGTCGGGCGGAGGTGAGACACCGAGCGTGGGTCGGAGGGGATGACCGAGCGTGGTGGGCGGGGTGATGGCATCGGGAGGATGGTTGGGGTGGGAGGAAGACCGAGCAAGCGTGGGGCGGGCGGGAGGATGAGACACCGAGCGAGCGTGGGTCGGGCGGGAGGTGAGACACCGAGCTAGCGTGGGTCGGGCGGGAGGGTGAGACACCGAGCAGCGTGGGTCGGGGCGGGAGGGTGAGACAGAGCTGGTGGGCGAGCGGAGGGTGAGACACGAGCGGGTCGGGGCGGGAGGATGAGACACCGAGCGTGGGTCAGGGCGGGAGGGTGAGTGCCGGGAGAATGGTGGGGGAGGATGAGACACCGACGAGCGTGGGTCGGGCGGGAGATGAGACACGACGAGCGTGGTCGGGCGGGAGGGTGAGACACCGAGCGTGGTCGGGCGGGGGGGAGGTGAGACACGAGCGTGGGTCGGCGGGGCGGGAGGGTGAGACACCGAGCGTGGTCGGGCCGGGGCGGGAGGGTGAGACACCGAGCGTGGGTCGGGCGGGAGGTGAGACACAGAGCGTGGGTGGGGGGAGGGTGAGACACCAACAGAGCGTGGGTCAGGGGTGGGAGGTTGAGACACTGAGGGTGGGAGGGAGTAGACTGTGTATTCACCAAACTGCAGAGCTGTTTGGAGAATCACTTTGAAAGCAAATGACAGATGGAATAATTGAGACAGATGAAAGAAAGATCATTTGGTGAGAATAATAGTTGCAGCTGAGTTAGAGGGGGTTGAACCAAGATAGAGGTGGCAGAAGCCAGTCAAGGTCATACAGGCCATCTTGGAGCACCTTGGGAAAGATTCAAAGACAAGTTTGTCAGAAACAGCCTTTTGAATGCTTGTTGAGTCTTTGATCCTGGTGACTGGCCCATGATGGAGGGGAAAAAGCTAGACAGCTCTGGTGATGACTCTCAAAACCATTTCCCAACATTTCCAGGCCATGCTGTAATATAAGGCTTTGACTTAGGCCCTGTTTATAGAACAAGAATGAGTGATCTCGGGTCACCTCGAGATCACCAAAGGCAACCCGAGATCACCTTTAACTTGCTCTTTGGAAAGCAAACCAAACTCGGGGCACCCCCGATTTGGGCCACCATTCAATGTGTTTTTGGAGTGCCCCGAGATCACCTTTGCTCTGTGAATACAGCCAGAGAGACAACTCTTCCTCACTGAAGGTATCAGGAGCTGTTAGTTTCTAAAACTTGGTCAATCTCACCTCACCTCACTTTCTGGTGGGACGTACTATAAAACCAACATGTGCAGGGGCTCTTTCAAGTCATGCCCCTGATCAAATGAGCACCAGTCCCACCGACCACTTTATGGAGGCAGAACGAGTTTTCATTTTAATTAAAAGAATCAAAACCGATTTACCCCCAAGTCCAGATACAGTCTGTGAACTGTTATGAGTTGATTTGTCTCCAGCATCAGTTGAGGACTTCAACCCTGATAGGGCAATCCAACTGTGGCATATGGGGAAGGAAACTAAGTAGGAGGAGGCCTAGTACGGCACCATATGGAGCACAAGCAATGCAGGAACCTCCCATTAGACTGTGATTCTATTGTGAGTGATTCTGACGCGAGGTAAGGTTTGATGTGTAATTATTAGACTGTGGGCATGTGTGGGAAGATTGGTGTTGGCTTAACAGTTAAGGGGGTTGCCTTACAATCTTAGGGCCCTGATTGTGATAATGACAAAGGAGCCCCTGCCAGCCATTAAATAACACCAGGTGAGTTGATTCAGCCTGTCATCCTTCCTGAGAACAGCAAAATGAGTACCAGCAGCCTGGGGAAAATGTGCCATTAGAGTATCCTGCTTCGTAGTGGCGAAGCTTCGTAGTCCAGAATTGTGCCCCCTCGCCAAGGAAAAAACTGCCTCGGCAGCCATATTTGTCTGAAGACATGAAAGTGCTTCCTCTTCTTCTGCTTCCATGTGTGGGGGTGTGCATTTTTTTATTTTTTTTTTGCAAGTACATCCTGATTTTGGGATCAGAATACATCCAGTCCATCTGACTGAAGAAAGTTAATTTTGAGCCCTGTTTTTCTTCTTCGTCAAAGCTTTAACTGCAGCCCAGGTGTTCTTGATGGCAATGCAGTAAAATGTTTCCAAAAGCGTACTTACAATTCACACAGTTGGGAGGAGGGTTGGGGGTGAATCAGACTCGTGTTGATGTGGGAGGAGAGGTTAACATTTTCATCATTTTTTTGTGATAGATATGTGGCCACCATCTTCATAACAACCATCCCAACTTTTTCAAACTCCCTTTAAACTTTATTATTTTGGTTTACTTCTACATGTTTTTGGTTTGCACGTCTACAAGGTAAAGTGTTTATCGCTTAATATATTATCATATAAAGTGGTGTATTATTAAAGTTATTCATATGAAGTCATACTTTAACCCTTAGATGCATGAGTGCAAAAAGATAATGCAAGAAAACAGCCAAACTGGGTCATTTTTGACCCACTTATGCATCTAAGGGTTAAATAAAACTGATAATTAAATAAGTTTGTATAAGGATATTGCATTGCTGTGTTGACTGACTGTCTGGACACAACTTTGAGGTTGTGGGTCCATTGATGTTGAGTAATCTACTGATGTGAACCTGCGACCGGGGTTGTGGATCTGCTGTTTGGAGAGGTTCTGGGCTGAAAAGGATCGAAACCTCGATGAAAAATGGTGCCAACCTGATAATCCGGGCAGTTGAGAAATCAGTAAATTGTTCATAAGTTAAGGTTATAACTTCAAATTAAATAGCTTTTGTAAGTACTTACCAGGACATAATATATCTGTGTTTGTGTGTTTATATGTGTGTGTTTGTATGTATATGTGTATGCGTGTGTGTATAGTTTTGTCTGGCTTCCTTCTTGGGACGACGGTGCAGTAATTGGTCTTTGTTTTGATTATAACCATCTAATAATCCATATTCTTCATGAACCTTTTCCTGACTCACTGTGTTCAATATCACTTTTTAATTATTTTTTTTTTATCCATTCTTGTACTGTACGTATGCTCAATTAGCCCATAAAATTACTCGTACTGCAACACTAATCCTAAACTACATGTTATTTTATAGTTAAATAAACAACTTCATGAATTTACCTTAAATATTATTATTTATCATCACATGTTGAATTGGAAATTTTACACTTTCAAATCGATACATTTGAAAAGTAACATTGGAGATGATGATCTTTCTTCCATAAAATATTTCACAAACATGAGTGAGAACTTTGCTAAAGTTGGATTTCAGTGAATTAGAAATGACAGGATAAGTATTTCGTTTTCATTCGGAGATGGATTGTACAGGTAGATGTGCTTGGGGGTTTTGTGTGTGTGCAGTGGCCATACAGTGCTTGGAAAATGTATTTGGAATCAGTGCTCATGATAAGCATCTGAGCATTTCTACACCCCTGTTGGAGGCCTTCAAAGATACAATGCAGAAAGAACAGGCCGGTTTGCATGGGATTGTGAGAACCGAGGTAAATGACACATCGACCTTTTGCATGAATGATGAATTTGCAAAAATATTTGCTCTTGTGGTTGTCGTGTAAAATAATTCTTTGGTCCACTCCTCCCCCTCTGTCCCTCCCTCCCTCCACCCGATGCTGGCATTCATGTCAGGTATTGATGAATGGTGGCATTGTTGAAGGTGACCCTGTCCCTCCTGAGGATAGGCTCAAGGCAGAGAAACTAAAGAATCAAGGTAGGATCAGTGATCATGTCACATCACGTCTTTTTTTAAAGGTCCCAAACTCTCTCGCTCAGGCAGAGTGACCTATCCTTGTCCCATAGTATCATGTGCAAGATACAACATAACCTTGCAATAAGACAGTTTTGTTTGTGCAATATAATGAGTATCTTTTATTTTATCTGGGACAATTCACCTGACTCAATGGTGTAATGGTTAGAGCGTCCACTCCGAGTCTGGGAGGTCGGTGGTTCAAACCCCGGCCAAGTCATACCAAAGACTTTAAAAATGAGACGTGCTGCTTCCTTGCTGGATGTTCAGCATTTAAAAGGATAAGAACATGGACAATCACCATCGGTTGGCATCCATGGAGAGGAGGAAATTCCTCTTTCGGAAATCTTTGGTTAGATCGTCATACAAACTCCTCCTCTTCTCTTGAATGACCATTCCAGACAAGGGCATATTCTGTTGGTTCTGATGCTCTGTCCACATTGTCCTCCTCTTCTCTTGAATGACCATTCCAGACAAGGGCATATTCTGTTGTTCTGATGCTCTGTCCACATTGTCCTCTCTTCTCTTGAATGACCATTCCAGACAAGGGCATATTCTGTTGGTTCTGATGCTCTGTCCACATTGTCCTCTTCTCTTGAATGACCATTCCAGACAAGGGCATTTCTGTTGGTTCTGATGCTCTGTCCACATTGTCCTCTCTCTCTCTTGAATGACCATTCCAGACAAGGGCATATTCTGTTGGTTCTGATGCTCTGTCCACATTGTCCTCTCTTCTCTTGAATGACCATTCCAGACAAGGGCATATTCTGTTGGTTCTGATGCTCTGTCCACATTGTCAGCATCTCTTTTGAATGACCATTCCAGACAAGGGCATATTCTGTTGGTTCTGATGCTCTGTCCACATTGTCCTCCTCTTCTCTTGAATGACCATTCCAGACAAGGGGCATATTCTGTTGGTTCTGATGCTCTGTCCACATTGTCAGCATCTTCTCCATTTTCTCAATAGCATCAGGCCGAGATCTTGCAGTTCTGGTAACACTGAGATTTGTTGTTGTCTGAGCGCTTTTCAGATGTTATCAAGATTGTCACGAATGGTTCTCACTGTAGAATCATGAAGTGCCATCTTTCTTTGAATATCAATGTTGCGATCACCTCCATCAAACCGATCTAAAACTTTTAATTTCACCTCCAATGAATGAGACCTTCTTGACTTCTTCTTCATGTGATCATTATTTCCAATGCCACTTGTTACGCACTTTGCAGCCATAGTTTCAGTCACTGTGAGTGATTGACTCGCTCAGGATGATGTAGCGTGGCAAAAGCATCCGCTGTGAGTGAATGATTAGCTCAGAGTGACGTAGTGCAGTGGTTGCTGTTGTTGTTGTTGTATTAACACGTTTTCGCTACAGTGTGGATTTATCAGAACACACGTTATACGAGGGTCACCTGTACTAGTTTTACAAATAAATGTGTCATATGTTTTTCATGGGCCCCCTGGAGTTTGGGCCCTGGACAAGTGTCCTGTTGCTCCTTCTCTAAATCTGGCCCTGTACTGGGAATGGAACTCCAAGGGAAAGACATCATCAGCAAAGAGCAACAGTGGGCGGAAGCACATACTCCAGGATCATGATATCCATGCATTAATATGAAGTGAAAGACAAAGCAGACGAGCAACTACAGATAAATTGACTGTAAATTTCAACCTGGGGTACAAGCAGCCAGTTTCATCAAAAGCGGTCCTCCAAGGACTCCACAGAGTGCGATACCATTGTCAGGTTGCAGTGCACAAACTGCTCCTCACACCTGGCAATGCACGTTTGTGAGTCCAGTGGTGCAAAGAGCACAGGCAATGTACTACCGAGCAGTGGAGAAATGTGATATGGTCAGATGAATCATCCTTCACCATGTTCTCAACAAACGTACAAGTGTACATGTGGCGCTAACCTAAAGAACTCTACAACCCTGACTGCATGGTTCCAACAGTGAAGGGTTTTTGGTGGTTCTGTAATATAAGGGGTGCATTTTCCTGGCATGGCTTGGGTACAGTCATTCCCTTAGAGGGCAAGGTCAATGCCAATTGCTACTTAATGGTCCTGAGTGATCATCTTCACCCCATGTTGCAACATTTCTTTCCTGCTTGGATTGGTGTCTTCCAGGATGACAATGCTCCAATCCACAGAGCATATGTCGTCGCCCAATGGTTTGATGAACATGACACTGGTGGTATCCGTTTGTCATGGCCTTCTCGTCACCAGATCTGAACCCAATTGAGCATTTATGGGATATTCTGGAACGATGCCTGAGACAGCATTTTCAACCTCCATCAAACAGGTGTGAGTTGATTGACTTTGTGATTAATTAATGGTGCTGCATCTGTCCTGCAGAATTCCAGACACTGGTGGACTCTATGCCACGGTGCATACAGGCCGTACTGGCCGCACGTGGTTGTCCATTCCATTCCATTCCCTTGGGACCAAACTCTGTGCAGAGCGTTGGTGCTGCCTAAGCAGTCTCCTTGGCTATTGGGCACAATCCTGGACAGGTCGCCACTCTGCCACAGGATACCAGCAAGCTGGTACTCATTTTGCCAACCTTGGAAGATGACAGGCAGAGTCAACCCCACCTGGTATTAATTCAACAGCCGAGTGGAATTTGAACTCAGAATCCTAGGAACCCAAGCCCACCACCCTAATCATTAAACCAACACCAGGCATACGTGGTTGTCCAATGCCCTATTGAATGACTTTTATATTGGTTTTTCCAAAAAAAAATTGTCCACTACCAGTATATAAATGTCAACCACAAGGGACTGGTGCCCCCTTAATGTCAAACCAAGTGGGGTTGGAAGTTTACCCCTTTCCTAAAGGTCATGAGTGAGCTAGTGGGAGTTATTAATAGATTCTTGTAGCAATCAATTCATTCTCCTGAGAATGAGTTTTGTTTTCAAAGAAATCCAAATACATAACACTGTTGCGGCCCGGGCGGTTAGGTTATTAATTCCCCTGACCCAATTGTCGTGGACGGGCGGTTAACACCGACCTGGCCGGATAGCTGAATGATTTCCCTTCGAGGTGAACAGCCGAGTTCCTTCGAGATTATAGCACACGCGGGACGGGGCGGCAAGAATGCGTAGCAGACTGAGGCACATGGACGGAGGACAAGGGCTTATACGCGAACCCACGACAAATAGACAACACAAGCAATTTAAATAAATACGGGGGTTTAATGAAAATAAATCAAACATTTACCATGGTAATAATTCAAAGTGTAACAATAAAACGTAAAGTAACCTAAATTCCTATTTGAGGCGCCCCCACACACAGTTACAGAAACGGACAAGGGGAAAAGTTAAAACAAAAGAGAAATCCCTCCTTTATTCTGGCACTTAGCTTCGAATCCAGAAGTGATCTTTTATGAGCTTTGTGGTCGAACAAAGCCGAGAAAGCAGGGCTTCCGCCCGCTCAGAACATGCGGCTCTGCTGTTGTTGTTTTAAGGACGTGATTCCTGTTTATCGCCGATCTTGGGAATGCAAAAACATAGGAAAAGGTCACAGGGGGCAATCACGTACTGGGAGAAATTGGCCTGAATCCCTTCCTAATTAACACAGCACCGCCCCCTGTGCGGTGACACGTAACAACTTAAGCTGACAGTTTCCCGACTTAAGTTACATTGAGATGTCTTCTGCTCATCCTTGGGCCATGCTACTCTATACAATCCTAGCTTTGCTATGAAATTCCTCCATCTACCCCCACAATTGTAACAATACTACTGTCTTCATTGGTATTTTGATACGCAACATCTGGGATGATATTTGTGTCCTTACAATTTCATCCTTCTTATCCTTTGTGGTGTAACTGTCAGAGCACCGAGCTGACATCGCATAGCAATGCAAGGGATAAGATTCAATGTGGCTTGATTTCAATGTGGCCTGATTCACAAAATCCTGCGTTACCACAACACCGTATTGTGTGGCTTGGCAAACAGGGAATGATCTGATGAAGGAAGAAGCCTATTTGGAAGCGCTGGATTGTTACACTCGTGCAATCGAACTGGATCGGCGGAATGCGGTCTACTTCTGCAACCGGTAGGTGTGAGCGGATACTTGACAGTTTGAAGAAATTTGTTTGTTGATCAACGTTGATATTCAAAAGAATGTGGTGATCATTGTTTAAACAAAATTATGCCATTTCAATTGTGAGGTCGTTAAACTACATTCTGTTTTACTGCAGGGCTGCAGCTAACAGCAAGCTTGGCAATTATGAAGCTACGGTATTAGATTGTGAAAAGGCTCTCGCCATCGACCCCCAATACAGCAAAGCTTATGGGCGTAAGGGGTAAGTGAAAACCCTCAGGAGTCTTCTGCATTGACCTTGTGTTCTGTAACAACCCAATGTGAGCTGTTGCCCGAATCTCTCAGATTTTGCTGGAAAAAAACATTATCTGGGGGTTTTCAGGTCTGCTGAGTTCAAAACTGCTGGTCATTCTTTTTTTTCTCTCTCTCTTTCTCTCCTATTTGACTCGTGACCTGGCAAAGGCCATGAGTGAAAAAGTGGCCTTGACTAGAAAAATCACCCTGGGCTCAACTTAGATGGTACAGTTGTGTGCAGCATCTCGTTTGACTCATAATGAATAGGGCTGCCAAGGAAAAAATACACAGGAGCCCCTAACTCACTTTTGCCAAGCTGTGATGAGTTTTATTTGAACTTCAGCTCAACCCTTTACCCTGTAGGGGATGCAGATCCTAAAATGTTTTGCTGTCAGAACCTTAGGGGCGAGTCTTCCAAATTTTGTGAAACATTTGGGTTTCAATCTCCCCACTGGTCATTAACCCCCCTCTGAAATTTGAATTTTCGCTATTTTACTAAGCTGCGGTTAAACTAACTCATGTGGAGGAGGCTCCAAAAAAATCACTCAAATACATTTTTTGGAGAGATCTTGTGGATCGCCACAAGAATCAAGCAAAATATTTTGGTATCTATGGATTTAGGATTTTTATATGCCCGATATATATATCGGGGCGTATTATGTGATACCGGTCGTCCGTCTGTCCGTCTGTCTGTCTGTCTGTCCGTCCATCCGTTCCTGTCCGCACTCTAACTCCCAAAGTTTTCAACTTTCACGTTTCATATTTGGTACATAGGTACAGACTGTGGAGGCGGTGTGTCGTGACATACGTTCGTCATCCAAAGTGGTTGCCATGGCAACCAGGATGCTGTTTTCCATGTAGTAGCACAATTCTGTATATACCTTCTTGTTCGGGCGTATATTGTGCTCACTTGAGCTCTTGTTGAAGTTGCATTTGTCATGCATTCCAGCATTGCTTATTGCCACTTTGGTGAGGTTAAAGTACTGCTTTGTCTGGGGTTAGATCTAAAATAAAAAGTGACAGGGTGTACTTCCAGTGGCATTTGCTTAGAGCTGATGGATTATGAACTTGCATGTGGAGTTGAGGGGTTATGAACCTCTTAACAGCTGTATGAATGGGCAGAAAGACATGTAACCAGTGTGCAGGTAATTTTTGTCTCAAGAATAAGTTGAACAAGTATGGAGACGGCGATGGTTCACGAGCAATGTACACGGTTCGCCTTTTTTATTTTTTGACCTTCGAGGGGACGCCACGGGCAAACTGGCGGGAATCAGGAAAAACGTAAATGATGAAAGTTGTAGTACTCGAAGAGCACTACTTGCATACCAACTTTCATTCGAAACAGTTGAAAACCCTAGGAGCTCGATGCCCAATTTATTGATTTTTTTTGACATTTTCTAAGTTCGTGACCTTGTGACCTTGACCTTCGGACGAAAATGAAAAATCGAGCTCCGTGGGGCTATGCAGGTGCCATTGGGCTAACCAAATACTGAAACCCCTGCCAGATTCGACAAACCCCCTCGGAGAAGATGTAACTTGAATCCGGCTACCCCCTAAAAACACATGTTTTTTTGGGCGTGGCTCCGCCCATAATGGGCGCAGCACGCCCATTCTCAGGAAAACACAACCAGATCATGATACAAACCTCGCACCCTAATTTTATCAAGATCGGATCAAAACCCACGGAGCTATGCTCGGGACAGACAGACAGACAGACACACACCCATAACGAATATAGTGGTCACTTACTGACTCGTGAACCAATAAAACCACCCTCTCCTTAACACCAGGTATGATGATGCCCAAATCATCACTGACTCCAGGGAAGCACACCATTTTGTAACCGATACCCCAGGCAAGATAAAGATCTCATCTACCAAAGTACAGAATTTCATGTGGTGACAGTGTTGAAAGAGTTAGTTGTCCAGAAGGGTCCAGCTCAGCTGCGTCTATAAGTTGGTGACTGGGTGAAGGTGTCGTATAACAATGATATGTTCGCTGGGCAAGTTGAGAACATCTCAGATGATGGAGCACAACTGAAGGTTATGCATCCTGCTGAACCGAACACCTCCAAGTGGCCCTTCCCCAAAGAGAGACTGTTCTATGAATGGAAGAACATCGTGAACATCTCACTCCCCGCTCCAGTTCACAGACGCAATAACTTAATATTTGATGATTGCTGAACTTAGTGATGTGCGGTTTCTATATTAGTTGTGAACCAACTGCATTATGCATGCAACTTTTACAATGTTTAGGATCATTTCTTTTTTGTGTAGTTACAGGGTGTTTCAAAAAGAGTGATGCAACTTTAAATGTCCATTTACAAAGAAACAGAAACCTCAGGAACATGATCCAAACATTTCTTGAAAGCTTATGACATGCTCTTTTCTATCACCGATTGCTATTGCAGTAAGTCACTGCTAGAGTTAGTGAGAGCCCAAGGTCTGAAATTGGCATTTACATAAAATCCTTGTAATTGACGTTCTCGATGTGTGCAATTCAGACAGGCATTGATCCTGACTCCAAAGTTCTGTCCAACGTTGCTGTAGGTCTCATGTGGCACTACCTGGAGGTAGTCTGACACCTCCTGCTTCAGATCATCCAGTGTGGCAGGGCGGTTGGCATAGACAAAGCCCTTGGCAGTCCCCCAGAACCATTTGGCCAGAGGGTTCAAGTCTGGGCTATGGGGTGTTCAGTCATGAAGGGTACCCAGGGCAACGAGACGGTTTCTGAAAAGCTGCCACAGGAAAGTGATGGTGTCACCAGCTGTATGCAGGGGTGCACCATCCTGCATCAACCAGGTCATGCCGAGCTGGTTTGGGGTGACCTTTTGGGCTGCTAGATCATTGTGGAACTTCTGGAGCACGGCCCGGTAGCGCTCACCATTCATCGTCACCGTCCTGCTGATGTCATTCTCAAACCAGTAAGTCCCTAGCATTCTCCATCTGGCATTGAAGGTGCAGAAGCATGTGACCTTAGGCCCTTTCAGGTACCTCTCAGTGATCTCAGGTGGTTCTGCCCCCAGAAAATATTGTTGTGGTTGTTGATGGCACCGTTCAAGTGGAAATGGGCTTCATCACTGAACCAGATCAGGTTGATCCAGTTTGGGTACTGCTCCATCCTATCACTGAGCCAATTGCACATATCAAGTCTCCTCCTCATGTCATCTTGACTCAGTTTATGCCTAATATAGATGATGTATGGGAAAAGCTTCAGTTCCTTAGTGAGAATATGTCAGACTGATGTTTGTTTGATGCCTAGCTCCTGAGAGCACTGGCGGTGAGACTTCTTGGGACTGTCCACTGCAGAATTCCGCACGGCGTCGATGTTGGCTTGGCTCTTGGTTGCTGATGCTGGCCTGCCACTGTTGCTCTTGCTCTGGTTGTACACTTTACCCTTTTGCTCAAAATGTTTCACAATACATTGAATGGCACAATTTGTGGGTTCATCACGTGTTCTGAGGTCGTATTCCTGGCAGAACCTCCGGCAGGTGTCTACATATTATTTAGTCTCATACCACAGAGCCACCCCTTTTGTCTTCTGCTTCACTGTCAATGGCATAGTTGAGCTATGGAGCTAAAAATCCCAGGGAACAAATATCACGATAACACCACCAAAACCTGAAAAGGAAAACAGTATAGGTAAAAAAACAAAGAAATGGCAGGAAGTCAAAGTTGTATCAATCTTTTTGAAACACCCTGGAAATACTTGTCATAACTAAGATTTTTCCTTTGATTCAAGTCGGAGTACCATGGTCATGTATTTTTTTGTGTTTTCTATCAGTTTGCCTGTTTTGAGTTTGTCCCTAATCAACAAAATTCCCCTTTTCAGGTTGAGTTGATGTGGAATGACCCGAAGGTGTACATGTATAGTGTATACATATGTAATATATATATTAATATCAAACAGTGAATCAATACGCAATATATACGAGGTCCGTCTAAAAAGTAACAGGACTGAGCCTGCTGTGTGCTCCACTGACACAACTTGAATGAACGGGTTGCGTCACAGTCTTTTGCAACATTCCAGAAATATATATGATTGGTGATGGTTGACTGCGCTCATTGTGTGAATTTTTACAGGTTGTCTAGTCTGAGTCGGCGCGCTATGAGTCGTGAGCAGAGAGCCAATCTGAAGTTTCTTGCCAAGCCTGGCAAAACACCTTCCGAATCCTTCGCAATTCTGCCACAAGTCTATATGGAAGAAACGATGTTATGTACACGTGCATTTGAATGGCACGAGGTTCAAAGAGGGACGGGAGGAGGTTGAAGACTATCCACGGTTTGGAAGACCTTCAACGAGCAAAATGGTGGACAACATCGAGCGTGTGAAGCAGATTGTGCGTGCAGATTGTCGACTCACGGTGCGGATGATTGAGGAGGAGCTTTCCATCAACAAGGACACTGTCTGGAGCATCATCACTGAAAATCTCGAAATGCGCAAGTGTGCGCAAAGAATGCGTCCCCAAGCTGTTGTCCGAGGACCAGAAACAGCAAAGAGTCACTGTCTGTCAAGACATTATCGAGCGCCTCAAGGACGATCCAGACCTGCTCGGGAGAGTCATTACTGGCGATGAATCGTGGATATTCGAATACGATCCCGAGACCAAATGGCAGAGTTGTCAGTGGAAAAGTCCGGCATCGCCAAGACCAAGAAAGCAAGGATGTCGAAGTCGAAGGTCAAGGTGATGCTCATCGCGATTTTTGACATCAAGGGCATCGTCCACTTCGAGTTTCTACCACAGGGTCAAACAGTGAATCAATACGTGTAAAAAGAGATCCTCCAGCGCCTCATGAGATCAGTCCGGGACAAGAGGAGGGATCGTGGGAGAACAACGCCTGGGTGCTCCACCATGACAATACCCCTGCTCACAGTGCCCTGAGCATCCGACAGTTTCTGCGGAGAGGAACATGCCAACTCTGGAGCAACCCCCGTATTCGCCAGACTTGGCCACTTGTGATTTTTTTTCCTATTTGCCAAGCTCAAGGGGGTGATCAAGGGGACCCGATTTCCTGATGTGGAGGCTCTCAAAAGGGTCGTGACGACGGAGCTCCGGAGGATTCCAGAAGAAGCCTTCCGGGGGTGCATCGAAGCATGGAAGAAGAGG
>CM068952.1:124963987-124995174 GCA_035128595.1 Eptatretus atami | reverse complement strand
AGTGCCACCCGAGATCACCTAGCTCTGGAATACAGGCCAGAGAGAGAAAGAGACAACCCTTTCTGCCTCACTGAAGGTTATCCAGGAAGAGCTGTAGTTTCTTTAAAAACTTGACAGGTCCAATCTCACCTGACCTACTTTCTGGGGTTCTGCTGGCTTGGGAACTCCCGTACTATAAAACCACACGCTGCAGTGGGGGGCGGGGGCTCTATTTCAAAGTCACTGCCCTGATCAAATGAAGCACCAGTTCCACGAACCATTATGCGAGCCAGATGATACCGAGTTTTCATTTTTAATTAAAAGATATCAAAAAACCGATTACCCCCAAGCCATGATACAGTCTGTGAACTGTTATGCGTTGATTTGTCCAGCATCAGGTTGGAGGACTTCAACCCTGATAGGGCAATCCAACTGTGCGCAATGGGAAGGAACTAAGTAGGAGCGAGGCACTAGTAGCACCATATGGATGCACAAGCAAGTGCAGCAGACTCCCATAGACTGTTGATTCTATTGTGAGTGTTTTGACGCGAGGTAAGGTTTGATGTTATATTATAGACTGTGGGGCATGTTTAGGGAGAAAAGATTGTGTTGGCTTAACAGTTAAGGGGTGCCTTACAAATCTTAGCCCTGATTGTGATAATGAAAAGGAGCCTGCCAGCCCATTAAATAACACCAGTGTGAGTTATTCACGCCTGTTCATCCTTCCTGAGAACAGCAAATGAGTCCAGCCAGCCTGGGAAAAGTAGCATTTAGAGTATCCTGCTCGTATGTGCGAAGCTTCGTAGTCCAGAATTGTGCCCCCTCGCAAGAAAAAAACTGCCTCGGACAGCCATATTGTGTCTGAGACATGAAAGTGCTTCCTCTTCTTCTGTTCCACTGCTTGTGGGGTGTGCATTTTTTTTTTTTTTGCAAGTACATCCTGATTTTGGATCAAATACATCCAGTCCATCTGACTGAAGAAAGTTAATTTTGAGCCCTGTTTTTCTTCTTCGTCAAAGCTTTAACTGCAGCCCAGGTGTTCTTGATGGCAATGCAGTAAAATGTTTCCAAAAGCGTACTTACAATCACACAGTTGGGAGAAGGTTGGGGGTGAATCAGACTCGTTGTTGATTGGGAGGAGAGGTTAACATGTCATCATTTTTTTGATTAGATATGTGGCCACCATCTTCATAACAACCATCCCAACTTTTTCAAACTCCCTTTAAACTTTATTATTTTGGTTTACTTCTACATGTTTTTTGGTTTGCACGTCTACAAGGTAAAGTGTGTTATCGCTTAATATATTATCATATAAAGTGGTGTATATTAAAAGTTATTCATATGAAGTCATACTTTAACCCTTAGATGCATTGAGTGCAAAAAGATAATGCAAGAAAACAGCCCAAACTGGTCATTTTTGACCCACTTATGCATCTAAGGGTTAAATAAAACTGATAATTAAATAAGTTTGTATAAGGATATTGCATTGCTGTGTTGACTGACTGTCTGGACACAACTTTGAGGTTGTTGGTGGGTCCATTGATGTTGAGTAATCTACTGATGTGAACCTGTGACCGGGTTGTGGATCTGCCGTTTGGAGAGGTTCTGGGCTGAAAAGGATCGAAACCTCGATGAAAAATGGTGCAACCTGATAATCCGCGGCAGTTGAGAAATCAGTAAATTGTTCATAGTTAAGGTTATAACTTCAAATTAAATACTTTTGTAATACTTACCAGGACATAATATATCTGTGTTTGTGTGTTATATGTGTGTGTTTGTATGTATATGTGTATGCGTGTGTGTTATAGTTTTGTCTGGCTCCTTCTTGGGACGACCGTGCAGTAATTGGTCTTTTTTTGATTATAACCATCTAAATAATCCATATTCTTCATGAACCTTTTCCTGACTCACTGTGTTCAATATCACTTTTTAATTATTTTTTTTATCCATTCTTGTACTGTACTATGCTCAATTAAGCCCATAAAATTTACTCGTACTGCAACACTAATCCTAAACTACATGTTATTTTATAGTTAAATAAACAACTTCATGAATTTACCTTAAATATTATTATTTATCATCACATGTTGAATTGAAATTTTACACTTTCAAATCGATACATTTGAAAAGTAACATTGGAGATGATGATCTTTCTTCCATAAAATATTTCACAAACATGAGTGAGAACTTTGCTAAAGTTGGATTTCAGTGAATTAGAAATGACAGGATAAGTATTTCGTTTTCATTCGGAGATGGATTGTACAGGTAGATGTGCTTGGGGTTTTGTGTGTGTGCAGTGGCCATACAGTGCTTGGAAAATGTATTTGGAATCAGTGCTCATGATAAGCATCTGAGCATTTCTACACCCCTGTTGGAGCGCTTCAAAGATACAATGCAGAAAGAACAGGCCGGTTTGCATGGATTGTGAGAACCGAGGTAAATGACACATCGACCTTTTGCATGAATGATGAATTTGCAAAAATATTTGCTCTTGTGGTTGTCGTCGTAAAATAATTCTTTGGTCCACTCCTCCCCCTCTGTCCCTCCCTCCCTCCACCCGATGCTGGCATTCATGTCAGGTATTGATGAAATGTGGCATTGTTGAAGGTGACCCTGCCCTCCTGAGGATAGGCTCAAGGCAGAGAAACTAAAGAATCAAGGTAGGATCAGTGATCATGTCACATCACGTCTTTTTTTAAAGGTCCAAACTCTCTCGCTCAGGCAGAGTGACCTATCCTTGTCCCATAGTATCATGTGCAAGATACAACATAACCTTGCAATAAGACAGTTTTGTTTGTGCAATATAATGAGTATCTTTTATTTTATCTGGGACAATTCACCTGACTCAATGGTGTAATGGTAGAGCGTCCACCTCGAGTCTGGGAGGTCGGTGTTCAAACCCGCGCCAAGTCATACCAAAGACTTTAAAAATGAGACGTGTGCTGCTTCCTTGCTGGATGTTCAGCATTTAAAGGATAAGAACATGGACAATCACCATCGGTTGGCATCCATGGAGAGGAGGAAATTCCTCTTTTCGCGGAAATCTTTGGTTAGATCGTCATTACAAACTCCTCCTCTTCTCTTGAATGACCATTCCAGACAAGGGCATTATCTGTTGGTTCTGATGCTCTGTCCACATTGTCCTCCTCTTCTCTTGAATGACCATTCCAGACAAAGGGCATATTCTGTTGGTTCTGAGGCTCTGTCCACATTCCTCCTCTTCTCTTGAATGACCATTCCAGACAAGGGCATATTCTGTTGGTTCTGATGCTCTGTCCACATTGTCAGCATCTTCTCGTTGAATGACCATTCCAGACAAGGGCATATTCTGTTGGTTCTGATGCTCTGTCCACATTGTCCTCCTCTTCTCTTGAATGACCATTCCAGACAAGGGGCATATTCTGTTGGTTCTGATGCTCTGTCCACATTGTCAGCATCTTCTCCATTTTCTCAATAGCATCAGGCCGAGATCTTGCAGTTCTGGTAACACTGAGATTTGTTGTTGTCTGAGCGCTTTTCAGATGTTATCAAGATTGTCACGAATGGTTCTCACTGTAGAATCATGAAGTGCCATCTTTCTTTGAATATCAATGTTGCGATCACCTCCATCAAACCGATCTAAAAACTTTTAATTTCACCTCCAATGAATGAGACCTTCTTGACTTCTTCTTCATGTGATCATTATTTCCAATGCCACTTGTTACGCACTTTGCAGCCATAGTTTCAGTCACTGTGAGTGATTGACTCGCTCAGGATGATGTAGCGTGGCAAAAGCATCCCTGGTGATGAATGATTAGCTCAGAGTGACGTAGTGCAGTGGTTGCTGTTGTTGTTGTTGTATTAACACGTTTTCGCTACAGTGTGGATTTATCAGAACACACGTTATACGAGGGTCACCTGTACTAGTTTTACAAATAAATGTGTCATATGTTTTTCATGGGCCCCCTGGATTTTGGCCCTGGACAAGTGTCCTGTTGCTCCTTCTCTAAATCTGGCCTGTACTGGGAATGGAACTCCAAGGGAAAGACATCATTCAGCAAAGGCAACAGTGGGCGGAAGCACATACTCCAGGATCATGATATCCATGCATTAATATGGAAGTGAAAGACAAAGCAGACGAGCAACTACAGATAAATTGACTGTAAATTTCAACCTGGGGTACAAGCAGCCAGTTTCATCAAAAGCGGTCCTCCAAGGACTCCACAGAGTGCGATACCATTGTCAGGTTGCAGTGCCAAAACTGCTCCTCACACCTGGCAATGCACGTTTGTGAGTCCAGTGGTGCAAAGAGCACAGGCAATGTACTACCAGAGCAGTGGAGAAATGTGATATGGTCAGGATGAATCATCCTTCACCATGTTCTCAACAAACGTACAAGTGTACATGTGGCGCTAACCTAAAGAACTCTACAACCCTGACTGCATGGTTCCAACAGTGAAGGTTTTTTGGTGGTTCTGTAATATAAGGGTGCATTTTCCTGGCATGGCTTGGGTACAGTCATTCCCTTAGAGGGCAAGGTCAATGCCAATTGCTACTTAATGGTCCTGAGTGATCATCTTCACCCCATGTTGCAACATTTCTTTCCTGCTTGATTGGTGTCTTCCAGGATGACAATGCTCCAATCCACAGAGCATATGTCGTCGCCCAATGGTTTGATGAACATGACACTGGTGGTATCCGTTTGTCATGGCCTTCTCGTCACCAGATCTGAACCCAATTGAGCATTTATGGGATATTCTGGAACGATGCCTGAGACAGCATTTTCAACCTCCATCAAACAGGTTGTAGTTGATTGACTTTGTGATTAATTAATGGTGCTGCATCTGTCCTGCAGAATTCCAGACACTGGTGGACTCTATGCCACGGTGCATACAGGCCGTACTGGCCGCACGTGGTTGTCCATTCCATTCCATTCCCTTGGGACCACAAACTCTGTGCAGAGCGTTTGTGCTGCCTAAGCAGTCTCCTTGGCTATTGGGCACAATCCTGGACAGGTCGCCACTCTGCCACAGGATACCAGCAAGCTGGTACTCATTTTGCCAACCTTGGAAGATGACAGGCAGAGTCAACCCCACCTGGTATTAATTCAAACAGCCGAGTGGAATTTGAACTCAGAATCCTAGGAACCCAAGCCCACCACCCTTAATCATTAAACCAACACCAGGCATACGTGGTTGTCCAATGCCCTATTGAATGACTTTTATATTGGTTTTTCCAAAAAAAAAATTGTCCACTACCAGTATATAAATGTCAACCACAAGGGACTGGTGCCCCCTTAATGTCAAACCAAGTGGGGTTGGAAGTTTACCCCTTTCCTAAAGGTCATGAGTGAGCTAGTGGGAGTTATTAATAGATTCTTGTAGCAATCAATTCATTCTCCTGAGAATGAGTTTTGTTTTCAAAGAAATCCAAATACATAACACTGTTGCGGCCCGGGCGGTTAGGTTATAATTCCCCTGACCAATGTCGTGGACGGGCGGTAACACCGACCTGGCCGGATAGCTGAATGATTTCCCTTCGAGGTGAACAGCCGAGTTCCTTCGAGATTATAGCACAACGCGGACGGGGCGGCAAGAATGTCGTAGCAGACTGAGGCACATGGACGGAGGACAAGGGCTTATACGCGAACC
The DNA here is from genome assembly GCA_035128595.1 of Eptatretus atami. Classification (NCBI taxonomy): domain Eukaryota; kingdom Metazoa; phylum Chordata; class Myxini; order Myxiniformes; family Myxinidae; genus Eptatretus; species Eptatretus atami. Next base: position 124,989,565 of record CM068952.1, on the reverse strand, counting down.
CACACAAATAGACAACACAAGCAATTTAAATAAATACGGGGGTTTAATGAAAATAAATCAAACATTTACCATGGTAATAATTCAAAGTGTAACAATAAAACGTAAAGTAACCTAAATTCCTATTTGAGGGCCCCCACACACAGTTACAGAAACGGACAAGGGGAAAAGTTAAAACAAAGAGAAAATCCCTCCTTTATTCTGGCACTTAGCTTCGAATCCAGAAGTGATCTTTTTATGAGCTTTGTGGCTCGAACAAAGCCGAGAAAGCAGGGCTTCTGCCCGCTCAGAACATGCGGCTCTGCTGTTGTTGTTTTAAGGACGTGATTCCTGTTTATCGCCGATCTTGGGAATGCAAAAACATAGGAAAAGGTCACAGGGGGCAATCACGTACTGGGAGAAATTGGCCTGAATCCCTTCCTAATTAACACAGCACCGCCCCCTGTGGTGACACGTAACAACTTAAGCTGACAGTTTCCCGACTTAAGTTACATTGAGATGTCTTCTGCTCATCCTTGGGCCATGCTACTCTATACAATCCTAGCTTTGCTATGAAATTCCTCCATCTACCCCCACAATTGTAACAATACTACTGTCTTCATTGGTATTTTTGATACGCAACATCTGGGATGATATTTTGTGTCCTTACAATTTCATCCTTCTTATCCTTTGTGGTGTAACTGTCAGAGCACCGAGCTGACATCGCATAGCCATGCAAGGGATAAGATTCAATGTGGCTTGATTTCAATGTGGCCTGATTCACAAAAATCCTGCGTTACCACAACACCGTATTGTTGTGGCTTGGCAAACAGGGAATGATCTGATGAAGGAAGAAGCCTTATTGGAAGCGCTGGATTGTTACACTCGTGCAATCGAACTGGATCGCGGGAATGCGGTCTACTTTGCAACACGGTAGGTGTGAGCGGATACTTGACAGTTTGAAGAAATTTGTTTGTTGATCAACGTTGATATTCAAAAGAATGTGGTGATCATTGTTTAAACAAAATTATGCCATTTCAATTGTGAGGTCGTTAAACTACATTCTGTTTTACTGCAGGGCTGCAGCTAACAGCAAGCTTGGCAATTATGAAGCTACGGTATTAGATTGTGAAAAGGCTCTCGCCATCGACCCCCAATACAGCAAAGCTTATGGGCGTAAGGGGTAAGTGAAAACCCTCAGGAGTCTTCTGCATTGACCTTGTGTTCGTAACAACCCAATGTGAGCTGTTGCCCGAATCTCTCAGATTTTGCTGGAAAAAACATTATCTGGGGGTTTTCAGGTCTGCTGAGTTCAAAACTGCTGGTCATTCTTTTTTTTCTCTCTCTCTTTCTCTCCTATTTGACTCGTGACCTGGCAAAGGCCATGAGTGAAAAAGTGGCCTTGACTAGAAAAATCACCCTGGGCTCAACTTAGATGGTACAATTGTGTGCAGCATCTCGTTTGACTCATAATGAATAGGGCTGCCAAGGAAAAAATACACAGGAGCCCTAACTCACTTTTGCCAAGCTGTGATGAGTTTTATTTGAACTTCAGCTCAACCCTTTACCCTGTAGGGGATGCAGATCCTAAAATGTTTTGCTGTCAGAACCTTAGGGGCGAGTCTTCCAAATTTTGTGAAACATTTGGGTTTCAATCTCCCCACTGGTCATTACCCCCCTCTGAAATTTGAATTTTCGCTATTTTACTAAGCTTCGGTTAAACTAACTCATGTGGAGGAGGCTCCAAAAAAATCACTCAAATACATTTTTTGGAGAGATCTTGTGATCGCCACAAGAATCAAGCAAAATATTTTGGTATCTATGGATTTAGATTTTTATATGCCCGATATATATATCGGGGCGTATTATGTGATACCGGTCGTCCGTCTGTCCGTCTGTCTGTCTGTCTGTCCGTCCATCCGTTCCTGTCCGCACTCTAACTCCCAAAGTTTTCAACTTTCACGTTTCATATTTGTACATAGGTACAGACTGTGGAGGCGGTGTGTCGTGACATACGTTCGTCATCCAAAGTGGTTGCCATGGCAACCAGGATGCTGTTTTCCATGTAGTAGCACAATTCTGTATATACCTTCTTGTTCGGGCGGTATATTGTGCCACTTGAGCTCTTGTTGAAGTTGCATTTGTCATGCATTCCAGCATTGCTTATTGCCACTTTGGTGAGGGTTAAAGTACTGCTTTGTCTGGGGTTAGATCTAAAATAAAAAGTGACAGGGTGTACTTCCAGTGGCATTTGCTTAGAGCTGATGGATTATGAACTTGCATGTGGAGTTGAGGGGTTATGAACCTCTTAACAGCTGTATGAATGGGCAGAAAGACATGTAACCAGTGTGCAGGTAATTTTTGTCTCAAGAATAAGTTGAACAAGTATGGAGACGGCGATGGTTCACGAGCAATGTACACGGTTCGCCTTTTTATTTTTTTGACCTTCGAGGGGACGCCACGGGCAAACTGGCGGGAATCAGGAAAAACGTAAATGATGAAAGTTGTAGTACTCGAAGAGCACTACTTGCATACCAACTTTCATTCGAAACAGTTGAAAACCCTAGGAGCTCGATGCCCAATTTATTGATTTTTTTTGACATTTTCTAAGTTCGTGACCTTGTGACCTTGACCTTCGGACGAAAATGAAAAATCGAGCTCCGTGGGGCTATGCAGGTGCCATTGGCTTACCAAATACTGAAACCCCTGCCAGATTCGACAAACCCCCTCGGAGAAGATGTAACTTGAATCCGGCTACCCCCTAAAAACACATGTTTTTTTGGGCGTGGCTCCGCCCATAATGGGCGCAGCACGCCCATTCTCAGGAAAAACACAACCAGATCATGATACAAACTCGCACCCTAATTTTATCAAGATCGGATCAAAACCCACGGAGCTATGGCTCGGGACAGACAGACAGGACAGACACACACCCATAACGAATATAGTGGTCACTTACTGACTCTGAACCAATAAAACCACCCTCTCCTTAACACCAGGTATGATGATGCCCAAATCACACTGACTCCAGGGAAGCACACCATTTTGTAACCGATACCCCAGGCAAGATAAAGATCTCATCTACCAAAGTACAGAATTTCATGTGGTGACAGTGTTGAAAGAGTTAGTTGTCCAGAAGGGTCCAGCTCAGCTGCGTCTATAAGTTGGTGACTGGGTGAAGGTGTCTGTATAAACAATGATATGTTCGCTGGGCAAGTTGAGAACATCTCAGATGATGGAGCACAACTGAAGGTTATGCATCCTGCTGAACCGAACACCTCCAAGTGGCCCTTCCCCAAAGAGAGACTGTTCTATGAATGGAAGAACATCGTGAACATCTCACTCCCCGCTCCAGTTCACAGACGCAATAACTTAATATTTGATGATTGCTGAACTTTGTGATGTGCGGTTTCTATATTAGTTGTGAACCAACTGCATTATGCATGCAACTTTTACAATGTTTTAGGGACATTTCTTTTTTGTTAGTTACAGGGTGTTTCAAAAAGAGTGATGCAACTTTAAATGTCCATTACAAAGAAACAGAAACCTCAGGAACATGATCCAAACATTTCTTGAAAGCTTATGACATGCTCTTTTCTATCACCGATTGCTATTGCAGTAAGTCACTGCTAGAGTTAGTGAGAGCCCAAGGTCTGAAATTGGCATTTACATAAAATCCTTGTAATTGACTTTCTCGATGTGTGCAATTCAGACAGGCATTGATCCTGACTCCAAAGTTCTGTTCCAACGTTGCTGTAGGTCTCATGTGGCACTACCTGGAGGTAGTCTGACACCTCCTGCTTCAGATCATCCAGTGTGGCAGGGGCGGTTGGCATAGACAAAGCCCTTGGCAGTCCCCCAGAACCATTGGCCAGAGGGTTCAAGTCTGGGCTATGGGGTGTCAGTCATGAAGGGTACCCAGGCAACGAGACGGTTTCTGAAAAGCTGCCACAGGAAAGTTGATGTGTCACCAGCTGTATGCAGGGGTGCACCATCCTGCATCAACCAGGTCATGCCGAGCTGGTTTGGGGTGACCTTTTGGGCTGCTAGATCATTGTGGAACTTCTGGAGCACGGCCCGGTAGCGCTCACCATTCATCGTCACCGTCCTGCTGATGTCATTCTCAAACCAGTAAGTCCCTAGCATTCTCCATCTGGCATGAAGGTGCAGAAGCATGTGACCTTAGGCCCTTTCAGGTACCTCTCAGTGATCTCAGGTGGTTCTGCCCCCAGAAAATATTGTTGTGGTTGTTGATGGCACCGTTCAAGTGGAAATGGGCTTCATCACTGAACCAGATCAGGTTGATCCAGTTTGGGTACTGCTCCATCCTATCACTGAGCCAATTGCACATATTAAGTCTCCTCCTCATGTCATCTTGACTCAGTTTATGCCTAATATAGATGATGTATGGGAAAAGCTTCAGTTCCTTAGTGAGAATATGTCAGACTGATGTTTGTTTGATGCCTAGCTCCTGAGAGCACTGGCGGTGAGACTTTCTTGGGACTGTCCACTGCAGAATTCCGCACGGCGTCGATGTTGGCTTGGCTCTTGGTTGCTGATGCTGGCCTGCCACTGTTGCTCTTGCTCTGGTTGTACACTTTACCCTTTTGCTCAAAATGTTTCACAATACATTGAATGGCACAATTTGTGGGTTCATCACGTGTTCTGAGGTCGTATTCCTGGCAGAACCTCCGGCAGGTGTCTACATATTATTTAGTCTCATACCACAGAGCCACCCCTTTTGTCTTCTGCTTCACTGTCAATGGCATAGTTGAGCTATGGAGCTAAAAATCCCAGGAACAAATATCACGATAACACCACCAAAACCTGAAAAGGAAAACAGTATAGGTAAAAACAAAAGAAATGGCAGGAAGTCAAAGTTGTATCAATCTTTTTGAAACACCCTGGAAATACTTGTCATAACTAAGATTTTTCCTTTGATTCAAGTCGGAGTACCATGGTAATGTATTTTTTTGTGTTTTCTATCAGTTTGCCTGTTTTGAGTTTGTCCCTAATCAACAAAATTCCCCTTTTCAGGTTGAGTTGATGTGGGAATGACCCGAAGGTGTACATGTATAGTGTATACATATGTATATATGTATATTATATATATATATATATATATATATATATATATATATCAAACAGTGAATCAATACGCAATATATACGAGGTCCGTCTAAAAAGTAACAGGACTGAGCCTGCTGTGTGCTGCACTGACACAACTTGAATGAACGGGTTGCGTCACAGTCTTTTGCAACATTCCAGAAATATATATGATTGTGATGGTTGACTGCGCTCATTGTGTGAATTTTTACAGTCGTGTTACAGGTTGTCTAGTCTGAGTCGGCGCGCTATGAGTCGTGAGCAGAGAGCCAATCTGAAGTTTTCTTGCCAAGCCTGGCCAAAACACCTTCCGAATCCTTCGCAATTCTGCCACAAGTCTATATGGAAGAAACGATGTTATGTACACGTGCATTTGAATGGCACGAGGTTCAAAGAGGGACGGGAGGAGGTTGAAGACTATCCACGGTTTGGAAGACCTTCAACGAGCAAAATGTGGACAACATCGAGCGTGTGAAGCAGATTGTGCGTGCAGATTGTCGACTCACGGTGCGGATGATTGAGGAGGAGCTTTCCATCAACAAGGACACTGTCTGGAGCATCATCACTGAAAATCTCGAAATGCGCAAGTGTGCGCAAAGATGGTCCCCAAGCTGTTGTCCGAGGACCAGAAACAGCAAAGAGTCACTGTCTGTCAAGACATTATCGAGCGCCCCAAGGACGATCCAGACCTGCTCGGGAGAGTCTTACTGGCGATGAATCGTGGATATTCGAATACGATCCCGAGACCAAATGGCAGAGTTGTCAGTGGAAAAGTCCCGCATCGCCAAGACCAAAGAAAGCAAGGATGTCGAAGTCGAAGGTCAAGGGTGATGCTCATCGCGATTTTTGACATCAAGGGCATCGTCCACTTCGAGTTTCTACCACAGGGTCAAACAGTGAATCAATACGTGTAAAAAGAGATCCTCCAGCGCCTCATGAGATCAGTCCGGGACAAGAGGAGGGATCTGTGGGAGAACAACGCCTGGGTGCTCCACCATGACAATACCCCTGCTCACAGTGCCCTGAGCATCCGACAGTTTCTGGCGGAGAGGAACATGCCAACTCTGGAGCAACCCCCGTATTCGCCAGACTTGGCCACTTGTGATTTTTTTCCTATTTGCCAAGCTCAAGGGGTGATCAAGGGGACCCGATTTCCTGATGTGGAGGCTCTCAAAAGGGTCGTGACGACGGAGCTCCGGAGGATTCCAGAAGAAGCCTTCCGGGGGTGCATCGAAGCATGGAAGAAGAGGATGGACAAGTGTGTGAGACTGGAGGGAAACTATTTTGAAGGGGACAAGCTGTGATTTCAATATATTTTTTGGAATAAAATTTCTGTGGTCAGTCCCGTTACTTTTTAGACGGACCTCATACATATATATATATATATATATATATATATATATATTGTTACGGATCTGGAAACCATTTGCATTCAACATACAGATGTCCCAAAAGTCAGCTATGTCGTTAAGTATGTGTGTCATCAGATCCCTTTCCTTTTGTCTGGTGGGAGAATCAAAGGCGTGCATTGCGATTTATTTTTAGTTAGGTTATTAAATCTTTACATCCAACGAACCCTCCAACGAAACAACCAACAACCATTCCATTCCCCATCACGATCCACAACCCACCCACTGTCTACAAGCACTCTGACTTGCCAAGGCAGGGGTCTTGCAGCCGTTCCTTGCTGCTTCTACCAACGTTCCTTCCACAAACATTGTAACTCTTGCACGACGGCCTGTGCAACATTGATACTGTTACTCGTCAAGTAAGAAATAGACCCTATGCTACGCGGTTGAGATATTGGCGACCACGGTCGGTTAATCGACCCGCCGGCTCGCGGAGTTATCCGAGCGACGGCCCACAATTCCGGGGAGATTGGTGGGAGACGACGTAGCTTTCCCCACCTCGTGGTCATTCTCGCCGCCGGCCCCCGGTCCACAACAATATATATAATATATATATTGGTAGTTCAAGCCTGAGTGTCGTTGAGGAATGTGGAGTAATCTTATTCCTCAAATGATGTGCAATTTATTTTCATAAATGTTTTGTGCCAAATGAAGTGTTTGAATTGAAAAGACTTTTTCAAGGTTCTTGTGCATTTCCTTGTTAATTAAAAAATGAGAGAATGTATACCTTGTGGCTTCAAATTGCATTCTAAATTGCACTTGGAATGAATGCATGTACAACTTCAATGTCAAAGGCCTGATGATAGTGCAGTAGCTGAAAAATGTGATAACTTAGCAGTTATTTAGTTACCTCCACCGCCAAAGGTGGACAGAGGTTATGTTTTCACCTGTTTGTCTGTCTGTGAGCAGGATATCTCAAAAAGTTATGGATGGATTCGGCCAAAACTTGGTGGACATGTTGGGTATGTGACAAGGACAAATTGATGAGATTTTGGTGAAGATGTAGATCTGGATCGGAGAATTTTTTTTTCTTTTTTCAAGTGATTCTTCACCATTGAGATTTTGGGCCAAACCGATATTTATCACGAAAAGTTATGGACGGATTCGGCCAAAACTTGGTTGACAGGTTGGGTGTGTGACGAAAAATTGATTTGATTTTGGTTAAGGTCGGGATGCAGATCCAACCTATCAGCGAGATTAAAAATGTAAATTATTCAGCCTGGTGGTGGTGGTGGTGGTGTGCGCTCTACGGAGTTTCATTCTAGTTAAGCATTTGTGTTTGATTGTTCGTAAGAGCTTAAACATTTATTACTTCAGATTACATTGCCTTTTATGATGTTCTCTTTTTGAGCCCCGCTTATATTAGGAGTGTCTATCTGTGTTCTGAAAGCTCGAGCACGTTATTAAAATGATGATGGTGTGTTTAGGGGGCTTAGGACTAACGCTGGTTGTCGGTGCATGGGTGACAGGCTTGCACTCACAAACCTGGGGAAGCTACGGGAGGCAAGCGATAGCTATCGACAAGCGTTGGAGCTTGATCCAGAGAACGAAAGCTTCCGGATCACCTTGGAGCTGATGGAGCAGAGAGTCCGTAGCAAGCCAAGCCCGGTAAAGAGTGCCTTTAAACATCAAACATCCTAAAGCCATATATCGATTGCAATTCAACATTTTGTGCTGTTCATTCTGTGAAATCATTTCATTCCCATATTGTATCCGTCTCAACAGAAATGTTCTTAGGTACTAAATGCCCATATGTGATTGTAACATATATAACTTCACTCACTGGTTGTGTGTGAATGGACAGACTGGTTATGCTGTACTCAGTAGCCAGATATCCTTCAGACCTTCCCATGTTTTAGCACAATGTATTTCGTATTTAATATCAAGTAGCCGCCAGCGCTGACAGCAACCGCCCACGCTGTTACTACCGTCCTTACTAAGGAGTGTTAAAATAGTGACCGGAACCATCTTTCATACTCGATGTTCGGATTGCTGGTCTTACTTTTTGCGTCACGCAAACTAAGACACCGGACTAGCTTTAACTTCTCTTTCTCACATGCACCATACACTCATTCTCCTCACTTTCACTCCATGTCTTTTTATTCCTTCTCTGTCCTTTAATTTTATTCTATTTTTCCTTTTCTTCACTTCTCCATCTCTTCAGTACTTTTTTTGTTTCATTTAAAGCCTAGCATCGATGAGGACTATACAGTCCGTGACTGGAGCGTTTAACGTAAAAATAAATAAATATGTTCGACCTCTTAACCTCCCATTATACAAAACAAAGATGGGATACCTGATAAAGTACAACCTCTTAGTTTGATTTGAGGATATCATATGCTCGACACGTTTTCTTGAGTGTGGGGGGGGGGGGAACAAATCCAACTGGAAGGGTACTCTGTCGAGCGCATACCTCCGCCAGGCTGAACAGTAAGTTTTGTATCCCACTGATAGTTCTGTGGATCTGACATGAGATCTGGATCCGGACCTGAACCAAAATTGAATCGACTCGTTCTTGTTACCTAACCAATTCTTCCACGAAGTTTTGTCATAACTTGTCCACAACTATTTAAAATACCATGATATATATATATATATCGCTTTTGGCTCCATTTCCCGTTGGTGAAGAATCGCTGAAAAAAAAACTATCATATCCGGATCAGGATTCGGATCTTCACCAAAATCGAATTGATTCGTCCTTGTCACACACCCAACCGGTCCACCAAGTTTCAGCCGAATCTTTCCATAACCTTTTGAAATATCATGATATGTATAGTTTTTGGCCCGATCTCTCAATGGTGAAGAATCACTTTAAAAATTCTAGTATCCGGATCTGGATCTTCACCAAAATATAATCATTTCGTCCTTGTTACACACACACAACCTCTTCACCCAATTTTGTCCGAATCTGCATACAACTTTTTGAGATATCCTGCACACAAACAGACGGGTGAAAACATAACCTCCATCCACTTTCGGTGGCGGAGGTAAAAAGGTAATTTATGCAAGTGCAAATCCTATCTGTAAACGTGTATTATGAAGAGCAAAGGAAAACAGCAACCAATCTGGCACTGCAGCCGACAAAAATAGAACAACGGTTTTCGAATGTAACGAAGAACACAGTTGGAAGTTCATATGACATATTTGATTACATATTTATTACATGTCCATCCCATATTATTCCTCGAATCATCTCGCTATTAGTTCCTGCATGAATGTAAACGATAAAAAATAATTCCATCTCAAACTTGGTACCGACATGGATAAATCATCGATTAACTAGCGTTAATATCACTTCAGCGATGTCTCAGCTATATTGTGACTAGCAGTACTAACCACGAAGCTGACAGCAAGTAGCGATCAGGCCTACCCTCACCTGTACGGGTATGTAATGACTAGACAGAGATGTATACCAATGATAACATTGGTTTCTGAGATCGAGAATAACCGGAACTAGAAGACGGTCCCCAACAACAATTTACAGGGAAATGGTTTCCTCCTTTTACTACGAACAAGCACTATTACGAAGTATCAGCAATTTACACTGGTATGTGGCCTGGACAGTACCACCTCAATCTCTGGGATACATCAACACCTGCTCGATCTGGTGTTCCGTTACTGACTAAATAATTTATATCTAATCAGGAAACAATCTCCCCATTATGTATCATTTGAGAATACAACTCTTTAATAACTTTTGTCACCTTATCACTGAAACACCACGGTCAACCCGTTTAGTGCATATCTGTCTTAACTCCACCGGTCGGCCCAGAGCAGTCAAAAATAATTCCACCATTCCACCCCAGTAATGCACTCCATACTCATGAGTACGTACTCGTTATTAATGTCAGACTAATACAGTTTGTCTTACAGAAGTTCTTCTATTATATCATCACATCACAAAAGTAGCTACAATAGTTTTAATACGGAATGCTGCAAAACACAGCAAGGCCCAAAAACATCAAACTAATTCTATTGTACATTAACATAATGCCAACTGTTAACACATGACAGGAAGTAAAGAAACAATACTTTAGCGAACTTCAGTCGTTAGCTACAATGTATGGCAATGGATTTCTTCACCATCGAGTTGTGAACTCTCCATGGCCGCTTGCAGCCGCACGGGTCAACAACTTCCTGACATAATATCCGTGTCGGTAACTCTTACAGCTCCATTGATACAAGAGTGGTTTCCCCTGAAACAGGATTTCTGACCTGGTCACATATGTATCTGTTAACGGCAAAGAGGACAGTTGGAAGAGCATCACAAATTCACTTTTGTGAAAGAAAACTAAATCTATACTTGGGAAAACAAAAGCAGCTTGTGCTCGGTTTTGAAGTTTCGCAGCCCCTTGTAGCATCCCAGTTTTCTCCCTGGCAATGGGGATAGCCATGTGCACTTGCTGTAGTCTATTTAAATTTGCTGTAGTCTATTGATGTGAGGATGGTCACAAAGAAGTGGAAGGAAAACATTTGGGAATTTGCATACTTGGGTGCGTGCATGCATGTGTTGTTTTGTGAGAGATGAGTTGTTATAACATTTGAACAGAACAGATGTTTTAACGAATTAATTTATCATTCGTTGGACCGTCGAGGGCCAAGTGGAATGTTGGCCCATGCATTCTTCTGATGTATTAAGTCGTGAAAGTGTGATCGTGTGTTTAAATTGAAAATAATTTATTCAAATGATGTACGAAAAATGTCAGCAAAGCATTTAACGAGATTCCATGGACATTCAGCTGAACAGATTGGTTCTGCAGACCGCTCATGTTGAAACGAATGTGCATATAACAGGGCAGGTATCACAAAATGTCGCTTTTGAGTGATTTTCAATCGCATTGCGAATCATTTTTCTGCTGGAGTAATGGTCGAAAGCATCATGTTTATGTTTATTGTCAGTGGGACTTGCATGGTATTTCAACATGGTGATAGGTTATCTTAAAACATATTAAACCAGACTCTCTTTAAATGACTTTGCACTAAGAATATCTTGAAGATGTAGTACTTCCACGAGAAAGTCAATCAACTCACACCTGTTTGATGGAGGTGGAAAACGCTTTCTCAGGCGTCATTCCAAAATCTATATATATTACTAAAACTCTCATCTTGTATGTATGTATGTTCCCGAAATACAGCCAAAACGGTACACGATAGCGCAAAAATTTCCGGCCCACCTTACTCATCATTCTCCTGCAGTGTGCAGTATCAAGTTTCGTTAAAATCGGGCAACGAAAAAATTATTCAAAAATCAATTCCCGATTCAGTCAAGTACTCTTCGGAATTATTTGATCAATGCAAACAACCTCAGCGGTATAGTTCGCTGGAGCTATCTTTTTCATTGAAATCATTTTTTTATCAACCGCTGTCACAACGGGAACCCAACAGGTTCATTGGCCATCTAGTATCCCATAAATGCTCAAATGGGTTCACATCTGGTGACTGAGAAGGTCATGACATATTGATAGCACCAGTGTCATGCTCATCAAACCACTGGGTGACCACACAAGCTCTGTGGATGAAGGCATTGCAATCCTGGAAGACACCCCTCCAGGCAGGAAAGAAATGCTGCAACATGGGGTGAAGATGATCACTCGGTAGCATTAAGTAGCGATTCGCCTGGCATTGGCTGAGTGGTTAGAGTGGTGGCTTGGGATCCTAGGGTCCTGAGTTCGAGCCCTGTTTCCCACTGAATTAACACCAGGGGTGTTGACTCAGCCTGTCATCCTTCCGAGGTCGGCGAAATGAACATCATTGTGGCCACGCCCCTATCCAATGATGCAACCAGCAGCCAAAAAAGCAGCACATGAAGGAGTAGTGATTGGCATTGACCTTGCCTTCTAAGGAAATGACTACACCAAAACCATGCCAGGAAAATGCACTCCACAACATTACAGAACCACCAGAACCCTTCACTGTCGGAAATATACACTCAGGGTTGCAGAGGTCTTTAGCTTGGCACCACACGTGCACTCATCCGTTTGTCAAGAACATGGTGAAGGATGATTAATCTGACCATAATGATATTTCTCCACTGCTCGATAGTCCATTGCCTGTGCTCTTTGCATCACTGGATTCACAAACGTGCATTGGGCAGTGTGATGAGCTGTTTGTGCGCTGCAACCCAAGTATGGTATCCTACTTTGTCGCATTTTCGGTGGACTGTTTTTGATGAAACTGGCTGCTCACACCCCAGAATGAAATATACATTCAATTGATCTCCAGTTGCTTTGCCTTGCACTTCAAATTAATGCACAAATCTCACGATCTTGGAGTATGCTTTTCTGCCAACTGTTGCCCTTTGCTCACAATATCTTTCCCTCAGAGTTCCATGCCAACATCACTTTGGACACCGTTGCTCGTGAAACATCAGCAAGTTGAGCTGTGTTTGTCACTTAAGCTCCTTCCAACCGCACCCCAACAATCACTCCTCTTTCAAAGTCATTGAGGTCTCCTCTTGCAGCCATTATTACAGGCAACCAGGCCTGTGCAGCAGTTTTATACATGACCCGAAGCATGCTGAGAAGTTATTTGTTTAATTAACATGTGGGCCACACCTATGTGGGAGCTGTTGCTTTTAATATACTTCCAAGGTGTCCCTCATTTACCCAGGTGTTTCCATTTTTCTTGGTGTGTGTGTGTGTGTGTGTGTGTGTGTGTGTCCTTCATTAACTAGATTTCTTCTACATGAATACTCTATAATCATTCTGGATAATGTGGGTTTAATACTTTAATCCTGGCTGTTATGGTTATTTATCATTTTACTTATTTCAGCAAAGCAGTCCTGTTCTCCAATCATGGTATTCAAAATCTGTCAGGAGAACAGGCAGCCTCTTATGCAACATGGGATGTCTTGATGGATGATATGCACAGGTTAATATATATGAAATGGTATTTGTGCAAGGCCAGTGAGGGCTGCCCCAAGCTCTGTGGCCCACAATGTACTCAACTCTTAAAAGACCTTGGAAATTGTTAACGTGTGTTGAAATACGACAGAACATTAAGGCAATGACTGGAGTAGATCAGGCCTTTTCCGCATGATGTTTGCTCGTTTCACACAAAAACTGCAACAATATTGCCTTTTCACATTGGTGTGTGAATGATATGCCCACCAAGTTGTTTTGGTATCGTTTTTAAAACAATCGATTGGTAACATCATTGACTATTAAAATTGACAACAAAACATGAAATTACTGTTCTAGCGAGGAACTGGATGAACAAAATACCAGAATACCTTGCGAACACTGCACTTGCATGCAAGTGACTTATTGATGCTGAAGTGACTTGTTCTGTCCATGTCACCATGACTGGCTGAGCCATAAGGTGGGGGGAGTGTATGATTTGACGGAAGTCAGTCGACAAAATGAGACAAATTCGGATTTTACTTTTGTTGCATTTAATTACATCATCAAGAGGTTTGATATTTAAATTGAATACCAGAGTCCAATTCCACACCTACCTGTCAAAAACCGAATCTATGAAATAATCCTTCATGCCCTTAAAGCAAAGTGTGCTGATCAATTAAAAATAGAATCAATCATAGTTAGCATTCTGAACATAACTTAGTAGATCTGAAATCATGTATATAATAAAACATACAGATAACACCTTAACTAATGAGAAAATGGATGCAATATTTTTGGTGATGGTGAGAAAGGCCCAAGCATGCATTAAATGAACATTGGCCTGTAGTATAGTGAAACCAGAGTTGTGGAAATGATACACAGAAAAAGATCTGATGCTCTAATGTTTATTAAAAAAGTTCACCTAACAAGATCAAATGAGCTAAGATCCTCATCCTCTTAACGATGACGTCATAAAAACGAATATGACGTCATTGTGATGTATCAGGTTTGCGATAAATTTAATCTGTGCTAATGCCCGCTTGATTCCCGCAAACAAAATTCAAACAGCTTGCCTAGTTTCGGAGATAATGGTATAGGCGATTTCCATTAGCGGCGATATTATGACGTCAACTTTTTTTCTAGGAAGAATTTCCAAAATCGGAGATGGTTACTGCCTACGCGTGGGCTTTCTGCATATACATGGCAAGTTTCACGAAGATCCGATGAAAACTCTGGGTTGTGAAACAAAAAATGTCAAAAAATAGGAATGACGTCATAAAAATTGATATAACGTCATAGTGATGTATCATATGTGCGGTAATTCATCTCTGCTAATGCCCTGTTAATCCCGCAAACAGAATTCAAAAAGCTTGCCTAGTCTCGGAGATAATTTTTTAGGCGATTTCCATTAGCGGAGATATTTTGACATCATAACTTTTTTTTTCAGGAGGAATTTCCAAAATCGGAGATGGTTACTGTCTGCGCAGGGTATTTTTACATATATATGCAAGTTTCAGGAAGTTTCAATGAAAACTGTAGGCTGTGAAACAAAAAAGTCCACAAGAAGAAGATGAAGAACAACAATGTGAGTAAGACTTAGAGATCCTCCACGAGGATCTAAAAATACAAATTATAGAAAGGTATCTGCAAGTTCATGTTTGTGTCTCGAATACTCGATTGATTGCTTTGTGCAGGATGAGGGATGCTATGGCAAAGAGTCCAGACAGCCTAAAGTTAGGATTGTTTTCCAGAAAATAGGAAATGTCATTGATGAAGATTAGGAACATACAGTGCCGCGGAACGCCAGCCTCGACAGGGAGAGGAATGAGAAGATCCAGTTTACAGTTATGTGCTGACTACGACAGTGGAGGGAATCGGTAAGGAATGAAAGGAGGTGGCCTTGGGTGCCATAGGTTGATAATTTCAAGAGCAAGGCAAAGTGGCAGACTGGGAATTGCTCAATATATGTCCCTGATCTCTCCTGAGATTCAGGACCTCCACCCATTGTTGAAATAATCATACGAACAGCATGTACAGGGAACAGTAACTGAGTTAGAAACCAAATGTTTGGTCTGAGGTCAGGACTTTGGTGCAAAGGAATGATTTAATGTCAACTGCAATGATTGATTCTATGACTTTGCTTCAAATTGGAAATCATTGAACAGAGCAGAAAGAGGATATGTAAGAGTTGCAGGTGTTCAGGATGTGGGCGCTGATGACATCCAGGTCCATTAACATAATCCTTATTGCGAGTTTCCAGAAACTTCACCTTCTGAGGTGAGAAAGTGTGTCCTGAAGTAGTTGGGTGTGAGTGGGTAGGTTAGGGACGGAGAGTAAGGGTTTTGCTATGTGAGACTTGGAAGCAAACAATTGAGACATTCGGCATTCACATGAGAACAGTTGGCTGTGGTGCCATTTGAAGTGAGGGAGGTTATGGAGGAGAAGCATTCCCCAGAGACAGACTTAATTATTTGCCACCAGGAACTTGATTGAATCCAATTTTGTTTTTGGTTGCAGTGTGTTGTGACTGTTGGGTGTTTGTACTCCACACAAATGTGAGATGCCACTCTTCTTCACATTAAAGCAAATATTTATGAAACTAGCAAGGGCTACGCGACACTGCCGGTCAGAGGGGTGGGGGTGGGGGCGCTACCCCGCTGGGTGAACTTTTCCCACCATTGGTGTCGGGATGTGTTGGACATTGAAAAGCTCTGGAATTATTGGCTTCCTGGTGGTTACCTTTTGCTTGCAGGCCAGAGACAGCACTGCCTGACCTCACATCCCAATATACACTTTATGGTGGCCTCAAAACGGACATTAAGACCAACTTGTGGAAGTTTAAAACCTTGCTCAGATTCTGAAGTACCTTCACCCAACATTTGGGGCCTCTTGGTGATACAATTCAGTCATGAAAGAATAACATACAAATGTACAAATGCACAACAGACACACAAATACTTGAAGATATTAATAAGAAATGATTTTTAAATTTTTTATGGCTGTTCTGTTTTCATTGATTAAATATTACATTTCCATTTAATATTGGTCCCTACCTTGTTTGTCCTCTTCGTCTTTGTCTCTTCTTTATTGCTTCATCTGTCCAAAAATATCATAATTTGGTTAGCCCAGAGTGAGAAAAATTCAAGGTATTCTACTTGTCTATTTTGCAAAACAAATTGCTCAGGGGAGAAATCGCAAAGGAAGCATTCTTCTAAAAAAAACTTTTTTCATTTTTCTGGCCCTTGTCAAACATCAAAGGCCTGACTCACTTAAAGGTAACAAATGATGCCTTTCAGCAAAAAAATTAAAAATAAAAAATTTCTTACAAAACCACATTCCTGGAAATGACCTATGATGGTGACCTCTTTTGAAGATATCGTTCTTTTATTTTGTTCTTTTATTCTTTCTTCTTTCTTTTATTTTGCTCTTCTTTCTTGAAGTTCTTTTATTTTGCTGTTCTTAGGGTCCAGTAAATTATGGTCAAAAGAAAAATTTGACATTTGTTTCTCATTTTGATTTTTCAGTTCTCACTTGTCAGCTGATGAGAGCGTTGGGTGCTCTTCTTTCTCAGGCCTAAAAAGGACTTTGGTTGCCATAACCCAACAGATCCTTTAAAGACAGCTTGACTGTAGCCGTTTTCAAAGAAAATTGATTGTTCTACACAAACTTTTTATAAAATGCAACCTTCCAAATACATTTTGTGATCGATCTATTTGGCATTTGGGAAAGGTTGTTTGATTTTCTGCAACAACTACTACTACTACTACACCACACTCTGTGTTGCAGAGCATTGGTTCCGCTGAAGCAGTCATACTGGGCAGTTTCTCAGCCCTCTCCCAGCAGTAGTTCGGGCAGGAATTTGTAATTTGTTCAGAGTGCCAACGACTGCTCATTTACTCTTTACAAAGGACACCATGGGGTCATGAATGTCAACAATCGAATGCCAGCAGATGGGACACCCTTTTAACGTCCATCTGAGGGACGGCACACACATTGATACACACACCCAGCCCGTGAAACAACAGGATGACAGTTTATCGCTGAGTTGGGATTCAAACCCATGCTAGACAGCGTAAAGGTGAGTGTGCGTACCTCTAGAGTCCAGAGTCTAGGCCATCCTGTAACATCTAATTAAGGTGCCTCCATACAGACAAGGGGAAAATGAACCAAAGAAAAATCCCTCCTTTGTCCTAGCACTTAACTTGGTCCAGATGGTCCTTATGGAACGTGGAATTGAGACGCTTCATAGACGCGCCCAACAAAATGGCGCCAAGCCGCCTTCTCATTGCGGGAAGAACATACGTCAGGCAATTCTTGAGCGGTAATTAACACCAAGACTCAGAGACTCCGTGCAGCTTCTTTTCATGAGCGAATATGCCGACTGTTCCTCCTTGTACCTGGTCGAGTCACAACGATGGCCCACACGACGGGAAAATTTCTGAGGCCCCGTGAGGAGGGCACAAGGCATGCTCTCCTTACTTCCTCAGAAACATACACCTTCATGGCTCAGACGTACCGTCAATGACTAACGTCCTGCTCAGCATGCGAGCCATTCACACAACGTATATATGTGTTTATATACATATATATATGTATGTACACACATGCACACGATATCACTATACTGTATGACTATATATTTCAATGTCTTTTCCACATTCCCTACAGTCTGGGAGCATGCCTGGTGGATTTGACTTGGCTGGTATCCTCAACAACCCTAGCTTCATGAACATGGTAAGTTTTTCTGTGCTTTAAAGTTTGTTTGTTTTTCTCTTTGTTGGAATATTACCCATTGACATTGACAATCACGATGTAACATATTTGTCAAGGCAGGATTATGATGGCTGTGTCTCTGACAGGCCACAAGTTTGATGCAAAATCCAGAAATCCAACGGCTGTAAGGCTCTCGCTCTAACATGACACACATTCGTTGTTATCACTCATGCAGCAACCATCTCCACTCCCTTCAGCAATATGTGCTACCACTATCATAATCCCCAGGATGCCTCACCATCTTAACTATCACTATAGAAATCTGATTGTAACTGGCACTTTATTTTACCACACTATCATTATTAATTCCAAAAAAATGCCACACACAGGAATGTTGTTTGCAATATGTGTGAAAAATCAAAGATTGTTTGCTTGTTTACAGGATGGCAGGGATGATGTCTGGAGGGTTTTCAGGTGGAGTGTCAGGTCTGGGAACCACAGACATGGGAGGCCTTATCGAAGCGTAAGAAAACTGGATCGTATTCTTAGCATCCTCTCTCTCACACACACACACACACCAACACACACACACACACACACACACACACACACACAACACACACACACACACACACACACACACACACAATTCCCTGCTCCCAACTCTCCTCCTCTCAACACCAATTGATTGATTCACTATTGTAGTCCTGAATACAGTCAGCCTGCCTGGCCATGCATTTTGAAATCTTTGAGATGGAATGTGACCACTATACTGTCTCATAACCATCACCATCATCCTTGTCGACTGCAGTGGCCAGCAACTTGCCCAACAGATGCAGCAACATAATCCAGAGCTGATTGAGCAGCTGAGGAATCAGATCCGCAGCCGCCCACCCCAGTGCCAGCTTCGAAGAGGCCGCCTCAGCCTCCAAGGTCTGTGCATGGAAATGCCAAAAGTGTTTTTTGGGGTTTGGTTTCCCGGCCGCCATGATCTCTCGCCCTTTATCTTCAAAACCATTTTGCTATCGTTCCATTAAAACTCTCAACGTTTTAAATTTGATATACTTGGCCTTTAAAAAAAAACAAAATTGGCTCTTCTCTCTGCCCTGAAAAATTGTTTTGAGCCTCATGGTTAATTGCTGTATTTTTAATATTTTTTTGACATTCAGAGTCAAGGTTTCGTGGAACAACTAGAATACAGAATGGATCAGAATACAACATAACAAAAGGAACAGCAGAAAGAGAAGGGGGAAATACCAACAGCAGGGTTAAGGGAGAAAATAGACAGATACTTACAAACAAGGGATGTGGTTAACGATGAGGGGGAGAGGAGAATGCAAAGGGTGGACAAGGTGGATACAGAAGCAATATTTGTGGGGGTGGGGGGGAGTGGGAGTTAACGAGGTTAGAAAAGATCATGGTTTTTGATTTGGGACAATCTCAAATGGTGGTGAACAGCTGTCTTGAAGACCTGGAAGGAAGAATGAGATTGAAGAGGATGTGGAAGTTCATTCCACCAGCAGGTAAAAGAGGAACAATGATTGAAGGTGAGCAGTGATCCTACATTTACATAGTTTTACCAGAAGAGGGTTCATGGTGGACTGCATGTGTCTGGCACATACCTGGGTGGGGGGGGGACAAAGCAGGGAAAGGGCAGAGGGTGAAAAACCAGAAAGGAGGTGCTAAAAGACAGAGACACCAACCTGTCTGCAATGACAAAGTGATAGGCCCATAGACTCGGCTTCGTCGTGGGAAGAGGTGAGGCAGGGGAGCCAGCCCAATGGGAGAGCAGTACTCCACTGCAGATGAAAGCCTTGGAGGTGGATAGGAGTTCAGGTGTATGAAGGAAGGACTTTGTTGGTTAATAATGTTTTAAGGAACCATTTTTTGCATAATTATTGCAATTGGTACAACATTGTGTAATCCCCTTGCCTGAATTTCTCTGCATACTTCTTGTCATGCTCACGTGATATGATATTTTATTCCACTGTATGCAGTGCCTTCAGAAAGTATTCACTCCCCTTGACTTTTTCACATTTTGTTGTGTTACAGCCTGAATTTAAAATTGATTAAAATCAAAATTTTTGTCACCAGTCGACACAAAATACCCCATAATGACAAAATGAAAACATGTTTTGAGAATTTTTTTTCAAATTTATTGAAAATGAAATACAGAAATATCTAATTTACATAAGTATTCAACCCCCTGAATCAATACTTTGTCGAAGCACCTTTGGCAACGATTACAGCTTTCACTCTTCTTGGGTATGTCTGTATCAGCTTTGCACATCTGGATTTAGGGATTTTCTCCCATTCTTCCTTGCAGATTTTCTCAAACTCAGTCAAGTTGGATGGGGATCGTCTGTGAACAGCATTTTTCAAGTCTTTCCACAGACTCTCAATGGGATTCAAGTCTGGACTTTGGAAGGGGCCATTCAAGGACTTTCATGTTCTTGTTCTGAAGCCATTCCAGTGTTGCTTTGGCTGTATGCTTGGGGTCATTGTCCTGTTGGAATGTAAATCTTCACCGCAGTCTCGTCTTTTGCACTCTGAAGCAGGTTCTACTCAAAGATTTGCCTGTATTTGGCTCCATTCATTGTTCCCTCTATCCTACATGTCCCCCAGTCCTTGGAACTGAAAAGCATCCCCATAGCATGATGCTGCCACCACCATGCTTCACAGTAGGGATGGTGTTAGATGTGTGATGAGCTGTGCTTGGTTTCTACCAGACGTTGTGCTTTGCATTCCGGCCAAAGAGTTACATTTTTGTCTCGTCAGACCACAGAATCTTTTGCCTCATGCTCTCAAGAGTCTTTCCCGTACCTTTTTGCAAACTCCAGGTGTGCTGTCATTTGCCTTTTTCTCAGGAGTGGCTTCCTTCTGGCCACTCTACCATAAAGCCTACATTTGTGAAGGGCTGCAACGACTGTTGTCCTTCTGGGAGGTTCTCCCATCTCAGCCAAGGAACTCTGTAGTTCTGTCAGAGTGGTCATTCGGTTCTTGGTCACCTCCCTGAATAAGGTCCTTCTTGCCCGGTTGCTCAGTTTGGTTGGACGGCCAGCTCTAGGAAGAGTCTGGGTAGTTCCATATTATTTCCATTTCCTAATGCTGGAGCTCACTGTGCTCTTGGGAACTTTCAACACTCTAGAAAATGTTTTATAACCTTCTCTAGATCTAAGCCTCCTCACAATTCTATCTCGGAGTTCTAGACAGTTCCTTGGACTTCATGGTAGATTTTCTGCTCTGACATGCACTGTCAACTGTGGGACCTTATACAGAAAGGTGTGTTTCTAAATCATATCCAATCAATTGAACTGGCCACAGGTAAGTTGTGGAGACATCTCAAGGATGATCAAAGGAAATTGGATGCACCTGAGCTCAATTTGAGTGCACAGCAAAAAGGGTTGAATACTTATTGATGCTAGCAAGACATTCCAGCTTTTCATTTTTAATTCATTTGTAAAAAAATTCTAAAAATAAGAATTCCACTTTGACATTATGGGGTATTTTGTGTAGATCAGTGACACTTTTTTTTTCTCATTTAATCCATTTTAAATTCAGTCTGTCACACAACATAATGTGACAAAAGTCAAGGGCTGTGAATACTTTCTGAGGTCACTGTTGTTGATCATTTTTCTCTGTTGTTACCTTGCAGCTTGTGAAGACATTGGCCATTCCACTTGTCGATGAGTGAACTCTTTCAATGATGACTACCCTGATTTGTGTGGCCCGAAGTGTTCTGCTTTCGAACATATTCTTGCTCAGAATGTAATCTTGTCCCATGTCCATAAGCTGAGAGAACTTATTTCTTACATGTTTATATGACTGGCAGCCCTATAGCAGTGTAAGGGGCAGCTCAGTTGAAAGGGAATTGGAAGATAACTTTGGGCACTTTTCCTCATGTCGCTGCTCCATAATTATCTCAGTGTGTGCAATGATGTTATTTAAACTCCGAGGCTTCATCAAGCATTAAAGCCGCAACGACACATTGGATAACCTCATCTGTTCAGATGACAAAGAAAGCATCTGTGAGGTGCATTCAAATATGAAGGTCTCCTCGTTTATTTCAACAAGCATTCATGAGTTACAAAAATTACACGAACTTCACTTCTCAACATCATCTCTGATACCTGTCCGTCTGACTTTCAGCACCATAGATTTTCAGCACCTGTCCGTCCTTGATGTGAAGGCTATCGCAAAGCTTTCTTCAGCAGTATGTAAAGCCCACTGATAAATCGCTGATGCCGACTGTGATCTGGAGGACAAGTTGTGAACACGAAGGCTTCCTTTCATTTTTGGAAACAACCAAGTCACCGGGTGCAAGGTACAGTGAATATGGTGGATGTGGGGTCAGTTGAATGAGCTGCTCTTTTGAAGAATTCTTGCACCCAAGCAGCCCCATATGGTGGAAGTGAAATCCTGAACGTGCAAATTCATGACTTTTCTTCTTCTTTTTAACATTTTATAATTCCATGAGCATCCCAAAAGATGATCATCATCAGCTTCTCGGAGCATGCCTGCACAAAAAATTGATTTGGTGGAGGAGAGTCTGAATGCTTCGGCTGTGCCAACTCCCTTTTGGTTTTTGGATAGAAGAAGCGCATCCAGGTTTTGTGTTCATAGTCACAATGGTGTTCACAAACTCCACCACTCACTGCATTCCTGGTCATGTTGGGTGACATGAAGAATCATGTGGCTTTTTGGTTATCTGTGAGCATTTTCATCACCCAGCATGCAGATTATTTTGACATTTTGAAATCGGTGTGTAAAATCGTACACACAGCTGGAAACATTTTGTATGCCTCTGGCCTCTGGCGGATTTCTTCAACATTTATTCCACGATTGCTCATCACGAATCCTTCGACACAGTGAAAGTTACGTGAACGGCTTGAGCATGGTCGTTTGGAGTGAGGCTCAATTCATTTGCTTCGTCACCACCTCTTCAAACTAATGCACCCGACCCCAAACATATTCCACGTCCATGATTGATTCTCCACACACTACAACCAGCTGGCGATGAATGTCCAAGGAGCTTGCCAATTCAGATGCAAGTATTTGAAGACTCATTTCTCAATCAAGCTGAAAGTGGCCATTTTCCAGTGTACATATGTACATCCTGCGCCTACAGTCCCATCAATGATGTGCTGTTGCCAAGTGGCAAATGACCTTCCATTAACAACGTGTGCAATTGTCTTTGAGTTCAGTTCACACATTTTGGAATCATGCATTGGGAGAACATATTTGAATGCACCTAATACAGCTGGGACTGATATTTACATCTTAGGATGGAACTGTACATGTTTAAGCTCATGGGATTGGGAGGGGGGAGGGGGAGGGACATATAAAAAGGGAAGTGAATCTGTATTTCATCATTTTTGTCAATAGGTTTTGTGCATGTTCGGCCTCTCAAACAAGAATCTGTGTTTTATTATTATTATTTAGGTTTTAATCCTTTGTGATGTTTATACATCTCAATTACAGTGAAATCCACAGTTTGTGCATGTTTTCAACACTTTTCCTGCATTGTCTTGTTAATTTTATAACATATTCTGCACTGCTCAAACCTGAGCAAAGGGTCACATGTAAATAAAAACAATTGACCTGAAATGTGAACTTTTTTTGTTTGTTTTTTTTCTTTTACATGAAGGAAACACTTATTACAGCGTGGCAACATCGCGCTGTTATATAATTGGCTATTCTGTCCTGTGTCTTCTGTCACGTCTTCTGTCACACTTATGGCCGCGTACGTCCCTTTGATCTGAGGGCTATAAATATAAATTTGTCCAACGTCACAACACGTCCCATCATGCATGCTAATTCACCGTGTCCACATTTAAATTTTATAACTGCAAAATTGTTTCATCATTCTTAACCTAGACTTTTACTGCCCCCAGCCGCGCGATATCGAAGTATTCGCTTCTTGTTTTAGCCATTTCTGAAAGCAAATCTTTGCTTAAGGCTATTGACATGGAGGGCCACAATGTGGCATTCAAGGCAAATTATATTTGGTTTTGGCAAGTATTCGCATTCGCATTCTGGTGTTCTGCCCGAAGGTAGATTCAATACTGCCCAAACAGTTTCTTGACAAGTTATCGTGAGTGGTTTGACATTGCCTTTCCAGCAGTAGTTAGGGCAAGAATTTGAAATCTGGTCATTGTGTCGGCAATAGTTCACCGACTCTTCGCAAAGGACAGCGTGGGATCTTTAACTTCCACCAACTAATGCCGGCAGATGAAACGCCAGTCTAACGTCTATCCAAGGCATGGCACGCATTAATAAATCACCCTGCCTGTGAAACACCAGGATGACAGTTTATAGCTCGGTCAAGATTGGAACCCAGGCTTGGCTGCTTGGAGTTGAGTGTGTGAACGTCAAGGCCATCCTGACAGCCCAAGTAATGGTCCACTGTTTTTAAAGTAAAATAATTGATACTTGAAATCCATTACTTTGGCAAAATACTTCTGCAGTGTGAACCTACCAGTTGCATCTTGCACAGGCTAACATTGTCCATTGACAACACTGCAGTTGGGATATGAATTAAATTGGGTTCCATTACAGCCATTACTTCATAATTTGTGACCATCGAGCATTGTTTGCCATATGAGCGCATTGTCTATTGATTTACTAGAGCTCCGTCCTGAAGACACAGTTTTGCACTTGGGAACTAGAACGGCAGTCAGTGGAGCACGTACCTCCACCAGGCTGAACAGTTTACATTTTGTATCCCACTGATAGGCCGGACCTGCTGACCTGAACCAAAATCAAATTGGTTTGTTCTTGTCATCAAACCGACTCGTGCACCTAGTTTTGTCATAATCCATCCACAACTTTTTGAAATATAATTTTTATCCCTGCCACTCAATGGTGAAAAAACACATAAAAATTCTCAGAACCCGATTCGGATCCAGATCTTCACCAAAATCGAACCAATTTGTCTTTGTCACACCCAACTTATCCACCAAATTTCGTCCGAATCTGTGTACAACTTTTTGAGATATCTTGTTCACAGACAGACAGACGGGTGAAAACATAACCTCCGTCCACCTTCAGTGGCGGAGGTAAAGAACAGTGGTGTCGTGCCCAATTTTGAGGTGCCCTGCAAATAAAGTGTTGGCCGTGCATCATCGCCATATGTAATCGACTGTCGCATCAAGTTTTAAAATAACACCATATGAGTGATAAATGAAATACTGTAGTTGCATTTTACCATGAAAAGCAAAATCATAAAGAACACTCACACACACTTAATCTCACAAATAAGAAATCCCCTTTTAAGAAAACGTCAGATCGATTTGATCTCCAACCAGCATTTTTCGACAAAACTATCTATTTTAGAGAAGTTTCTCTTATTTTTATTTAGCACCAAGTGGTAAGTTTCGCACCGACACAATACGAACCTTCGTTTTTTAAGGTGCCACCATCTTTAAACTGCATTTGGTTCGTGGGATATCTTATTCAAGACCAGCAGTAGTCCATGAGCCAAGACCCGAATTTTGGGATATCGGTACCACCCGGGGTGACTAATTCTCTTA
>CM068952.1:124944360-124956276 GCA_035128595.1 Eptatretus atami | reverse complement strand
CAGTGAATCTGTATTTCATCATGATTTGTCAATAGGTTTTGTGCATGTTCGGCCTCTCAAACAAGAATCTGTTTTTATTATTATTAATTTAGGTTTAATCCTTGTGATATGTCTTATTACATCTCAATTAACAGTGAAATCCACAGTTTGCGATGTTTCAACACTTTTCCTGCATGTCTTGTTAATTTTATAAACATATTCTGCACTGCTCAAACCTAGCAAGGTCACAGTAAATAAAAACAATGACCTGAATGTGAACCTTTTTTTGTTTGTCTTTCTTACGATGAAGGAAAACACTTTTACAGCGTGGCAACATCGCCGCTGTCTATATAATTGGCTATTCTGTCCTGTGTCTTCTGTCACGTTCTTCTATGTCCACACTTATGCGCGTTACGTCCCTTTGATCTGCACGGGCCTATAAATATAAATTTGTCCAACGTCACAACACGTCCCATTCATGCATCGCTAAATTCACCGTTGTCCACATTTAAATTTTCTATAAGCTGCAAAATTGTTTCATCATCTCTAACCTACGAACTCTTACTGCCCCCAGCGCACATACTCGAAGTATCGCTTCTTGTTTTAGCCATTTCTTGAAGCAAATCTTTGTAGCTATTGACATGGAGCGCCACAATGTGGCATCAAGGCAAATTATATTTGTTTGGCAAGTATTCGCATTCGCATTCCTGGTGTTCTGCCCGAAGGGCTATGATTCAATACTGCCCAAACAGCTTCTGACAAGTTATCGTGAAGTGGGTGTGACATTGCCTTTCCAGCAGTAGTTAGGCAAAATTGAAAATCTGGTCAATTGTGTCGGCAATAGGTTCACCGACTTCTTCGCAAAGGACACGTCGTTGGGATCTTTAACTTCCACCAACTAATGCCGGCCAGATAAACGACCCAGTTCGACGTCTATCCAAGGCTGCCACGCATTAATAAATCCACCCTGCGTGAAACACCAGCGATGACAGTTTATAGCTCCGGTCAAGATTGGAACCCAGGCTTGGCTGCTTGAAGTTGAGTTCGTGAACGTCAAGGCCAATCCTGAGCCCAATAATGGTCCACTGTTTTTAAAAGTTAAAATAATTAGATACTTGAAATCCATTACTTGGACAAAATACTTCTGGCAGTTGAAACCCTACCAGTTCATCTTGCACAGCTAACATTTCATTGACAACACTGCAGTTGGCGATATGAATAAATTGGGTTCCATTTACAGCCATTATCATAATTTGTTGACCATCGAGCATTGTTGCCATTATGAGCCGCACTTGTCTATTATTTACTAGAAGCTTCCGTCCTGAAGACACAGTTTTTCACTGGGAAACCTAGACGGCAGTCAGATGGAGCAGTACCTCCACCAGGCTGAACAAGTTACATTTTGTATCCCACTGAATAGCCGGACTTTGCTGACCTGAACCAAAATCAAATTGTTTGTTCTGTCATCAAACCGACTCGATGCACCCTAGTTTTGCCATAATCCATCCACAACTTTGAATATAATTTTGATCCCTGCCTACCTCAATTGGTGAAAAAACACAATAAAAATTCCTCAGAACCCGATTCGGATCCAGATCTTCACCAAAATCGAACCAATTTGTCTTTGTCACACCCAACTTATCCACCAAAATTTCTCCCGAATCTGTTGTACAAACTTTTTGAGAGTAATACTTGTTCACAGACAGACCAGACGGGTGAAAACATACCTCCGTCCACCTTCATGGCGGAGGTAAAGAACAGTGGTGTCTGCCCAATTTTGATGGTGCCCTGCCAAATAAAGTTGCGATCCGATGCATCAATCCGCCATATTAGTAACGACTGTCGCATCCAAGTTATTAAAATAACACCATATAGAGTGATAAAATTGAAATACTGTAGTTCGCATTTTACCATTGAAAAGCAAAATCATAAAGAACACTCACACACACTTAATCTCCACAAATAAGAAATCCTTTAAGAAAACGTCACGATCGATTTGATCTCCAACCAGCATTTTTCGACAAAAACTATTCTCATTTTTTAGAGAAGTTCTTCTTATTTTTTATTTACAACCAAGTGGTAAGTTTCGCACCGACACATACGAACCTTCTTTTCTTAAGGTGCATCCTCTTTAAACTGCATTTTGTTCGTGGATATCTTATCAAGACAGCCAGTAGTCCATGAAGCCAAGACCCGAATTTTGAGATATCGCGTACCACCCGGTGACTAATTTTCCTCTTAGTGTTTTAGCTTGCTACATGTCTCTAGTTTATGTTTTTGATATGATACCCTTGCACACTGGTAGCGTAATGTCTTATCACTCTTGAATAGAAACACCCTTGAATGAATGATGAGACTGCCTCGTTGGAGGAACTACCGAGCGTAACTTTCTCCACTGGCGCGATGTGTGCCCAGTTGAATGTTCTTGAAATTGCATTCCCCTGTGCCTGCACTTCTGGGTGGGCTCGTTCTGCATCCTGATGGATGTCTCCTTGTAGACGTCAAAACACAACATCCAATGCGCCTGCTCTTAGACCCTTCATGGACAACGTGACTCATGCTGTGCCTGCAAGCTGTGAAAAAGTTTTCGTCGTTCCCTTCAGTTTCGCTGGACCAGCTCATCCCATCAATATGGTAGGCAGAGGCTCGGATCACCTCTGCAGGAAAACAGTTCCTCTCCAACTCCCTTGCTAGGGCAGCCTTGTTGGTCTTGCGAGAGGACCCATCACCCGCTGGCAAGTGCCATGGCGCACAAGGCCCCCAGGGATGCATCCAAGACATCACCTCATTTTGCAAGCGCTTTTCTGTTCTCAGCAACAAGATCATCTTGCCAAATAGGTTCCTGTCAGAGCCTTTTCAAGATAGCCTCCTGGCATCGGCCTTGTGGAGCGTGCTTCATTCTTGATGTTACCGTAACGTCTCAGTTCGTCTCGTCATCGTGCTCATGACAACTGTAATAATTAGTGGCGTATCGTCTCAGGCGCTCTTCCTTGAAGGCATTGAATGCATCTCTCCTATTCCTGTAGCCCCTAGAAGGTTCTTTGGCACACTTGCTGACAAACGGACAAGATCCCTCCTTGCTCTTCGTTGAAGGTTCAAACCAGCTGGCTCTTCCAGCAGTTGAACTAAAGATCTGGACATCCGCGCCTCATCTCTTCTAATCCTTGGCATCTGTAGGTTCTGGGTGCTGAGTCAGTATACTTGTGGCCTACTACCATGGCCCTGAGTCTGCCCTCACAAGATCTGCTCGATACTCCGATGTCAGTAGTACCTGGCACAGCTCCACCTTTCAGGCTGAAGCCTTTTGTGCCCCTGGTGTCCGGGGTCTTTGTGGATCTCTCTCCGATTGGTCTGGTCACACGAGGAATCCCCGTCCAAAGGATTCTGCTACCGATCTGGACCGAAAAGCCACCTTGCATAATGTTCATGGACCTCGTGCGGTGGTTCAATGGCGCAGTCGAGACAATCATGGCATAGTAGCTAGGTTCAGCGGAATCGGGCATAGTTCACCTTGTCATAGGCAAAACACCACGGTATCATCTGTCGGATGCTCCTAGGTGAAGCACCAGTTCCTTCTCGGAGGCTCAACCAGTCCAGCATGAGTCTCAACCATGTCCAGTATGACATCCAGAAATCTGAGAGGTTGTGTCATCTCTTAGGTCTCAAGATAAACCTGGAAGAGCTTAGGATATGTGTGCATGATTCACTCTCATCAGCTCTTGAAAGGTTCCTGAGACACATTGCTGTGAAGCTGTTGATGTTCTCAGTTGTTCCACTTCCAGATGGGTAGCTCCCTTTACATGGTTTCTTTAGCCATGAGAAGAGCCCTTTCCATGCAAGCCTCTCAGGCTTACAACAACGAGCTTTGTCTAGTCTCACTGCTGTTGAAAAATACTCCGGCCGTGCCATCACCCCTGCACAATTGACTCCTTCTCGATGACACCTGGATATCCACAACAGATCTCTAAACCTCGCATCCTAAACCTCTTCCCTATGTGGAGAGGGAGGATCAGATTGTGTGCGAAGACACATCCTGATATAATGTTCTTGAACTTCTCTTAGTTATCCAGAGAACTCGCAGGCTTTGGCATAGAGGTGCCTGATCAAACACGCACACATCTTGTACAGCTGTAGGACTTGCATTGACTGGCATCGCGTTTGCTCCCATATACTTTCATTAACGGATGGACATTTCGTTCGGAGCAATATATGTGGCAGTAGCTGAACAGTGTCCTGGACCACTGCAATGTCTCTCGCGGATTTTGACATGTTGAACCCAGTCCAACTCTGAAGACGGTTCTCATGGTCCCTGACATTTCGAGTAAAGAACCAGATATGGTTCTGGGTCCTATCTGAAATCCTGGACCCTTTGGCTCAGTGTCGACATACGCAGTTCTCCATCCTGGGTGGCCCTGCCCGCCGACCGCCAACATCGTTATTGCAGAATTGATGCGGTCGGAATGAGCTTCTAATCTTGAGTTGTAATCTCTCGAGGACCCGGCAGGTTACAGGGTTACCCGGGCATTGCCCACGCTGTACTGAGAAATGGGAGCAGAAGAAGCAGCGAGAACCGCCAGGGCTGAGAATGGGGCAGTTGGATCGGGGCATCGAGAATAACACAGATTCTGTGAGGGTTGGGTGGACTGTATAGCAGGAGAACCAGAACCACCAGTGGGTAAAAGGTCTCAAGGGTCTTGGTCGTCTTTGATGTGCTTAAGGTCTTAAGTTCTTACAGGTCCATTGTGTTTTTTAGGGTCTTTTCAGAGTTTTCCAGCCTTCGAAAGGTCTTATAGGGGTCTTAGAGTCTTCAAGGGTGTGACAACCCCCCAGGTCAGACTTCACCTGTGTTGCAAATTTGGTGGTTGTTCCAGCCCCAGCCGGTCTTTGAAAAAAAAAGATGTGAATAGACGACAGTCAGACAATCCAAGCAATCTTTATTTATACTCGCAGATAACAACCCCATGCTTCGCTTGATGGGTGTGAAGGGGAGACGAGAGGCGAGAGAGGAGCGGGGAGCACGAGAGACGGAGGGAACAGCGCACGGGTGGTTAGGAAGGGGAGAAGAGCAAGAAGAAGTTGGCAAGGTGGGGAAGCAACACCTCATGAAACGATTGCCTAACCAGAGAGAGAGAGAGAGAGCTCTTAACAGGACACACACCATCTGATACCTCAGATCGAGAGAGATGAGAGATGTGGGAGCAGAGTGCTGCATTTTTACTTTGGAGGGGAGGGGGACGAGAAACGGGAAGCAGTGTGGAGAGGGCGGAGGAGGGGAAAAAAGAGAATAGGTGATGGGTGGAGGTGGTGTGCATTATCAAAGAGAGTGACTCGTGTTATGCTTAATGACCCGACACAACATTACACAACAAACTCATTGTCAGAATAGTCTGATACATACAACACACAACAGAGTTAATGTATAACACCCCAGCACATCTAATTAAAAACTTGATATCCCCAGTTCCAGAAAATTGCGCCGGAAGATTAACCAAAAAGCATGATGAAAACATGCGCAAGTTTCCCTTCAGGACGACCCTCATGAATCCCATCGAGCGAAACGTCAAAAAACAAAGCATTCGCGACAGATATCATACTTTGGAAACAAAAAAGAGCAGCAAAGGCATTGCAATATTGAGGGTGTTTGTACCAGCTGATTGGACTAAACGATGCAGAAATCAAGAAAAATTACAAAATACCAAGACCTCAAACACATGTAAGTGACAAAGATTCCAGAAGAAGCTGAAGAATGCCATTGTACCTAGTGCATAGTTGGGCTTGGATGCGAATGCATGATCAAGAAAGCCTCACAGAGATATTAAAAATAAACTACATTGAAAGCCATCCAGGTCAGCAAACGATCTCGAGAGAGACCCTCGGCAAAAACTTTCGAGAACAGAAAACTTCACAAGCGGTCCCTATGAATCTGTGACCCGCTAATTAGCTGACATAAAGGGGATACTTTGAACCCGACCTGCAGACTCCATTCCAACATTCGAAACTCACATACGAAGATACCAAACCAGACGACACACACACACACACACACACAGCAAACACACACACACCACACACACAATTGAGACCTGGGAGCCGGCTAGATTTCCACTTTGAACCCCTCTTGTGAGATAAACAACCAAACGACCAAAACCAACAACACCACACCCACACACACACACACACACACACACGCACATCGGCCACACGCAACACACACACTGCGCATAATATTGATATAAGAATGCAACAATCAATACAAAATCCCTGATAATGCATCAATGAATGGAAAAACAACAACGATACCACATCTGACGTGAACATGTGACCACGGTTCATCTCTCTTACACTTCCAGTGTCGCCAACTTTTTCTGAAATACTCGATAAGGCTCAAAACAATACTGCTCCATAATTCCCCGCGAAAGCGCCCCATCACAATTTGTGCTGCAATGTTCTCAAGAACACCCACTGATCAGTCTTCAACATTCTTTGGAACCTTCGGGATCGATAATAAGGTGGAAATCAGTATCGAATCCGAGCCCGAAATAGGCCTACACCGTTTCTCTATGTACAGCCCGCCATTATTTAGCGGGATCAAGGTGGTTTCTGCGAGTGTAACGTCCACTGTGAAATCGACACTCCAGCGCTTTATTCGGACACATGCGATTGCAAAAAAAAAAAATTCAATCATTTTTTTCCCTTCAAATTATATCATAATTAATGATTTTCAAGTTTTTCAGCGGAAAATTAAAAATATATGCGTTGGGTTCCCCTTTAAAGACCCATCCTTAACATTTAGACACCTTTAGACACCAAGAACCTATATAGACCTTACACCCCTTAAGTTCCCTTAGGCCTCTTATGCCTTAACACTGTTGACCCTTTACACTCAGACTGATTAACAGCTTTAAAACCTTGACCATTTAGAGCTTAGACCACTCGACCTGTTATAAACCCTTTTACATGCTTCACAAGATTCGAACCTTTCGACCTTAGACACCAACTTGTTGGAACGTACCCTTAGACGCTTTTCGACCACTTCCTCATTCAGAAACCTTTTAATCGCACACCACAGCAAACATCCATAGTCTTCTTTGCAACAACACAAACTATTACTGAGTTCAGCAAGTGAATGCCTCAACTCGCCCCACAAGGGGTGCGGACGTCTCGTATATTGTTGTGGAAAGACCCCGAGGCAGTTACATTCAACACATAAAAGAACCTGGCAGTTTAAAATTTACATAATGATTCATTCTCCTGTGTTGCTTAATGGTTAGCGTGGCAGGCTTAGATCCTAGGTCCTGATTCAAAGCTCTGCCTTGCGCTGTTAATTACATACCAGGTGCGGTAACTCGACCTGTCATCCTTCCGAGGTCCGGCCTAAAATGAGTCACTCCAGCATGCTGTCTATTACGTGTCGGAGTGGGGACCTGTCCAGGATTGTGCCCAATAGCAATAGCCAAGGAGACTGCATTAGCAGCACCACGCTCGCACAGAGTATGTCCTATGTATGGATCTGATTCGTTGTTCGGTTACCCATCCCTTCATAACAGGGACACGCTATTGTGTTTGCATGAGAAGCCTCCACCCCAGTTTGGTTTCCTCTTCCTCACAGCCACACCCTCATTTTCAAACTCCATATTCAAACCTCATTCTGCACACCCAACCTCAAACACCCAATCGAACCTCCATTCTCAAGCCTCATGCTCCAAAATTACATTCTCAAAAAACGTCACCAAAAAATGTTGTCGACCAGTAATAGCCAGTCCAACGCTGCAATCGTTTGCCAATCCGAATCCCACTCACGCTGATATCAAATAGGCCAGATCCCCTCCCATGCTCTGGGGATGAAAAATGAGTGCTGGGAAGCTCCAAAAGTGCAGCAGTTGAGTCGGCTGGGTTGGATGCCGAGAGCAGATGTGCAGTTCGGGATCTCGTTGCAATGATGTTGCCAGGATGTTCCGAGATCTAAAGCTGTAGGAGAGTTTCAACAGTTTGTTCAAGAGGAAAAGGAAACAGCGAGGAACGCAAGCACTGAAGAGTGCCAAGTAGCGCTGAGACGCCAAGCGAGCCACAAGTCAGCAAACTTGGCCTTTCCTGCCCTCCACTCAATGCACCTTACACCTACCCAGAGCCGCCTGGTTCACGCTTTGGGTGAGGCATGAGTGACTCTATACCCCCACCAACTTCTCTCCCCCTTGACCCCCTTTCACTTTAACTTCACAAAAAAATTGGTCTTTGTTATTTATTTTAGGCTGGATTATATAAGGTTTGTGTGAATTAGGGTAAAGTTCTTCCTTTTGTAAACTGCATTACTCGGTTGCCTAGCCAATAGTGCTTGCGGTTGCCCTCGCAACCGTCGAGTAGCGGAATTATCCATGTCAGTCAGCCTTACGTTCAAAAAGTCGGAAGCGGTTTCCACCTGTGTAATCAGTGGTTTAACTTAAAAATCTCTAGCTCCCTCAACTACTCTGAGTTTTAACAGTGGCAACTTCTAAGTTGTTTCAACCAAACCCAAGGCAAACATGAAGACCAAGGAGCTTTCCAAATGAAGTCAGACATTAAAAGTATGAGAACACCGTTCAGAGAGCGATTATAAAGATTTTAACAGTCACTCATTATCGCCTTCTGAGGATGTACAATGAAATCAATCACAAATAAGTGGCAAGACCCATCATACCACCCACACACGACCCAATCAGGTCGCCAATCCAAACTCAGCAGCCGGGCAAGCAGGAACTGGTTCGGCCAATCACTGTAAATCCATACAATGCACTTTGAAAAATCTGCAAAGGCTCTACATCTGAGAATGGAGGTCTGTACAATCAACAATATCATGCTTCTCTTCACAAGTGGCCTCTATGGATAGGGCAAAGAAAGAAGCCAATCTACACAAAAAAGATGCATCTGAAGCTCGAAATGGAGTTGTGAAAATACATGTTAATGATACTGCAGACATGGACAAAACCAGTTTATTGCTCACAACGAGACAAAGGTTGATACTTTATTGGTCTAAGATTCAAAACATTACGTCTTCTCAGACAATCACTCAGTGGAATCCTACTCAAACCCATCCCTACTGTCAGCATGGAGGGCAGCATTCATTATGGGGTTGCTTTTATCACAGGGGCTGTCTACTTGTCAGATAGAAATACAATGCGATGAGTAAAATTACAGGAGAAGTCCTTTGATAAAAACCTGAGAGTCAGCCATGGCGAATCTGAAAACTGGTAGGAGATTCACCCATTTAAGCAAAACAATGATCTGGAACACATAAGCTAAGCCCACGACTGCGAGTGACGAATAAGAGATAAATTCGTGAGTAACCAGTCAAAGTCCTGATAATAATAATTGAGCATTAAATGGCGAGACCTTGAAGATTATCAGTCTCATCGACGATCCCCATTCAAACTGGCAGAACTAGAGAATTTCTCACGGATGAATTGGCAAATATTTCATCATCTAAACACTGTGTAAAGCTGGTAGAGACCTCCCCAAAATGACTCATCATCAGCATTGCTGTAAACAAGTGTTCCACGAATACTACCTGAGGGCTGAACTTTTTACAACCAGTGAATTTGATTTGTACATGTTTACAGGTCTCCCTGACAACTAACCTTTCATTTTAACAGTGTTTATGTTTGATCTCTCAGTGTATGAATTAAAAAAGTAATGGCAAAAATTGTTTCTACATCATCTACTATAATTCCAGCAGTGTCTGTGTGTGTGTGTGATGTGTGTTGTGTGGTGTGTTGTGTGGTGTGATGTGTGTGACCCTGTTCTCGCAACCCACTGGTCGATGCTAATTGAAACTTGCCAGGTATATCTGGGGACCTGTGGATGTGCCTTTTCAAGCGTTTGATATTAATCGGACAAGTGCGTCCAATTATGGCCATTATATTACCAACAATGACCCAAGACATGTGTCTGCGTGGCTATGGCCGATGGGAAGAGAACCTCAGCCGCGTTCCCCATAAGGTAGCAACGTACCGGACTTCCGGAAAAGTGATGACTTCGTGGTATTTAATAATTTTCTCGAGTTCTTAGCCGCATTTATAGATAAACAACAATGGCCCCAATCCAAGTCGCTCGTCTACGAAGAAGCAAAGGAACGGCCTGTGTGGTTGTTTGAAAGTTTTTTTCTCTCTTTTTTTTTTCTCTTCTCTTCTCTTTGTGTTTTTCTGCGATTACATTGCGAAAAGGCAAAATACGTTGGCCGCTAATTGAATAATTGTCCATTAAACTAAATTGCGAATAATCGTTAACTGCATTGCAACTTCCGGCCACGCACATACGGCACGCGTGAGAGCGAAGGAATGGCCTGTGTGTTGTTTCTGGCTCGCAGTTTGAAAGTTTTTTTTTTTGCACGTACGGCCACGTACGGCATTCACGTACGAACACGCAGAGCGAAGGAACGGCCTGTGTGGTTGTTGTTTCTGCACGCGGTTTGAAAGTTTTTTATATTTATTTGTTGTTTTTTTTGCACGTACGGCACGTACTAGTTACTATAATTTATCTAAATGTGGCATTATTAGTCAGAGTAAATACTTTTGCAGCGCCATTGTCGTAACGGCTTCGGCATCTCCAATGTTCATGCATCGGCGATGATGATGATGATGATGATGATGATGATGATGATGATGATGATGATGATGATGATGATGATGATGATTGTTGGAGTAGACTGTGTAGTCCTCCATCAGATTTTACTGTGGCAACACTTTTACAATTCCAACCTGCTTTCCACCATTTTCTGGCCTCCTGCCATTGTTCAAATTTTGCTTGTTTAACATTATCTGCTACTTGATGTATAGCACTGCCTATACCTACCACCATATACTTTAGAAAGCCATTTTTCATGTCTTTCAACACACCATGGTGATCTAAATCTAAGCTGCAATCCGAGTGCAGTGTTCAATTCCCAGTAAAGTACCAAACGAGGTGCCAATAAGGTTGTTCACAAAAGCAAGACAGCCGCTTCCTTCAGTGAGGAGTAGAGGTGGGAATCATGGAGATGAAAGCCCTACTCGGTGTGGCTTTCTTGTTGTACTTTAAAGGTGTGAGCTGACTGTGGATTTTTAGATCCTCGTGGAGGATCTCTAAGTCTTACTCACGTTGTTCTTCATCTTCTTGTGGACTTTTTTGTTTCACATGCCTATCGTTTTCATCGAAACTTCCTGAAACTGGCATATATATGT
This sequence comes from Eptatretus atami, assembly GCA_035128595.1. Taxonomy (NCBI): domain Eukaryota; kingdom Metazoa; phylum Chordata; class Myxini; order Myxiniformes; family Myxinidae; genus Eptatretus; species Eptatretus atami. The sequence continues at coordinate 124,945,105 of CM068952.1, read as the reverse complement.
TGCGGAAATGGCCCTTAGTGTGTTATTAAATATAGGATTAGCCCAGATCCCCCATTAAATGCATGTTTAGCCAGGTTGTTCGGTAAATGGACGCTACATGTGTGTCGGGAGGTGTAAGAGGCTGTTTATTGTTCGTACAGTAGTGGTGGACCGAGAGGTTCTTTTTCTTCGTTCCCCTCTCCGGGCGAGACTCCGCCCAGCGCTCTGAGGGGGAGTGGCCTAGAGAAGGAAGTGAAACTGAAGGGAGGAGCCATTGGGCTTCGAGGCGAGTGAGAGCCGAAAGAAAGGCAGTGGTGGATCTGCCGGGAGAGTAACTGAACCTGAGCCCACCGAGTCTGCCATTTTGGCAGTAACAGAGGCTGCCTGCACGTCAAATCGGGCGATCGACTTTGTGGAGGAGTGGTTTTGGCCGGCAGTGCCTCCTCGGCCATGGACCCAGCCTGCGGAGCCCAACACCTCGATGTGGCCTGATCTGGTGAACAGGCCAGGCCTGGACTTGTATGCTGGACCTTGTGAAAAGCCAGCTGGAGCAATACCACCGGGATCTTTCGCTCTGGTGCAGTCGACCCTCGCGGGGTCTGAACGCGCCGAGGCTGCGTGCGTGAGGGCTGCGACACATGGACGAGCGCCATTTTGCCACGAGGCGTGTTCGAGCTTGGGTGCTCGAATCCGTGGACATCGGCTTGTCACGAGCCACATTCGTGTTTTGACACTTTCCTCTCGTCCATGAAACATCACCAAGTAC
>CM068952.1:124919321-124934203 GCA_035128595.1 Eptatretus atami | reverse complement strand
CATGGGTTAATTAGGTAAAATTGGTTCTAGACAAAAAGACCTATGCCTTACGCGGTGGGAGGTATGGTGTACAACGGTTGGTAATTGGACCCGCCACGTTACGGAATCTGTCCGTGAGCGAACGGCCTACAATTCCAGGGAGTCTGAATATAAATTATATATTATATGTCTACTATATGTAATAACTACATGTCTATATTATACTACTATATGTATACAATAGTACCCGTTACCCTTTGGTTCCCTTCTGACACGGTTGATAAAAAAAAATACATACAAATTTTATATTATTTAGGGTCAAACTTTATGAAAATTTAAGCTTGGGAATGGTCTCTGGAGTATACTTATTCAGTTTGTGTTCGGTTCGTTCCACACCATTTTACGAACTGACCTCAGGACTCATCGTTCGCAACCGCATTTCTCGAGTATATCAACACATCTCCATGGTTTGTCCTTGCGCTTTATGGATGGCATACAAAACATTGACGAATTCGGGAATATGATTTTTGTAATCATTTTTTTATTTGCCCGATATTGAACGAAAACTTGATATGCACACCACAGGTGATGGTGAGTAAGATGGGCCCTAACATTATTTTGCTCTTCATGTACGTTTTGGCTGTATTTTGGGGAACATACATACAGTATGTATATACATACAAAGATGAGAGTTTTAGTAATATATATTGTTACGTGCTGGAAATCGCAAACACCGATAAAGATCCCGTTAGGTGAGATATATTTTCTTAAGTACATAGTGTAGTAGCCCAAACCCATTGTATAGAGGGAATTAATGTGATTCATTCGGGCTGCGATCCTTGAGTTACGGTTTTTCTTTTCTACCTTTGTTTTGAGCCACCACGCCAACAACAACAACAACGCCAGCAGCAAAAACCTCCTTCACCACTCGCTGCGCAGGCTCGCATCGCCGCCATTCCAGCAGCGCCATGGCCTCGGACACCGCGAGGGCCCTCCACCGCTTTCCTGCAGGCCATTTCCCGCGCCACCTGGGCGCCGAGCGTGCGAGCGTCTCAGCGAGACACGCGAGAGCGAGTGCAGATGCGGGGTTTCTGAGGAGAATTACGGATCAGGAATGATGCACGCCACATCTGATCCACCAATCAGGAAGCGCGGGGCGGCTTGGCCCCGCCTCCAGACGCGCCTGAGAAAATCGGCATATGCAAATTTTGAGGATTCAGGAATGAACACGCCCCCCTTTTTCTCCGTCCAAATCGGCGAGCGTGGCATCGCCCTGAGGTCGTTTGACGCGATAATTTGCATATGGTGGGTTCCCGAGCGATAAAAAGGGCGAGCGCAGTTGAGCATCGAGGCAGTATCGTGGGCGAAGTCAGTCATCGAGCAGGGGGTCGTTGGCAGACGGAGCTCGAGGATCATCGGTGAGGCGAGTATCGGTGGGCAGACGGCTCGGAGGCGAACGGCTGAGGTGGACCTGGACGGCTTCGCGATCGCGGAGAACCAAGCAAGCAGCCATAACTCCCTCCCCAGAGCATCAACAATCCCCTTTTTTCCCCGCGCTTGAGAGAGTGCGGACAAGGGCCCCGTTTCCCACTTACACCAGCAGGTGCCCCCGGAACCGCCTTGCAGCGACATTCTGCGGCCGCCACGAGGGCGCGGGTAGGACCCTTCGCGTCTTCGTCGCCTGGCGCTCACTCCAGGTTCACGCGCATTAGGCACCACGGCCCCAGTCTGGCTTCCCTTGCCTTTGTAGGTCTTTTCTTTGCTTCGGTGTGAATGCGTGTCTGTGCGCCGTGTTCTTGTAGGTAGTAACTGTATAAGTGGTCCGTGGTCTGTAGTCGTTTTAACTCCTTTTATAATGTGCATTCTTTTTGTTCAATGTGATATATTGCAATCGTTATTGCTGATGTAAAATAACATGCTGTTCTGCTTTTACGTGTTGCTATAGGGTGATCCCGGTGACACGGAATAAATGTGGCATTGTGTGAACTTGTTTTCCCGTTTCGCTTCGTCTTTTCTTATATGAACCTCCATCTGCTTCACGTAAAGGGTTCGTAGTGGGTGCAAAACGCCCGCGTAAATATCTGAACCGCAGAGGTCGACGGATAACACCGTCTCGTTTATCCGATAGTACGGAACCGCCCGCCCAAGCGGCGTGTCCGGAGTCGACCTGCCGGCGAGGTACGATCGCCGGTTACCATCCGCGTGGGTACTTAGGTAGTCGAATTGGCGACAACCCTATCCTACGCGGGGGGCCGATTGGCACGATTGTGGTGAGGCGAAAGGCCCCACCCGTGACTGGATCCCAGGCGTTAGCGGGAGGGTCACACTGAATTGTCCGTCCGGTTGGGCGCCCAAGGCGGTCGCGGTTCGAGTCGCGTTGGCCGATCGCACGCGACGGGTCGAATTCGCAAACACTGGTGTACAGGAGTTTGTGTTCTAATCCCTCCCGTCTCCAAGCTAATTTCATACGGGAATTCGGTCCAGAGGAGCGTCCCCCGATTCCCTCTAAATTACGAGCGATTAAAATTAACCCCTTACGTGATAAGTGGCGTCTCAAGGCGAGCCGGGAGCCGGGGGTATTAGAAATGGTATGTGTGATGTAATGTTTAGGATCCATGCCCGGACGCTACCTACTATGTAATGTTGAATCACGGGGGAGCTCAACCGACTTCTAAGCACGACTTTGCCGGCAAATGAATCGCCATAATGCGGCCGATGCGCACCCTCAGCGCAGAACGGAGCAGGCGGCTATTTATGCTCGGCGAAATGGGCGCCAACGAATGGCACGACACGGGCGTGGACTCTCAACCACAAATTGAACCTGAGTGGGCGAGAATCAGGGAATGGCCAAGAGTTATAGATAAAACGAGGAAGGAAGAATGGAAAAGAGGTGTAGAGATTGACGAAGGAATTAGAAAGAAGCTTCTGAGTTACAGAAACACCCCAATAACAAAGAGACGGAACTACCAAACGACTGAGAGTTGTAAACAGAGAAAAAGGAGAGAACGAAAATGAAATGTAAAGAACACACTGTACAAATCGAAAACATCTGGAAGCAAAGGCCGATTAAAGAATGAGACAGAAAGAATACTGAAAGAACAAGGAATGAGACAGCGAGAAAGAAATACTGTCAGTGAAGAAATGACGAGATTACAGAATGAAGAACAAGAAAGGACAGTGAATAAAAAACTGAAAGAGTTGAATTTGAAATTGAACGACAAACGAAAAACATTAGTTGGAATACGAGGAGAAGGTTGAAGGCAGCAAGGAATGAAGCAGGAAGGAGAAATCAGGAGATATGAAGACACACGAGTTGGGGAGGGAAGAACGAGAGGAACAATGGGATAGAAAACAAAAGAACATGAAGCTGAGGTTGACAATTTGGAAGAAAGCAGGCTGGAGTGCGAAGAGGTAGACAAGAAACAGCGAATGAAACACAAAAAGGGAAATTAACCACTAAGAAAATCATGAAACTGCAGAAGGAAAACAGGAGAAGAAACAAGGAAGAGTAATGAGGACAGCAAGCAACTGAAAACAAAAAGGAGATTAACCAAATGAACAAAAACACGAAACTGGAGAAGGAAGGGCAGGAGAAGAAACAAGGAAGAGTAATGGAGACGCAGCAACTGAAAACACAAAAAAGGAGAATTAACCAAATGAACAAACAACGAAACTGGAAGGAGGACAGCAGAGGAAACAAGAAGGGTATGAGAGACAGCGATGAAGCACAGAAGGAAATGGGCCAATGAAAGAAACGATGAGATTGGAAAATGAGAGCAATGAGGAAGTGAGAGAAAACAAAACTATAACGAGTTTGAATAATGAACTGAAGGAGAGAGTAAAATTGATCCAGAGAGATGGAAAAAAACTCCTGAAAGAAACAGAAAACTAATAGATGTATAGAGACCAGGAGTAGAGAAAATAGAGGAAGGACTGCGATGATAGATGACGGGGTAAAGGAACAGAACCACAACACAGATGTAGTGGAGGATAATGGGGGTTAGCTCGGCGACTGGGAGAGACCCGTTTGTGAGCAGTGGATGGCCGCCCCCAGGGACGGGGAGGAGTATGCCCCTTGAGGCGAATCACGACCAGTGGGTTCGGTCGGCAGCGGAGTTGAAGGGACGAGTGTGTGGACAGGTGCACATGCAGCTGTGGGGGTATAGAGGCCCCGGAACCCTTGTGGGGACACAAATCCCCAGTGTGGTTGTGCAGGGTGTGTGTTTTGGCGAATTGTGCGGACATGCGTGCTTTGCGGCACGCAAGTGTGAGTGTGTCCCCAGTGTGTGAGCACCCCGTGTGTGAGTGGTGGGGTGGCAAGTTGTCCGGAGTGGTTTGGCTCCAGCACGCCGTGTCGTGGATGAGACCAGGTGTGATGCGACCCCGTGTGTGAGTGGTGTGTGGCATGTGTGCCGGGTGCGTGCTTCCCAGCGTGCAGGTGTGTGAAGGGGCACCGCAGGTGGATGAGGCCCACCGTGTGTTGGAGGGAGCCACGGGTGCGGAGTGAAAGACCACGAGTGGGTGGAGCGGCGTGTGCGCCAGAAACGGCCGCGTGTGCGAAGCACGGGGTGTGAGAAGCGGTATGTGAGGAGACGTGTGTGGAGGTCTCTGTATGTGAGCGGAGATGACGGCGCATGCGGGAGCACGCACCTGCGTTCCTTGGGGTGAGTGTGTTGGAGTGGAGGTCTGGCGTGTCACACGCAGGTGTGCGTGGGTGAACGGACACGACGGCGACAGCAGGGACAAAAGCGGGTAGCGGTCCGTAGCTGTTTTGGGACCGTGCCGGTTTCCACCAGCAGCGAGCGCGAGGTCCGTGCTGGTGAAAACGCACGAGACCCCACGTGCTCGCTTGCGGTATGTGAAGCCGTCCGGAAACGCCAGCGGTTGGATTGCCGATCCCGCGGACGGCAAAGGTGTAGGCAGGATAACGGTTTAGGACCGGATGGGTTTCTCCCGCGAGCTTGTAGTTAGCTCCAACGGCAGAGCACATGTGTTCGCGTGGGAGGCCCTCGGAGTGTGAGGTTTGTTTTGGGAGGTGCGCGTGGTGACGTCATGGTCACGTGGGGTTTGGAATCCGGGCAGGAGGGTGAATCCCTGCCGAGATGGTACACGTCCAGAGGGACGAGGTACGTTGCAGCTGCATACGTCACGGGCAGGGCAAGTATGCGCGAGCTGTAGCTTGCCGCGGCTGGTGCTGCGGCATAATTTGGAATACAAATTAACGGAAGCAAGGCCTTCGCTCGGGTGAACAGGATCCCTGGGCAAGGGTGAAAGACCCCTTTACCAGGGCACAGGGATGAAACTTAGCTAGGGGAAGGGTTAGCTAGCTAGACGGGCTCCAGGGCAGGGGTAATCCCTCATGGGTCGTGGAATGGATTAGTAGAGGGATTTTAGTTGGAATTTAGGTTGGGGAAATAATTTTGAGGATTTGGAGACAGTGACAGACTGTGGATGTGAGGAGGGACATGGTAGCTAAGTACGTCAGGCTTTAAAAGGAACGTGCTGCTAGTTAAAGGGACGTGGGCACGGAGTTAGTTAGGGGGAGGGGTAGTTTAGAAGGATGCAGAGTTCAGCTGTTGTGTGTTTGTGAGGTGAGTACGATGGATGAGTGAGTGAGGCCAGCGGGGTCTGTGTGAGTGGAGAGAATGTGGAATGCATGGTGCGATGAGTGTTGGGGGGAGGGTGACTTCCGCCCGAAGGGGGACCCGGGTCAGTGTAGAGTGAGTTAGTGGGTTAGTTAAATTGAAAAATGGAGGTCGGTTTGTTGTTGGTGGGTAAGTGGATCGAAACCGTTTGGGGGGGTGCAGGAGCCCTGTTGACGGGCTGGAGCGTGGGCTGCGAACTTGGTAGGAGTATCGCTGAGTGGGTACCCCGGGCACGGCTTAGTCGGCACGTGGTAGGCCAAGGCCCATGGGGGACCGGGTTAGCGTAGTGGGCACGCGGTGCGCCCGGCTTGGTGCGGGGCCGGAGCGCGTTGGCCGCGTGGGCGTTGTGCGTGGCACGGGGACCCCTCGGAAAGGGGCCCGGCGCGCCAGCCTTGCCACGTGCGTTTCAGGGGAGTTTGCCATGGGGCACTCCCGGTGTTTAGGGAGCTGGTAGGCTCGAGGCAGTGTAGTAGCCCGGGGGTGCCATATGTTGGAGTTCGGCAGAGGGTCGTGCCTGCCAAAGGAGCACGCGTCCCAGTCACGAAACGTGCAAGGGCACGAGGGAAAATTGGAGGGGCGAGGCCCGAACTTTAAGGACACCAACACAGGCGACGGAATTGGGTTTTTAGAACCAATAGTTAAGCGAAGAGGCGCTTGTTGAAAGCCCCGGGTAGTTTAAAGGTTAACGGTTAGGTAGAAGGAAGTGCTACCCTCCACATCCATCCCTCGCTCTCGTTGTGGGGTCCGCTGGACCCAACATTTGGGTTAATCGCTGAGATCTGGGGAGCATCTTTGGGCTTGGTTGGCTCGGCCAAGGACGCTAGCTCTCCCTTATTCCCTCCGGGAAGGGAACGTAGGGTTGGAGAGGCTAGTGACAGAATAGGTTAGCGAACAAGGACGTAAGGGGTTAGGGGACGATTTAAAGTGGGAAAAGAGGTGAAATAAAAAACGAAAAAAAAAATAAGTGGGGCGTAAATTGGGTTTTGCAAATTAAGGTGGTTATGGACAGTGACAGGCAAGCGATAGGTGGGAGGGAGAAGGTAGGGTAGGTCCGAGTCCACTTCTGTGTGGCCAACACCACCGCACTCCTCCACTTGCAGCAAAGGCTGGCCAATTCATCGTCTGCGGCTGTGTGCTGCGGGGCCTGTGTCGGCCACTTCATCGGTGGTTGTTTCTCTGCAAGCCTGTGCCGGCCGGATCGTCTGCAGCTGTTGTTTTACAACAAGGCCTGTGCCGGCGATCGTTCTGCTTGTTTTGCTGCAAGGCCTGTGCCGGCGATCTCCGACGGGGACTGTTTTTACTGCAAGGCCTAGTGCCGCAGTTCGTCGGCGGCTGTGTTTGCCTGCAACGGCCTTTTCTGCAGGCTATGTTGCCTTTACCTTTTTTATTTACCATGTCATGCCACTGCCCCTTTCAACCAGCCCCGTTCAATTTTGCTGTGCACCCCCCCTGTTCATTTCATGCGCGCCAGGATCCGCAAGAACAGTTTGGCAAGCTGCAGGAACTGTCCTGTTGGCAGCTGCACACGGGCTGCAGTGGCGGCCCGTGCACCGGTTTTTCCTTTGACTTCTTTACCTTTTTCTGCAGAGTCCATTGATTCTGGGGCCATGGAGTAGATGTATTATAAGGATTAAGTGTTAAGTGTCATTGTAAATATGAGTGCGCCCCCGCATGGTATGTGTTAGCGCCGGCATTTTATTTAAGTCGTCCGTGTGAAGTGAGTTTGTTTAGTAGTTACTCAGCCCTCAGGTTATTTATTTTGGGGACCGAATTCCATGAATGTCGCCATCAGGGATCCGTAGGTAAAACGTACTAGGGAGAATACACCATGATGGCAACACGATATATTACGACTCGGGACGAGCTCTGTAAAAAGGGGCAGGGGGTAGTGTTACGCGTTCTGGAAATTCGCACACCATTAAAGGTCCGTAGGTGAGATATATTTCTTAAGTACATGTGGTTGTTAGCCCAAACCATTGATATAGAGAATTTAATGTGATTCATTCGGCGCTGCGATCCTTTGAGTTAGGCGTTTTTTCTGTCTACCTTTGTTTTGAGCCACCCACGCCAAACAACAACAACAACGCCAGCAGCAAAACTACTTCACCACTCGCTCCGCAGTGCCTCGCATCGCGCATTTCCCATGGCAGGCCCATTGGCCATCGGACAGCCGAGGGCCCTCCACCGCCTCTCCTGCGGCCATTCCCGCGCCACCTGTGGACGCGAGGTCGAGAAACTTCTTCCGCGAGACACGCGAGACGCGAGTTGCAAGGGGGGTTTTCTGAGGAGAATCGGATCGATGATGCACGCCACAGTTCTGCTCCACCAATCAGAAGGCGCGGGCGGCTTGGCCCCGCCTCCAGACGCGGCCTGACGAAAATCGGCATATGCATTTGAGCATCAGGAATGATACACGCCCCCTTTTTCTCCGTCAATCGGGAGCGTGGCTTCCGCCCCTGAGTCTGTTGGATCCGATAAATTTGGCATATGGTGGGTTCCCGAAGCCGATAAAAAGGCGAGCGCAGTGAGCATCGCGCAGTATCGTGGGCGAAGTCAGTATCGGAGCAGGGGTTCGTTGGAGACGGAGCTCAGGAGATCGGTAGGCGAGGATCGGTTGGCAGACGGCTGCGGAGGCGAACGGCTGAGGTGGGACCTGGAGCTCGCGTCGCGGGATCAAGCAAGCCAGCCATACTCCCCTCCCCAGAGCATCAAACAACATCCACCTGGTTTTCCCCCGCGCTGAGAGAGTGGACAAGGGGCCGTTCCCACTTACACCAGCAGGTGCCCCCGGAAACCGCCGCTGCAGCGACATTCTGCGGCTCGCACGAGGCGCGTTAGGACCTTGCGGTCTCGTGGGCCTGGCCGCTCATCAGTTCCACGCGCTTAGGCCCACGGGCCAGTCTGGCTCCCCTTGCCTTTGAGGGGGCTTTTTTCTTTGCTCGGTGTGAATGCGTGTCTGATGGCGCCGCTTCTTGTAAGGTAGTAACTGTATAAGTGGTCCGTGTGTCGTTAGTCGGTCTTTAACTCCTTTTATATGTGCATTTCTTTTGTTCAATGTGATATATGTGGCAATCGCTTATTGTGATTGTAAATTACATGCTGTTTGCTATTTACGTGTGCTATAGGTGTGATCCGTGTGACACGGAATAAATGATGCATTTGTGTTGAATGTTTCCCGTTTCGCTTCGTCTTTTCTTAATTGACCTCCATCCTGTTTCACGTAAAGGTTCGTAGTGGGTGCAAAACGCCGGTAAATAATCTGACCGTCGGAGAGTCGAGATACACCGCTCGGTTATCCGATAGTCGGAACGGCCGCCGAAGCGCTCGTGTCCGGAGTCGACTGCGCGAGGTCGATCGCCCGGTTTACCATCCGCGTGGGTACTTAGGTAGTCGGAATTTAGCGACAACCTATCCACGCGGGTGGCCGATTGCACGATTGTGGTGAGGTCGAAAGGCCCAACCGTGACTGGATCCCGGCGTTTGCCGGCAGGGTCACGACTGAATTGATCCGTCCGGGCGAGGCGTCGCGGTTCGAGTCGCGTGGCGATCGCACGCGACGGGCGCAATCGCAACAATATATATATATATATGATATATATTATATATATATTATATATATATACATATACTAGACGACCGTTAACCTGTTAGCGTTCCCATTGTGACAGCGTTGATAAATATCATTAAAAAAAAGAGATAGCTCCAGCGAACAATATACCACTGAGGTTGTTTGCATGATCAAATTAATCCCGAGATTACTTGACTGAACGGGAATTGATTTTTAATATTTTTTTTCGTTGCCAGATATTGACGAAATTTGATAGACTGCACACCGCAGGCGACATGGTGAGTAGGGTGGCCCTAAAATTTTTGCGCTATCGTGTACGTTCGGGCTGTATTTTCAGGAAATATACATACATTACATACAAGATGAGAGTTTAGTAATATATATATGCATATATACTGATTGGCTTATTCAAGCATATACCTGATTGGCTATTCCCCCATTACAGGTGAGAGATGTGGGGGATCTTTCTTATTACTCATATATTGACTGCTTTGACGTTTGACATGGTACTGCTTGGCGAGCCTCTTGTATGCATTGTGTGTCTGCGCTATCGCGATGAATCGCCATAAAGCGATTGAAATTGGTCCGGTAGCTCGAGGGGGTGTATCACATTGGTATTCTATTTGTAGCCTTTGGTGTTGGCTTGTGGTAGGGTTGCGGGTTGGGATCCTAGCGTTCTGAGCTTCAAGCCCCGTTGGCCCTGAATTTAAAATACACCAGGAGGTTGACTCAGCCTTGTCATCCTTCCGAGGTCGGCAATAATGAGCACCCGTGTATGGGTAAGGGGGACACTGCAATCACGCATAGACCGGTCCCCACCAATGATGCAACCAGCAGCTACAGACTGCACTCGTAAAGAGCTTTTTGTGTACTATGTGTGAACGTCTTTGTAGTTGCTTGAGGAACTCTGGGAAGGGTTCGAACAGCATAATACTTACCTGTGTAGAGTCTTCTTTGGTTGCTTATGCGCTTCTTTGGCTCAAGGAGTGTGATTTATGTCAACATATATGTACAATGTACATATTATATGTATAAATATTATATATATATATTATATATTATATATATATATATATATATACACCACAGTCAGTATGTGAGTTATATTGTATGTGTGATGTAGGTAATTCAAAATGAAAAAGAAAACAAATACAACTCGTATATATCTCTTACTAGGCTTACATCCATACCACACCATAGCTTTCGTCATATAAACTCTCTTGCATTAATTATTTTTTTATAAAACTATCTGCAGTCTCACTCGAATGCTACCACAAATTTAACACAATTAAAAACACAGCCTCACTAAACCAAGTAATTTCTTCGGATTAAAAGCATTCAATTCATGATCAATGGGCATTCATCAAACATCATCGCAGTCTACTATTATTTACTACACACCACACACACACACACACACACACACACCCACACACACACTCCAGTATTTCTTGTGTTGGTGTTGGGTGACTAAAAATGTGTTTTAAGCTTCCCTGAATTACAAATGGACGAATATTCAAAAGAAAGTTGAAGAACAGGAAAATAATTCTGGAAAGATTACAAATATTATTGAACACCATATAATGACTGTGATTTCAATACATTATGCTACCCCCCCCCACTCCCACTCCTCACTTGCATGCTTCCATGTACGCAATGGTGCAAGAATCCTCCAAAGTATTTATTTACCCCATCGACTGAAGGTGGACAGACTATAGTTTCTCACCCTCTCTGTCTGTTTGTTTATTTGTGTTGTATGTTCGTTTGTTTATCTGTTTGTTTGTGTGCAGTGTATCTGAAAAAGTTGTGTACAGATTCGGATGAACACTTGAAGGACACGTTGGTGGCGGCGGGTGCTGACAGGACGACTTAGAATTCAAATTGTGAATTCCGGTTCCGGATCAGATGTTGATAATTTTTTTTCAGTGATTCTTTCACCATTGAGAGATCGGGCGTAAACGATATATCGCACATATTCTCATAACGTTGTGTCCCGATTCAGATGAACTTGGTGGACAGGTTGGGTGTGTGACAGACGAATTGATTCGATTTGTAGTGAAATCCGAATCTGGATCCGGGCGGGGCATGTTGCCATCTACCGAGTGTCTTTCTGTTTATTTTTGTATCAGGAAATCTATTGTCATCGAGGAGCAAAACAACAAGGTTGCACGTTCGACACATTAAAATAAAACTGATGGAGGATAAAGGGAAACAGGAAGACAAGACATTCAAACATGAATGGATGATAGGTGTGCGGGGACGGGGTGTACGGGATTTAAGAGAGTAGCGGTTGGTGTGGCGAGTAAGCATGAGGTGACGAGAGCAGCACTCTTGAGAGACTGTAGAGGTGCGTGAAAGATAACTGCTCCAGGAAGTTAGACATTTCCACAAAATGTACAAAAAAAAAAACAAGCCCTTCAGTGAAGCTTTAATTTTTGCCCCAAAGAGTAAGAAACCACTCGTTTTGTATTCTCACTTGCAAGCATCTGCAGCCAATAGGTAGCAAATATTTGTCACAGTTGCTGTATGATTTGTCATCTATGTCTATATTTTACATACTAATACATTCTCCATAGAGTTACTGAACTCCTGCCATTTTCGATGGGACCAGCGAGCCCTCATTTGGAGAACCAGAAAATATGTTATTACAAAATGTGCCAATAAATGCTTTCCAAACCACCACCTTCTAGCACGCTCACCTCCCATGGCTTGCGGACAGAGTTGGCAAAGGATAAATGTTTGCACTGGGTTTGTCGACTTTGGATAAGGAAGCAGAGAGGGGGAACGGTGGGCTTGCAGCTATTCATGTGGGCAGACTACATGTATATATATACATACATATATGTATAAAATAGATGACCCGTGAACCCTTTGGGTTCCCCTTCTGACAGCGGTTGATAAAAAAAAAAATACATAAAATTTTAATATTATTTAGTGGTCAAACTTTAACTTGAAAATTTAAGCCTGGGGAATGGTCTCTGGAGTATACCTATCAAGTTTGGTTCGGTTCCGTTCACACATTTTACGAACTGACCTCAGGACTCATCGTTCGGCCAACCGATTTCTCGAGGTATATCAACACATTCTCCATGGTTTGTCCTTGCGCTTTATGGATCGTCATTTACCAAACTCTGACTGAATCGGGAATTGATTTTTTAATAATTTTTTTATTTGCCCGATTTGAACGAAACTTGATACTGCACACCACAGGTGAATGGTGAGTAAGATGGCCGTAACATTTTGCTCTATCATGTTACCGTTTTGGCTGTATTTTGGGAACAATACATACATATGTATATACATACAAGATGAGAGTTTTAGTAATATATATATATATATATTATATATATATATTATAATATATATATATATATATATATATATACATATACTAGACGACCGTTAACCTGTTTAGGTTCCCATTGTGACAGCGGTTGATAAAAATATCATTTAAAAAAAAAAAAAAGATAGCTCCAGCGAACTATACCACTGAGGTTGTTTGCATTGATCAATAATCCCGAAGAGTACTTGACTGAATCGGGAATTGATTTTTAATAAATTTTTTCGTTGCCAGATTTGAACGAAACTTGATACTGCACACCGCAGGCGAATGGTGAGTAAGGTGGCCCTAAAATTTTGCGCTATCGTGTACCATTTGGGCTGTATTTCAGGAATATACATACATACAAGATGAGAGTTTTAGTAATATATATATGCATATATACCTGATTGGCTATATCAAGCATATACCTGATTGGCTATTCCCTCCATTTACAGGTGAGAGATGTGGGCGGATCTTTCTTTATTACTCATATATTGACTGCTTTTGACGTTTGCACATGGTACATGCTTGGGAGCCTCATTGGTATGCATTGTTGTCTGCGCTATCGCTGATGAATCGCCATAAAGCGATGAAATTGGTCCGGTAGCTGAGGGGGTGTATCACATTGGTATTCTCATTTGTAGCCTGGTGTTGGCTTTGTGGTTAGGGTGGCGGCTTGGGATCCTAGCGTTCTGAGTTCAAGCCCCGTTGGCCACTGAATTTAAAAATACACCAGGAGGTTGACTCAGCCTGTCATCCTTCCGAGGTCGGCAAAATGAGCACCAGTGTATGGGTAAGGGGGACACTGCATCAGCGGCATAGCCGCGTCCCAACCAATGATGCAACCAGCAGCTACAGACTGCACTCGATAAAGAGATTCTCATTTGTGTACTATGTGTGAACGTCTTTGTAGTTGTTGAGGAACTCTGGGAAGGGTTCGAAACAGCATAATACTTACCTTGTGTAGGTCTTCTTTGGTTGCTTTATGCAGCTTCTTTGGCTCAAGGAGTGTGAGATGTCAAACATATATGTACAATGTACATATTATATGTATATATACACACACATCCAGTATGTGGTTATATGTGTATGTGTGATGTAAGGTAATTCAAAATGAAAAAGGAAAACAAATCAACTCTATATATCTTCTTACTAGCTACATCCATACCCACACCATAGCTTTCTCATAACTCTCTTGCATTAATTATTTTTTTTAATAAAAACTATCTGCAGTCTCACTCGAATGCTACCACAAACTTTAACACAATTTAAAAACACAGCCTCACTAAACCAAGTAATTTTCATTCGTATTAAAAAGCATTCAATTCATGATCAATGCATTCATCAACATCATCGCATGTCTACTAATATACTACACACACACACACACACACACACACACACACACACACACACACACTCCATATTTCTGTGTTGTTGTGTTGGGTGACTAAAAATGTGTTTTTAAGCTTCCTGAATTACAAAAATGGACGAATATTCAAAAGAAAGTTGAAAAACAGGAAAAATAAATTCTGGAAAAGATTACAAATATTATTTGAACACCATATAATGACTGTGATTCATACATTTGCTACCCCCCCCACTCCCACTCCTCACTTGCATGTTCCATGTACGCAATGGTGCAGAATCCTCCCCATAAGTATTTATTACCCCCATCGACTGAAGGTGGACAGACCTTATGTTTTCACCCTCTCTGTCTGTTTGTTTATTTGTTTGTTGTATGTTCGTTTGTTTATCTGTTTGTTTGTGTGCAGTGTATCTGAAAAAAGTTGTGTACAGATTCGGATGAAACTTGAAGGACACGTTGGGTGTGTGACAAGGACGACTTGATTCAAATTTGGTGAAGTTCCGGTTCCGGATCCAGATGTGATAATTTTTTTTCAGTGATTCTTCACCATTGAGAGATCGGGCTAAACCGATATATCGCACGATATCTCATAAACGTTGTGTCCCGATTCAGATGAAACTTGGTGGACAGGTTGGGTGTGTGACAAGGACGAATTGATTCGATTGTAGTGAAAATCCGAATCTGGATCCGGGCGGTGGCATGTGCTCTACCGAGTGTCTTTCTTGTTTATTTATTGTATTCAGAAATCTATGCTCATCGAGGAGCAAAACAACAAAGGGTTGCACGTTCACACATTGATGGAGGATAAAGGGAAACAGGAAGACAAAGACATCAAACATGAATGGATGATTAGGTGTGCGGGGGACGGGGTGTACGGGATTTTAAGAGAGTAGCGGTTGGTGTGGGAGTAAGCATGAGGTGACGAGAGGCAGCACTCTTGAGAGACTGTATGGAGGTGCGTGAGATAACTGCTCCAGGAAGTTGATTCCACAAAATGTA
>CM068952.1:124873550-124907748 GCA_035128595.1 Eptatretus atami | reverse complement strand
TTGTTTGTGACAGTATTACGGAAAAACTCCTTGACGGATTTTCGACGAAACTTGGTGGGGGATTAGGTATGGTCCAAGATCATGCATTAGATTTGGACTTGGTCCAAAGTCCAATATGGCCGCTATGGCGGCCATTTTGAAAAAATAATTTGAATTTTTGTTTTTGCATTCTACATGTTTTAAGTGATTTCCAACCAAAAAAAAAAAATTTGTTGGAGAAAAAAAAAATTGCAACTTTTTTTCAAAAAAAATTTTCGATTTTTTTGAAAATATTTGAATTTTTTTGCATTCTTCTACATGTTTTAAGTGATTTCCAACCCCCAAAAAAAATTTGTTAGAGAAAAAAAACCCAGAAATTTTGGCAACTTTTTTTTTCAAAAAATTTTTATTTTATTTTTTGGGCATTTTCTACATGCGCGTCGATCTAGTTTAGTTTATTCAATCGTGGTTCAGTGGAGTCTGATCCGTTTTGACCTACAATGAATATGATATCGGGTTCACTTAAGTGACCCAGCAGTATTGCGGGCGGAGGTTTTACACTCTACCGAGTGCTCCCCTCTAGTTTGTCATGTTTTGACAGTTATTTTGTTGCCTCCTTGTTTATTGTGTGTTCCTAGTTCAGTTTTGTTTTCAAACCTTCTCTGCTATTTTGGTGAGTATTTATCGATCTTGTCGTATGGGGGGTTTTTCCTGAGGCCTACCCATCTTCCCATTTACGTGCACCATCGTGTTTACTTGTATTTTCTCCTTATTACAACAGTTTTTAATTTTCTCACTTTCCCCTCCATCCTCCTTATATCCCTCCCAACTATACCCTCTGTTTCATGTCTTAAAATATAAAAAAAAAAATACAACAAAGAGAAACCTTTTCTCTTCTCACCTTATACCCCACGTGACCACATGGCTTCCTGTACAGACTCTTCTTCTTCCTTCTCCTCACTCTTCCCTGCCAATCCCACCCTGATCGTGAACGTTTTCACCACACACCTTCACGACCTTTTCTTCAAACTTTTCCTTCATTTTTCCCCGTCTTCCTTATCTTCAAAAAATATTTAAAAAAAATACAAAAAATGGTTTCTTACAATGTTTCAACTTCCCTCTCCGCCCGGTTCTTCTTCTTCAAAATTTTTTGTCCAATTCGACCTTTCTTTCATCCTGTGTCTTACAGTTCCATCTGTCACAACGTTTCCTTTCTCCACTCTGTCAATTCTTCTGCACTCCATCCATCTTCAATATATTTAAACAAATCTCTGACCTACAATTTTTTTAAACCCCATTTTGCAAAACTTCGTCTTCCATTATTATTAATCCTTCTTTTTTTTTTTCAACTTCAGTGCAAATTCATCCCACCTCCTGAACTCTACTCCTGCTAACTCCTTCCCTGTTATACCCCCTCCTTACTCTTCCCATCTTGCCCCCATCCTAGCATCTCTCCACTGTCCTCTGCCTTACTTCCAGCTCCTCCTCTGGTTTCCCAAACTATGGTTTTCAAACACCTGTGGGCTCTGCTGCAACTTAACAACTGTCTCACATTCTCATTCAGCACACTCCTCAATATCTCAAACACCTCTCTCTCTCTCTTCCTCTCATCACGTCTCCTCCTCTTCCCCTCTTCCCACTACCAGTCTCATCCTGCCCCTCTCCTCACCCCTCAACCCTCCCTTCTCCCGCCTCCCCATGACGCGTGCCTGCCCTCATCGTCTCCTCTCCCTCTCAAAGCTTCCCTCTTACCCTCCCTCTCAATTCAGCTGCCTCCTCCCTCTTCAAAGCTAACTTCACTCTCTTCCCCCCATCCCCAAGCTTCTCCCTCATGGGAAATCTTCAAGGAAACAATGTGTAGAGTGCAGAGTAAGCACCTTCCAATGAGGTATAAAAGCAGAAAAGACCAGGGTGGTTGAGTGTGAGATAAGGAATGCTATTAAGGAGAAGCAGAAAGCATTTATTAGGTTGAAAATAACAGGACTGGAGTTGATTTATATCACTATCGAAGTAAAACCAGACACGTTTAGAAAAAATAACTCGGCAAACCAAAAAGAGGATGAGAAGGACGTGGCTAAGAATATGATGCATAATAGCAAGGATTATTTAAGTATATCAGGGGAAAAGAACAGGTTTGGACCAGTGTGGGCCCTATTGAGGAAGAGCACTGGGAGAGTGGTTAGTGATGAAAGTGAGATGGCAGGCTTATTAAACAGGTATTTTTCTTCAATTTTACACAATTACAGTCAGAAGAATTGCCAATAGCTGAGAGTATCTATCATGGCTGTTAAAATCAGAGCTTCCTGAGGGAAAGCTGCACCCAATCCGCTGATGCCATGCCTCGCTCCTTCCACCCAGGCCGGGGCTGTGGACTGACTCAACCAGCAACCAACACTATGGGTTTGCAATATAACTCTCTTCTTGTCCCGTGACCTCCCTATGTCTTTCTACTCTCATGAGGCTTGAAGTCTTAAGGACCATAGATAATTAAGGATCTGCCTGTTCGGGCTTTATTGTGATTTGGATCCATATGTTGTTACTGTGTGCTCCTTTATTCGCCTGTTGTTGTCACAATTATAATGCTTGGTCTCTGGCTTATCCTGCTTGCTCTGACAGTTTCATCTGGTGGCTCTAAGTTATACCTGTTAAAGTTAAGATATTGCATTGTGGTCTTGTACTGCTCGAGTTCTGGCATCACGGGGATTTTGCTGAGCTCGGCCAAAGATATGATATATCCCGTGATTGCCTCAGCCTGGCACTCACCCAGTGGGGGAACCTCAATCCGCAGGGAAACGCGGCTATGGACATGGGATCCAGTGGGAGGTCTATGTGGGCAACACAGGGGACTGACATGGTCACTTGGCGATTCACTGCATTTGAACATTCAAATTCGAACATTCGAATATATATATATATATATATATATATATATATATATATATATATATATATATATATTACACAGGATGTTTCAAAAAAGTGTACTATTTGAGCAGCCTGGTATTCTGTCGTTTCTAAAGCTCCACACTTCTCTCATGCAGGTTATGCTGGTGGTGGATGCCATTTCTAACAAGTAATCAGTAGGACCTTTTGTAAACTATGGTGTTCACAGTGAAAGAAAAGTGAAAATCGTGATTTTTGTGGTTTGAGACAAAATCCTACATGCAGGTGCACTGACGATACTGTCAGTATTACAATGTTCACACCCATAATGGACCTTCCAATGGGAGCATCCAGCGGTTGTCAAGCACTTCAAGCACACGGAAGCGTGAAAAAATCTAAATAAAGGCAACAGTGGCCACCTACCAAGTGTTACCAAGAACAAGGGAACATTGATCTTGTGAGAGATTCTGCTATAGAAAGTCCGAATAAATCCCACCGTCGGCGTTCCCGAGAACTGGCAATCTCAGCCTCATCTGTGATGCATTCTCACTTCTGTACTCAAGCTCTAGCCCTACATCATATCTGAAAGGCATACACTAACTCTGAATGACATGGCAAGCCGAGTAACAATGTGTGATTGGTTCAGGGACCGAATGGAAAGGTACCCAAATTGGTTCAACTCCCTGTGGTTCTGTGATGAAGCACATTTCCATTTGAATGGGGCTATCACAAATCATAACAACAAGCTTCTGGGGTGCTGAGCCTCCTGAGGATGTGTCTGAGATGTGTCTCAAATAATTGAATGCCAGATGTGGTACGCTGGGACCGCATTGGTTCGAGGACACCAATGA
This sequence comes from Eptatretus atami, assembly GCA_035128595.1. NCBI lineage: Eukaryota > Metazoa > Chordata > Myxini > Myxiniformes > Myxinidae > Eptatretus > Eptatretus atami. The sequence goes on along the minus strand of CM068952.1, from coordinate 124,904,035 downwards.
TAAGACAGTGACAGTCAAGAGAGCGGTACCTCGAGGTCTTACGCTGATCCATGCTGATCTGATTCAACTACTGTCTCCAAGCCAACTCAGACTTTCATGGTTCATGCAGGATGATACCCCACCGCACATTGCAGGTGAAACCATAGACTTGCTCCATCAGCTGTTTGGAAATCGTGTCATCAACCTGGACACAGCGCATGAGTAGCACCCTACAGCCCAGATTTGAATCCATTGGATTTTTATACCCCGATATATATATAATATCGGGGCGTATTATGTGATAACGGTCGTCCGTCCGTCCGTCTGTCTGTCTGTCTGTCTGTCTGTCTGTCCGTCCGTTCTCTAACTCCCAAAGTTTTCAACTTTCACGTTTCATATTTGGTACATAGGTACAGACTGTGGAGACGGTGTGTCGTGACATACGTTTCGTCATCTAAAGTGGTTGCCATGGCAACCAGGATGCTGTTTTCCATGTAGTAGCACAATTCTGTATATACCTTAATTGTTTATTTTGGGGTGCTGCCGAGGTCACGTTTACACCAAAAAAAAACCTCGAACCCTGGCTGTCCTGTAGCAGGAGGTGGAGGACTACCATCAGGCTACCACTCCAACTGCTTGCAGACGAGTTGTGGAGAATTTCGGAGTCAGGATCAAAGTCTGCTTGAAACAGAGGTGGAGCTCACATTGAAAATGTCAATAACAAGCAGTATAATGAGTGATTTGAAAATGGCATGGTGTATACTTCCATCAATGTATCACTGAAACTTGCTACCTTTTTATAATTCTTCGACAATAAAACGTTCAAATAGTCAACTTATTTTTTAAACACCCTTCTTCTACTGCTTCTTGTGTATGGCACCTTTGGTTGCTCGGTAGCTATCATTTTGTTGGGGTGTGGCAATGTTGCTGATGCTGTGCCCATATACCAGTTCACTGGAACTCATTTTGCCGACCTCGGAAGGATGACAAGCTGAGTCAACCCCACCGGGTGTTAATACAGTGGCCAACGGGGCTCGAAATTAGGACCCAATAAGATCCCAAGCCAGCCACCCGAGCGCGCGAAGCCAACACCAGGCTTAAACACTCTATATATCGCGTCCTTGCATGGCCCTCATTTTAATCACCACTCCTCCCCCACCTGGTGAATTTAATTTAATAAACTGTACATTTATTAATGTGGTGTTGATGTCGTGCAGGTATGATAGACTTACACCAAAGTTCTTTGGGTAACACCTTGAAGTGGTAAGGCCTGAAACGTCAGTTTCTCCTTGCTTCCACGGCAGTTGGCATCCACCTCAATCAACATCCTGTAATTTCATCAGTTTTTCTACCTGTTTGCCAATGTAGACCAACACTAGCCTTCACCAACAAGACTAAAGTTTTTCATTCATATGTTAAAAGTGTTTTAAAATTACTTTAATTTCTGTTGCAAGTGTGATATCATTTATTTACTTTGCGCAATTTTTTATTCTCACGAGCATGTGTAATCCTGCTATGAGTATGCAGGAAGTATTTTATAAGAGATTATAGTACAGTGTGCTGCTTGCGTTAGCTTAGTAGGGCTGTTATATGAATCAGAGGGGAAATTCACCAGCTAAAGAGAGAACCTTGAATGCCATTAGTGGATGGGTTCATGGAATGGCTGGGTGTTAGAGTCATATGTCCTGGAAATAATTTCTGATGATGCCAATAACATTTGGACTCACATTTTCTATAGAGACCAAGCTGAAATATAATCAGTTGAGGAGCTGGGATAATATTCACACATTCCTTGTCGCTAGTTGTATCCATCATGAATCCTTCTTTATCATTCAAGGTACAAAATAATAAATGTATAATTGTACAAGTTGCCAGCAACTTTTGGAGAATATACAAGTTCATTGAGTTTTGAGAAACCTAATCTCAGGTAAGATGAATTTGGACTTTGACGTGCTCAGGAATGGGTGCCACTGGTTGCATTCCTGCAAGTTGGCTTACCAGTAACAAGGCAAGATTGCAATGCACCTCGGGAAGGAGAGCCAAGGTATCTGTGTGTGTCTGTCTGTGTGGTTCTCTGTCATCTGTGTGTGTGTCACAATTTTTCTCAGAGATGGCGAAATGGACCTTTGTCAAACTTTCAGAGGTTCATCAGTGAGTGCCTGGGAGTGTTTGAGCCAACAAAGGTTTTTGAAAAATTGAAAAAAAATCTTTGGGTTGTTTTTTTTAATCGCTCTGTAGTGCTGAAGCCTTTGTAACTATGTGAAAGTTAATAATACATGATCCCCAACCCCATTCCTTTTGTGGGAGTAGGGAAGTGCTTTAGGTCCTCACAAAAAATAGACTGGACAACGCCGGGTACCCCTGCTAGTATTTGATATATCAAGGTCTTCCCCTACCCTCGATCATGTACAAGTACTGTATACCAAAGGAAGAATGACCGCACTGTGGTCACAACCTGTGACAAGATCCAATAACGGGCTGATTGAATAACGAGCTTTAATGCACTCTTAAAAGATGAACAGTGATTGGGAAACACACATTTACTATGCTATTATAGTATTAACTCGACACCTTCTTATCCATGTCAACCTCCGCCACGGTTGTATCGGAACGAGCTGATTCGGCGCACCGGTCACGGTTGTTTTAACTCCAACATGGGGTCGTTCAAAAACTCCATAATACTATTTATTTCTTTTTCGTAACTTACATAACGTAATGCTTGATTGCATAATGTAATGTTTGATGACCATGCATTCTGACGTACTCTGCAGTCTGATGGGCTTCATTAGACCTTACTATTATTCGACATATGATTAGATTTTTGGGGTCACTCATCGTGATTAACACTCGACCCAGACAAAGCAATGGAAATCTGACATAACAAAGCCGGACAGTGAATATCAGCAGAGGCCTGCAGACCTAATGTATTCGGCCCACCAGAAAACCAGATGGCAGCCATATAATTTTGTCTGGGTGCTATGGTGGGTGGAGTTAAGCGACAGATGTGGGTGTGGTCTGACAGGTATCCAACCAATGGGTGCACATTTCAAAAATCAACCCCCAACAAGAACCTCAACAAGAACCTCAACAACAACAACAACAACAATAGCAGCACAGCAGCAGCAGCAGCCTCTCAAAGCTCTTGTCGACCTGCAACATATCGCAGGTAAAAATGTATATGTACAAATAAAAAACTAGAATGACACTTGGAAGAGTGCATACCTCCACCAGCCAGACCAGTTTACCTTTTATATCCCACTGATAGACTAAGTCATCAGCGACAGCATAGACAGAAAAGCGCACCACCGAGGCTCCCAAGCATGTACCATGTACAATGTCCATAACAGGCAACATATAAAATGAATATCAAGACCCAGTCACGTCTCTCACCTGTATTTGGAGGGAATAATCAATTAGAGTGAGAATAATTCAAAATTTTCAAGATGTTTCATTTCATTCATTTTCAGCAGAGGTTCAAACCAAGGCACCCAACACTGAGCTTCGTAGCGAAAACAGAAGTGATTTTTTGCCGCAACATATATAAGCAGCAAGGATGGTTGATGAAATTGATGTTCGCAAACTTCCAAGCATATGGAAAATGACATCAGGCAATTCTGTGACTGCTCTGTCTTTCAGGGAGTAAGAGAGCCACTCTCATCGTATAATTAGGTTATTTCGTCGTATTTTGTTTGGATAAGTACCGTTGCCTGCAAAAGTATTCACCCCCATCCCAGGTTTACACATTTTGATGCCACTTGAGCGTATTTCATGATTCTTTCAAATCAAACTTAATATATAGAGTCCTCACAAACTACTCCAATGTGCTAAAGCTAAAAAATGTCGATATAATGTGAATAAGTTAGATGAACAGAGAATATCAGATGGTTCTCAGTTGCACAAGTATTCAACCCCTTTACCTTAATTAACAACCAAATCACTTCATGAGCAAATTATTTGGTTTGAAATGTCACAAAATTAGCGTAATACGTTTCACCTGTATCGAATCAGTGGTTTAACTTATAATTTTAAAGTTCCCCCACTTCTTGAAGGAGTTTTTAAGGTACAACTCACATGTTCAACCAACAAGGCAAACATGAAGACCAAGGAGCTTTCCAAAGAAGTCAAGACATAAAGTGGTGGAGAAGCACCGTTCAGGAGAGGATTATAAGAAGATTTCAAAGTCACCCATGATCCCTTTGAGGACGTACAGTGAAATCCATCATAAAGAAGTGGAAGACGTATCATACCACCCCAGACTCCCACCAAGATCAGGTTGCCCATACAAACTCAGCAGTTGGGCAAGCAGGAGACTGGTTCGGGATATCACTGTAAATCCAATAATGACGTTGAAAGTTCTGCAAGGCTCTACATCTGAGATGGAGGTCAGTGTTCATCAATCAACAACATCCCATTCCCTTACAAAGCTGGCCTCTCTGGACAGGTGGCAAGGAAGAAGCCATTAATGAAAAAGAATGCATTTAAAAGTTCATACGGAATTTGTTAAAAAGCATCTAATGATGCTACAGGCATGTGGAGAAAAGTTTAGTGGTCAGACGAGCCAAAAAATTGAACTTTTTGGTCTAAATTTAAAGCGTTACGTCTGGTGCAAGCCTAGCAATGCACATCACCCAGTCGAAACCATCCCTACTGTCATGCCTGAGGTGGCAGCATCATGTTATGGGGCTGTTTTTCATCAGCAGGGACTGAGAGCTTGTCAGGATAGAAGTGACAATGGACGGTGCAAAGTAAGGAGAATCCTTGATAAAAACCTGCTTGAGGCAGCCATGAATCTGAAACTGGGTAGGAGATTCACATTTCAGCAGCAGGGCAATGATCCGAAGGACAAAGCTAAAGCCACAATGGAGTGGCTGAATAAGAAGAAATTAAATGTTCTTGAGTGGCCCAGTCAAAGTCCTGACTTGGATCCAATCGACCATTAATGATGAGACTTGAAGATTGCAGTCCATCGACGAGCCCCATCAAACTTGGCAGAACGAGAGCAATTTTCACGAGAAGAATGGGAAAAGATTTCACCATCTCACTGTGCAAAGCTGGTGGAGACCTACCCAGAAACACTCATAGCAGTCATTGCTGCAAAAGGTGCTTCCACCAAGTACCAGTGTATCGTTTGATCTCTTCAGTTATGAATAAAAAAGTTCATTTGAAAAATTGTTTCTATATCATTCGTAATTCATCTAAATGTGCCATTTTTGGGCGGAGGGGAATACTTTTGCAGCTCACTGTACATGCCATATTTCTGTGAGAGATGTGCATTGCAAATGTATTGGTGTCAAATACATGTTATTTTCCTGCTTCTACATTCTCATCTGCAGCCATTTCCCACAGCAAAACACACAAAACACGCTTTCCCGCGTTTTTCTCTTCCGAATCTCAGCACAGAATGCCTTGTCCTCTCTTCCAAGAACCTCACAAGTATCCTAAACCTCCTCAAACCAGCATCATGAATAACCTGTCAAGATTTCTGCACCAGATGGTCCATCAAATCATTGTTAAGGTAGCGGCATGGCAAAACCTTTCCAGCAGTGTTCCATGCTCCGATCCGCATGGCCAATCCCGAATTGCCACGAGGATTGGGGTAATGAATGTGCCAATCATGGGCGAGAAGACGGTTCCCCTGGCCGAGATTCCACAATGACAGGGGTGGGCGCCCGTGAAGGGGGAGAAGAGCCCACAATAAAAGGGGAGGCGCAGGAGAGATTGCAGGTTCGAGAGAGTTGGTCTGAGTCTGTCTGTGGCTTTGGAAGTCGTCTATCTGCTTGGATCGTCGGTTTTGTCAGCTTCGTCTGCTGCTTCGTCTCAGGCTGTCTGCCTGTTTATGTGTTGCTTCTTCTTTACATTGAACTTTTTGGTCTAAATTTTCAAGATGTTTCAAGAAGAAGCAAAGTTGAGAATCTTTCACCTTGAAGCCATTTTTCATCTTCCACCTCTTTGACTTTGGTCACTTTCGAGTCCGACTACTTCAGTCCTTGCGCTTCTTCTGAGGTCTGTTGTCATTTCCATTCCAACTCCTCTTGCCTTCGTGACCTTCAGCTTTCATCCCGCTTTGAAGCCTTAATCTCATCATCATCCAAGCGTTTCGCCAAAACCCGCTACAAGTCCGTGCAGTGAACGCTATCATTTCTGGTGCGTGGAGAGACACAGCAGTTTTGATGAAATGCAGAGTGGGGCCAAGATGGAGCAAGGAGGACGACGACGCAGAACAGAAAATTGTGCCAGAGTTGCCGGGCGCGTTATCTCAACCGAGCTAGTGCAGGTGTCAAGGGCTCAGTTCATCTGCATCTTTCTCTTCTACGTCTTCTACTTCTACTTCTACTTCTACGTCTACTTCTACTTCTACTTCTACTTCTACTTCTTCTGCTTTTTCTTTTTACATCTCTCCCTTCCATTGTCAGATGTAAGATTGGCGCCATTATTGTCAAAGTCATAAGTAACAGACTACGGCATCCAATGTGTGAATGACACATAGGGGACAAGGAAAATGTATAGGACACTTATTTCCATTCGGATACTTATCCAACCTACATATTCTAGTTTAGTATTTTTCATTAGTTTTCTGAAATTTGTAGAATTTGTTTTTCACTTGGAAGTTGTGGGTTACAATGTGTAAACTATCTCTATCCACGAGAATATATCAGGCCCAATACATTTTTGAAACATCATGCAACACAGTACTATTATTGTTTTTGGCCCTTTCTTCAATGGTGAAGAATCACTTAAAAAATTATCATATCTGATCCGGATCGTCACACAAAACTGAAAACAATTCTTCCTTGTCACACAGCCTACATGACCACCAAGTTTCATCTGAATCCGTCACAACTTTTGAGATATCTTGTACACAAACAAGCAGACAAAGAGACAGACAGACAGACAGACAGAAGAGGGGTGAAAACATAACCTCCTTCACCTTCGGTGGCGAGGTAAATAAAGGTGGAAAAAGTCTGACTTAATGCAATTTCATTCTCGGTGATAAGGCAACAAAAGGTGAAAATTTTGAAAGGGGGTGTAGAGTTTCTAGAGGCACTGTGTACATGCAAATGACTATTTTTACCTCCGCCATCAAAGGTGAAGGAGGTTATGTTTTCACCCCTTTCTGTCTGTCTGTCTGTGTGTTTGTCTGTTTGTTTGTGTACAGGGTAGCTCAAAAAGTTGTGGACGGATCCGGAAAAATTTTGTGGACTTGTTCGGTGTGTGATAAGGATGAACTGATTAGATTTTAGTGAAGATCTGGATCCGGATCTGGCTACCAGAATGTTTGTTAAGTGAATCTTCACCATTGAGAGATTGGCCAAAAACGATATATAGCACGATATCTCATAAAGTGTGTACGGATTCGACGAAACTTTGGTGGACAGGTTGGGTGTGTCGCAAGGACGAATTGATTCGAATTTGGTGAAGATCCAAATCCGGATCTGGATACGAGAATTATTTAATTTTAAAAGTGATTCTTCACCATTGATAGATTGGGCCAAAACAATTATATAGCAGGAATATCCAAAAACTGTAATGGCCCGATATGTTCTTGGGATCAGGCATTGCGTGGCGGAGGAATGCGCTCTCCGAATGCCCTTCTAGTTTTGTTTTCTTCTAAAATTCAGATTGCAGTCCATGCACTCCGCTCTATTTAATTTCCAAACTCTGTGACATATTGGCAGTTCTTTAAAAAAACAACAACAAAGCAACTATTAAAAAGTTGTGACCTTAAAAAAAAAAGCAACATTTTCACAATAATAGTTGAAAATTCGAGTGCCAAAAACTTTCATTTTTAGTCACAGTATGGTAGCTGACTTTCAATGTGAAATGCTGTTTCTGTGACGTCACTGTCAGGAAGCACGTGTGCAATCTGCAATATGCATCACGTTCCTAATCTGTTTTATTATTGGAATTTAAGTTATGCCATAAGCTCAGTTCTACTGCATTACAGATGAATGTCAGAATCACCGAGTTTTGGAGGTATTTTAAGTACCACATGAGGTGAATGCCACCATTGAATACATTTTTGTTGTTACCTCCACCACTGAAGGTGATGGAGGTTGTGTCTTCCTCTGTTTGTTACTTGCAAAATCTAAGATTTTTCAAGTATATTATTGGTCAGTCGATTTTGTTGTGTCTGTGTCTGTCTTCTGTCTGTTCTGTCAATTCCTTCAGGTCACAATTTGAAACTGATCTTCACCAAACTTCACAACATTGTACAGTTTAACATAAGGAGAAGCATATTGTTTGAGGTCAAAGGTCAACTCAGCAATGGCCAAAGGGCAACAACTAAGGTCCTCAATTTTCATCCAATTGACTTGAAATTTGAAGAGGAATTTATATTCATGTCACTCTGAATTCAACAAGCCAATTATTTTGAGGTCAACTGGCCAAAGGTCAACATAGGCCAAAGGTCAATGTCTTCTGCATGACGTCTTCTTCTTGTTACTTGCAAAATTGAAGATTTTCAAGCTGATTGGTCAGTCGACTTTGTTATTCTGTCTGTCTGTTTGTCGCCTACAGGTCACAATTCAAAACCGATCGTCATGAAACTTCACCAAGTTGTAGTGTTTGGTCTCAACTGAGAAGATGATAGATTTTGAGGTTAAAGGTCAAGGTCAAATTTCTGAAATCGTCATTTTCATCCATTGAATTGAAATTTGAATAAGATTTGCATATTGCGTCACTGAATTGGGAAACCAACGATTTTTGAGGTCAAGATTCAAAGTCAACTCAAGGTCAAACTTCTAAAATGATCAAATTTTATTTGAAAAATTGTCAATTTTTCATCCCATTGACTTGCAAAATTAAACAGCAATTGCATCATACAATCGCTGAATTTGGAAACCAACTATGTTTGAGGTCAAAAGGTCAAAGGTCAACTCAAGGTCAAATTTCTAAATCAACAAATTTCATCTGAAAAATCATCAATTTTCATCAACTCCTGAAAATTAAGCAGCAATTGCATCACACATCCGCTGATTTGGGAAACCAACTATTTTGAGAGTCAAAAGGTCCAAAGGTCATCTCAAGGTCAAACTTCTAAATCATCAATTTCAATCTGAAAATAATTTAATCAGTTTTGTCGTTTGTTTGTGTACAGAATATCTCAAAAAGTTGTCGACGGATCGGGATGAAATTTTGGTGGACAGATTATAGGTGTGGTGACGAGGACGAACTGATTCGATTCTGGTGAAGATCCGGATCTGGATCGGGCAACTTGAATTTTTTAAGTGATTCTTCACCGTTGAGAGATCGGGCCAAAATAATATATTAGCACGATGTCTCAAAAAGTTGTACATGGATTCGAATGAAAACTTGGTGGATGAGTTGGGTGTGACAAGGAAGAATTATTTCACTTTTGGTAAAGCTTCGAATGCAGATCTGGATACGAGAATTATTTAATTTTTCAAGTGATTCTTCACCATTTGACAGAGCGGGCCAAAACGATATAGTACTGTATAACATGATATTTCAAAAATGTATTGGGCCTATATTTCTCGTGGATCAGGCATTACATGGCGGAGGTGTGTTGCTGTACCGAGTGCCTTCTAGTTGTTTCTGCATAATCAGATATTGCCTGTTTTGATGGATTTGATTGCAGAGCTTGTTGACAGTGGAAAATAAAAATACAAATCACGACATCAGAGATGCAATTGAGGTAAGTAAGAAAGCGTTAAGAGCTTTCATGTTATTTTGCTCTGAAAGTCAACAATGCAAGTACAATATCCAGACCTTTAAGAGCCAAATGACATTGATATTTCTTGAGCTGTCAAGCTTAGTACTTTAGATGCAAAATGAGTTGTAAATAAACAGCATGAAAGAACAGCTGTCTTGGCTATGCAGGTCTAAACAGCCAATTAATACTACATTCGTGAAAGTGTGAAATCGGTGTGGTACAAAGCCGCCGAGTCCTTTTCTTGTTTCAGTCTGTTTCCTTTCCCCTCCAAAGTTAGCATGACTCATTTTGATGATGTCTAATGAGTCTCAGCATAATGAGTTACACCGGAGTGTTGAACAAGTAGCAGTTTGGGGAGTAACAGGTCTGTTAGAACTTTCCACCTTACTCCAACAAGCAGGTTTTCACAAAGTTCGACGAATGAGATAATCAAAAATTATCCCAGAAATGCCATCTTAATTTTTAAGTTTTTAAACATGTGTTGATGAGCAACAAAGATAATTTCACAACACATTTTCTTCCTCATAATACATGTCCAACAGGATGGTGCAGAATTTGCTTGCCGCACTGTTTGAACCGTCTAGTCTGGGTTTGAGTGTTGGCCTGAATATAAATGTCGGATTCCTGCTTCAAAGGTAAGCCCATCACCAAACGTGCTGACTAGACTATGAACGTTAAGCCAGATGTTCCATCTGCAAGCTTTAGATGGTGGATGTTAAAGATCCATGGTGTCCCTTCCTGAAGAGTGGGCGATTCCAAATTCCTGCCTTAATTCTCTCACCAACCCACACTTGACAAAGTGTGGTGACTATGCCAAACCCTACAACGTGAATTGAAGGAGGCCTTCATACTGCAAAGCACTAAATGCTTTGTATCTCTTATTTTATAAACAGAAATAAATTTTACGTTGGAAAAAAGGCAATAATCTGGGGTTACTTCAAGTCAAATGATCCTCGTCTCATTTTGAACCCTCAAATGCACACTCTTCTGTTTCTTTTCTCACCCCACTCAAAATATCCTGCACTATGAAGGCGGAGGTTTTACACTCTACCGAGTGCTCCCCCTCTAGTTTGTCATGTTTTGACAGTTATTTTGTTGCCTCCTTGTTTATTGTGTGTTCCTAGTTCAGTTTTGTTTCAAACCTTCTCTGCTATTTGGTGAGTATTTATCGATCTTGTCGTATGGGGGGTTTTCCTGAGGCCTACCCATCTTCCCATTTACGTGCACCATCGTGTTTACTTGTATTTTCTCCTTATTACCAACAGTTTTTATTTTCTCCATTTTCCCCTCCATCCTCCTTATATCCCTCCCAACTATACCCTCTGTTCATGTCTTAAAATATAAAAAAAAAAATACAACAAAGAGAAACCTTTTCTCTTCTCACCTTATACCCCACGTGACCACATGACTTCCTGTACAGACTCTTCTTCTTCCTTCTCCTCACTCTTCCCTGCCAATCCCACCCTGATCGTGAACGTTTTCACCACACACCTTCACGACCTTTTCTTCAAACTTTTCCTTCATTGTTTTCCCCGTCTTCCCTTATCTTCAAAAATATTTTTAAAAAATACAAAAAATGGTTTCTTACAATGTTTCAACTTCCCTATCTCGCCCGGTTCTTCTTCTTCAAATATTTTGTCCAATTCGACCTTTCTTTCATCCTGTGTCTTACAGTTCCATCTGTCACAACGTTTCCTTTCTCCACTCTGTCAATTCTTTCTGCACTCCATCCATCTTCAATATATTTAACAAATCTCTGACCTACAATTTTTTTAAACCCCATTTTGCAAAACTGTTCGTCTTCCATTATTATTAATCCTTCTTTTTTTTTTTCAACTTCAGTGCAAATTCATCCCACCTCCTGAACTCTACCTCCTGCTAACTCCTTCCCTGTTATACCCCCTCCTTACTCTTCCCATCTTGCCCCCATCCTAGCATCTCTCCACTGTCCTCTGCCTTACTTCCAGCTCCTCCTCTGGTTTCCCAAACTATGGTTTCAAACACTGTGGGCTCTGCTGCAACTTAACAACTGTCTCACATTCTCATTCAGCACACTCCTCAATATCTCAAACTCTCTTCTCTCTCCTCTCTCTTCTCTCTCTCTCTCTCTCTCCTCTCTCTTCTCTCTCTCTCTCTTCTCTCTCTCTCTCTCTCTCTCTCTTTCCTCTCATCAGTCTCCTCCTCTTCCCCTCTTCCCATACCCAGTCTCATCCTGCCCCTCTCCTCACCCCTCACCCTCCCTTCTCCCGCCTCCCCCATGACCGTGCCTGCCCTCATCGTCTCCTCTCCCTCTCAAAGCTTCCCTCTTACCCCTCCCTCTCAATTCAGCTGCCTCCTCCCTCTTCAAAGCTAACTTCACTCTCTTCCCCCCATCCCCCAAGCTTCTCCCTCATGGGAAATCTTCAAGGAACAAATGTGTAGAGTGCAGAGTAAGCACCTTCCAATGAGGTATAAAAGCAGAAACAGACCAGGGTGGTTGAGTAGTGAGATAAGGAATGCTATTAAGGAGAAGCAGAAAGCATTTATTAGGTTGAAAATAACAGGACTGGAGTTAGATTTATATCACTATCGAAGTAAACCGAGACACGTTAAGAAAATAACTCGGCAAACCAAAAGAGAGGATGAGAAGGACGTGGCTAAGAATATGATGCATAATAGCAAGGGATTATTTAAGTATATCAGGGGAAAAGAACAGGTTTGGACCAGTGTGGGCCTATTGAGGAAGAGCACTGGGAGAGTGGTTAGTGATGAAAGTGAGATGGCAGGCTTATTAAACAGGTATTTTTCTTCAACTTTTACACAATTACAGTCAGGAGAATTGCCAATAGCTGAGAGTATCTATCATGGCTGTTAAAATCAGAGCTTCCTGAGGGAAAGCTGCACCCAATCCGCTGATGCCATGCCTCGCTCCTTCCACCCAGGCCGGGGCTGTGGACTGACTCAACCCTGAACCAACACTATGGGTTTGCAATATAACTCTCTTCTTGTCCCGTGACCTCCCTATGTCTTTCTACTCTCATGAGCTTGAAGTCTTAAGGACCATAGATAATTAAGGATCTGCCTGTTCGGCGCTTTATTGTGATTTGGATCCATATGTTGTTAAACTGTGTTGCTTCCTCTTGTATTCCCGCCCTTGTTGTTGTTCAACACATGTATAAACCTGACTTGGTCTCTGGCTTATCCTGCTTGCTCTGACAGTTTCATCTGGTGGCTCTAAGTTATACCTGTTAAAGTTAAGATATTGCATTGTGGTCTTGTACTGCTCGAGTTCTGGCATCACGGGGGATTTTGCTGAGCTCGGCCAAAGATATGATATATCCCGTGATTGCCTCAGCCTGGCACTCACCCAGTGGGGGAACCTCAATCCGCAGGGAAACGCGGCTATGGACATGGGATCCAGTGGGAGGTCTATGTGGGCAACACAGGGGACTGACATGGTCACTTGGCGATTCACTGCATTTGAACATTCAAATTCGAACATTCGAATATATATATATATATATATATATATATATATATATATATATATATATATATATATATATATATATATATATACACAGGATGTTTCAAAAAAGTGTACTATTTGAGCAGCCTGGTATTCTGTCGTTTCTAAAGCTCCACACTTCTCTCATGCAGGTTATGCTGGTGGTGTGATGCCATTTCTAACAAGTAATCAGTAGGACCTTTTGTAAACTATGGTGTTCACAGTGAAAGTAAAAGTGAAAATCGTGATTTTTGTGGTTTGAGACAAAATCCTACATGCAGGTGCACTGACGATACTGTCAGTATTACAATGTTCACACCCATAATGGACCTTCCAATGGGAGCATCCAGCGGTTGTCAAGCACTTCAAGCAGACGGAAGCGTGAAAAATCTAAATAAAGGCAACAGTGGCCACCTACCAAGTGTTACCAAGAACAAGGGAACATTGATCTTGTGAGAGATTCTGCTATAGAAAGTCCGAATAAATCCCACCGTCGGCGTTCCCGAGACTGGCAATCTCAGCCTCATCTGTGATGCATTCTGCAATTTTGCTTTTTGGTGTTTCTGTACTCAAGCTCTAGCCCTACATCATATCTGAAAGGCATACACTAACTCTGAATGACATGGCAAGCCGAGTAACAATGTGTGATTGGTTCAGGGACCGAATGGAAAGGTACCCAAATTGGTTCAACTCCCTGTGGTTCTGTGATGAAGCACATTTCCATTTGAATGGGGCTATCAACAATCATAACAACAGCTTCTGGGGTGCTGAGCCTCCTGAGGATGTGTCTGAGATGTCTCTCAAGAATTGAATGCCAGATGTGGTACGCTGGGACCGCATTGGTTCGAGGACACCAATGATAAGACAGTGACAGTCAACAGAGAGCGGTACCTCGAGATCTTACGCTGATCCCATGCTGATCTGATTCAACTACTGTCTCCAAGCCAACTCAGACTTTCATGGTTCATGCAGGATGATACCCCACCGCACATTGCAGGTGAAACCATAGACTTGCTCCATCAGCTGTTTGGAAATCGTGTCATCAACCTGGACACAGCGCATGAGTAGGCACCCTACAGCCCAGATTTGAATCCATTGGATTTTTATACGCCCGATATATATATATCGGGGCGTATTATGTGATAACGGTCGTCCGTCCGTCCGTCTGTCTGTCTGTCTGTCTGTCTGTCTGTCCGTCCGTTCTCTAACTCCCAAAGTTTTCAACTTTCACGTTTCATATTTGGTACATAGGTACAGACTGTGGAGACGGTGTGTCGTGACATACGTTTGTCATCTAAAGTGGTTGCCATGGCAACCAGGATGCTGTTTTCCATGTAGTAGCACAATTCTGTATATACCTTATTGTTTATTTTGGGGTGCTGCCAGAGGTCACGTTTACACCAAAAAAAACCTCGAACCCTGGCTGTCCTGTAGCAGGAGGTGGAGGACTACCATCAGGCTACCACTCCAACTGCTTGCAGACGAGTTGTGGAGAATTTCGGAGTCAGGATCAAAGTCTGCTTGAAACAGAGGTGGAGCTCACATTGAAAATGTCAATAACAAGCAGTATAATGAGTGATTTGAAAATGGCATGGTGTATACTTCCCATCAATGTATCACTGAACTTGCTACCTTTTATAATTCTTCGACAATAAAACGTTCAAATAGTCAACTTATTTTTTAAACACCCTTCTTCTACTGCTTCTTGTGTATGGCACCTTTGGTTGCTCGGTAGCTATCATTTTGTTGGGGTGTGGCAATGTTGCTGATGCTGTGCCCATATACCAGTTCACTGGAACTCATTTTGCCGACCTCGGAAGGATGACAAGCTGAGTCAACCCCGCCCGGTGTTAATACAGTGGCCAACGGGGCTCGAAATTAGGACCCAATAAGATCCCAAGCCAGCCACCCGAGCCGCGAAGCCAACACCAGGCTTCAAACACTCTTATATATCGCGTCCTTGCATGGCCCTCTATTTTAATCACCACTCCTCCCCCACCCTGGTGAATTTAATTTAATAAACTGTTACATTTATTAATGTGGTGTTGATGTCGTGCAGGTATGATAGACTTACACCAAAGTTCTTTGGGTAACACCTTGAAGTGGTAAGGCCTGAAACGTCAGTTTCTCCTTGCTTCCCACGGCAGTTGGCATCCACCTCAATCAACATCCTGTTAATTTCATCAGTTGTTCTACCTGTTTGCCAATGTAGACCAACACTAGCCTTCACCAACAAGACTAAAGTTTTTCATTCATATGTTAAAAGTGTTTTAAAATTACTTTAATTTCTGTTGCAAGTGTGATATCATTTATTTACTTTGCGCAATTTTTTATTCTCAACGAGCATGTGTAATCCTGCTATGAGTATGCAGGAAGTATTTTATAAGAGATTATAGTACAGTGTGCTGCTTGCGTTAGCTTAGTAGGGCTGTTATATGAATCAGAGGGGAAATTCACCAGCTAAAGAGAGAACCTTGAATGCCATTAGTGGATGGGTTCATGGGAATGGCTGGGTGTTAGAGTCATATGTCCTGGAAATAATTTCTGATGATGCCAATAACATTTGGACTCACATTTTCTATAGAGACCAAGCTGAAATATAATCAGTTGAGGAGCTGGGATAATATTCACACATTCCTTGTCGCTAGTTGTATCCATCATGAATCCCTTCTTTATCATTCAAGGTACAAAATAATAAATGTATAATTGTACAAGTTGCCAGCAACTTTTGGAGAATATACAAGTTCATTGAGTTTTGAGAAACCTAATCTCAGGTAAGATGAATATTGGACTTTGACGTGCTCAGGATGGGGTGCACTGGTTGCATTCCTGCAAGTTGGCTTACCCAGTAACAAAGGCAAGATTGCAATGCACCTCGGGAAGGAGAGCCAAGGTATCTGTGTGTGTCTGTCTGTGTGGTTCTCTGTCATCTGTGTGTGTGTCACAATTTTTCTCAGAGATGGCGAAATGGACCTTTGTCAAACTTTCAGAGGTTCATCAGTGAGTGCCTGGGAGTGTTTGAGCCAACAAAGGTTTTTGAAAAATTTGAAAAAAAATCTTTGGGTTGTTTTTTTTTATCGCTCTGTAGTGCTGAAGCCTTTGTAACTATGTGAAAGTTAATAATACATGATCCCCAACCCCATTCCTTTGTGGGAGTAGGGAAGTGCTTTAGGTCCTCACAAAAAAATAGACTGGACAACGCCGGGTACCCCTGCTAGTATTTGATATATCAAGGTCTTCCCCTACCCTCGATCATGTACAGTACTGTATACCAAAGGAAGAATGACCGCACTGTGGTCACAACCTGTGACAAGATCCAATAACGGGCTGATTGGATAACGAGCATTTAATGCACTCTTAAAAGATGAACAGTGATTGGGAAACACACATTTACTATGCTATTATAGTATTAACTCGACACCTCTTATCCATGTCAACCTCCGCCACGGTTGTATCGGAACGAGCTGATTCGGCGCACGGTCACGGATTGTTTAACTCCAACATGGGGTCGTTCAAAAACTCCATAATACTATTTATTTCTTTTTCGTAACTTACATAACGTAATGCTTGATTGCATAATGTAATGTTTGATGACCATGCATTCTGACGTACTCTGCAGTCTGATGGGCTTCATTAGACCTTACTATTATTCGACATATGATTAGATTTTTGGGGTCACTCATCGTGATTAACACTCGACCCAGACAAAGCCAATGGAAATCTGACATAACAAAGCCGGACAGTGAATAATCAGCAGAGGCCTGCAGACCTAATGTATTCGGCCCACCAGAAAACCAAGATGGCAGCCATATAATTTTGTCTGGGTGCTATGGTGGGTGGAGTTAAGCGACAGATGTGGGTGTGGTCTGACAGGTATCCAACCAATGGGTGCACATTTCAAAAATCAACCCCCAACAAGAACCTCAACAAGAACCTCAACAACAACAACAACAACAATAGCAGCAGCAGCAGCAGCAGCAGCCTCTCAAAGCTCTTGTCGACCTGCAACATATCGCAGGTAAAAATGTATATGTACAAATAAAAAACTAGAATGACACTTGGAAGAGTGCATACCTCCACCAGCCAGACCAGTTTACCTTTTATATCCCACTGATAGACTAAGTCATCAGCGACAGCATAGACAGAAAAGCGCACCACCGAGGCTCCCAAGCATGTACCATGTACAATGTCCATAACAGGCAACATATAAATGAATATCAAGACCCAGTCACGTCTCTCACCTGTATTTGGAGGGAATAATCAATTAGAGTGAGAATAATTCAAAATTTTCAAGATGTTTCATTTCATTCATTTTCAGCAGAGGTTCAAACCAAGGCACCCAACACTGAGCTTCGTAGCGAAACAGAAGTGATTTTTGCCGCAACATATATAAGCAGCAAGGATGGTTGATGAAATTGATGTTCGCAAACTTCCAAGCATATGGAAAATGACATCAGGCAATTCTGTGACTGCTCTGTCTTTCAGGGAGTAAGAGAGCCACTCTCATCGTATAATTAGGTTATTTCGTCGTATTTTGTTTGGATAAGTACCGTTGCCTGCAAAAGTATTCACCCCCATCCCAGGTTTACACATTTTGATGCCACCTGAGCGTATTTCATGATTCTTTCAAATCAAACTTAATATATAGAGTCCTCACAAACTACTCCAATGTGCTAAAGCTAAAAAATGTCGATATAATGTGAATAAGTTAGATGAACAGAGAATATCAGATGGTTCTCAGTTGCACAAGTATTCAACCCCTTTACCTAATTAACACCAAATCACTTCATGAGCAAATTATTTGTTTGAAATGTCACAAAATTAGCGTAATACGTTTCACCTGTATCGAATCAGTGGTTTAACTTATAAATTAAGTTCCCCCACTTCTTGAAGGAGTTTTAAGGTACAACTCACATGTTCAACCAACAAGGCAAACATGAAGACCAAGGAGCTTTCCAAAGAAGTCAGACATAAAGTGGTGGAGAAGCACCGTTCAGGAGAGGATTATAAGAAGATTTCAAAGTCACCCATGATCCCTTTGAGGACGTACAGTGAAATCCATCATAAAGAAGTGGAAGACGTATCATACCACCCAGACTCCACCAAGATCAGGTTGCCCATACAAACTCAGCAGTTGGGCAAGCAGGAGACTGGTTCGGGATATCACTGTAAATCCAATAATGACGTTGAAAGTTCTGCAAGGCTCTACATCTGAGATGGAGGTCAGTGTTCATCAATCAACAACATCCCATTCCCTTTACAAAGCTGGCCTCTCTGGACAGGTGGCAAGGAAGAAGCCATTAATGAAAAAGATGCATTTAAAAGTTCATACGGAATTTGTTAAAAAGCATCTTAATGATGCTACAGGCATGTGGAGAAAAGTTTAGTGGTCAGACGAGCCAAAAATTGAACTTTTTGGTCTAAATTTAAAGCGTTACGTCTGGTGCAAGCCTAGCAATGCACATCACCCAGTCGAAACCATCCCTACTGTCATGCCTGGAGGTGGCAGCATCATGTTATGGGGCTGTTTTTCATCAGCAGGGACTGGAGAGCTTGTCAGGATAGAAGTGACAATGGACGGTGCAAAGTACAGGAGAATCCTTGATAAAAACCTGCTTGAGGCAGCCATGAATCTGAAACTGGGTAGGAGATTCACATTTCAGCAGCAGGGCAATGATCCGAAGGACAAAGCTAAAGCCACAATGGAGTGGCTGAATAAGAAGAAATTAAATGTTCTTGAGTGGCCCAGTCAAAGTCCTGACTTGGATCCAATCGACCATTAATGATGAGACTTGAAGATTGCAGTCCATCGACGATCCCCATCAAACTTGGCAGAACGAGAGCAATTTTCACGAGAAGAATGGGAAAAGATTTCACCATCTCACTGTGCAAAGCTGGTGGAGACCTACCCAGAAACACTCATAGCAGTCATTGCTGCAAAAGGTGCTTCCACCAAGTACCAGTGTATCGTTTGATCTCTTCAGTTATGAATAAAAAAGTTCATTTGGAAAAATTGTTTCTATATCATTCGTAATTCATCTAAATGTGCCATTTTTGGGCGGAGGGGAATACTTTTGCAGCTCACTGTACATGCCATATTTCTGTGAGCAGATGTGCATTGCAAATGTATTGGTGTCAAATACATGTTATTTTCCTGCTTCTACATTCTCATCTGCAGCCATTTCCCACAGCAAAACACACAAAACACGCTTTCCCGCGTTTTTCTCTTCCGAATCTCAGCACAGAATGCCTTGTCCTCTCTTCCAAGAAACCTCACAAGTATCCTAAACCTCCTCAAACCAGCATCATGAATAACCTGTCAAGATTTCTGCACCAGATGGTCCATCAATCATTGTTAAAGGTAGCGGCATGGCAAAACCTTTCCCAGCAGTGTTCCATGCTCCGATCCGCATGGGCCAATCCCGAATTGCCACGAGGATTGGGGTAATGAATGTGCCAATCATGGGCGGAGAAGACGGTTCCCCTGGCCGAGATTCCACCAATGACAGGGGTGGGCGCCCGTGAAGGGGGAGAAGAGCCCACAATAAAAGGGGAGCGCAGGAGAGATTGCAGGTTCGAGAGAGTTGGTCTGAGTCTGTCTGTGGCTTTGGAAGTCGTCTATCTGCTTGGATCGTCGGTTTTGTCAGCTTCGTCTGCTGCTTCGTCTCAGGCTGTCTGCCTGTTTATGTGTTGCTTCTTCTTTACATTGAACTTTTTGGTCTAAATTTTCAAGATGTTTCAAGAAGAAGCAAAGTTGAGATTCTTTCACCTTGAAGCCATTTTTCATCTTCCACCTCTTTGACTTTGGTCACTTTCGAGTCCGACTACTTCAGTCCTTGCGCTTCTTCTGAGGTCTGTTGTCATTTCCATTCCAACTCCTCTTGCCTTCGTGACCTTCAGCTTTCATCCCGCTTTGAAGCCTTAATCTCATCATCATCCAAGCGTTGTCGCCAAAACCCGCTACAAGTCCGTGCAGTGAACGCTATCATTTCTGGGTGCGTGGAGAGACACAGCAGTTTGATGAAATGCAGAGTGGGGCCAAGATGGAGCAAGGAGGACGACGACCAGAACAGAAAATTGTGCCAGAGTTGCCGGGCAGCGTTATCTCAACCGAGCTAGTGCAAGGTGTCAAGGGGCTCAGTTCATCTGCATCTTTCTCTTCTACGTCTACTTCTACTTCTACTTCTACTTCTACGTCTACTTCTACTTCTACTTCTACTTCTACTTCTTCTGCTTTTTCTTTTTACATCTCTCCCTTCCATTGTCAGATGTAAGATTGGCGCCATTATTGTCAAAGTCATAAGTAACAGACTACGGCATCCAATGGTGTGAATGACACATAGGGGACAAGGAAAATGTATAGGACACTTATTTCCATTCGGATACTTATCCAACCTACATATTCTAGTTTAGTATTTTTCATTAGTTTTCTGAAATTTGTAGAATTTGTTTTTCACTTGGAAGTTGTGGGTTACAATGTGTAAACTATCTCTATCCACGAGAATATATCAGGCCCAATACATTTTTGAAACATCATGCAACACAGTACTATATTGTTTTTGGCCCTTTCTCTCAATGGTGAAGAATCACTTAAAAAATTATCATATCCTGATCCGGATCGTCACCAAAACTGAAACAATTCTTCCTTGTCACACAGCCTACATGACCACCAAGTTTCATCTGAATCCGTCCACAACTTTTGAGATATCTTGTACACAAACAAGCAGACAAAGAGACAGACAGACAGACAGAAAGGGGTGAAAACATAACCTCCTTCACCTTCGGTGGCGGAGGTAATAAAGGTGGAAAAAGTCTGACTTAATGCAATTTCATTCTCGGTGATAAGGCAACAAAAGGTGAAAATTTTGAAAGGGGGTGTAGAGTTTCTAGAGGCACTGTGTACATGCAAATGACTATTTTTACCTCCGCCATCAAAGGTGAAGGAGGTTATGTTTTCACCCCTTTCTGTCTGTCTGTCTGTGTGTTTGTCTGTTTGTTTGTGTACAGGGTAGCTCAAAAAGTTGTGGACGGATCCGGACAAAATTTTGTGGACTTGTTCGGTGTGTGATAAGGATGAACTGATTAGATTTTAGTGAAGATCTGGATCCGGATCTGGCTACCAGAATGTTTGTTAAGTGAATCTTCACCATTGAGAGATTGGGCCAAAAACGATATATAGCACGATATCTCATAAAGTTGTGTACGGATTCAGACGAAACTTGGTGGACAGGTTGGGTGTGTCGCAAGGACGAATTGATTCGAATTTGGTGAAGATCCAAATCCGGATCTGGATACGAGAATTATTTAATTTTAAAAGTGATTCTTCACCATTGATAGATTGGGCCAAAAACAATTATATAGCAGGATATCCAAAAACTGTAATGGGCCCGATATGTTCTTGCGGATCAGGCATTGCGTGGCGGAGGAATGCGCTCTACCGAATGCCCTTCTAGTTTTGTTTTTCTTCTAAAATTCAGATTGCAGTCCATGCCACTCCGCTCTATTTAATTTCCAAACTCTGTGACATATTGGCAGTTCTTTAAAAAAAAACAACAACAAAGCAACTATTAAAAAGTTGTGACCTTAAAAAAAAAGCAACATTTTCACAATAATAGTTGAAAATTCGATGCCAAAAACTTTCATTTTTAGTCACAGTATGGTAGCTGACTTTCAATGTGAAATGCTGTTTCTGTGACGTCACTGTCAGGAAGCACGTGTGCAATCTGCAATATGCATCACGTTTCCTAATCTGTTTTATTAATTGGAATTTAAGTTATGCCATAAAGCTCAGTTCTACTGCATTACAGATGAATGTCAGAATCACCGAGTTTGGAGGTAGTTTAAGTCACCACATGAGGTGAATGCCACCATTGAATACATTTTTGTTGTTACCTCCACCACTGAAGGTGGATGGAGGTTGTGTCTTCACCTCTGTTTGTTACTTGCAAAATCTAAGATTTTTCAAGTATATTATTGGTCAGTCGATTTTGTCTGTCTGTCTGTTTGTCTGTCTGTCTGTCTGTTTCTGTCAATTGCCTTCAGGTCACAATTTGAAACTGATCTTCACCAAACTTCACAACATTGTACAGTTTAACATAAGGAAGAAGCATATTGTTTGAGGTCAAAAGGTCAAACATCAGCATCGGCCAAAGGTCAACAACTAAGGTCCTCAATTTTCATCCAATTGACTTGAAATTTGAAGAGGATTTATATTTCATGTCACTGAATTCAACAAGCCAATTATTTTGAGGTCAACATAGGCCAAAGGTCAACATAGGCCAAAGGTCAATGTCTTCTGCATGACGTCTTCTTCTTGTTACTTGCAAAATTGAAGATTTTTCAAGCTGATTGGTCAGTCGACTTTGTTATTCTGTCTGTCTGTTTGTCGCCTACAGGTCACAATTCAAAACCGATCGTCATGAAACTTCACCAAGTTGTAGTGTTGGTCTCAACTGAGAAGATGATAGATTTTGAGGTTAAAGGTCAAAGGTCAAATTTCTGAAATCGTCATTTTTCATCCGATTGAATTGAAATTTGAATAAGATTTGCATATTGCGTCACTGAATTGGGAAACCAACGATTTTTGAGGTCAAAAGATCAAAGGTCAACTCAAGGTCAAACTTCTAAAATGATCAAATTTTATTTGAAAAATTGTCAATTTTCATCCCATTGACTTGCAAATTAAACAGCAATTGCATCATACATCGCTGAATTTGGAAACCAACTATGTTTGAGGTCAAAAGGTCAAAGGTCAACTCAAGGTCAAATTTCTAAAATCAACAAATTTCATCTGAAAAATCGTCAATTTTCATCAACCCTGAAAATTAAGCAGCAATTGCATCACACATCGCTGAATTTGGAAACCAACTATTTTTGAGGTCAAAAGGTCAAAGGTCATCTCAAGGTCAAACTTCTAAAATCATCAATTTCAATCTGAAAAATAATTTAATCAGTTTTGTCGGTTTGTTTGTGTACAGAATATCTCAAAAAGTTGGCGACGGATCGGGATGAAATTTTGTGGACAGATTAGGTGTGTGACGAGGACGAACTGATTCGATTCTGGTGAAGATCCGGATCTGGATCGGGCAACTTGAATTTTTTAAGTGATTCTTCACCGTTGAGAGATCGGGCCAAAATAATATATAGCACGATGTCTCAAAAAGTTGTACATGGATTCGGATGAAACTTGGTGGATGAGTTGGGTGTGTGACAAGGAAGAATTATTTCACTTTTGGTAAAGCTTCGAACGCAGATCTGGATACGAGAATTATTTAATTTTTCAAGTGATTCTTCACCATTGACAGAGCGGGCCAAAAACGATATAGTACTGTATAACATGATATTTCAAAAATGTATTGGGCCCTATATGTTCTCGTGGATCAGGCATTACATGGCGGAGGTGTGTGCTGTACCGAGTGCCCTTCTAGTTGTTTCTGCATCAATCAGATATTGCCTGTTTTAGATGGATTTGATTGCAGAGCTTGTTGACAGTGGAAAATAAAAATACCAAATCACGACCATCAGAGATGCAATTGAGGTAAGTAAGAAAGCGTTAAGAGCTTTCATGTTATTTTGCTCTGAAAGTCAACAATGCAAGTACAATACCAGACCTTTAAGAGCCAAATGACATTGTATTTCTGATGCTGTCAAGCTTAGTACTTTAGATGCAAAATGAGTTGTAAATAAACAGCATGAAAGAACAGCTGTCTTGGCTATGCAGGTCTAAACAAGCCAATTAAAACTACATTCGTGAAAGTGTGAAATCGGTGTGGTACAAAGCCGCCGAGTCCTTTTCTTGTTTCAGTCTGTTTTCCTTTTCCCCTCCAAAGTTAGCATGACTCATTTTGATGATGTCTAATGAGTCTCAGCATAATAGAGTTACACCGGAGTGTTGAACAAGTAGCAGTTTGGGGAGTAACAGGTCTGTTGAGACTTTCCCACCTTACTCCAACAAGCAGGTTTTCACAAAGTTCGACGAATGAGATAATCAAAAATTATCCCAGAAATGCCATCTTATTTTTAAGTTTTTAAACATGTGTTGATGAGCAACAAAGATAATTTCACAACACATTTTCTTCCTCATAATACATGTCCAACAGGATGGTGCAGAATTTGCTCACGCACTGTTGAACCGTCTAGTCTGGGTTTGAGTGTTGGCCTGAATATAAACTGTCGGATTCCTGCTTCAAAGGTAAGCCCATCACCAAACGTGCTGACTAGACTATGAACGTTAAGCCAGATGTTCCATCTGCAAGCTTTAGATGGTGGATGTTAAAGATCCCATGGTGTCCCTTCCTGAAGAGTGGGCGATTCCAAATTCCTGCCCTAATTCTCTCACCAACCCACACTTGACAAGTGTGGTGACTATGCCAAAACCTACAACGTGAATTGAAGGAGGCCTTCATACTGCAAAGCACTAAAATGCTTTGTATCTCTTATTTTATAAACAGAAAATAATTTTACCTTGGAAAAAAGGCAATAATCTGGGGTTACTTCAAGTCAAATGAATCCTCGTCTCATTTTGAACCCTCAAATGCACACTCTTCTGTTCTTCTTCTCACCCCACTCAAAATATCCCTGCCCTATGAAAGGCTGCCACATCTCCCCTTTGCACACTCAGTGAGACCATTCTGAAGATGAAGGCAGAGAACACAGTGCTATGACTCAAGAGCAGTCTTCTGATTCTGCCGTGTGCTGACGCAACCCGAGAGGCCTTTGATTCGAGGCAGAGGCAGCTTCATAGAAAATCGCAGGGCCGATGGTTGCGCTGTCAAATTATTGGCGTCCATTGTGACCGCAATGGCCACACTTGTGCAACCTCCTTGGCCATTGGAGGATGAAAATTGTGAAGGGCGGTTCAGTCAGTGGTCAGTGATATTTCAACACCGAGAATCTTGACATTGAATTCAAGATAAACCATTGGGCCTGTCAAATACAAACAAGATTCCACAGCAATATGATCACTATTACACTGTAATGATAGTAAATGTGGACAACCACAACGGAAGATATCTTACAACAGTCAATTAAGGTGTTCTTGTAAATGTCTATCCATTTTTTAATTTCAGAGAATGTTGTGAAGACAAAATTTTGTTCATTTTATAGGCTTCTACCATTTCTCTTTGGAATATGGCCTGGATGTTTTTTTTAACGTTTCCAAGAATTACATTTTCCAAAACCAAAACGGATTTTTTTTTCACACCCACAAATGAGTGCAAGCACAGCAGACAGACAGCTTAACACACCCTTTAACGATAGAATACTCTTCTCCTGGCACTGCATCAGATGGCAGTTTTCATTGACGGTGAACCCTTCAGGAATCAAACCCAGAAGCAGACCAAGTTGAGGTGATCAATATGTACTACTACTACTACTACTACTACTACTACTACTACTACTACTACTACTACTACTACGACTAGGCCTCAATTATTGCCACTTTCTCGTGGGGTCGGTTTTTTGGCCCAAGACTTTCACCAACTGGCTGACCAGGCTTGACGTTTGACTGAAGGTGGCAGGAATTTGTAACTTGTTTCGGGTGCCAGGGATAATTCGCCTACTCTTCGCGAAGGATCTGGAACATCTACCAGCTAATGCTAGCAGACAATTGCCCGGCATAACATCCATCCGAGAGACGGTGCACTTTATGCCGCACCACACTGCCTCCGAAACACCAGTCCGATAGTTGATTAATCGGTTATCCAAACCTAGACTACCCAGGGGAAAGGTAAGTGGCACCATTTCTTTCCCATCCTCTTGTACAGAGGTGATCCAGATATCACCGATATATCTTGCTGCCTCCGTACATTATAAATTTGTACATTTTTTTTCCTTTCTTTCCTTGTCTTGTGTTCCTCAAAAAAAATTTTTTCTCTATTCTCTTCTTTCAATTGCCTTCCATTGTTAGTAGTACAAGATGTGCTTTCATATATTTTACTGATAGTTTTCCCACTCAAAAGACATGTGATATATCTGACCTAAATCTGGATTACTTGTCACCAAGCAGCTGCTAAGGAAATGTCACTGATGAGGTCATTAAAACCCCAACACCCAACAATTTTTTTCTTTGCTTGCGCGTGTATGGCAGCTATTAGTGGGGCAACTTAGCATAACAATTGTGCATTTTGTGAGGAAAGCACCAAATTTGGCACACTAGTAGCCTATCATATTATGAACAGATTTGGATATTGGGCCATTTCAAATTTTTTGATGGCAGTGGAAAATGGCTGCCACAGCCATCAGCGGCTGAATTTGAGATGGCCCAATATCCAAATCGTTCATAATATGATAGGCTACTGTGTGCCAAATTTGTGCTTTCCTCACAAAATGCACAATTGTTATGCTATATTTAGCTAAGTTGCCCCACTATATCATTTTGTTGGGGCATGGCTGTGCCACCGACGCTGTGCCCCAAAACCAACAAGTACACTGATACCCATTTCGCCGACCTCAGAAGGATGACAGGCTGAATCAACCCCACCTGGTGTTAATTTAGCAGCGAACCAGGCTCAAACTC
The DNA here is from genome assembly GCA_035128595.1 of Eptatretus atami. Classification (NCBI taxonomy): domain Eukaryota; kingdom Metazoa; phylum Chordata; class Myxini; order Myxiniformes; family Myxinidae; genus Eptatretus; species Eptatretus atami. The sequence goes on along the minus strand of CM068952.1, from coordinate 124,877,380 downwards.
GGGACCCTAAGATCCCAAACCAGCCACCCGAACCGCCTTGCCAACACCAGGCTTCCAACACTTTCTGTCTTGCTCCCACTTGCTTTTAATTTCCCACCAACATTAAAGAAGGGCTCATGCCTGAAACGTCACGTCACCTTTTTCTCACGCCCCAGTTAGCCTACTTCTGCCAACATTTGGTTGAGAAATTCCACTGATCATCTCGTTGATTGATTAATGCTTTTGCGATGTCACTGTGGCAACAACAAACTTCCCTTTCACGTGGAAATTTACAACACAATCCAAGACATATTCCTTAATTGCCCATTTTTACAAACTTATTTCATCTTGTACACAATATATGCAAAAGCCATAAAAGACCAGACAAGTCAGATGGTCCTTTGCATTTATATCAGCACCAGCTCTGTTTTGATTTTTTTTTGGGGGGGGGGTTGATCTGTTTCGCTGTTTAAGGGAAAACTGATAACTTATTTTCTGGCGAAAGACAAGATTTATGAGTGCGGAGCACAAGGTGAAAATAATTATCCTGGTACCGTGTCACCAAAGACAATTTGACACGTTCAAGCTTTACACCATTAGCGTCTAACGTTCTCGCAATTGATTTGGTTCATGGAAAATGAATTGGATAGGCTTCAAGACAATTATCCAGGGTTATTAGCTAACTTACAACCCAATGTCATGTGAAAAATGAACCAACATATCAGTCAAAGGCACATGGAACCACAAAGCTTTGCAGGCCCTTGAAAACAGGCCTCACACGCAAAGCAGCCAAGTTTGTATCTCGTTCCACTTGCGAAACTCCGATACCATTTTGCCGCACCTTCCCCCTACGCATTTCTCAGTCGAAACTGTCCCTCGTCAAAATGCAGAGGTAGATTAGCTGCATGAGAGAGCCGGTCTTTTGTTCACACTATTTTGCTACATATCCATTTATTAATCATTTTTTGTTTCCTTTCTACTCGCACGCACACAACAGTTCGGTAGATCGTCGAGGGACGCAGTAAGAATGTGAGACTTCACGAGATTCTCCAACCAGTCACTTAGTGTGTACTGGACTCACACCATGAAACAGAGTTCGTTTCAGTGCTTGCATTTTTGCACCTAACATGTTTGCTAATTCCATTGTTGCTCCAAAACGATTAAAGAGCAATGGGAGTTGGAAAGACCTCTCGTAATGTTTCATCAATAGCAATTGCCGGGCTATCTGAGTTGATTTTCATATTAATGTCAGGAAATGTGATAATTTAATTAACTAAGCAACACAAAAGGCAAGTGATGTCAAAACAATGTCTTCAGTTTGCAGTTTGCACAGCAGTGGCATGTTTAAAGAGATCTTGTATCGATATAGTGTCTATAAAAAGAACTGTGCTTCTGCTTTCCCAACAGACATTTTATTTCTTTTGCTCATCCATATCCTAGACATCTTGCTCTAAAGACGCAGGAAACCAACAAGTACTTTAGAAATAATTCGAGATAGGACTGGAATCAAACTCCCGAACAGCCGTCGCACAAAACCCCATTCGTTCAAAGGCCGGACAAACTCTTCAAGAAAACAGAAGATACTGCGTACACATACTAGTTTCTAGTTATGTAAGAGGAACAATACATTGTTTTATTCCCATGAAATTTGTGCAAGAGTTTGGTTAAAAAAAACAAAAGTCTATTTAATGACAAAGAAAGCAACAAATCAGCCAAAAGCTGATCAGAATTGATAGAAACAAAACCCTTAATAATTCCAGGAATGAGAGAAAAATAATTAACAAAATCAAAAAGCGAATAACTTAGCCATGATTATATATCCACCACCAAAAATGAAAAGCAAAATAAAACGACAAGAAAATAGTGACTTTCAAAGGTCCGCATTTTGTTCTCATACTTTATTGTTTGCGGTCATTGTAGTTCTGGTTCGAATCAAATTGAAACAAGCCTGAGCGGAAGAAGGTCCCATGGCAAAGCCAATCTGGTTGTGTCTCTAAAACCACCAGGCAGGCCTGGCAGAGCAGAGCACATCTCACTTCTGTCTGCAAATCTGTCTGTGGCCAGATGCATCCTCGGAGCCAGCTGGTGAGTGCGCTGCCTGTGCCAGCTGCTTCCAAAGCCACAGAGGGCGGCTTTCGGTCCTCTGACTCTTTATGAATGTTCACGAGTTACATTAGTCATTGATGTCTCCATGGTGTGACTGGATAGGGATGAGAAAGCGAGATGAGAAATGAAATCTTTAGGAAATGGTTCGGGTCATGAAGGAGGAACACAATCAATGTATCAGGTTTGAAAGGGTAAAAATATGAGTACTGCGATTTTCAAAGTCAAAACAAAGGTTGATAGTTAAACATACAATATTTAATTCAATGTCTTTAGAAAATTCGAGGTCTTGTTTCTAGATGACATTCTGCTCTTGTTTAATGACCTGTATTATTGTTTATTCAGTGTCTAAAGCTCAGAAGACCTTTCCATATGCCCCATGCAGTTTTGATTCGCTGAACCCTACTCTTTACAGTGTTGGTGCTGCTGAAGCAGTTTCTTGACAAGGGTTATACTGGGTGGTTTGCCATTGCTTTCCCAGCATTGTATGTCCATGCTCTATCCTTTTAAATGCTGAGCACCAAGCAAGGAAGCACCATAAGGCACATATTATATTATTGACTTTGGTATGACTCAGCCAGGGTTCGAACCGCCAACCTCCCACATTCAGAGCTGACGCTCTAAGCATTATGTCACCGAGTCCAGTTCCCATGCAGTACAATGACAAAAAAAAAAAATGTTAATGTACTTTTATAGTTTTATCCAAATACGAGCTTCAGGAGACAAGAAAGAAAATGTTTAATCATGAAGGATTTGACCCTTAAATCACAGCAAAAGGGGGACAAGTTCTCAAACAGTAATACTAAACAAGCCAACACAACTTAAAACTTGTATAACAGACATAGACACAGTAGGATCTCGTTAAGCTGAACCAGTACTTTCCACTGGCCATGATTCATCCTAATCAGTGTACATATTCCTCTTTCCTGGAGTATTTGAATTAATTAATGATGTTAGTAGTAGTAGTAGTAGTGGTAGTAGGTTTTGTTGGGGGGAGGGAGCATGGGTTTTGAATACAATGTCGTGGCTTATGGAAGAGCTAGATCAGGGGTTCTCAACCAGGAGGGAATTCCCCCCCCCCCCCCCCCAAGGGAATTTTATAGTTTCAGGGGGGAATTGGGACCACAGATTGGAAGACTCAAACTATTGGAATATTGATCTTTCTACAAACTACAATTCTATAGATTGTACATAATCTACAGGACATCACACTTTATTGAATAAGGTGTGATGTCCTGTAGATTATGTACAATCTGTAGAATTGTAGTTTGTTTTTAATTTAATCTGTGATATTCAATAAAGTTTATTGAATGTCACAGATTAAATATTCCACTATTTTATCTGTGGAAATATTCCATTTATAGTTATCTTTGACTTATTCTTGTTTTTTATTCACAGAATTTGGAGCCCATCATGAGTGTCAAAAAAAGAGGGTACGCTGATTCATATATTCAAAATGGATTTACATCCATAATCATCAATGGAGAAGAAAGGCCTCAATGTGTTATTTGTAGCAAAGATTTGTCAAATTATTCTATGAAACCAACAAAGTTGAAGCAACATTTGCAGAATGTTCATCCTCAACACACGAACAAGGACAAAAGCTTTTTTGAACGTCATGGGAATGCTCTCAAAAAGATGAAGCTGGATTCAACAGGGGCATTCCAACAAATGAACCAAAAGGTTATTGAAGCATCTTTTGTCATAGCACTGGATAGCAAAGCAGAAAAAAAACCACATACAATTGG
>CM068952.1:124844955-124862914 GCA_035128595.1 Eptatretus atami | reverse complement strand
CTAGTGCTGCTGCTTAGCGTCATAGCTTAGTAGGGCTTTATATGAATTCAGAGGGGAAATTCACCAGCTAAAGAGAGAACCTTGAATGCATTAGTGGTGGGGTTCATGGGATGCGGGGTGTTCGAGTCATATGTCTGGAAATAATTTCTGCATGATGCAATAACACTTTGGACTCAATTTTCTATAGAGACCAAGCTGAAATATATCAGTTGAGGGACGCGGGATATATTCACCACATTCTTGTCGCTAGTTGTATCCTCACTGAATCCCTTCTTATCATTCAAGTACAAAAATAATAAATGTATAATTGTACAAGTTGCAGCAACTTTTGGAGAATATACAAGTTCATTGAGTTTGAAAACCTAATCTCAGGTAGATGAATATTTGGACTTTTTGACGTTGCTCAGGCATTGGGGGTGCATGTTGATTCTGCAAGTTGGCTTACCCAGTAACAAGGCAGATTGCAATGCACCTCGGGAAGGAGAGCAAGGATATCTGTGTGGTGTCTGGTCTGTTGTGGTTCTCTGTTCATCTGTGTGTTGCTGTTCACAATGTTCTCAGAGATGCCGAAATGGACCTTTGTCAAACTTTCAGAGGGTTCATCAGTGAGGCCTGAGGAGTGTTTGAGCCAACAAAGGTTTTGAAAAAATTTGAAAAAAAAATCTTTGGTTGTTTTTTTATCGCTCGTAGTGCTGAAAGCCTTTGTAAACTATGTGAAGTTAATAATACATGATCCCCAACCCCATTCCTTTGTGGGAGTAGGGTAGTGCTTAGTCTCACAAAAAAATAGACTGGACACGCCGGGTACCCCTTTGCTAGATTTGATATATCAAGGTCTTCCCCTACCCTCGATCATGATACATACTGTATTACCAAAGGTAAGAATGACCGCACTGTGTCACAACCTGTGACAAATCAATAACGGGCTGATTGGATAACGAGCATTTAATGCACTCTTAAAAGCTGAACATGATTGGGAAACACACATTACTATGCTATTATAGTATTAACTCGGACACTCTTATCCATGTCAACTCCGCACGGTGTATCGGAACGATGCTGATTCGGCGCACGGTCACGATTGTTTAACTGCCAACATGGGTCGTTCAAAACTCCATAATACTATTTATTTCATTTTCGTACTTACCATAACGTATGCTTGATTGCATAATGTAATGTTTTAGATGACATGCATTCTTGCGTACTCTTGCAGTCTGGATGGGTTCATTAGACCTTACTATTAATTCGACATATGATTAGATTTTTGTCCACTCACGTGATTAACACTCGACCAGACAAAGCCAATGGAAATCTGACTAACAAGCGGTCAGTGATAAATCAGCAGAGGCCTGCAGACCTAAGATTGTATTCGCCCGACCAAGAAAACCAAGATGGCAGCCATATAATTTGTGTCTGGTGCTATGTGGGTGGAAGTTAAGCGGACAGATGTGGTGTGGTCTGACAGGTATCCAACAACCATGGGTGACATTTACAAAATAACCCCACAAGAACCTCAACAAGAACCTCACACAACAAACAACACTAATAGCAGCAGCAGCAGCAGCAGCAGCCTCTCAAGCTCTGTCGCCTGCAAATATCGCAGTAAAATGTATAGTGTAAAAAAACTAGAATGACACTTGAAGAGTGCATACCTACCAGCAACGAGTTACCTTTTATATCCCTATTAGACTAAGTCATCAGCGACAGCATAGACAGAAAGCGCACCACCGAGGTCCCAAGCATGTACCATGTACGAATTGTCATACAGGCAACATAAATGAAATATCAAGACCCAGTCACGTCTCCTCAACTGTATTTGGAGGGAATAATCAATGAGAGTGAAGAATAATTCAAATTTTTTCAAGTGTTTCATTTCATTCATTTTCAAGCAGAGGTTCAAACCACAGGCACCCAACACTGAGCTTCGTAGCGAACAGAAGTGATTTTGCCGCCCAACATATAAAGCCAAGGATGGTTGATGAAATTGATTGTTCGCAAACTTCCAAGCATATGGAGAAATGACATCAGGCAATTTCGTGTGGGACCTTGCTCTGTTTTTTTTTTTTTTTTCAGGAGTAAGAGAGCACTCTCATCGTAATTAGGTTTATTCGTCGTATTTTGTTTGGATAATACCGTTGCGTCAAAAGTATTCCCCCATCCCAGGTTTACACATTTTGATGCCACCTGAGGTTATTTTCAATGATTCTTTCAAATCAAAACTTAATATATAGAGTCCTCACCAAACTACTCCAATGTTGCTAAAGCTAAAAAATGTCGATTTAATGTCGAATAAGTTAGATAACAAGATATCAGATCGTTCTCAGCTGCACAAGTATCAACCCCTTTACCTATTAACACACAAATCATCATGAGCATTATTTGTTTGAAATGTACAAAATTAGCGTAATAACGTTCACTGTGATCGATCAGGGATTAACTTATAAATTAAGTTCCCCATCCTTTGAAGGAAGTTTTTAAGGACAACTCACAGTTCAACACAAAAAGGCCAAACATGAAAGACCAAGGGAAAAAGCTTTCCAAGAAGTCAGACATAAAGTGTGGAGAAGCACCGTTTAGGAAGATTATAAGGAAGATTTTCAAAGTCACCATGAATCCCTTTGAGGACGTACAGTGAAATCCATCATAAAGAGTGGACGTAGCACTATCATACACCAGACTCCTACCAAGACAGGTTGCCCATTACAAACTCAGCAGTTGGGCAGCAGGACGACTGGTTCGGATATCACTGTAAATCCAATAATGGACGTTGAAAGTTTCGCACGCTTACAATCTGAGATGGAGGTCAGTGTTCATCAATCAACCAACACTCCATTCCTTTACAAAGCTGGCTCTCTGGACAGGTGGCAAGGAAGACCATTTAATGAAAAAATGCATTTAAAATTCATACGGAATTTGTTAAAAAGCCTCTTAATGATTGCTACAGTGTGGAGACAAGTTAGTGCTCAGCGTGACGGCCAAAAATTGAACTTTTTGGTTAAATTTAAAGCGTTAACGTCTGGTGCAAGCTAGCAAAGCACATACCAGTCGAAACTCATCCCTACTGTCATGCTGGAGGTGCAGCATCCTGTTATGGGGCTGTTTTCATCAGCAGGACTGGAGGAGCTTGTCAGGATAAGAAGTGACAATCGACGGTGCAGACAGTACAGGAGAATCCTTGATAAAACCTGCTTGAGGGCAGCCATGAATCTGAAACTGGGTAGGAGATTCACATTCAGCAGCAGGGCATGAATCCGAGGACAAAGCTAAAAGCCACATAAGGAGTGGCCTGAATAAGAAGAAATTAAATGTTCTTGAGTGGCCCAGTCAAAGTCCTGACTGGATGCAATTCGACATTAATGATGAGCCTTGAAGAATTGCAGTCCATCGACGATCCCATCCAAACTTGGCAGAACGAGAGCAATTTTCACGAGAAGAATGGAAAGATTTCACATCTCACTGTGCAAGCTGGTGGGACCTACCAGAACACTCATAGCAGTCATTGCTGCAAAAGTGCTTCCACCAAGTACAAGTGTATCGTATTAGATCTCTCAGTATGAAGTAAAAAGTTCATTTGGAAAATGGTTTCTATATCATTCGTAATTCATCTAAATGTGCCATTTTGGCGGAGGGGAATATTTGCAGCTCACTGTACATGCCATATTTTCTGTGAAGCAGATGTGCATTGCAAATGTATTGGTGTCAAATACATGTTATTTTCTGTTCACATTTCTCATCTTGCAGCCATTTCCCACAGCAAAACACACAAACCGCTTTCGCGTTTTCTCTTCGATCTCAGCACAGAATGCCTTGTCCTCTCTTCCATAGAACCTACAAGTATTCTAAACCTCCTCAACCGCATTCATGAATAACCTGTCAGAAATTTCTGACCAGATGCCATCAATCTTGTTAAGGTAGCGGCATGGCAAAACCTTTCCCAGCAGTGTTTCCATGCTCCGTCGCCATGGGCCATCCGAATTGCCAACGAGGATTTGGGGTATGAATGTGCCAATCATGGCGGAGAAGACGGTTCCCCTGGACGAGAATTCCACAATGACAGGGGTGGGCGCCCAGTGAAGGGGGAGAGAGCCCACAATATAAGGGAGAGCGCAGGAGAGATGCATCGTCGAGAGAGTTCGGTCTGAGTCTGTCTGTGGCTTGGAGTCGTCTATCTGGCTTGGATCGTCGGGTTTTGTCAGCTTCGTTCTGCTGCTTCGTTCAGGCTGTCTGCGTTTATGTGTTGCTTTTCTTTACATACTGAACTTTTTGTGTCTAAATTTCAAGATGTTTCAAGAGAAGCATAAGTTGAGATTTCTTCACACCTTGAAGCCATTTTCATCTTCCACCCTTTGACTTTGGTCACTTTCCGAGTCGACTAACTTCAGTCCTTGCGCTTCTTCTTGAGGTCTGTTGTCATTTCCATTCCCAACTTCTCTTGCCTTCGTGACTTCAGCTTTCATCCCGCTTTGAGCCTAATCTCATCATCATCCAACGTTTCGCAAACCGCTACAAGTCGTGCAGTGAACGCTATCTTCTGGGTTGCGTGAGAGAGACACAGCAGTTTGAATGAATAGCAGAGTGGGGCCAAGATGGACAAGGAGGACGAGGACCAACAGAAAAATTTGCCAGAGTGCCGGGCAAGCGTTATTCTCACCGAGCTTAGTGCAAGGTGTCAAGGGGCTTCGTTCATCTCGATCTTTTCTCTTCTACGTTCTACTTCTACTTCTACTCTTACTTCTCTTACGTTGAGCTTCTACTTCTACTTCTAACTTCTACTCTTCTTGCTTTTTTTTTACATTCTCTCCCTTCCATTGTCAGATGTAACGATTGGCGCCATTATTGTCAAAGTCATCAAGTAACAGACCTACGGCATCCAATGGTGTGAATGACACATATTCGGCGGACAAGGAAAAAAAAAAAAATGTATAGGACACTTATTTCCATTCGGTACTTATCAACCACATATTCTAGTTTAGTAATTTTTCATTAGTTTTCTGAAATTTGTGAATTTGTTTTTCACTTGGAAGTGTGGGTTACATGTGTAACATCTTATCCAACGAGAAAATCAGGCCCAATACATTTAAACATATGCAACACAGTACTATAATTGTTTTTTGGCCCTTCTCTCAATGGGAAGAATCACTAAAAAAATTATCATATCCTGATCACGGATCGTCACCAAAATGAAACAATTCTTCACTTGTCACACAGCCTACATGACACAAGTTTCATCTGAATCCGATCAAACTTTTGAGGATATCTTGTACACAAAACAAGCAGACAAAGAGACAGAACAGACAGACGAGAAAGGGGTGAAACACGTAACCTCCTCTCCACCGTTCGGTGCGGAGGTAATAAAGGTTGGAAAAAGTCTGACTTAATGCAATTTCATTCTCGGTGATAAGGCACAGAAGGTGAAATTTTGAAGGGGTGTAAGAGTTTCTAGGCACTGTGATAGCATGCAAAGTGACTGATTTTTACCTCCGCCATCAAAGGTGAAGGAGTTATGTTCAACCCTTTTCTGTTCTGTCGTCTGTGTGTTTGTCTGTTTTGTTTGTGTACAGGGTAGCTCAAAAAGTTGTGGACGGATCCGGACAAAATTTTGTGGACTTGGTTTCGGATGTGATTGCATAAGGATGAACTGATCTCAGAATTTTATGAAGATCTGGATCCGGAATTTTGGCTACCAGAATGTTTGTAAGTGAATCTTCATCATTGAGAGATTGGGCCAAAAACGTATATAGCACGATATCTCATAAAGTTGTGTACGGATTCAGACGAAACTTGGTGGGACAGGTTGGGTGTGTCGCAAGGGCGAAATTTGAGTCGAATTTGTGAATGCCATAATCCGGATCTGGATACGAGAATTATTTAATTTTAAAAGTGAGTTTTCACCAGTTGATAGATTGGGCCAAAAGACAATTATATAGCAGGATTCAAAAAACTTAATGGGCCCGATATGTCTCTTGCGGGATCAGGCATTGCGTGGCGATGGATGCGTTCTAACCGAATGCCTCAGTTTTGTTTTTCTTCTAAAATTAGGCATTGCAGTCCATCACTCCGCCTATTTATTTCCAAACTCTGTCTGAATATTGGCAGTTTCTTGTAAAAACAAACAAAGCAACTATTAAAAATTGGTGACCTTAAAAAAAAAAAAAGCAACATTTTCCATAATAAGTTGAAATCGATGCCAAAAACTTTCATTTTTAGTCACAGTATGTGTAGCTGACTTTCAATGTGAAATGCTGTTTCTGTGAGACTGTCAGGAAGCAGCGTGTGCAATTCTGCAATATGCATACGTTTCCTAATCTGTTTTTATTTAATGTGGAATTTAAGTTATGCCATAAAGCTCAGTTCTACTGTTTACAGTATGAATGTCCAGAATTCACGGAGTTTGGAGGTAGTTTAAGATCACCACAGAGTGGAATGCCACCATTGAATACATTTTTGTTGTTACTTCACCACATGAGGGGAGGAGGTTGTGTCTTCACCTCTGTTTGTTTACTTGCAAAATCTAAGATTTGTTCAGTTATTATATGGTCAAGTACGAATTTTGTCTGTCTGTCTGTTGTCTGTCTGTCGCTCGTGTTTCTGTCATTGCCTTCAGGTCACAATGTTGAAACTGATCTTACCAAACTTCACAACTTGTACAGTTTAACAATAAGGAAGAAGCATATTGTTGAGTTCAAAAGGTCAAACATCAGCATCGGCCAGAAGGTCAACAACTAAGGTCCTTCAATTTTCATCCATTGACTTGAAATTTAGAAGAGGATTTATTTCATTCACTGAATTCAACAAGCCAATTATTTTGAGGTCAACATAGGCAAAGGTCAACAAGGCCAAAGGCCAAAGTACTGTCTTCTGCATACGTCCTTCTTCTTGTTACTTTGAAAAATTTGGAAGTTTTTCAAGCTGATTGGTCAGTCGACTTTGTATTCTGTCTGTTCGCTTTGTCGCCTTACAGGTCACAAATATCAAAACCGATTCGTGCACTGAAACTCTCACCAAGTTGTTTAGGTGGTCTCAACTGAGAACGGATGATAGGTTTTGAGGTTAAAGGTCAAAGGTCAAATTTCTGAAATGTCATTTTTCAATGCCGATTGAATGTGAAATTTGAACTAAGATTTGCTATTGCCGTCACTGAATTGGAAACAACGATTTTCTGAGTCAAAAGATCAAAGGTCAACTCAAGTCAAACTCTAAATGATCAAATTTTAATTTGAAAATTGTCAATTTCATCCCATTGACTTGCAAATAAACAGCAATTGGCATCTACATCGCTGAATTTTGGAAACACAACTATGTTTTGAGGTCGAATAGCGTCCAAAGGTTCAACTCAAGGTCAAATTTCTAAATCAACAAATTTTCATCTTGAAAACATCGGTCCAAAATTTTCATAACCGCTGAAAATTGAAGCAGCACATGCATCACACATCGCTTGAATTGGGAAACCAATATTTTTGAGGTCAAAGGTCAAAGGTCATCTCAGGTCAACTTAAAAAAATCATCAATTTCAATCTGGAAAATAATTAATCAGTTTTGTCGGTTTGTTGTGTACAGAATATCTCAAAAAGTTGGCGACGGATCGGGATGAAATTTTGTGGACAGATTAGGTGTGTGACGAGGACGAACTGATTCGATTCTGGTGAAGATCCGGATCTGGATCGGGCAACTTGAATTTTTAAGTGATTCTTACCGTTGAGAGATCGGGCCAAAATATATTAGCACGATGTTTCAAAAAGTTGTACATGGATTCGGATTGAACTTGGTGGATGAGTTGGGTGTGTGACAAGGAAGAATTATTTCACTTTGTAAAGCTTCGAACGCAGATCTGGAACGAGAATTATTTAATTTTTCAGTGATTCTTCACCATTGACAGAGCGGGCCAAAAAACGATATAGTACTGTATAAATGATATTTCAAAAATGTTTGGGCCCTATATGTTCTCGTGGATCAGGCATTACATGGCGGAGGGTTGCTTTGTACCGAGTGCCCTTCTAGTTGTTTCTGCATCAATCAGATATTGCCTGTTTAGATGGATTTGATTGCAGAGCTTGTTGACAAGTGGAAAATAAAATACCAAATCACGACCATCAGAGATGCAATTGAGTAAGTAAGAAAGCGTTAAGAGCTTTCATGTTATTTTGATCTGAAAGTCAACAATGCAAGTCAATACCAGACCTTTAAGAGCCAAATGACATTGTATTTCTGATGCTGTCAAGCTTAGTACTTTAGATGCAAAATGAGTTGTAATAAAACGCATGAAGAACAGCTGTCTTGGCTATGCAGGTCTAAACAAGCCAATTTAAAACTACATTCGTGAAAGTGTAAATCGGTGTTACAAAGCCGCCGAGTCCTTTTCTTGTTTCAGTCTGTTTTTCCTTTTCCCTCCAAGTTAGCATGACTCATTTTGATGATGTCTAATGAGTCTCAGCATAATGAGTTACACCGGAGTGTTGAACAAGTAGCAGTTTGGGAGTAACAGGTCTGTTGAGACTTTCCCACCTTACTCCAACAAGCAGGTTTTTCACAAAGTTCGACGAATGAGATAATCAAAAATTATCCCAGAAATGCCATCTTTATTTTTAAGTTTTAAACATGTGTTGATGAGCAACAAAGATAATTTCACAACAACATTTTCTTCCTCATACATGTCCAACAGGATGGTGCAGAATTTGCTCACGCACTGTTGAACCGTCTAGTCTGGTTTGAGTGTTGGCCTGAAATAAACTGTCGGATTCCTGCTTCAAAGTAAGCCCATCACCAAACGTGCCTGACGTAGACTATGAACGTTAAGCCAGATGTTCCATCTGCAAGCTTTAGATGGTGGATGTTAAAGATCCCATGGTGTCCCTTCCTGAAGAGTGGGCGATTCCAAATTCCTGCCCTATTCTCTCACCAACCCACACTTGACAAGTGTGGTGACTAGCCAAAACCTACAACGTGAAATTGAAGGAGGCCTTCATACTGCAAAGCACTAAAATGCTTTGTATCTCTTATTTTATAAACAGAAAATAATTTTACCTTGGAAAAAAGGCAATAATCGGGGTTACTTCAAGTCAAATGAATCCTCGTCTCATTTTGAACCCTCAATGCACACTCTTCTGTTCTTCTTCTCACCCCACTCAAAAATATCCCTGCCCTATGAAAGGCTGCCACATCTCCCTTTGCACACTCAGTGAGACCATTCTGAAGATTGAAGGCAGAGAACACAGTGCTATGACTCAAGAGCAGTCTTCTGATTCTGCCGTGTGCTGACGCAACCCGAGAGGCCTTTGATTCGAGGCAGAGGCAGCTTCATAGAAAATCGCAGGGCCGATGGTTGCGCTGTCAAATTATTGGCGTCCATTGTGACCGCAATGGCCACACTTGTGCAACCTCCTTGGCCCATTGGGGATGAAAATTGTGAAGGGCGGTTCAGTCAGTGGTCAGTGATATTTCAACACGAGATCTTGACATTGAATTCAAGATAAACCATTGGGCCTGTCAAATACAAACAAGATTCCACAGCAATATGATCACTATTACACTGTAATGATAGTAAATGTGGACAACCACAACGGAAATATCTTACAACAGTCAATTAAGGTGTTCTTGTAAATGTCTATCCATTTTTATATTTCAGGAATGTTGTGAAGACAAAATTTTGTTCATTTTATATGGCTTCTACCATTTCTCTTTGGATATATGGCCTGATGTTTTTTTTTAACGTTTCCAAGAATTACATTTTCCAAAACCAAAACGGATTTTTTTTCACACCCACAAATGAGTGCAAGCACAGCAGACAGACAGCTTAACACACCCTTTAACGATAGAATACTTTCTCCGTGCACTGGCATCGATGGCAGTTTTCATTGACGGTGAACCCTTCAGGAATCAAACCCAGAAGCAGACCAGTTGAGGTGATCAATATGTACTACTACTACTACACTACTACTACTACTACTACTACTACTACTACTACTACTACGACTAGGCCTCAATTATTGCCACTTCTCGTGGGGTCGGTTTTTTGGCCCAAGACTTTCACCAACTGGCTGACCAGGCTTGACGTTTGACTGAAGGTGGCAGGATTTGTAACTTGTTTCGGTGCCAGGGATAATTCGCCTACTCTTCGCGAAGGATCTGGAACATCTACCGACTAATGCTAGGCAGACAATTGCCCGGCATAACATCCATCCGAGAGACCGTGCACTTTATGCCGCACCACAACTGCCTCCGAAACACCAGTCCGATAGTTGATACGCGTTATCCAAACCTAGACTACCCAGGGAAAGGTAAGTGGCACCATTTCTTTCCCATCCTCTTGTACAGAGGTGATCCAGATATCACCGATATATCTTGCTGCCTCCGTACATTATAAAATTTGTACATTTTTTTCCTTTCTTTCCTTGTCTTGTGTTCCTCAAAAAAAATTTTTTCTCTATCTCTCTTTTCAATTGCACTTCCATTGTTAGTAGTACAAGATTGTCTTTCATATATTTTACTGATAGTTTTTCCCACTCAAAAGACATGTGATATATCTGACCTAAATCTGGATTACTTGTCACCCAAGCAGCTGCTAAGGAAATGTCACTGAGATGAGGTCATTAAAACCCCAACACCAACAATTTTTTCTTCTTCTCGTGGTATGGCAGCTATTAGGGGGGCAACTTAGCTAACAATTGTGCATTTTGTGAGGAAAGCACCAAATTTGCACACTAGTAGCCTATCATATTATGAACAGATTTGGATATTGGGCCATTTCAAAATTTTTGATGCAGTGGAAAATGGCTGCCACAGCCATCAGCGGCTGAATTTGAGATGGCCAATATCCAAATCGTGTTCATTATATGATAGGCTACTCGTGTGCCAAATTTGGTGCTTTCCTCACAAAATGCACAATTGTTATGCTATATTTAGCTAAGTTGCCCCACTATATCATTTTGTTGGGGCATGGCTGTGCCACCGACGCTGTGCCCAAAACCACAGTACACTGATACCCATTTCGCCGACCTCAGAAGGATGACAGGCTGAATCAACCCACCTGGTGTTAATTTTAGCAGCGAACCAGGCTCAAACTCGGGACCCTAAGATCCCAAACCAGCCACCGAACCGCCTTGCCAACACAGGCTTCCAACCACTTTCTTGTCTTGCTCCCACTTGCTTTAATTTCCCACCAACATTAAAGAAGGGCTCATGCCTGAAAACGTCACGTCACCTTTTTCTCACGCCCAAGTTAGCCTACTTCTGCCAACATTTCTGGTTGAGAAATTCCACTGATCATCTCGTTGATTGATTAATGCTTTTGCGATGTACTGTGCAACAACAAACTTCCCTTTCACGTGGAAATTTACAACACAATCCAAGACATATCCTTAATTGCCCATTTTTACAAACTTATTTCATCTTGTACACAATAATGCAAAAGCCATAAAAGACCAGACAAGTCAGATGGTCCTTTGCATTATATCAGCACCAGCTCTGTTTTGATTTTTTTTTGGGGGGGGGGGGGGGGGTTGATCTGTTTCGCTGTTTAAGGGAAACTGATAACTTATTTTCTGGCGAAAGACAAGATTTATGAGTGCGGAGCACAAGGTGAAAATAATTATCCGGTACCGTGTCACCAAAGACAATTTGACACGTTCAAGCTTTACACATTAGCGTCTAACGTTCTCTGCAATTGATTTGGTTCATGGAAAATGAATTGGATAGGCTTCAAGACAATTAATCCAGGGTTATTACTAACTTACAACCCAATGTCAGTGAAAAATGAACCAACATATCAGTCAAAGGCAACAGGAACACAAAGCTTTGCAGGCCCTTGAAAACAGGCCTCACACGCAAAGCAGCCAAGTTTGTATCTCGTTCACTTGCGAAACTCCGATACCATTTTGCCGCACCTTCCCCCTACGCATTTCTCAGTCGAAACTGTCCCTCGTCAAAATGCAGAGGTAGATTAGCTGCCATGAGAGAGCCGGTCTTTTGTTCACACTTTTTGCTACATATCCATCTTATTAATCATTTTTTTGTTTCCTTTCTAACTCGCACGCACCAACAGTTCGGTAGATCGTCGAGGGACGCAGTAAGAATGTGAGACTCACGAGATTCTCCAACCAGTCACTTAGTGTGTACTGGACTCACACCATAGAAACAGAGTTTCGTTTCAGTGCTTGCATTTTTGCACCTACATGTTTGCTAATTCCATTGTTGCTCCAAAACGATTAAAGAGCAATGGGAGTTGGAAAGACCTCTCGTAATGTTTCATTCAATAGCAATTGCCGGCGCTATCTGAGTTGATTTTCATATTATGTCAGAAATGTGATATTTATTAACTAGCAACACAAAAAGGCAAAGTGATGTCAAAACAATGTCTTCAGTTTGCAGTTTGCACAGCAGTGGCGATGTTTAAAGAGATCTTGTATCGATATAGTGTCCTATAAAAGAAACTGTGCTTCTGCTTTCCCAACAGACATTTTATTTCTTGTTGCTCATCCATATCCTAGACATCTTGCTCTAAAGACGCAGGAAACAACAAGTACTTTAGAAATAATTCGAGATAGACTGGAATCAAACTCCGAACAGCCGTCGCACAAAACCCCATTCGTTCAAAGGGCCGGACAAACTCTTCAAGAAAACAGAAGATACTGCGTACACATACTAGTTCTAGTTATGTAAAGGAACAATACATTGTTTTATCCCATGAAATTGTGCAAGAGTTTGGTTAAAAAAACAAAAGTCTATTTAATGACAAGAAAGCAACAAATCAGCCAAAAGCTGATCAGAAGATGATAGAAAAACAAAACCCTTAATAATTCCAGGAATGAGAGAAAAAATAATAACAAAATCAAAAAGCGAATAACTTAGCCATGATTATATACTCACACCACAAAATGAAAAGCCAAAATAAAACGAAAGAAAATAGTGACTTTCAAGGTCCGCATTTTGTTCTCATACTTTATTGTTTGCGGTCATTGTAGCTTCTGGTTCGAATCAAATTGAAACAAGCCTGAGCGGAAGAAGGTCCCATGGCAAAGCCAATCTGGTTGTGTCTCTAAAACCACCAGCAGGCCTGGCAGAAGCAGAGCACATCTCACTTCTGTCTGCAAATCTGTCTGTGGCAGATGCATACCTCGGAGCCAGCTGGTGAGTGCGCTGCCTGTGCCAGCTGCTTCCAAAGCCACAGAGGGCGGCTTCGGTCCTCTGACTCTTTATGAATGTTCACGAGTTACATTAGTCATTTATTCTTCCATGGTGTGACTGGATAGGGATGGAGAAGCGAGATGAGAAATGAAATCTTTAGGAAATGGTTCGGGTCATGAAGGAGGAACACAATCAATGTATCAGGTTTGAAAGGGTAAAATATGAGTACTGCGATTTTCAAAGTCAAAACAAAGGTTGATAGTTAAAATACAAATATTTAATTCAATGTCTTTAGAAAATTCGAGGTCTTGTTTCTAGATGACATTCTGCTCTTGTTTAATGACCTGTATTATTGTTTATCAGTGTCTAAAGCTCAGAAGACCTTTCCATATGCCCATGCAGTTTTGATTCGCTGAACCCTACTCTTTACAGTGTTGGTGCTGCTGAAGCCAGTTTCTTGACAAGGGTATACTGGAGTGGTTTGCCATGCTTTCCCAGCATTGTATGTCCATGCTCTATCCTTTTAAATGCTGAGCACCAAGCAAGGAAGCACCATAGGCACATATTATATTATTGACTTTGGGTATGACTCAGCCAGGTTCGAACCGCCAACCTCCACATTCAGAGCTGACGCTCTAAGCTTATGTCACCGAGTCCAGTTCCCATGCAGTACAATGACAAAAAAAAAAATGTTAATGTACTTTTATAGTTTATTCCAAATACGAGCTTCAGGAGACAAGAAAGAAATGTTTAATCATGAAGGATTTGACCTTAAATCACAGCAAAAGGGGGACAAGTTCTCAAACAGTAATACTAAAAGCCAACACACTTAAACTTGTATAAACAGACATAGAACACAGTAGGATCTCGTTAAGCTGAACCAGTACTTATCCACTGGCCATGATTCATCCTATCAGTGTACATATTCCTCTTTCCTGGAGTATTTGAATTAATTAATGATGTTAGTAGTAGTATAGTAGTGGTAGTAGGTTTTTGTTGGGGGGAGGGAGCATGGGTTTTGAATACAATGTCGTGGCTTATGGAAGAGCTAGATCAGGGTTCTCAACCAGGAGGGAATTCCCCCCCCCCCCCCCCAGGAATTTTATAGTTTCAGGGGGGAATTGGGACCACAGATTGGAAAGACTCAAACTATTGGAATATTGATCTTTCTACAAACTACAATTCTATAGATTGTACATAATCTACAGGACATCACACTTTATTGATAAGGTGTGATGTCCTGTAGATTATGTACAATCTGTAGAATTGTAGTTTGTTTTTAATTTAATCTGTGATATTCAATAAAGTTTATTGAATGTCACAGATTAAATATTCCACTATTTATCTGTGAAATATTGCCATTTATAGTTATCTTTGACTTATTCTTGTTTTTTATTCACAGAATTTGGAGCCCATCATGAGTGTCAAAAAAAGAGGGTACGCTGATTCATATATTCAAAATGGATTTACATCCATAATCATCAATGGAGAAGAAAGGCCTCAATGTGTTATTTGTAGCAAAGATTTGTCAAATTATTCTATGAAACCAAACAAAGTTGAAGCAACATTTGCAGAATGTTCATCCTCAACACACGAACAAGGACAAAAGCTTTTTTGAAACGCATGGGAATGCTCTCAAAAAGATGAAGCTGGATTCAACAGGGGCATTCCAACAAATGAACAAAAGGTTATTGAAGCATCTTTTGTCATAGCACTGGATAGCAAAGCAGAAAAAAAACCACATACAATTGGGGAAACTTTGATCAAACCTTGCGCTCTCAAAATGGTGGAAATTGGGTTGGGAAAAATGGATTGGAGAAAAAACTGGCAGCAGTTTCCCTATCAAACAGTACTGTTCAAAGGAGGATCAGCGACATGGCATTGACATCAAGGATCAAGTTGTGCAGGAGATCAAGTCTGCAGCATTTGGCTATTTTCATTCAACTTGATGAATTGACTGATGTGACATCATGTTCCCTATTGCTGGTGTTTGCAAGATATGTTAACTCAGGTTCATTTAAAGAAGAGTTTCTCTTTTGTTCTCCTCTTGAACACAACTACAAGGCCTCAGATATCTTGGAAAAGGTTCTCATCTTCTTTGAATCAGAAAATCTTTTGTGGGATAATGTCTGTGGGCTGCTGTGCAGATGGAGCACCAGCTAGTTGGGGACAAAATCTGGATTTCAAGTTTGTGTGAAAAGCGAGCTTCAAAGATGAAAGGCATTCATTGTGTGATCCATCGTGAGGCACTGGCCTCAAAAACACTTCCAGCCCACCAGGGAGGTTTTGGATCAAACAATTCAAATTTGTGATTTTTGTCAAAGGAGGAGCTCTCAACTCATGACTTTTCAAGCAGTTTTGTATTGACATGGATGCAGCCATCATTTGCTTCTTTTCCCACACAAATGTTCGATGGCTTTCAAGAGGAAATGTAACTGAGCGAGTATTTGAGCTTAGAGATGAGCTCAAATATTTTTTGAAGTTCAGGGTAAGATGGAATTTTGCCTGGCTAGATGATGAGGAATGGATCAATGCGCCTTGCCTATTTGGTTGACATTTTTGAGAGCTGAATAAACTGAATCTTCAGATGCAAGGAAGGAATACAAACATCATACAATTCATGGATTTCCTTGAAAGCTTCATGAGCAAGCTGGAAAGATTGGAGAGAAAGGTCAAGATCAAAAATGTTGCAATGTTTGAGAAACTGTCATCAATTCTTGTTGCTGGTGGTGAAGACCAAGTGCTTCCAGAATTTGCAAAAAAATGAAATTTTGCAGCAAGTTGACAGCACTGGAGAAGGAATTCAGCCAATATTTTCCTGAACTCAGTGATGAGGAGTTGGATTTCCCTTGCGGTTCCGGGTTTGGAGCGCCGACAGGTCTCCTTGGGGGCTCCCGCTGACGACTCAAAGTTAAGTTTCCGGTCGTTATCTGTCCCGTTTTAAGCGGTTTATTCTCTCACCTACAAGTTACTGTGTTTCCGAGTTCGTGGTTTGTTTTAAAATCGTGCTATTTTTGTGAGATTTTGTCGACTTTGTTCTTACCGGACGCTTGAGGCCTACCCTGACTTGAGGCTTGAGGCCTAACGGTTCGATCGTGTTCTGTTTTTCTCCCCATTACCTTCAAATTTATATCTTCCTCACTTCCTTAACGCCCCATACCTCCCAATTAATCACTCTATTTCTTATATTAAATCAAAAAAAAAAAGAACAAACAAATAAAAAAACGTGATCTTCTCCTTCCTCACTCACGACTCTCGATTCTTTTCTTCTTCTGCTTCTTCCTCTTCCTCCTCTCTTCTTCTTCCTCAATTTTTTCTACAACACTTCCATGACCTAATCTGTTGAAAACTCTCTCAAACATTAAATAATAATAAAAACGATCTCTTATCAGCTTCACTTCCTCTTTCACACATGTGGTACTCTTTACTGTATCATAATGCACTACTCTTCTACTATTTAAACAGACTGCTCTCAATTCGACCTTTTCTTCATACCTTGCCTAAAAAATCCAACTGTTACAGCGTTTCTTCTGTCCATTCTCTGAATTCGCCTTTATTGCATCTTCAAGAAACGTGTCAAATCGCATCTCTGACCTAAAACTTTTAAAAACCCCCAGTTTGCTATGAATGTTCGCTTTCCAGCAACCATCTTTTTTTCCAACTTCAGTGCCAACTCACCCCTCTCACCCCTCACTCTCAAAGCAAACCATCCCATTCTTCTTCCTCCAAGCCTCCTTCTCACCTCTCTCAAAACTCCCCCCTCACCTTTCTCCCTCCATTAATCTCCTCACTCATCCTTCTCAAAGTTGCGCCCCCTCTCATCCACAAAGCTGCCTCCTTCCACTGCCCTCTCACCTCCTTCTATTCACTCCACCTCCTCAAATTCTCAACTGCCTTCTTCCACCTCTCTTGTCCCCCTCTCCTCCCCAGTAGCCACAGAAAGCTTTTCTCCTCCTCATCTGGCCCCTCCACTAGCTATTCTGCAATCCCCCACACTCTTTCAACAACCCTCCTTACCTACCCCCTCGTCCCTTGCTCTATCCTCTCTGTTCTATCACCCTCTCATTTGCTCAAGTGCACTTGCATCTGCTTGGAAATCAGCAAACATCACTGCCCTGCACAAAAAAAGGTGCAAAAACAGATCCTGCAAATACAGACCAATCAGCTTTCTCCTAATCATCAGCAACGTTATGAATCCATCATCGCTTCAGACATCAAATCCTCCCTTCTCCAATGGCTTGATTTCCGATCATCGATTTGGTTTCAGACCAGGTCACTCTACCCTGAGATATGCTGCTTCTGCTCTCCCAAACAATGGATGGAGGCCTCAATGCCAGAGAGAATTCGAGCCGTATCCCTGGACATATCACGTGCTTTTGACATGGTCTGGCACCCTGCCCTGCTCACCAAACTCTCTTCCTATGGTATCACGCCATCTCCACTCATGGCTCGCAAGCCCTAAATGGAGGAGTCTTTCATCCCCCTTCCTGTCCAGGCTGGAGTTCCTCAAGGTAGCGTTCTGGCCCTGTTCTTTTCTGGTTTTCATCAATGATCTCTCCGA
Organism: Eptatretus atami; assembly: GCA_035128595.1. NCBI lineage: Eukaryota > Metazoa > Chordata > Myxini > Myxiniformes > Myxinidae > Eptatretus > Eptatretus atami. The sequence continues at coordinate 124,845,234 of CM068952.1, read as the reverse complement.
CTCTCTGAAAATCCTCTATATCTCTTTGCTGATGACTCCACCCTCTGCCGCTACCATCAGTCATCCCTCAGACCGGCAAGCAGCAGCTTCTTCGCTCACTGCAGATCTGGATAAAATCACAACTAGGTCCAACACGTGGAACATGTCTTTCAATCCTGACAAATCTCACACTCTCACTATGTCTCTTCGAAAGGACCGTTTAGAAAATTCCCCCATCCACTTTCTCAACAACCCTCTGGAAGAAGTCCTTTCTTTCAAGCTTCTGGGTCTCACTATCTG
>CM068952.1:124810561-124840643 GCA_035128595.1 Eptatretus atami | reverse complement strand
TGTTGTCAAGAAGTGGTGACTCTTCATTGCCTTTTCACCAGAGTGTTTTCAAAAACGTCTTGTGGAAGTTGATCTGTCCCTTGTTTTGGCGCGGCGGGCGGGGGGGCCGGGGCGGGGGCGGTCTGCAGAGTGGTTTCTTCATTGCCCTTTCACCGAAGTGTTTTCAAAACGTCTTGTGAAGTGATCTGTTCCTCGGTTTTGGTGTCAGAGTGGTGACTCTTCATTGCTTTTCACCAGAAGTGTTTCAAAAGTCTTGTGGAAGTGATCTGTTCTCTGCTTTTTGGTTGTCAGGAGTGGTAAATCTTCATTGCCTCTTCACCAGATGTGTTTCAAAACGTCTTGTGGGAAGGACTGTTCCTCGGTTTTGTGTCAGGAGTTGGTTTTCTCTTTCATTGCCTTTCACCAGAAGTGGTTTTCACAACGTCTTGTGGAAGTGAAAAATTGATCTTTTCCTCTGTTTTGGTGTCAGGAGTGGTGTACTCTTCATTGCCTTTCACCAGATGTTTTCAAAACGTCTTGTGGAAGTGACCTGTTCTATGTTTTTTGGTGTTCAGGAGTGGTTACTCTCATTGACTTTTCACCAGAGTGTTCAAAAGTCTTGTGGAAGTTGATCTGTTCCTCTGTTTTTGGTGTCAGGAGTGGTTTCTCTTCATTGCCTGTTCACCAGAAGTCGTTTTCAAAACGTCTTGTGGAAGTGATCGTTTCCTTGGTTTTTGTGTCAGGAGTGGGACTCTACTTTGCCTTTCACCAGAAGTGATTTCAAAAGGTTCTTTGTGGAAAGGTGATGATATGTTCCTCTGTTTGTGGTTGTCAGGAGTTGGTGACTCTTCAATTGCCTTCACCAGAAGCTGTTTTCAAAACGTCTTGTGGAAGTGAATCTTTTCCTTCTGTTTGTCAGGAGTGCGTGACTCTTGCATTGCCTTTCACCAAAAGATTTTTCAAAACGTTCTTGGTGGAAGTGATTCTTTCCTCTGTTTTGGGTGTCAGGAGTGTTGACTCTTCATTGCCTTACCAGAAGTGTTTTCAAAACGTCTTGTGGAAGTGATCTTTTCCTCTGTTTTTGGTGTCAGAGTGGTGACTCTTCATTGCCTTTCACCAGAAGCCATTGTTCAAACGTCCTATGTCGAGGTGATCTTTTCCTCTTTTTTAGTGGTGATTCTTCATTGCCCTTTTCACCAGAAGATTTTTCTAACGTCTGTGGGAAGTGATCTTTTTCCTCTGTTTTTGGTGTAGGATTGGTGATTCATTGCCTGTCACCAGAGTGTTCAAAACATCTGTGGATATCTTTTCCTTCAGGTGGTTTCACAGAAGTGTTTCAAAAACGTCTTGTGGAAGTGATCTTTTCCTCTGTTTTTCGGTGTCAGGAGGTGACTCTTCATTGCTCTCACCAGAAGTGATTTCAACGTAATTGGGTTGTCAGGAGTGGTTGACTTCATATGCCTTTCACCAGAAGGTGTTTTCAAAACCGTCTTGTGGAAGTGATCTTTTCTCTGGTTGGTGTCAGGATGTGGTGACTCTTCATTTCCTTTCCAAGAAGGTGTTGAAAACGTCTCTGTGGAAGTGATCTCCAATGCTCCACCTCACAGATGTTTTCCAAACTCTTGTGGAAGTTGATCTGTTCCTCTGTTTGTGTCAGGAGTGGTTCTCTTCATTGCCTTTCACCGAAGTGTTTGCAAAACGTCTAAGTGAATCTGTTCTCGGTTTTTGGTGTCAGGAGTGGTGACTCTTTCATTGCATTTCACCAGAAAGTTTCAAACGGTCTTGTGAAGTGATCTGTTCCTCTGCTTTATTGGTAAATCGTTCAATTGCCTTTACCAGATGTTTTTCAAAACGTCTTGTGGATACCTGTTCCTCGGTTGGTGTTCAGAGTGGTCTCCATGCTTTAAATATCAACGTTCTTTGTGGAAGGATCTTTTTCCTCTGTTTCTGGTGTCAGGAGTGGTTACTCTTCATTGCCTTTCACGAAAGTGTTTCAAACGTCTTGTGAATTGAACCTGTTCCGTATGTTTGGTTCAGGAGTGGTTACTCTTCATTGACTTTCACCAGAAGTGTTTTCAAAAGGTCTTTGTGGATATTAATATTGTCCTTGGTTTTTGGTGTCAGAGTGTTCTCTTCATTGCCTTTCACCAAAGTTTTCAAGATGTGCGTGAAGGGAGGGTGCCTCTGGTTTTTGAAGTGGACTTCTCATTGCTTATTAATTTCAAACGTCTTGTGGAGTGATATGATCCTCTGTTTTGGTTGTCAGGAGTTGGTGACTTTCATTGCCTTCACCAAGAAGTGTTCAAAACGTTTGTGGAAGTGATCTTTCCTCGTTTGTGTCAGAGTGGTGACTCTTTCATTGCCTTTCACCAAAAGATTTTCAAAACGCTTGTGGATACCTGGGGCAGGAGTGTTGACTCTTCATCTTTCACAGAGTGTTTCAATTCTTGTGGAAGTGATCCTTTCCTCTGTTTTTGGTGTCAGCGAGTGGTGACTCTTCATTGCCTTTCACCAAAGTGTTTTCAAAACGTCTATGTCGATGTTGATCTTTTCCTCTGTTTTTGGTGTTCAGGAGTGGTGACTCTCATTTGCCTTTCACCAGAAGATTTCATATACGTCTTGGTGGAAGTGATCTTTTCCTCTGTTTTTTTTGTGTTAGGGTGGTGACTCTTCATTGCCTTTCACCAGAAGTGTTTTCCAAAAATTTGTGGAAGTGTATCTTTTCCTCTGTTTTTGGTTCAGGAGGTGGTGACTCTTCATGTTCACCAGATGTTTTCAAAACGTCTTGTGGAAGTGATCTTTTCCTCTTTTTTGTCAGAGTTGCGTTACTCTTCCTGCCTTTACCAGAAGTGTTTCAAAATGTGGAATGATCTTTTCCTCTGTTTTGGTGTCAGGAGTTGGTGACTCTTCATTTTTCCTTTCACAGAAGTGGAAAACCGTCTTGTGGAAGTGATTTTGTTCCTCTTGTTTTTGGTGTCAGGAGTGTGACTCTTATTGCCTGTTCACCAGAATGTGTTTCAAAACGTCTTGTGGAACGTGATTCTTTCCTCTGTTTGTAGCAGGAGTGGTGCTCTTCATGTGCCTTTCACCAGAGTGTTTTTCAAAACGTCTTGTGGAGTGATCTTTTCCTCTGTTTTGGTGTCAGGAGTGGTGACTCGTTTCATTGCCTTTCACCAGAAGTGTTTCAAAGTCTTGTGGAAGTGACCTTTTCCTCTGTTTTGGTGGCAGGAGTTGGTGACTCTCATTGCCTTTTCACCAGAAGTGTTTTCAACGTCTTGTGGAAGTGATCTTCCTCTGTTTTTGGTGTCAGGGGTGGTGACTCTATGCCTTTCACAGAATTGTTTTCAAACGTGCTTGTGAAGTGAGCTGTTCCAATGTTTTGGTGTCAGGAGTGGTTGACTTTTCATTGCTTTTCACCAGGAACGTGTTCAAAACGTCTTGTTGGAAATGACCTGTTCCCTAGTTTTGGTGTCAGGAGTGGTTACTCTTCATTACTTTCACCGAAGTGTTTTCAAACATCTTGTGGAAGTGATATGTTCCTTCTGGTTTTTGTGTCAGAGTGGTGACTCTTCATTGCCTTTCACCAGAAGTGTTTCAAAAATCTTGTGGATTGATTCTTTTCTCTGTTTTGTGGTTCAGGGGTGGTGACTCTTCATTGCCTTGCACCAGAAGTGTTTTCAAATGTCTTGTGGAAGTGATCTTTCCTCTGGTTTTTGGTCGGCAGCGAGTGGTGACTTCATTGCCTTCACCAGAAGTGTTTTCAAAACGTCTTGTGGAGTGATCTTTTTCTCTGTTTTTGGTGTCAGAGTGGTGACTCTTCATTGCCTTTCACCAGAAGTTGATTTCAAAACGTCTTGTGAAAGTTGATATTGTTCCTCTGTTTGTATGTCAAGGAGTGGATGACTCTCATTGCCTCTTCACCAGAAGTGTTTCAAAACGTCTTGTGGAAGTGATTCTTTTCCTCTGTTTTTGGTGTCAGGAGTGGTGGACTCTTTTCATTGCCTTTTCACCAGAAGTGATTCAAAACGTCTTGTGGAAGGTGATGTGTTCCTCTGTTTTTTGGTGTCAGAGTGGTGACTCTTCATTGCCTTTCACCAGATGTGTTTTTATTTCGTTTTTGTCAAAACGTCTTGTGGAGTGACTTTTCCATCTGGTTTGTGTCAGGAAGTGGTGACTCTTCGATTTCCTTTCACAAGAGTGTTTGAAAATGTCTGTGTGGAATTTATATGTTCCTCTTTTGGTTGTCAGGAGTGGTTACTCTTCATGGCCTTTCACCAGAAGTGTTTCAAACGTCTTGTGGATAGTGATCTTTTCTCTGTTTTTTTAGGTTGTCAGGCGTCGCGTGACTCTTCATTGCCTTTTCACCAAAAGATTTTTTCAAACGTCTTGTGAAGTGATTCTTGTTCCTCTGTTTTTGGGTGTCAGGAGTGTTGATCTTCATGCCTTTCACCAGAAGTGTTTCAAAACGTCTTGTGGAAGTGATCTTTTCCTCTGTTTTTGGTGTTCAGGGTGGTGACTCTTCATTTGCCTTTCACCAGAAGATTTTTCATAACGTTTGTGGAAGTGATCTTTCCTCTGTTTTTGGGTGTTAGGAGTGTTGACTCTCATTGCCTTTCACAGAAGTGTTTTGTCAAGAACATCTTGTGGGAAGTTGATCTTGTCCTCTGTTTTTGGTTCAGGAGTGGTGGACTCTTCGATGCCTTTCACCAGAAGTGTTTTTTACAAAACGTTTGTGGAAGTGATCTTTCCTCTGTTTTTGTGTCAGGATGTGGTTACTCTTCCTTGCCTTTCACCCAGGAAGTGTTTTCAAAAGTTTGTGAAGTGATCTTTCCTTCTGGTTTGGATTGTCAGGAGTGGTGACTAAATTCATTTCCTTTCACAAGAAGTGTTTGAAAACGTCTTGTGGGAATGATCTTTTTGATATTTCTTGTTTTTGTGTCAGGAGGTGGTGACTCTTCATTGCCTTTCACCAGGAAGTGTGTTCAAACGTCTTGTGGAAGTGATCTTTTCCTCTGTTTTGTAGCACGAGTGGTGACTCTTCATTGCCTTTTACCAGAGTGTTTTCAAAACGTCTTGTGGAAGTGATTCTCTATCCTCTGTTTTGTGTTCAGGCGTGGTGACTCTTCATTGCCTTTTCACCAGAAGTTGTTTTCAAAATGTCTGTGGAAGTGATCTTTTCCTCTGTTTTTGGTGTGGAGTGGTTGACTTTCATTTGCCTTCACAGAAGATTTTCAAACGTCTGTGGAAGTGATCTTTTTCCTCTGTTTTTTGGTGTCAGGAGTGGTGGAATTCTTCATTGGCCTTTCCCAAAAGAATATTTTTAAAAAACGTCTTGTGGAAGTGATCTTTTCCTCTGTTTTTGGGTGTCAGAGTGGCTGACTCTTCATTGCCTTTCACCCAGAAGTGGTTTCAAAAACGTCTTGTGGAAGTGATCTTTTCCTCTGTTTTTGGTGGCAGGAGTGGTGACTCTTCATTGCCTTTTCCCAGAAGTGTTTTCATAACGTCTTGTGAGTGATCTTTATCCTCTGTTTTGGTGTCAGGTCGTGGTGACTCTTCATTGCCTCACCATAAGTGGTTTCAAACATGTCTTGTGGAAGTGATCTTTTCCTCTGTTTTGGTGTCAGGAGTGGTGACTCTTCATGCCTTTCACCAGAAGATTTTTCAAAACGTCTTGTGGAAAGTTATTTTTCCTCTGTTTTTGGTGTCAGGAGTGGTGACTCTTCATTGCCTTTCACCAGAAGTGTTTTCAAAACGTCTTGTGGAAGTGATCTTTTCCCTCTGTTTTTGGTTGCAGGAGTGGTGATCTTCATTGCCTTTCACGCAGAAGTGTTTTCAGAAACGTCTTGTGGAATTGATCTTTTTCTCTGTTTTTCGGGAGTGTCAAGGAGTGGTTGACTTTCATTGCCTTTCACCAGAAGTGATATTCAAAACGTTCTTGTGGAAGTGATATGTTTCCTCTGCGTTTTGGTGTCAGGGAGTGGTGACTTTCATTGCCTTTTCACCAGAAGTGTTTTCAAAACGTCTTGTGGAAGTTAGTCTTTCCTCTTGGTTTTCGGGTGTCGGAGTGGTGGACTCTCATTTCTTTTCACAAGAAGTTGTTGAAAAACGTCTTGTGGAAGTGATCTTTTCCTTCTGTTTTGGGTGGCTAGGGATGTGTGACTTTCATTGCCTTTCACCAGGAGTGTTTTTCTCAAACGTCTTGTGGAAGTGATCTTTCCTCTGTTTTTGGTTGTCAAGGATGGTGGACTCTGTCTTTGCCTTTCACCAGAAGTGATTTCAAACGTCTTGTGGAAGTGATTATGTTCCTCTGTTTTTGGTTGTCAGGTAGTGGTGACTCTTCATTGCCTTTCACCAGAAGTGTTTTTTCAAACGTCTTGTGGAAGTGATCTGTTCTCTGGTTTGTGTCAGGATGGTGACTCTTCATTCCTTTCACAGAAGGTGTTTTGAAAAACGTCTTTGGAATGATCTTTTCTCTGTTATGTGTCAGGAGTGTTTGACTTTCATTGCTTTCACCAGAAGTGTTTCAAAACGTCTTGTGGGAATATTCTTTTCAATTCTGTTTTTGGTGTCAGGAGTGGTGACTCTTCATTGCCTTTCACCAGAAGTGTTTCAAAACGTCGTATATCGAGGGATCTTTTCCTCTGTTTTTGGTGCAGAGTTGGGTGACTCTTCTTGCTTTTCACCAGAAGAATTTTTCATAACGTCTTGTGGAAGTGATCTTTTCCTTGTTTGGTGTTAGGGAGTGGTGGACTCTTAATTGCCTTTTTACCAGAAGTGTTTTCAAAACTCTTGTGGAAGTGATCTTTTCCTCTGTTTTTGGTTCAGGAGTGCGTGACTCTCATTGCCTTTCACCAGAAGTGTTTTCAAAAACGTCTTGTGGAAGTGATCTTTTCCTTGTTTAGGTGTCAGGAGTGGTTACTCTTCCTTGCTTTCACCAGAAGTGATTTCAAAACGTCTTGTGGAAGTGATCTTCCTCTGGTTTTGTGTCAGGAGTGTGACTCTTTCATTTCCTTTCACAGAAGTGTTTGAAAAACGTCTTGTGGAAGTGATCTTTTCCTTGTTTTTGTGTGTCAGAGTGGTGACTCTTCATTGCCTTTCCCACCCAGGAAAGGTTTTTTTTTGTTTTGTTTTTTTTTTTTTTTCAAAACGTACTTGTGGAAGTGATCTTTTCCTCTGTTTTTAGGTAGCAGGAGTTGGTGACTCTTCATTGCCTTTCACCAGAAGTGTTTTCCAAAACGTCTTGTGGAAGTGATCTTATCCTCTGTTTTTGGTGTCAGGCGTGTGGTTCTTCATTGCCTTCACCAGGAAGTGTTTTCAATGTCTTTGGAAGTGATCTTTTCCTCTGGTTTTTGGTGTCAGGAGTGGTGACTCTTCTTTGGCCTTTCACCAAAATTTTTTAAAAACGTCTTGTGGAGTGATCTTTTCCCTCTGTTTTTGGTTCAGGAGTGGTGACCTTCATTGCTTTCACCGAAGATTTTTCAAATTCGTCTTGATGGAAGTGCTTTTCCTCTGTTTTTGGTGTCAGGGTGTGTGACTTCTTCATTGCTTTCACCAAAATATTTAAAAACGTCTTCTGGAAGTGATCTTTTTCCTCTGTTTTTGGTGTCAGGAAAGGGTGACTCTTCATTGCCTTTCACCAGAAGTGTTTCAAACGTCTTGTGGAAGTGATTCTTTTTTCCTCCGTTTTTGGTGGCAGGATGGTGACTCTTCATTTGCCTTTACCAGAAGTGTTTTCAAAACGTCTTGTGGAAGTGATCTTATCCTCTTGTTTGGTGTCAGGAGTGTGGTGACTTCTTCATTTGCCCTTTCACCGAAGTTTTGTTTTCAAAATGTCTTGTGGATTGTGATCTTTTCCTCTGTTTTGGTTCAGGAGTGGTGACTCTTCATTTGCCTTTCACCAGAGATTTCAAACTCTTGTGGGAAGTGATCTTTGCCTCTGTTTTTTGTGTCAGGAGTGGTGACTCTTCATTGCCTTTCACCAGAAGTGTTTTTCAAACGTCTTGTGGAAGTGATCTTTTCCTCTGTTTTTAGGTGGCAGGAGTGGTGACTCTTTCTTGCTTTCACCGAGAAGTGTTTCAAACGTCTTGTGGAAGTGATCTTTTCCCTCTGTTTTTGGTGAGGAGTGGTTGACTCTTTCATTGCCTTTCACCAGAAGTGATTTCAAAACGTCTTGTGGAAGTGATATTGATTCCTCTGTTTTTGGGTCAGGAGTGTGACTCTTCATTGCCTTTCACCAGAAGTGTTTTTCCAAAACATCTTGTGGAAGTGACCTTTTTTCTCTGGTTTTGGTGTCAGGAGTGGTGACTCTTCATTTCCTTTTCACAAGAAGTGTTTTGAAAAAACGTCTTGTGGAAAGTGATCTTTTCTCTGTTGTTGCGTGTTCAGGAGAGGTTGATCTTCTTGCCTTTCACCAGAAAGTGTTTCCAAAACGTCTTGTGGAAGTGATCGTTTTCTTCTGTTTTTTGGTGGCAGGAGTGGTGACTCTTCATTGCTTTCACAGAAGTGTTTTCAAAAACGTCTTGTGGAAGTGTCTTTCCTCTGTTTTTTCCGTTTCAGGGAGTGGTGACTTCTTCATTGCCTTCACCAGAAGTGATTTTCAAAACGTCTGTGGAAATGATATGTTCCTCTGTTTTTCGGTGTCGGAGTGGTGATCTTCATTGTCTTTCACCAGAGAGTGTTTTCAAAACGTTTGTGAAGTGATCTTTTTCCTCTGGTTTTGGTGGTCAGGGTAGTGGGTGACTCTCATTTCCTTCCACAAGGAGTGTTGGAAAACGTCTTGCTGGAAGTGATCTTTTCCTCTGTTTTTCGCGTGTCAGGGTGGTGACTCTTCATTGCCTATTCACCAGAAGTGTTTTCAAAACCGTCTTGTGGTAAGTGATCTTTTTCCTCTGTTTTTGGTGGTCAGGAGTGTTGCTTCTCATTGCTTTCACCAGAAGTGTTTTTCAAAACGTCTTGTGGGAAGTTGATCTTTTCTCTGGTTTGGTGTCAGGAGTTGGTGACTCTTCATTTCCTTTCACAAGAAGTGTTTGAAAAATGTCTTTTGTGAAGTTATATGTTCCTCTGTTTTTGGTGTCAGGAAGGTGGTGACTCTTCATTGTCCTTTCACAAAAAGATTTTTCAAACGTCTTGTGGAAGTGATCTTTGTCCTCTGTTTTGGGTGTCAGGAGTGTTGACTCTCATTGCCTTTCACCAGAAGTGTTTTCAAAACGTCTTGTGAGTGATCTTTTCCTTGTTTTTGGTGTCAGGAGTGGTGACTCGTTCATTGCCTTCACCAGAATTGTTTTCCAACGTCTTGTGAAGTGATCTTTTCCTCTGTTTTGGTTGTCAGGAGTGGTGACTCTTCATTGCCTTTCACCAGAAGTGATTTTCCAAAGAACGTCTTGTGGAAGTGATATGTTTCTCTGTTTTTGGTGTCAGGAGTTGGTGACTCTTCATTGCGCTTTTCACCAGTGGTTTTCAAAACGTCTTGTGGAAGTGATCTTTTCCTCTGATTTTGGTGTCAGAGTTGTTGACTCTTATTTCCTTTCACAAGGAGTGTTTGAAAAATTCTTGTGGAAGTTATATTGTTCTCTGTATTTTTTTTGTGTCAGGAGTGGTTACTTTATGGCCTTTCACCAGAAAGTGTTTTTCAAAACGTCTTGTGGAAGTGATCTTTCCTCTGGTTTTTGGTGTCAGGAGTGGTGGACTCTTCTTGCTTTCACCAAAAGATTTTTCAAACGTCTTGTGTTAAGTGATCTTTTTCCCCTCTGTTTTGGGTTCAGGAGTGTATGACTCTTCATTGCCTTTCACAGAAGTGTTTTCGAAACTGGTCTTGTGGAAGTGATCTTTTCTCTGTTTTTTGGTGTAAGGAGTGGTACTCTTTCATTGCCTTTCACCAGAGTGTTTTTTTCAACGTCTATGTCAGGATGATCTTTTCCTCTGTTTTTGGTGTCAGGGAGTGGGTGACTCTTTCATTGCCTTCACCAGAAGATTTCATAACGTCTTGTGGAAGTGAATTTTTCCTCTGTTTTGTGTTAGGAGTGTTGATTTCATTGCCTTTCACCAGAAGTGTTTTCAAAACATCTTGTGGAAGTGATCTTTTCCTCTGTTTTTGGTTCAGGAGTGGTGGACTTTCATTTGCCTTTCACCAGAAGTGTTTCAAAACGTCTTGTGAAGTGATCTTTTCCTCTGTTTTTGGTGTCAGGAGTGGTACTTTTCCTTGCCTTTACCAAAGTTGTTTTCAAACTGCTTGTGGAAGTTGATCTTTCTCTGGTTTTGGTGTCAGGAGTTGGTGACTCTTCATTTCCTCACAAGAAGTGTTTGAAAACGTCTTGTGGAAGTGATCTTTTCCTCTGTTTTTTGTGTCAGGAGTGGTGGACTCTTCATTTGCCTTTTTCACCAGAAGTTGTTTCAAACGTCTTGTGGAAGTGATCTTTTCTCTGTTTTTGGTAGCAGGAGGTGGTGACCTTCTTGCCTTTCACCAGAAGTGTTTTCAAACGTCTTGTGAAGTGATCTTATCTCTGTTTTTTGGTGTCAGGGGGACGTGGGGACTCTTCATTGCCTTTACCAGGAAGTGTTTTCAAAATGTTGTGGAAGTGATCTTTTCCCTGTTTTTGGTGTCAGGTAGTGGTGACTCTTCAGTGCCTTTCACCAGAAGAATTTTTCAAAACGTCTTTGTGAGAAGTGATCTTTTCCTCTGTTTTTGGTGTTCAGGAGTTGGTGACTCATTCATTGCGTTTCACCAAAATATTGTTAAAAAACGTTTGTGAAGTGGATCTTTCCTTCTGTTTTTGGTGTCAGGAGTGGTGATCTCTTCATTGCCTTTACCAGAAGTGTTTTTCAAACGTCTTGGGAGTGATCTTTTCCTTCTGTTGGTTAGGCAGAGGGTGACTCTTCATTGCCTTTCACCAGAAGTGTTTCAAAACGTCTTGTGGAAGTGCATCTTATTCCTCTGCTTTTGGTGCCAGGCGTGGGTGACTCTTTCATTGCCTTCACATAAGTGTTTTCCAAATGGTCTTGTGGAAGTGATCTTTTCTCTAGTTTTTGGAATGTCAGGGTTGGTGACTCTTCTTGCCTTTCACCAGAAGTGTTTTCAAAACGTCTTGTGGAAGTATCTTTTCCTCTGTTTTTGGTGGCAGGCGTGGTACTCTTTCATTGCCTTTCAAGAGAAGTGTGTTTTTTCAAACGTTTTTGTGGAAGTTGATCTTTTGCCTTCTGTTTTTGGGTTGTCAGGAGTGGTGACTCTTCATTGCCTTTCACCAGAAGTGATTTCAAACGTCTTGGGGAATTGATATGTTCCTCTGTTTTTTGGTGTAGGAGTGGTGACTCTTCATTGCCCTTTTCACCAGTAATGTGGTTTTCAAAACGTCTTGTGGAAGTTATCTTTTCCCTTTGGTTTTGGTTTGTCAGGAGTGGTGACTCTTCATTTCTTTTCACAAGAAGTGTTTGAAAAAAGTCTTGTGGAAGTGATCTTTTTCCTCTGTTTTTGGTGGCAGGTGAGTGGGTGACTTTTCATTGCCTTTCACCAGAAAGTGTTTTTTAAAACGGTCTGGGAAGTGATCTTTTTCCTTCTGTTTTTGGTGTTCAGGAGTGGTGACTTCTCATTGCCTTTCCACCAGAAGTGGATTTCAAAACGTCTTGTGGAGTGATATGTTCCTTCTGTTTTGTGTGTCAGGAGTGGTGACTCTTCATTGCCTTCACCAGAAGTGTTTTCAAAAACTTCTTGTGGAAGTGATCTTTTCTCTGGTTTTGCGTGCAGGGAGTGGGTGACTCTTCATTTCCTTTCACAAGAAGTGTTTGAAAAACGTTCTTGTGGAAAGTGGATTTTTCCTCTGTTTTTTGGTGTCAGGTGGCTGACTTCTTCATTGCATTCACCAGAAGTTGTTTTTCAAAAAACCAACCCCCGATCTTGTGGAAGTATCTTTTCTCTGTTTTTGGTGTCAGGAGTGGCTGACTCTTCATTGCCTTTCACCGAAGATGATTTCAAAAACGTCTTTGTGGAAGTGAATATTCTCTGTTTTGGTCGCTCAGAGGTGGTGACTCTTCATTGCCTTTCACCAGAAGTGTTTTCAAACTTTCTTTTGGAATGATCTTTTCCTCTGGTTTTTGGTGTCAGGAGTGGTGACTCTTCATTGCCTTCCCAGGAAGTGATTTCAAAACGTCTTGTTGGAAGTGATTATGTTCCTCTGTTTTTGGTGTCAGGAGTGGTGACTCTTCATTGCCTTTCACCAGAAGTGTTTTCAAAACGTCTTGTGGAAGTGATCTTTTCCTCTGGTTTTGTGTCAGAGTTGGTGGACTCATTTCTTTTCACAAGAAGTGTTTTGAAAAACGTCTTGTGAATTGATCTTTTCCTCTGTTTTGGATGTCAGGAGTGGTGACTCGTTATTAGCCTTCACCAGAAGTTGTTTCAAAAACGTCTTGTGGAAGTGATCTTTTCCTCGTGTTTTTGTCAGGAGTGGGTGACTCTTCATTGCCTTTCACCAGAAGTGATTCAAAAGTTCTTGTAGAAGTGGATATGTTCTCTGTTTGGTTCAGGAGTTGGTGACTCTTCATTGCCTTTCACCATGAAGTGTTTTCAAAACGTCTTGTGGAAGTGATCTTTTCCTCTGGTTTTGGATGGTGTAGAGTGGTGATCTTCATTTCCTTTCACAAGAAGTGTTGAAAAATGTCTTGTGAAGTTATATGTCCCTCTGTTTTTTTGGTGTCAGGGAGTGGTTACTTTCATGGCCCTATTCACCAAGAAGTGTTTTTAAACGTCTTGTGAGAAGTGATCTTTTCCTCTGTTGGGTGTCAGGATTGAGTTGTGACTCTTCATTGCTATTCACCAGAAGTGTTTTCAAAACGTTCTTTGTGGAAGTGATCTTTTCCTCTGTTTTGGTTAGTCAGGAGTGGTGACTCTTCATTGCCTTTCACCAGAAGTGTTTTCCCAAAACGTCTTGGGAAGTGATTTTTCCTCTGTTTTGGTGTCAGGAGTGGTGCTCTTCATGTGCTTTCACAGGAAAGGTGATTTTTCAAAACTCTATAATCGAGGTGATCTTTTCCTCTTGTTTTTGCCAAATGTCAAGGAGTGGTACCTCTTCCAATGCCTTTCACCCCAGAAGATTTTCATAAACCGTCTTTGTTGTAAGTGATATGTCCTCTTTATTTTGTGTCAATGATGGCCCGGTAAGAAACGGGGGAAATAATGATAGTTTTTTTTTCTATTTATTTTTTTTTTTTGTACCGGACAATGAATAAAAGCTAATGCTTTTTAATCTCACCTTTACCAGTGATTATCTTCCAGTGATTGCTTTTGCAAAGAGGGGAGATCAAGGAATATGAAACAAAGGTGAAACAATAACTTGATCATTTGAAATTTATTTATATCATTAGCATTCAGAGACGAGGAAGCAACAAGGGAATAGAAAAACAAAATTCTTGACCAGCAATGGCATGAAGAATATCCATTGGGTAAAGGAGTAAATGGGCAGAGGATTTGTGTTTATTTACACTGAGTTACAGCAATCAGAGATTGGCAGGATTTTACATTTTCAACATCCCTACATACCGTAGGCCTACTACTTCATGTTGTCTCAAAATGTTGTTTTTTCGTGAACAGCATTGGCATTCCTTGAGAAGAAAGAGCTCATGACAAAATATTACATGTGCAAATGGAGGAGAAAGGTAAGGGTTAAATGGGGGAATAGATGATATAAACAATTTATGAAAAGGAAGGAAAGAGGAAATGATAGGGAGAAAGAGGAAATGAGCTTAAAGGATATCGAATAAGGGGAAGGATGAAAAGACGTGGGGAAGTCTCATACATGTTACCATAGCGATGTTGATACACCGCTGTAGTTGTTCACTTCATCACAAAATTAGCCTAAAATTTCAAAATGGAGTATACTTTCCGCATGAGTTTACTTGTACTACACAAAGTAAAACTTGCCAGTTTTCTCATCCGAGGATTGAATACTTTACAGTGCAATTAATCAGTAACAGAAAGAAAGAAAAAAAAACGACACAACCACACAGGCTCAGCTTTATCAGACAACTGCCTCCTACTACTATACAGTGTTAAATAGGGCATTTATCCGTATGTACGTGTATGTGTTAGGTACATCTGAAAATCATAGATAAAACAGGGCTGGCCTGATCTCCAACAAATTTTGCACACGTGTTGGTAGATACCCAGGGTAGGTCATAGCACAAGGAAAAAAATTCCCCTTCCATGTGAGGGGCAGGATGACTTCCGATGTTGACACGATTTCCCTAAATTTTGCATTACGTGTTGGTTGTACCCAGGGTAACCCCCCCCCCACCCCGGCCTTCCCTGCGAGGGGGGGGGGGGATGACCTGCTTGTGCTACTGAAGAGTGGGTGTTCTGGTACTCTAAATATGCCTTTGGGATTGGCTTTGAACTTTCATCTGATCCATTTGGAATGGTCACAAAAATTAGAACGTTGTGTGTGGTGTGTGTGTGTGGCTGTGTGTGTGTGTCAGAGGAAAGAGAAGAGAGAGAAGATGGACTGAGGGGGTGTGTGAGAGAGAAGAGAAGAGAGAAGAGAGAGAGAGAGAGAGAGAGGAAGAGGCAACTCCAAGTGGGGGACAGACTGGTTCAAGATGGAATTGCGTGGCCCAGATTTAGAGAAATGCAAACGAAACGGCAAAAGGATTGAGTACAAAGAGGCAAGAAAATATTGGGAAAAATAGAAGGGGTCAAATCCAGGTGGTCAGAATGGGAGAAAAAGTTGGAGAAGAAATTGGGTCCACAAATAAAAAATTGACCAAGTAAACGAGGACAATGGAGCCATAAAGCAACGCAGAAAGAGAAATGAGATTTTGTAAGTGCCAGAGTGGTTAGTTTGACTGAAGAGTGCAAAAGTCTGGGTCCTGTGTAGCAGAACAAAGAGCGGGCATTAATTGATAGAGGCCCATGGGAGCCGCAATTAATAGGGACAGAGTGGATGAATTTACAGGAAGCGGCTGAACATTGTTGGACAGTAACATGGGGCAAAGTTGCTTGGGACCAACAGAATCTGCGAGACGAAGTGAGTCGGTCCATTAGGCAGATGCAGGATGAGATTAAAATGACTCAGGGACCACCACCTCAAATTACATTTGGGCCTCGGAGCTCCCAAGTCAAATACAATCTTGGGCGGGAATGCCTTGACCCTGACTGGGAATTGATATGGAAGGATCGGGGAGAAGAGTTTTAAAAAACAGTGTCATCCCCTAAGTACATTTTGATGTCAGGATCTAGAGGCTTTCCTGAGACATGCAATTAAACGCGTGTCTCAGCTCAATGGTTGGGGGAACGAGAGCGCATGGGAAATCTGGTGGCGACACTGCAGGACGAATTCGGCCGAAAACGTATGGACAGGTGGGTTGTTGCAAGGACGATTTGATTCAATTTGGTGAAGACCGAATCCGGATCTGGAGACGAGAATTATTTAATTTTTCAAAGTGATTCTTCACCATTGAGAGATCGGGCCAAAAACGATATAGTACTGTATAGCACGATATTTCAAAAATGTATGGGCCCATATGTTCTCGTGGATCAGGCATTATGTGGGTGAGGTAATGCGCTCCACCGAGTGCTCTTCTTGTTGAGAACTGTTATGCTCGTGTGGTTTGTGAAAATAACAGAAATTCCTGCAAATACGTGGGCAATTCTCGTAATGAGGAGCATGTTGCAAGTTATCAACTGCAAATACGCAGACCAGGAATGTTAGAATGTGAATTCAGGGTTGCAATTGATCACGAATGATGCAACGGTGTGAGTCACCGGTGATATATGCAGTATATGTTATGTGTGTATATAATAATATAATATAAATATATATATATATATATATAAAATATTATATATATATTATGTTACGGCTGGAAATTCGCATTACACCATAAAGGGCCTCAGGTGAGATATCTCTGTAGGTACATGTGTAGTTAGCCCAAACCGTTGTATAGAGGAGATTTATGTGATCCATTCGCGGCTGCGATCCTTCAGTTATCGTTTTTCTTTCTCTATCTTTTATTTCAAACAAACAAAAACCCCAACGATGCTGTGTGGCTTTTCCCGCCATTCTTCCCCGTGCTTGGGTGAGGAAGGGGAAGGCAGCTCGCTGCCGATTGGTGAATGAACAGCGTGAGCCGTCGGGGTGAGGGAACGCCCCTTTTCGAGAACCCTCTTCGTAGGAGGGTGAGCCGAAAACGGGCGGAGTGAAGCGGAGCCCCGCGCTATAAAGGACGAACACGGCGGGCGCGTTCTCTCCCTCTTCCTCTCGCTCTCTCCCTGAACTCTGAACTCGCCTCCGTCTGAAGTCGTTTGGGTCCTCGCCAGCTGTGTGTCGTACGTGTCGAGTGTCCTGCGTCGTGTGGAGCTCGTGAAGCCCGAGGAGCTCGTTGAAGTCGAGCTGTGTCGTCGTGGTCGAGTGTCTCTGCGTCGGTGTGGAGCTCGTGAACTCGCGGAGCCCGAGGAGCTCGTTGAAGTCGAGCTGTGTCGCCGTCGAGTCTGTCGTCGGCAGTGAGGACGGCGAAGGAGACGAGCTCGAATGGAGGTCGTGGGAGGAGGACTCGACGGCCCACCAAGGGAAGTCCTTCTTTTCTTTGGGTTTGTGTAAATGACTGTGGGTGGCGCCTGTCCTTAAAGTAGTATTGTTTTTAAGTGTTGCCTGTGTACGCGTAATCGGTTTTAACTCTTCCTTTGCTTTTATGTGCATTTTTCTTTTGCTGTGGATACGTGCTTGTCTGTGTGTGTGTGAATAAACGTGCTTGTGTGAACTTGTTCCCCGTTTCGCCTGCGTCCTCCTTCGTTTGAATTTCCATCTTGCATCACGTAAGGGGTTCTTAGTGGGTTTAAAACGCCCGGTAATTAACTGGAACCGTCAAGGCCGACGATAACACCGCTCGGTTATCACTGTAGCACGGAACGGACCCGCTTTAACGTCGTCCGAGTCGGCCTGTGCGTGGTACGATCGCCCGGTCGACCACTCGCGCAGGTACTTAGGTAGATCGAATTTGGCGAGCAACCCTATCCTGCGCGTGGTGCAATTGGCACGATCGTGTGAGGTTAAACCCCACCCATGACTAGTTCCCGCGTTGTTCTGAGAGGTCACGACTGAATTGTCCGTCCGGTGGGCGACGTGCCGCAACTCGAGTTACGCAGCCGATCGCACGCCAGCGGGCGCGAATTCGCAAATATATATATATATATATATATATATATATATATTATATATAATATATATATATATATGGTGTCCCAAAAAAATATACAACATTTAAAATGCTTCGTTTGATCCTAAAAAAGCAGTAATTTTGTCACTAATGCTTCATTTCTTGTTGCAGAGACCCTGAAGTTTATTTGATACCAAGCAAGCGCCAGAAAAATGCCAAGACTGACCGTACAACAACGACGAAAATTGTTGAACTTGGCACCAGACGAAAAGTGTCATACAGGTGCAACGTCTTACTCGAGACATTCGGTATCCACTTGCGCCATGCACCAAACTTCAGACAATAAAGTGCACCATCGCAAAGTTACCAATGTGGGAACCATCTGTGACCTTCACAAGGTCACAGTGGTGGGAAGAGGACAGGTCGTAGTGAAAAAATGTGGAAATGGTGAGACAAGCGGCGTCAGAGTCCAAAAAAATGATTGACGACTTTCTGCCGAGACAAACATTCATAAGAGCACCGTCAGAGGATCCTTCGCCAGGACATTCAGCCTTTCCAGACAAATCAAACGGAAACGGTGCTTACTATCAATAGAAACGCAAACGACTAGACTTTGCAAATTGGTTCTCAGGAAAGTTGGAGGAAGATGCAGACTTCCTCAAAAACTTCACATGACGGACGAATGCCATGCTCACTTGTCCGGGAGGTAAACAAGCAAAACTTTCGGTACTGGGAACTGAAAATCCTGGTAATGCATCAACTGAACTGGTGCTCGATCTGTTCTCAAAGTCACCATGTGGTGGCGGTTGGTTTGAATGGATAATTGGTCCATAATTCTTTGAAGATGACCAGGGACGCACTCGCACGGTAAACCAGAGAACATCACGAAATGATTCAGGAATTCTATCTGCTGAGCTACTACTCAGGCCCGTAGGAGAAACAACCTGATCCAGATGAAACCCAGTGGTTCCAGCAGGATGGGGCACTGCCCATACAGCCAGGGAAACAAGGTTTCTCAACCAACATTTGAGGGCCGCTTTATCTCCCTCTACGAAGACGTTGAGAGGCCACCGTATTCCCTGACTTTACTCCTCCAGACTTCTTCGGTGTGTGGTATCTCAAGGACAGGGATCTATGGAAACCATAGGCCTCAGACTCTTGATCAGCTGAAGGAAAACATCCACTGAGAAATCAGAACATTCCTCAGGAAACGTTTCCCAAATGATGGAGAACATGACAACGCGTTTGCAGGCAGTGATCGGACAACGTGGAGCCTACGTCAACATGTGGTCGAAAAGAAAACGACGATTCTATACCAATATTTAAATTTGGTGGCAATTTTGACATTGTACAATAAACCTCAACCTTTCAGCTTTCTATCCAGCCATATATCTTTTTAAAAATATATGTTATGACCATCCTCTTTGCAGATGAAAAGTTGTATATTTTGACACCCTGTATATATATGTGTATGTATGTACTAGCGGGTGTGCTTAAACATTGTAAGCAATCACAAACCGTGCTTCCCCATTGTCTTGAGTCACATGCCTTTGATTTTCTTTTTCTTTTTTCTTTCATTAATTAATATTTCAGTTAGAGATTCTTTCCGATGATTCTGTGATTTTTCCTGGTGTATCGGCTTCAATGGCCATCGGAATGCAAAATTACAGTGTTTCTCCATTGTCTTGGGTCGCTCACCTGCATTTTTCTTTTTTCCCATTTATTTATTTTCATTTATTTATATTTTCATTACAGATGCTTTCTGATGGTTCTGTGATTTTTCCCGGTGTATCGGCTTTGATGTCCACTGGCACACAGAATTTCAGCTTTCTTCTACATCACCCATAAGGTACGGATCTCTAATATCAGTCAGTCAGTGTGAATCAGTGGTAGAATGAGAATAAATAAATAAATATATATAAATTGCAAAAGTTTTCACTTTTTGGTGCTATTCCCCATTAAACATTGTTTGGAAGTACAAATGTGCAATTTGGTAGATAATTCAAATTCTGTGAAAGTCAATTTAATATCACAGTTATCGTTATATTTTAGAGAGTATATAAATAAATGAGGAAATTGAAAAGTTTTATTTTTGATATACATTACATATATTATATTATCATGTCTCTAATAACCACTTACCACATAGAAAATATGCAGAGAACATTTTGTAGATTTTGTGGAAATTTTTTTTTATTGAAGTCATCAACACCAGTTAAGGCGCTGTCACACCTTGACGACTTAGCCAGCAATGGCAATGTATAAAATGTATGTAAAACGTTGCGTACGCTGAAATTTTGATGTTTTTTTAAAGTTTTGGTCGTATTCATAACTCTGTTGGTCGTATGCATAACATATTAGTAACAGGCACAGAACGTTTCGTTGTCTTATAGAAACTTATACCAACGAATGCTTAGCCTGTGTCGGCGTTCACAACCTATGCCCAACGATAGTTAACTTAGGCATAGCGCGCTGCACGATCGCCGACGAACTCGTGGCGTAGCCTGTTAAAAACCTGCCGCACGCCGATTTAAAATCATAACCGCCTGAAAATTGAAAGTGTCAACCACGCAGTCACACCTTGACATTAGTCAGCATATGCCGACCTATGAAAAATTTGCCGAACCAAGCTGGCACACGTCGAATACGTATGGGTAAGTTGTGTATACGTTAAGAGCACGCTGAAAATCGATGAAGTACGCTGTCATTTTTCGTGTACTGTCTATATTTCGTACGTCGTGAAATTTCAAGCATACTGAAAATTTACGACGTACTCACCGTATGCTCACACGTTCCGCTACGCTGGAATAAGTTGTAGGCACGATATGCGATCGTTGACATACGTCGACACAAGTTCCTTGTAAGTTACTCATAAGTCGAAACACGCGAGTAATGTATTAACACGTCGAGTATTTCATACCCGAAACTTATTTCTCCGCTCAAGGTACATTTTCTTTTTTTCTCCTTGGCTCCGTGAAGGCACGTGACGAAATATCTGAAGTTGTGTGTTGTTGTTTTTTAATTGTTTTTTTTAGTCTATCACGAATTTTAAAATATATTCGGACATTTGCTTTTAAGTTTCGACGTCGACGTGACAATATCCTCAAACAGAAATATTCACAGAGGAGGAACTAAGAATAAGACATGAGCAAACTGAAGAAGCAATCGGACGTGACGTAACGGCACGTGACGAAATATCGGAAGTTATATGTTGTTGTTTTTTTTAACTCTGCCAATACGCCTTATACGGTAGCTGTAATTAGAAACACGTTCAGTAAGTTCTGTGGTCGTCCGGAAGACGTCAATCAAATACGCTACATACGTCAATATGCGTTGGAGGTACGTTACACATAGGTTCAAAGCACGTTACTCATAGGTTAGAAATAAGTTTTGGGTACGCCAAACATTACCTCGACGTGTTTCGACTTATGAGTAACTTACAAGTAACGTGCCTCGACGTGTATATATTCCTGATATGTCAACGGGAACAAACACAGACCCTGGATATAATCAAAGAAAGGAATGTATAATGATGATACAAAAGCAGGTAATAGTTTTACTGTGGCAGTTCCTCTTAAAGGTAATATTTGGATTTTGATCATGATAAAATTCTGTATGGTCTTAAAATAGATTTCAACTACAAAGGAATGATAATGAAAATAGATTACTTTTTTGTGTTGCTAGTGCTTTTGGTGATCAGAATAAATTGTAATTGATGAAATGAGTTGGTATATTAGTGAATATACTCCTAATCTTAAAACAGAGAGATGTTGAATAGAAGACTAACTCAAAAAACACTCGGTGTATCATACCTCAAACGAAATGTCAACACGTTAAACTCAACAAACACTTACACTTGGAATTGGGTGTTCTGGAAGGAAACCACGATATCTGTGGATCATTTTAAAAAGCCAGATGTGATACTGCGACTGATAAGAATAATGCATTGAGTATAATGCTAAGGTGAAACAACTTCTGTTCTCTAGATGGAACATTTTATCCACGAGATAGATTGGAAATTAATTGGGAAAAAAATGATTTGCTGAAGCATACAAGTCTTACCAAAAGGTGTTTGAAAGTAATGGAAATAAAGAACCTATTTTGGATATGACAGCATTTAAAAGTTGTTATACAATCTATGCGTTTGACCTGAGCGCTCAAAAGAAACTATAAAGTCTAATCGAGTGATACTTCCCTATACATTGAAAGAGGAGAGAGTGAAGAAGTTGATACATATTGTTTGCTTTTGGAAGAAACAGAATTACAGATTAATACAGATAATGTGTTATGATTAGTCTCACTTAATTTTTTGTTAAATAAATGATGCAAGTACCAACTGGGTATATGTTAATCAAATCAATCTTCATAAACTTCATCTTGTGTTCAAAATCAAAAGCCTTGTACGATTAACGTAATACAATTCAGAGAAAGAGCAGTAAGAATTGATGTTTTGCTCACAAGAGAACAGGTTAAAATCTTGAACGATACTGGCTCACTTAAAATTAAAATGACAAAACCAATGTTGAAAAATATTCAATAAGAGAGACGAGTGGAGGATTTCTCCATTTCTAATTCTTTATTGCTGGTTAAGTGCGGTTGAGCATTGACGGGTGGTATTTCAACAGCGTGAAACTGCCAATGAAAGGAAGGCTCAACTCCAGGCTCAAAAGAATTGGAAAGACATAACAAAGAGTTGGAGAACAAATTAGTGGAAGTGGTGTAATTGTAGATTGCTAAAACTTGAAGGCTGCCTGATAAGCGAGATTGTTAGTTGGAGATATGCTTCTTCTATCGCACAAGCAGGTGTAAAATTAACTAAAAGGGGTAAATATATCTTCTAATAAATAAATGAGCATTGATGAGTGGTTTAAAGAATTTGGAAAGAATACAACATCAAATTTACAACTTGTCAAATATTGTAAGAAAATAAAAATTCATAATGTGTTATTTGTATGAGAGATGAATTAAAAAAATGTGCCGAACATACAAAGAATATTATAGAACTTAGGAGATATTAATTGGAACGGTTCCATTGGGTTTGTATTTTTAATAGTCAAGACAAATATATTTTGATAGTTTTGGTCTTCCACCACCTGTAAGTTATAAAATTCTTACAGAATGGTGTTTATCAAACATTTGAAGTCCAGAATTAAATTCTAGTGTTGTGGTCAATTATGTCTATATATGTGTTATTTCAACTCAACAAAATAAAAATTTATGATATTATTTTTAATCTAATATAAATGACTTTGTTGGTAAAGATGGTTCTATCTTTGGTGTATCTCAAGAACTGATATTGATTTATCAAATTATTACACAAAGGCACAGAGCTGAACGACATAAAATAATATAACAAAAAATATTAACATGAAAAATGCTTATTATAATAATTAAAAATTATCCAAGCCCGACTGACGCGAATGACTTGGTGAGATAAGCGATTTATCACAATATATATCCTTAAATAAAACGGCTGGTACTTCCAAAGATACAGAAGTGTTGATATTATCTCCAGGTCGTAAGAATTCACAGTTCGAATTAAAATTAATTTTTATAAAGGAAGCGTATCATTTGTATGAGAATAGAACAAATGGGGGTATATTATGAATGATTTAGGTATAATTGGTCATTTAAAATTAACCTCGAGACCTGGAACAATTAAATCAGTCTCGTAAGAAGAATATTATCCACTTGGTATCGAGAATAGTTTTGTGGGTCCACGATTAGTAAACAACAAATAAAAGAATTAAATAAGGGTAAATATAATATGGTTTTGCTCTTGATATATCATGAAACAGAAAAACAGGATTATATGTTATAAGTAGGGAAATACAAAATGATTTAACTATGGGAAGATGGGAGGTGTTTCGTGTCATAATATATTCTAACATATATTTACTATACATAAATGACGCAAGAAGGCTTCAAGAAAATTATCATTTCTTGTGCCAAGCATACCTTCAAGAAAAGGTATTCGGTATTTTAAAAATATGTTCTACAACATAAGAATATGTATTTTCAATAAAAGATTTGCTTTATGTGATGTTGATAAACGACAACTTTGGAATTAACTAAAATGTTAATAATGAAAAAATTATAAAGTTAAGAAAAGTAAGGCTCTTTAGAAATTCAAAAGAAATTTTATTGGTTTTCCTGTTGTAAAAAAAATATTTTTGATACAGGAATAACAAGAGAATCCTGATGAATATATGTATGATATTCTATGGTGTAAGTGGTTCAAGATTAGTAAGGGACGAGAAGGAGTTGAAAGAGAGAGAAGAGGGAAAAGGAGAAGAGAGAGAAGGGGAAAAGAGAAGAAGAGAAGGAGGAGAGGAGAATAGAGAGAGAGAGAGAGGGAAAAGGAGAGAAAGGAGAGAAGAGAGAGAGGGAGAGAAAGAGAGAGAGAGAGAGGAGGAGAGGGAGGAAAGAGATGAGAATGAATAAATATCAAAATATGGAAACCAGTGAGATTAAAAAAGATTAGGGGTATTAAAGAAAATAACTCAACCCACCGAGGAGGAAAACAAAGAATTGACAAGTCTATTTGCAATACTTTCGACAAGACTATTGACATCGTTTTCAGGAGAGGATATTATGTTAATTCAAGTTTTTCATTTTTTTTTCTTAAATAAATGCAGGAGAGAGTGAAGGCATTCTAAGGATTCTTATGTTTTAAAAATTAAGATTCAAATGTGCATGTTGGAAACTAAAAAGGTTTTTGCACTCTGTAGGAATTTTTCTCATAAATAAATGAGTTATTGTCTCAAATGTAAAAAGAAACTAATACTAAAAATATTCATTATTAAAAAGTAAAATAACAGGTTATACAAAAAAGTATATGTTCGGTGTGTGGTTCAAAAAAAAATCAATTTATCTCCAAAACCAACTCGGAGGAGATATACAAAAGTTTTTATCAGGAAGTAAATTTACAACCACTGGAATACCGGGGAATTACATCTACCAGGGTATTCTTTCTGTGGTCCAGGCACAAACTTGGATAAAAGATTAGATGAGGCAGACAATCCTAAACATGGAGTAAACCTATCAATAGGTGATGAAGTGTGCATGAGGCACGATATTGATTATGGAATACCACAACTTTAGAAGAAAAGCATGAAGCGATAGAGAAATGTTGTATTAATTTGTCTCTGATACAAAATCAACCTGAGAGAAAAAGTTGATCGGTTCATCGTGGAAGAAAAGATGATCAGTGCTAAATTGAAAAATTGGACTTGGAAATTCAAAAAACTATAGGCTCTAATGATGTCATTAAGACTGAAGAGCAATTAGCTGATGAATTACATAAACCAATTATCACAAAGTTTAGAGAAGGAAAGTTTATTCCAAGAGTTGATTATATCTGGTCTGCTGATTTGATTTGAACTCAATAATGATAAGGGGTACAAGTTGCTTTAAACCGTTATTGATTTGAAGAGGTAGATACGCTGGGTTGCCCTTAAAAAACAAAACAGGTAACTACTCTTATGTTAGGCCTTCAACAGATATTTAATAAAAGTAAGAGAAACCTAAAAAATTCGTGACTGATGAGGGTAGAGAGTTTATAACAAGACATTTATAATTTTCTAAAAAATAACAGTATTACATTATACAGTACCTTTAATGAAGGAAGACGGTTGTTGTTGAACGATTTAATCGTACCTTAAAAGAGAGACATATAAAAAATTCCACCACAACTCGGTTCACAACAATGGTCATTTTTATTCAGGATTATTGTGGATAAGTATAATAACACGATTCATACGTCAACAAATATGAAACCATCAGAACATTTACAAATTAAATTAAAATATGAAAAAGAGATTAATGTCAGAAAACCTAAGTTCAAAGTGGGTGATATCGTAAGAATACAGGTGGAAATCTCATTTTGAAAAAAGGTTTTCGTAAACGATGACTAACGAACTTTTTAAATGGTTGATGTAATAGATACGGTTTCCGACTTATAGATATATGATTTGGAAGGGAAGAGATTTTAGGTTCATTTATTCACAGGAATTACAAAAGACAAAACTAAGCAGATAATACCCATGGGAGCAATGGGTTGCCCCTTCACTCCACTCCTACTATACACCTTTGTGGACACTAGAGGCCAAGTCCGAGGTGTTATAACAGTATATAATGTGTGTCAAGGGGACGTTCTTAGATCTGTGAACTCCAAACACAGAATCCTCAACTGAATCGTCAAGGCTTAACATTTCTTTGTTGATGAGTGTGTGTTGTGTGTGCGTATGTATGTTATGGTGTGTGCTTTGTGGTGTGCGTGTTGTGTGTGATGGTGTGTGTGTATGCGTGTGTGTGTGCGTGTGGTGTGTGCGTGTGTGTGTGTATGCGCTGTATGTATGCGTGTGTGTGTGCGCGTTGTGTGGTGTGTGTGTGTGTGCGTGTTAGTTGCGCGTGTGTGGTATGTTATATATGTGTTGCGTGTGTGTGCGTGTGTGTGTGTGTGTGTGTTGTGCGCGTGTGGTGTGCGTTGTTGTGTGTGTGCAATGGGAGCAATGGCGTTGGCGCTTCACTCCCTCCTGCTATACACCATTGTGACACTCGAGGGCCAAGTCCGAGATGTATAACAGTATATAATGTGTGTGCAATGGAGCAATGGTTGTGGCGCTTCACTCCTCCTGCTATACACCATTGTGGACACTCGAGGGCCAAGTCCGACATGTTATAACAGATATATAATGTGTGTGCAATGGAGCAATGGGTTGGCGCTTCACTCCCTCCTTGTATACACCATTGTGGACACTCGAGGCCAAGTCCAGGTGTATAACAGAATATAATGTGTCAAGGGGACGTTCTTAGATCTGTTTGAACCCCAAACACAGAATCCTCAACTGAATTAGTCAAGCCTTAAACTTTGTGTTATGTGTGTGTGTGTGCGTGTGCGTGTGTGTGTATGCCGTGTGTGCGTGTGTGTGCTGTGCGTGTGTGCGTGCGTGTGTGTGGTTATGCGTGTGCGTGTGTGTGCGTGTGTGTGTGTGTGTGTGCGTGTGTGTGTGCTGTGCGTGCTGTGTTGCGTGCGTGTGTTGTATGCATTTGTGTGTGTGGTGTGTGTGTGCGTGTGTATCGTGTGTTGTGTGCGTCCGTGTGTGTGTATGCGTGTGTGTGTGTGCGTGTGTGTGTGCGTGTGTGTGTATGCATTTGCGTATATGTGTGGTGCGTGTGCGTGTGCGTGTCCCAACCCTCACATTCAAAAATCTCAACCCCCAACTCAATCCTCGCCCAACACAATGTCTTTTTCAAAATGAGATTTCCACCTATATATATTTTTTACGTTTTTTTTTTTTCTCTTCTTCCAATCTGTCTTTTAAGCTTTCAGGTTGATGACGTAGAAAGGGGAGTAAGCCTGCACTTTCTTCCCAGAACTTTCTTGATCTTGCTCCCATCAAGCACCATCCAACAAAGAACTACATCGATAGGTTTAGATCCCAAAGATGATAGCATTTCAAGTCTCCAAAATAAACCAACTTTCCAAGTCTCCAAGTATAACTCTTTGGTTGGGTCATCAAGACGAACTCGTTCGTGGGTCTTGGTCGCTCATGAGGTCTTCAACCAAGCCAACAATTTCGCCCCAAGTTGTGGCAAAATCGGTATTTTCATATTGCATTTCAGATACCATTTCCTGTGAGAGAAAATAATAATGTATTAATTAAGTAATTTAATTATTAAATGAGTCGATCTTAAAAGGAACTGAAAATAGGAAAATAAAAATCTTACCTCAACAGATAAGAGTTTTGAATCCAATTCTTCACTTGAAGGTTTAGTTCCATACAAATATTCGAACTGCAAACAAGCTCATCCCATTCAGGCCTAGCTCGTTCTGTGGTCTTGGTCGTCTCATGAGATCACCAACGTATAACTCTTTGGTTGGGTCACAAGATCGAGCTTGTTCTGTGGGTCTTGTCGCTCATGAGGTCTTCAACCAAGCCAACAATTTCGCCCCAAGTTGTGGGCAAAATCGGTATTTTGATATTGCATTTCAGATACAATTTCCTGTGAGAGAAATAATAATGTATTAATTAAGTTATTTAATTATTAAATGAGTCGATTTTAAAGGAACTGAAAATAGGAAAATAAAAATCTTACCTCAACAGATAATAGGTTTGAATCCAGTACATCAAGTTGTAGGTTTAGTTCCATACAAATAGTCGATATCCAAGAACACCAAAGTCATCCCACTCAGATCAAGCTCGTTCTTGGGTCTTGGTCGTATGAGGTCTCCAACGTATAACTCTTTGGTTGGGTCATCAAGGACGAGCTCGTTCTGTGGGTCTTGGTCGCTCATAAGGTCTTCAACCAAGCCAACAATTTCGCCCCAAGTTGTGGCAAAATCGGTATTTTGATATTGCATTTCAGATACAATTTCCTGTGAGAGAAAATAAATAATGTATTAATTAAGTTATTAATTATTAAATGAGTCGATTTTAAAAGGAACTGAAAATAGGGAAAATAAAAATCTTACCTCAACAGATAATAGTTTGAATCCAGTACATCAAGTTTAGGTTTAGTTCCATACAAATAGTTGATATCCAAGGAACCCAAAGTCATCCCACTCCAAGGTCTAGCTGTTCTGTGGGTCTTGGTTCGCTCATGAGTCTCCAACGTATAACTCTTTGGTGGTCATCAAGGACGAGCTCGTTCTGTGGTCTTGGTCGCTCATAAGGTCTTCAACCAAGCCAACAATTTCGCCCCAAGTTGTGGCAAAATCGTATTTTGATATTGCATTTCAGATACAATTTCCTGTGAGAGAAAATAATAATGTATTAATTAAGTTATTTAATTATTAAATGAGTCGATGTTTAAAAGGAACTGAAAATAGGAAAATAAAAATCTTACCTCAACAGATAATAGGTTTGAATCCAGTACATCAAGTTGTAAGTTTAGTTCCATACAAATATTCGAACTGCAAACAAGCTCTTGCCACTGAAGGACAGTACAGCACACATTGCCACAAAGAAATGTTTAAAATGGAGCCTGGGCTCGAGACCTTGGATCGCAGAATAGTTCCTGTTTTTTCACAGCATGACTGTGCAAAAACAGTTCCTCATTTTGACGGCACGGCCGTGTGAAAAACACTTCCTCATTTCACGGCACGGACTGAAACTTCGATGGTTATCAATTGAACAATGGAAAACAATTTACTATAATCTCAAAATGATATGCAACTCAGGAGGTGGTCAGATGAGATCATTAAGAGAAGTATATCATTTCGTAATGGCACAAAAGGGGTATCTTAAAAAATATAAAGATTCAAATGTTTTGTTTTTAAATATTTTAGATGGGGATTATTGTACAAAGAAAATTAAACTATTGAAGGAATTTGAGAATGAACAAATCTTTATAGTTCAATGAGTGAGCTAAACAATATGCATTGGTTATTTGAAAATGAGTGTCCCTAGGCTTACAGGTTTCAGATATCTCTTCAAATCACCTTGAACAAACCACATTACTACGTTGCTACTTGAACCAATCTTTATCTTGTCGCATTGGTTATTTGAATAGAATGCCCCTAGGTTAAAAGGGGAGACAAACAAATATACCTTGGATAAAAAAGGGGGTGTATTTTAGGGGAAAAAAATGTGAATCGCTGAAATCCCCCATATCATTACATGGTGGAAAGTAAGCCAATAGAGTCTCATAGTGCTGGTAAATAGTCGACCCATTACTTACCTTATGTCCGTCAAGGTGTGACAGCGCCTTAACTGGTGTTGATGACTTCAATAAAAAAAAATTTCCACAAAAATCTACAAAATGTCTCCTGCATATTTTCTATGTGGTAAGTGGTTATTACGAGCACATGATAATATAATATATGTAATGTATATCAAAAATAAAACTTTTTCAATTTCCTCATTTATTTTATATACTGTACTAAAATATAACGATAACTGTGATATTAAATTGACTTTCACAGAAATTTGAATTATCTACCAAATTGCACACTTGTAACTTCCAAACAAATGTTTAATGGGGAATAGCACCACAAAAGTGAAAACTTTTGCAATTTATATATATTTATTTATTTATATCTCATTCTAACCACTGATTCACACTGACTGACTGATATTAGAGATCCGTACCTTATGGGTGATGTAGAAGAAAGCTGAAATTCTGTGTGCCAGTGGACATCAAAGCCGATACACCGGGAAAAATCACAGAACCATCAGAAAGCATCTGTAAATGAAAATATAAATAAATGAAAATAAATAAATGGGAAAAAAAGAAAAATGCAGGTGAGCGACCCAAGACAATGGAGAAACACTGTAATTTTGCATTCCGATGGCCATTGAAGCCGATACACCAGGAAAAATCACAGAATCATCGGAAAGAATCTCTAACTGAAAATATTAATTAATGAAAAAGAAAAAGAAAAAGAAAAATCAAAGGCATGTGACTCAAGACAATGGGGAAGCACGGTTTGTGATTGCTTACAATGTTTAAGCACACCCCGCTAGTACATACATACACATATATATACAGGGTGTCCCAAAAAAATATACAACTTTTCATCTGCAAAGAGGATGGTCATAACATATATTTTTAAAAAAGATATATGGCTGGATAGAAAGCTGAAAGGTTGAGGTTTATTGTACCAATGTCAAAATTGCCACCAAAATTTAAATATTGGTATAGAATCGTCGTTTTATTTTCGACCACATGTTCGACGTAGGCTCCACGTTGTCCGATCACTGCCTGCAAACGCGTTGTCATGTTCTCCATCACTTTGGGAAACGTTTCCTGAGGAATGTTCTGGATTTCTCAGTGGATGTTTTCCTTCAGCTGATCAAGAGTCTGAGGCCTATGGTTTCCATAGATCCTGTCCTTGAGATACCCACACAAGAAGAAGTCTGGAGGAGTAAAGTCAGGGGAATACGGTGGCCTCTCAACGTCTTCGTAGAGGGAGATAAAGCGGCCCTCAAAATGTTGGTTGAGAAAACGCCTTGTTTCCCTG
>CM068952.1:124797183-124810536 GCA_035128595.1 Eptatretus atami | reverse complement strand
CTGACCAGGTTTGGTTGATCGTCGAGCTATCTTCTCCGTCAGGAGGTGGTGCCAAAGTGCCCATTCCTGCTGCGGAAAGCTAATGCCAGGGGTCCTTTCAATACTTGGGTGAACAGTCAGAGCACGTTGCTGTTTTCCCTCGAGGGTTCACTGCAGGTCAACAGCCACCGCTTCCGTAGAACGAGATTTGCAGAACTCCAAGGTGCATAGGACCTAAGCAAGGGACATGCATATCTCTAGAAAACATAAACAACTGTCCCGTACCGAACAGTGATTTTTGAGAAAAATAAGATAGTA
The DNA here is from genome assembly GCA_035128595.1 of Eptatretus atami. Classification (NCBI taxonomy): domain Eukaryota; kingdom Metazoa; phylum Chordata; class Myxini; order Myxiniformes; family Myxinidae; genus Eptatretus; species Eptatretus atami. The sequence continues at coordinate 124,810,239 of CM068952.1, read as the reverse complement.
TATAGCCCATCTTTTCGGCCAATGTCTCAGGATTTAGTTTCGCTGGGCGGAGAAAGTGAAGAGATTGACCTACACTTCCGCATTTTGACGCTCTCCTCAAGAATCCGACTTCAACTGACCTACGATGTGGTTAAGGGCACAGGTAGGTCAAAGACACATAGGGTCTATTGCTTGCTTAAAGCCCTTGGTATCTTCAAAGAATTATGGACCAATAGTATCCATTCAAACCATAAACACACCTGCACACATTCTCCACATCCTTATCGTTCACTGTACGCATTTAAAAGTGATTTGATTAGTTGTGGGTTTTCTTGAAGGATTTTGGCACCAAGGTGTCTGGGTGACTTTGAGAAAGCACGGATCGAGCCACCAGTTCACGTGATTGCTATTTACCAGGATTTTCAGTTCCCCAGTAACCGAAAGTTTTTGCTTTGTTTACTCCCCGGACAAGTGAGCATGGCATTTCTCCGTCATTTGTTGAAGTTTTAGGAAGTCTGCATCTTCCTCCAACTTTCCTTGATAGAACCAATTTGCAAAGTTAGTCGTTTGCGTTTCTATTGATAGTAAGCACCGTGTCCGTTTGAATTTTGGTCTGGAAAGGCATGAATGTTCCTGGCGAAGGATCCTCTGAACGGTGCTTCTTATGAATGTTTTGTTGGTCAGAAAAAGTCGTCCAATCAATTTTTTTGGACTCCTGAACGACCGCCTTGTCTCACCATTTCCACATTTTCTTCCACTACGAACCTTCCTCTTCCCACCCACTGTACCCTTGTTTGAAGGTCACAGATGGTTCCCACATTGGTAAAACTTTGCGATGGTGCACCTTTATTGTCTGAAAGTTTGGTGCATGGCGCAAGTGGATAACCCGAAATGTTCTCAGAGAAAGACGTTGCACCTGTAGACACGTTTATCGTCTGGTGCCAAAGTTCAACAATTTTCGGGTCCGTTTGTGTACGTCAGTTCTTGGCATTTTTCTGGGGCGCTTGCCTTGGTATCAAAAATTAAACTTCAGGGTCTCTGCAACAAGAAATGAAGCATTTAGCTGACAAAAATTACTGCTTTTTTAGGATCAAACGAAGCATTTTTAAATGTTGTATATTTTTGGACACCATATATATATATATTTATATATATATATATACATATATATATATATATATATATATATATATATATTTGGCCGAATTCGCGCCCGCTGGCGTCGCGATCGGTGCGTAACTCGAGTTCGGCACAGTCGCCCACCGGACGGACAATTTCAAGTCGTGACCCTCTCAGAACAAACGCCCGGGAATCTAGTCTATGGTGGGGTTAAACCTCACCACATCGTGCCAATTGCCCACCCGCGCAGAGATGGGTTGCTCGCCAAATTCGATCTTACCTAAGTTACACTGCTCGAGTGGTCGACCGGCGATTCGTACCACGCCACAGGCCGACTCCGGACACGAACCGTTTTAAGCGTCCGTTCCGTGCTACAGTTGAAACCGAGCGGTGTTATCGTCGGGCCTTGACGGTTTCCGATTAATTTACCGGCGTTTTAAACCCACTACGAACCCCTTTACGTGATGCAAGATGGAAATTCAAACGAATGAAAGGACGCAGCGAACGGGGAACAAGTTCACAAACAAGCACGTTTATTCACACACACACAGACAAGCACGTTCCACAGGCAAAAGAAAAAAATGCACATAAAAGCAAAGGAAGAGTTTAAAACCGAATACGCGTACACAGGGCCAACACTTAAAAACAATTACTACTTTTAAGGACCAGGCGCCCACCCCACAGTCATTTACACCAAACCCAAAGAAAAGAAAGGACTTCCCTTGGTCGGCCGTCGAGTCCTCCCCCACGACCTCCATTCGAGCTCCGCTCTCCTTCGCCTTCCTCCAACTGCCGCACTCGACCAGACTCGACGGACGACACAGCTCGACTTCAACGAAGCTCCTCGGGCCCGCGATTCACGAGCTCCACACCGACGCAGAGACACTCGACCACGACGACACAGCTCGACTTCAACGAGCTCCTCGGGCCTTCACGAGCTCCACACCGACGCAGGACACTCGATCCACGACGACACCAGCTCGGCGAGGACCCAACAACGACTTTCAGGACGGAGGCGAGTTCCAGAGTTCAGGGAAGAGAGCGAGAGGAAGAGGGAGAGAACGGCCCCGCCCTGGTGTTCGTCCTTTTATAGCGCGGGGCTCGCCCTTCACTCCGCCCCGTTTTCTTGCTCCACCCTCCTACGAGAGGGGTTCTCGAAAAGGGGCGTTCCCTCACCCCGACCGCCCTCACGCTGTTCATTCACCAATCGGAGCGAAGCTGCCCTTCCCCTTCCCCTCACGACCAAGCACGGTGAAAGAATGCGGGAAAAGCCCACCAGCATCTGTTGGTTCGGTTTTTTATTTTTGTTTTCTGAAATTAAAAGATAGAGAAAGGAAAAAAAACGACTAACTGGAAGGATCGCAGCCCGAATGGATCACATAAATTCCCTCTATACAACGGGTTTGGGCTAACTACACATGTGTACCTACAGAATATCTCACCTGAGGGCCCTTTATGGTGTAATGCGAAATTTTCCACAGCCCGTAACATATATATATATATATATTATATATATATATATATATTTATATATAATATATATATAATACACACATACATATACTGCATAATTACACCCGGACCCTGACATTCACAGTCTTCTAACATTTCCTGGTCTGCGTATTTGCAGTTGAATAACTTGCAACATGCTTCCTACATTCACGAGAATTGCCCCACGTATTTGCCAGGAATTTCTGTTATTTTTCACAAACCACGGAGGCCCATAACAGTTAACTCATACAAGAAGAGCCTCGGTGGAGCGCATTACCTCACCACAAATGCCTGATCCACGAGAACATATCGGGCCACAATACATTTTTTGAATATCGTGGCTATTACAGTACTATTATCGTTTTGAGCCCGATTCTCTCAATGGTGAAAGAATCACTTTTGAAAATTAAATAATTCTCGTCTCCAGTCCGGATGGTTTCTTCACCAAAATTTGAATCAATCGTCCTTGCAACAACCATACCTGTCCATACGTTTTCGGCCGAATTCGTCCTGCATTTGTCGCCACCAGATTTCCCATGCGGCTCTCGTTCCCCCCACCATTGAGCTGAGACAGGTTTAATTGCATGTCTCAGGAAAGCCTTCTAGACTCCCTGACCCATCAAAATGGTACTTTAGGGGATGACACTGTTTTTTAAGAACTCTTTCTCCCCGATCCTTCCATATCCAATTTCCAGCTCAGGGTCAAGGCATCCCGCCCAAGATTTGTATTTGACTTGGGAGGCCTCAGCCCAAATTGTAATTTGAGCGGCCGCGGGTGGTGGTCCCCTGAGTCATTTTAAATTCCATCCTGATCTAGCCTAATGGACCGACTCACTTCGTCTCGCAGATTCTGTTGGTCCCAAAGCAAACTGCCCCAATGTTACTTGTCCACAATTGTTCGCCGCTTCCTTGTACATCTATCCACTCTGCCCTATTCAATTGCGGCTCCCATGGGCCTCTATCAATTAATGCCCCCGCTCTTGTTTCTGCTACACAGGAACCCCAGCTTTTGCACCTCTCAGTCAAACTACCACTCTTGGCACTTACAAAATTCTCATTTCCTCTTTCTGCCGGTTTGCTTTATGGCCTCCATTGTTCCTCGTTTACTGGTCAATTCTTTTTTGTTGGACCAATTTCTTCTTCCAACTTTTTCTCCCATTCTGACCACCTGGATTTTTGACCCCTTTCTATTTTCCCAATTATTTTCTTTCCCTCTTTGACTCAAATCCTTTGCCCGTTTCGTTTGCATTTCTCTAAATTGGGCCACCAATCCATCTTGAACCAGGTCTTGTCCCCCACTTGGAGCTTCTGCCTCTTCCTTCTCTCTCTCTCTCTCTCTCTCTCTCTCTCTTCTCTCTTCACACACCCCCCCCAGTCATCTTCTCTCTCTTTCTCTTTGTCCCTCTGACAACAACCACACACACACACACACACACACCACACACACACGTTCTAATTTAGTGGACCATTCCAAATGGATCAGATAAAGTTCAAAAAGCCAATCCCAAAGGAACATATTTAGAAGTACCAGAGAAAACACCCACTCCCTTCAGTAGCACCAAGCAGGTCATTCCCCCCCCCCCCCCCTCGCAGGGAAGCCGGGGTTCAGGGGATGGGGGTACCCTGGGTACAACCAACAGTATGCAAAATTTAGGGAAATCGTTTCAACATCGGGAAGTCATCCTGCCCCCTTCACATGGAAGGGGGGAATTTTTTTCCTTTTGTGGCCTATTGACCTGACCCCTGGGTACTACCAACACGTGTTTGCAAAAATTTGTTGGAGATCAGGCCAGCCCTGTTTTATCTATGATTTTCAGATGTACCTACAACATTTACACGTACATACGGTAATGCCCTATTTAACACTGTATAGTAGTAGGAGCAGTTGTCTGATAAAGCTGAGCCTGTGTTGGTTGTGTCCGTTTTTTTTTCTTTCTTTTCTGTTACTGATTAATTGACACTGATAAAGTATTCAATCCTCGGATGAGAAAACTGGCAAGTTTACTTTGTGTAGTACAAAGTTAAAACTCAGCGGATAGTATACTCCATTTTGAAATTTTAGGCTCTAACTTTTTGTTGATGACAGTGAACAACTTACAGCGGTGTATCCAAGCATCGTATGTACATGTATGAGGACTTTCCCCACGTCCTTTTTCATCCCTTTCCCCTTATTCCGATTATCCTTTCAAGCTCATTTCCTCTTTCTCCCCTATCATTCCTCTTTCCTTCCTTTTCTAAAATTGTTTTATCAATCTATTCCCCCCATTTAACCCTTTACCCTTTTCTCCCTCCATTTGCACATTTAATTATCTTTGTTCATGAGCCTTTCTTCTCAAGGAATGCCAATGCTGGTTCACGAAAAAAACAACATTATGAGACAAACATTGAAGTGTAGGCCTACGGTATGTAGGGATGTTGAAAATGTAAAATCCTGCCATCCTGATGCTGTTAACTCAGTTAAATAAACACAAATCCTCTGCCCATTTACTCCTTTACCAATTGGATATTCTTCATCCATTGCTGGTCAAGAATTTTGTTTTTCTATTCCCTTGTTGCTTCCTCGTCTCTGAATGCTAATGATATAAAATAAATTTCAAATGATCAAAGTTATTGTTTCACCTTTTGTTTCATATTTCCTTGATCTTCCCCCTCTTTGCAAAGTGCAATCATGGAAGATTAATTTCACTTGGTAAAGGTGAGGATTATTACAGGCAGCCTACCAAATTAAAATGATCTATTTTTTTTCCATATTTTCACACAAGATGTGGCTGCTCTTTTGTACTGCATGGGTTTGAGCACTGCATGTGATCAACAAAAGCAATTTCCAAAGGATGTGATATATAAAGGAATAAGACATGCCAGACACTTTTTTGTGTTTGTTGTTGTTGTTGTTGTGTATACATGTCGGGCTCGTATGAGAGCTAACACACAGAACGTACAAACAAAAGGGAGAGAGGACAAGAGGGGTGGGAGAGGGAAGAAAAAAACAGTGTGGACAGAGACATAGGAGAGGATCTGTGGAAGGGAGAGGATGGGGTGGGGTAACACCCGGAAAACAAGATGGACACTACAGGGAAGACAATGCATGACGGAGGATGCCCAGTCGGCAACTTTAGAGAGACATAGTGAGAGTGTGAGATTTGTCAGGATTGAAAGACATGTTCTCACGTTTTGGACCAGTTTGTTATTTTACCCAGATCTTGTAGAGAGCGAAAGAAGCTGCTGCTTGCGGTCTGATGGATGACAGATGGTTATGGGCAGAGGGTTGGAGTCATTCAGCCAAAGAGATAAGTAGGATTTCCAGAGAGTCGGAGAGATCATTGATGAAAACCAGAAAAAGAACAGGGCCCAGAACACTGACTTGATGAACTCCAGCCTGTGACAGGAAGAGGGGGATGAGAAAACTCCATTTAAAGGCCACACGTGATACGGACAGGATGTCCTTGGATACCATTAGGAAGAGAGTTTTTGCGAGCAGGGCAGGGTGCCAGACCATATTCGAAAGCAGTGATATGTCTTCGGGAGATGGCTCTTGATATCATGTCTGGCATTGAGGAACCTCCATCTTGTTGGAGAGCAGAAGCAGCAGATCCAGGTTTGAGTGACCTGTTCTGAATCCAAATTATTTGGATTCGGAAATCAAGCCATTAGAGAAGAGGAAGGATTTAATGTCTGAAGCAATTGATGGTACCAACCACTAGGATTTGCCGGTTGTTAAAATTATACATCATGAAGGACAACATGCCAAAAGAGAGAAAGCATTCAGGAGTCAGGCACAAGAGTCAAAGGAGCCTTGGGATACCGTTGGAGTAGGCTGGGATTCAAATGTTGAAATGCCATGTAATGCACTATTCTAATGAATTACATTGTCTTAAACATCCTTAATTTTGATGTTAAAAATGTGGGGATATCTCCTAATTATCTTTTTCCTCCCATTACGTGCATGGCGAATGCCAATAGCTTCACTACATGTGTTAATTTAGTTTGTTGCCAAGTCATGTGTATTAGATATGATGAAATCAGTGATGCACGTGGATTCATCCGCGTTGGGCAAACTGGCCGTCGGACACCATCTCAGGATTTCGCTGAATGTACATTTGGGCCCGCTCGTGTGTTTCAAGACGTCAGGGAGGAATGAAGCAACACGTCCAAACCTGCAAGTTCATTCGTACTCGTGCAGTGCCTTGAATGTTTAGTATGTTTAGTATGTTTTATGAATTGATTTTTGGTAAATTTGGATTCCACATTTGAAGTCTATTTTCAGATCTTATGAATTGAACTTGTGTAATTATCGTTGAAATGTCACTCATGTACTCTCATATGTTGTTTTTTAGGCATACCGATCCACTGCTTCTGTTCTTCCGTCAGTCTCACGAATATCATTAATGTGTCATTCAGAATGTGGGTCCGCGTATATTTAATGAACCCATAGTTACTATCTGATACAAGCCTGTGCTGATGGAAAAAAAAGAAGTTTAAAGATTTTTATTGGCAAAAAAAAAAAAACAATCCATTAAAACAAGAATTTCAAAGCACTTCTCAAATGTGGCAATTGTTTTTGGTTTTGTTGAATATTGCCCACCGATGTCGATGTTGTATGCGCACGTAGCATTACGTCTGCGTTCTGCTGTAACATTTCATTGGGTTCCACGGGGAGCAACACATATAGTTTTGCCATGTGTGAAAACTAATCATGCAGGTACTCTCCAACTAATTTTGCCAAAATTAGATCTTGAGCTTTATTTGTTCATGCTGTTAATGTTACTGGGATGTGCAATGTTGTACTGTGAACTGACGTCATTGCCAAACCAAATGGCAAAGACTCCTCAGATTGCAATGCGAGAAATTTTTGTTACATTTACACTCAGCAAGCATCTGAATCATCAAATAAAAACCGCACAAACAAAGAAATTAAATAAAAAAAGCATTTTATACAAATAACAAAATAATACATGTACTGTGCTCAGCATGCCTGGTGTTTGGCTTTCATGGTGGGATGGTTGGGGCTTGGGATCTAGGATTCTGAGTTTTCAAATCCCCCTTTGGCGTTGAATTAATACCGGTGGGGTTGACTTCTGCCTGACTTCCTTCTCCCGAGGTTTTGGCAATGGAGTGCCAGCTTGCTGTATCCTGTGTCGGAGTGGAAACCCGTCCAGGATTCTACTCATAGCCAAGGAGGGACTGACTTTAGGCAGCAGCAACGCTCTGTACAGAGTAGGTCCCGATGGATGGATGTACTCAGCGGATGATGGTTGTGGATGGGGCTTGTCGAGGTGGAGTGTTGAGGGGAAAATGGTTTTGGGAGTGGGCTATTCGTGAGGAGGATGAGATGGAGAGGATATACCTCTCCCATGCATTATTTCCATATTATCTTTGGAAGTGTGAGTTTGGACAGATGATCCATGATGGGTTTCTGTGAAGGTTGATAGCATGATAAGGGGGAGTGGAAAGCATTCAGTATTCTTGCTGTTTCAATGTGGAATGGCCTGTTTGCTCATGAGTGGAGGAAGGGGGGGTAGTAAAGATGGGACAGATTTGGAAGGGGGCTTTGGGGGTGGGTGGTGTGAGGATTTCAGTGTGAGGGGTTTTGAAGGCTTCATTGAGGAGGATTTGTTGACTGAGGATTGAGAGGGGAAGCAAAATATGGCGTACAGAGTTGGGAGGGGGAGGTTGAGAACTTTGGGGGTGGGTGGATTTTCGGTGGAATGGTATTGTTGTGGGGGGGGGGGGAGGCAAGAATTGTCAGAACTGATTTGTTAGTTTACTTCCTTTAAGGGACAATTAATTTACTAAACCACTTGCGGATCGGGGCGCTCAAAATCCACTCAGAGACCAAGTGAATTTGTAATGGCTGTATTACCACGCAAGTAAAATGGCGGGATACATGAGAAGCCAATACCAGTATTACAATAATAGTTTTGTGCCCGATGGGAAAACAGTGAGCCCAAATGTAGAATTACCCGACGGGAAAACAGTTTGGCTTTGTGATCAGGAGCTGTCACAAAGGGGGAATGGGTGGCCTGAGTGGGGGCATTGTGGAAGGCCATGCAGATGTGTCCGTGCTACAGATAAACCCCAAAGATCCTGTGCACAGCTTCTCCTGAAAGGTTCTCAGGGGCATCCTCTTCCCCAGAACTTTCGCACCCACCTTTATAGTTTTAGCCTGACGACCCCTCAACCTGTGACACTCTAGCCCCACCCTGCATACTTTGCCATTGCCTGGAACCCAGTGTATCAGTGGGGCATTCCGCCGTGACTTTTACCAAATCAGTGGCACACTTCTGTCATCATTAGGGATGTTTTGTCTGCCTTTACTTTGTGTTTCAATGGCCTATTGGATCATTCCAAACGACATTGAGGACAAATTACAAGCGGGATGAAACATAAAAAACGGTTATGTCAAGGAATGCTGTTTAAGGACACACACACGTCGGGGGAGGGAAAAAGACAAGCTTTCTGTAACCTACCAATGACGCATAATCCTATATCACAATTAAATTACCTCACCCTTATTCGAAAACAGTCACGAAGAGAAATATCTATCGCTATACTATTGCAAAGGTTACCCCTATAAATACATTCCCACAACAATATATATATACATATATTATACATTATTATATATATATTATATTATATATATATATATTGTTTTGCGGCCACAGGTACCGAGACACCAGCTTGTCATCAGGGGGATCAATTCCCCGGTTGTCCTCGGTAGAGGCCGGGACCTGGGGCCACCGCTCACATTTAACGTTGTTGGCTCAGGGTTGTTTTAAAAACCACGACCGCCACCAGGTCAACCACGAGTTTCAGTGTTCCACCCGTCTAATTATTCCGTTTTTAACTAGAGGTTTACGTGGCTTACCTTGAGCGGTGAGCATGCCTCGGCAAAGCACCAATGTTTTATCTCGATTATATTTTAATAGGGCGCCGAGCGTTTTAACCGCTGGTGCGTGCGACGATTTTTGGTCAAATCTGTGGTAATTACGTTCCCAGCTATTCTAGCTGGTTCGAACAATGCTAGGCAATGGAGTAAAGGACAAACACGGGACAGGTTGGAAATGAACAAATTAATTTATTAATAATAAAATAATAAATAAAAAGAACTTTTTATTTGCTGAGGTAAATTAAATGAATGAATTTCAAAGCAAATCAATCAAATACCAGAGAGACAGAGCAGATGGCTTATTGGGGGTTGACTTACTTACAGGCTAAACACAGATATGGGTATCCAGCAATTAGGGGAAAAGGGGGGGGGGGCGTGTGGAAGAATCATCTCGCTCACCAGAAAAGGTCGTCCGTGAAGCGAAACGTCCTGAAATGCGCTTCGTGCGTTTTCACGTCCGTCGCCAGCACCCAGCTTTTGCGTGCACCCTCTCGCAGGGCAGCCTGAACGCCCGTTCGAAGTCTGGAGGGCACCGATATCGTCTCGTCACGGGTTTGACCCTGGTTGTTGTTGTTGATCGACCTGTGCTTCACTTGTTGGCGGCGCTGCTCACACCCCACACGCGCATCACACGCTCACTTGCCCAAGCACTGGGAAGGACGAATTATTTTGTCGGGCGCGCTGGTCAGACACCCACTTCTTGCTCGCTTCTCTCGCCCTTTGCTTTTTCCTCTCTCCTTTCCTTTTCCTTCCTGTGCTTTTCTCTTCAGAATGCTTTTTTCCCCTCCTTTCTCTCCTCACTTTTTTCTCTTCAGAACGTAGCTCTTCGCTCGTTTTATATCCGGGCCGTCTCCGCGGGGTGTGCCGTCCGCCCCAGCTCAACCGCCCACTGGCGTGTTGTGGTTACCATGATGACCCGTGTGCTCTCAAAAAAAGGTGGGCCGTCGGAGCTCGCGAAAGAATGTTGCTGAGGAAAAATGGGAGCGGCTTCAGAGCTCGTTGAAAGAATGTGTGTGAACGTGTTGTCGTAAAAAAAAAAGCTTCCCATAAGAGAGGGGATCTATTCTTTACCCTTCTCAATGCGCATCACATTAAAATTCCCATTAGACATGGGGATGGGGCTAATCTGAACATGCATTTTAAGGAAATAACTGTCTTGAGGACCTTGGCTGTGTGGATTGCATTTATCAGACTAGATCTGAAATCCGTAAAACAATATATATATATATATATATATATTATATATATACCAGTATATATGTTAGCTGCAAAAAGTTTGGGTTATTCCAATTAATATTCATACTTAAGTGTAAATTTATCAATTATCAGTGACAACAGTCATGTGTGTTTATTATTTGAAATTGACAGCCTTCACAAACGGAGTGAACGAACTGATTAAGTAAATCATGAAAAACAGTGCCACGTTATGGTATCAGTCATACTTGCTTGTCTGCCCTTTGCTTTTTTGAATGCAATCCTGTTTTACCCATACTTCCTGTATATATGACTGAGTCAACTTTTTTACAGGAATATTTGTTTGAGAAATACCCTGTAGTACCTTCCACAGTTATGTAAGGTTTAGTTGGTTCCTCTGTCTTTTTTGGTTTCCAGGTAATCCCTTATGGCCTTCTCGGTGGGCTCATTGGCCAGGACTTCTGGTGTTGGCCACATTTCTAACACTTGGACTACACTCGCTGTAAACACCTGTTCTCCCAAATACTGTTTGCTATATTGCAAGTTGTTTTGGATCATTATCTTGTTTGGAAAATGAATCTTCTTCCGATTAACGATTTTCCACGAGGAACTGCAGGGTTCTGCCAGTATCTTCTTGTATTTCTTTTTGTTAGTTGTCCCAGTGATTCCCTACACCAGCAAAGGTGGACGGGAGGTTATGTTATTCACCTGCTTGTCTCTTCATTTGGCGTCTGTTTATTCTGTGAGCAGGACATCTCAAAAACAAGTTATGGATGGATTACGGGCGAAATTGGTGGGTTAGGCTGGGGTGTGACTAGGATGAAATTTTGATTGAGGTTTTGGTGAGGATCGGATCCGGATCCGGATACTAGAATTTTTCTAAGTGATTCTTCACCATTGAGAGATGGGCCCAAAAACCGATCATAGTATTGATATTTCAAACGTGTGGACGAGTTTAAACAAAACTTGTTGGATGAGTTTGCGTTAGGCTGAGAAGAACAAGCGGATTAATATTTGGTTAAGTTCGGATGCAGAGCCAGCCTACCACTGAGATACAAAAACGTAAACTGTTTCAGCCCGGAGTATGCACTCTACCGAGTGCATTTTCGTGGGGCAACTTAGCTAAATATAGCATAACCAATTGTGCATTTTGTGAGGGAAGCACCAATTGGCACACTTGTAGCCTATCATATTATGAACAGATTTGGTATTGGGGCCATCTCAAATTTTTTGGATGAGAGTTGGAAAATGGCTGCCACAGCCATCAGCGGCTTGAATTTGAGTGGCCAATATCCAAATCTGTTCAATTAATATGATAGGCTACAAGTTGTTGCCAAATTTGGTCTCTTCCTCACAAAATGCACAATTTTATGCTAAGTTGGCCCCACTATTCTAATTTTAACAAATTTTCTACAAAAAAAGCTGAGATACAACCCCAGACAGTCAACAGGACCCTCCCCCATGTTTAATAGTAGGCTAAAAATATTGCACTCCTAACATCTCAGGTCATCAGCATGTTGAAACTGGATCTTCCAGGGAAAAAAAAAAACTTTCCTGAAAAGACCTTGTTATGCATCAAATACAGTACAATTATTAAATTATTTAAAACACATTTAAACAGGTATAAGTTCTAGCTAATATTAAACAAAACAGTATTTTATGTTTTAACTAATTTAATGAGCGGCCACTTCCCGCCCTATTGGTATGCCGAGGAAGGGTGCTGTGACGCTTGGAATGACACTAATTTTTTGTCAAATTCTGAATAAAATTCATTGATTCACAAACATATTGCTACTCCATTATCGTAAATAATGGAAGTATTAGTAAATAACCAGTCCCACCGAAGTGGCGCTATTTCCGTCACACGTCAATTGGGGTTTCGATGGCATCCACGTTTGCCTCAATTATAGTGAGATTGCTTCATTTCACATTCGTTCATTAATACTTTCTTGCCTTTGGCTTGGATCACTTGCAAACTTCATGGAACATGCGCTGGTTTTTGATCCCTCGACCCAGATCCATGACAAGCCGACGCTCCATCTTCTCCATCGTGCTATTTCTTCATCGAATTATCTTTGTTGCACTTATGGGAGTTACACACTAGGTACTTGCAAAAATGTTGTCAGCATTGTCCTGAATTGTCCTTATTTGATCGGTAATATAATTGCCAAGCGACGCCGAATGTTACTGCGCGTTTCACCTTGGTCAAAGACTATTAAAATACTTCCAGTAGTTCCCAACTGATTATTTAAGTCTGCATCTTCCTCCAACTTTCCTGAGAACCAATTTGCAAAGTCTAGTCGTTTGCGTTTCTATTGATAGTAAGCACCGTTTCCGTTTGAATTTTGTCTGGAAAGGCATGAATGTCCTGGCGAAGGATCCTC
>CM068952.1:124780726-124792053 GCA_035128595.1 Eptatretus atami | reverse complement strand
CGAAACGTTCTGTGCCTGTTACTAATATGTTATGCATACGACCAACACGTTATGAATACGACCAAAACTTTAAAAAAAACATCAAAATTTCAGCGTACGCCAACGTTTTACATACATTTTATACATTGCCATTGCTGGCTAAGTCGTCAAGGTGTGATGTGACAGCGCCTTAACTGGTGTTGATGACTTCAATAAAAAAAAATTTCCACAAAAATCTACAAAATGTCTCCTGCATATTTTCTATGTGGTAAGTGGTTATTACGAGTACATGATAATATAATATATGTAATGTATAATCAAAAATAAAAATTTTCAATTTCCTCATTTATTTTATATACTCTACTAAAATATAACGATAACGTGGATATTAAATTGACTTCACAGAAATTTGAATTATTACCAAATTGCACATTTGTAACTTCCAACAAATGTTTAATGGGGAATAGCACCACAAAAGTGAAAACTTTGCAATTTATTATATATTTATTATTTATATCTCATTCATAACCACTGATTCACACTGACTGACTGATATTAGAGATCCGTACCATCTGATGGGTGATGTAGAGAAAGCTGAAACTTCTGTGTGCCAGTGGACATCAAAGCCGATACACGGGAAAAATCACAGAACCATCAGAAAAGCATCTGTAAATGAAAATATAAATAAATGAAAATAAATAAATGATGGAAAAAAAGAAAAATGCAGGTGAGCGACCCAGACAATGGAGAAACACTGTAATTTTGCATTCCGATGGCCATTGAAGCCGATACACCCAGGAAAAATCACAGAATCATCGGAAAGAATCTCTAACTGAAAATATAATAATGAAAAGAAAAAGAAAAAGAAAAATCAAAGGCATGTGACTCAAGACAATGGGGAAGCACGGTTTGTGATTGCTTACAATGTTTAAGCACACCCCGCTAGTACATACATACACATATATTACAGGGTGTCCCAAAAATATACAACTTTTCATCTGCAAAGAGGATGGTCATAACATATTTTTTAAAAAAGATATATGGCTGGATAGAAAGCTGAAGGTTGAGGTTTATTGTACAATGTCAAAATTGCCACCAAAATTTAAATATTGGTATAGAATCGTCGTTTTCTTTTCGACCACATGTTCGACGTAGGCTCCACGTTGTCCGATCACTGCCTGCAAACGCTGTGCATGTTCTCCATCACTTTGGGAAACGTTTCTGAGGAATGTTTGGATTTCTCAGTGGATGTTTCTTCAGCTGATCAAGAGTCTGAGGCCTATGGTTTCCATAGATCTGTCCTTGAGATACCCCACAAGAAGAAGTCTGGAGGGATAAAGTCAGGGAATACGGTGGCCTCTCAACTCTCTGTAGAGGGAGATAAAGCGGCCCTCAAAATGTTGGTTTGAGAAACGCCTTGTTTCCCTGCTGTACAGGTTTGGTATGATCGTCGAGCTATCTTCTCGTCACGAGGTGACGTGCCAAGAGTGCCATTCCTGCTAAAGTATCAGTCCTACTTGGTAACGTCGAGACGTTGCTGTTTCTCGAGGGTTCACTGCGTAACACGTCCTGAACGGTTTGAGACTCAGCAGACTAACAGCTGATTAGTCTGTCGTCGCGATAAGGAGCATTTTCCAATCTCGTAGTCCCAGAAAATGAGTTTAAGATCCGATTCTACCTACGAGTAAGGGGTCAACGCTATTTGCAAACCTGTCTGATGACCATGTCCACCTCAACTGACCCCACACTATCGTCACTGTAGCTAGATTTATGTTTTTAGGATGGACCAATGGTGACTTTGGAAGAGATCGAGACCAGTTCAGTTGATGCATTACCAGGATTTTCAGTTCCCAGTAACCGAAAGTTTTTGCTTGTTTACCTCCCCGGACAAGTGAGCATGGCATTCGTCCGTCATGTGAAGTTTTTGAGAAGTCTGCATCTTCCTCCAACTTTCCTGAGAACCAATTTGCAAAGTCTAGTCGTTTGCGTTTCTATTGATAGTAAGCACCGTTCCGTTTGAATTTTGTCTGGAAAGGCATGAATGTCCTGGCGAAGGATCCTCTGAACGGTGCTCTTATGAATGTTTTGTCTCGGCAGAAAGTCGTCCAATCAATTTTTTTGGACTCTGAACGACCGCTTGTCTCACCATTTCCACATTTTCTTCACTACGACCTGTCCTCTTCCCACCACTGTGACCCTTGTGAAGGTCACAGATGGTTCCCACATTGGTAAACTTTGCGATGGTGCACTTTATTGTCTGAAAGTTTGGTGCATGGCGCAAGTGGATACCGAAATGTCTCAGAGTAAAGACGTTGCACCTGTATGACACTTTTCGTCTGGTGCCAAAGTTCAACAATTTTCGTCCGTTGTGTACGGTCAGTCTTGGCATTTTTCTGGGGCGCTTGCTTGGTATCAAAATAAACTTCAGGGTCTCTGCAACAAGAAATGAAGCATTAGTGACAAAATTACTGCTTTTTTAGGATCAAACGAAGCATTTTAAATGTTGTATATTTTTTTGGACACCATATATATATATATATATATATATATATATATATATATATATATATATATATATATATATATTTGCGAATTCGCGCCCGCTGGCGTGCGATCGGCTGCGTAACTCGAGTTCGGCACGTCGCCCACCGGACGGACAATTCAGTCGTGACCCTCTCAGAACAACGCCGGGAACTAGTCATGGGTGGGGTTAACCTCACCACGATCGTGCCAATTGCCCACCCGCGCAGGATAGGGTTGCTCGCCAAATTCGATCTACCTAAGTACCTGCCGAGTGGTCGACCGGCGATCGTACCACGCCACAGGCCGACTCCGGACACGAACCGTTTAAGCGGTCCGTTCCGTGCTACAGTGATAACCGAGCGGTGTTATCGTCGGCCTTGACGGTTCCGATTAATTACCGGGCGTTTTAAACCCACTACGAACCCCTTACGTGATGCAAGATGGAAATTCAAACGAAGAAAGGACGCAGCGAAACGGGGAACAAGTTCACACAAGCACGTTTATTCACACACACACAGACAAGCACGTATCCACAGCAAAAGAAAAAATGCACATAAAAAGCAAAGGAAGAGTTAAAACCGAATACGCGTACACACGGCAACACTTAAAACAATACTACTTTAAGGACAGGCGCCACCCCACAGTCATTTACACAAACCCAAAGAAAAGAAAGGACTTCCCTTGGTGCGGCCGTCGAGTCCTCCCCACGACCTCCATTCGAGCTCCGTCTCCTTCGCCGTCCTCCACTGCCGACTCGACCAGACTCGACGACGACACAGCTCGACTTCAACGAGCTCCTCGGGCTCCGCGAGTTCCACGAGCTCCACACCGACGCAGAGACACTCGACCACGACGACACAGCTCGACTTCAACGAGCTCCTCGGGCTTCACGAGCTCCACACCGACGCAGGACACTCGACCACGACGACACAGCTCGGCGAGGACCCAACAACGACTTCAGACGGAGGCGAGTTCCACGAGTCAGGGAGAGAGCGAGAGGAAGAGGGAGAGAACGCGCCCCGCCCGTGTTCGTCCTTTATAGCGCGGGGCTCCGCCCTTCACTCCGCCCCGTTTTCGCTCCACCCTCCTACGAGAGGGTTCTCGAAAAGGGGCGTTCCCTCACCCCGACCGCCTCACGCTGTTCATTCACCAATCGGCAGCGAGCTGCCCTTCCCCTTCCCTCACACCAAGCACGGGAGAATGCGGGAAAAGCCCACCAGCATCGTTGGCGGTTTTTTTTTTGTTTGAAATAAAAGATAGAGAAAGAAAAACGACTAACTGAAGGATCGCAGCCCGAATGGATCACATAAATTCCCTCTATACAACGGGTTTGGGCTAACTACACATGTACCTACAGAGATATCTCACCTGAGGGCCCTTTATGGTGTAATGCGAATTTCCACAGCCGTAACAATATATATATATATATATATATATATATATATATATATATTATATATAATATATATATAATACACACATACATATACTGCATATATACACCCGGACCCTGACATTCACAGTTCTAACATTTCCTGGTCTGCGTATTTGCAGTTGATAACTTGCAACATGCTCCTACATTCACGAGAAATTGCCCCACGTATTTGCAGGAATTTCTGTTATTTTCACAAACCACGAGCATAACAGTTCTCAACAAGAAGAGCACTCGGTGGAGCGCATACCTCACCCACAATATGCCTGATCCACGAGAACATATCGGCCCAATACATTTTTGAAATATCGTGCTATACAGTACTATATCGTTTTTGGCCCGATCTCTCAATGGTGAAGAATCACTTTGAAAATTAAATAATTCTCGTCTCCAGATCCGGATTCGGTCTTCACCAAAATTGAATCAAATCGTCCTTGCAACACACCCAACCTGTCCACTACGTTTCGGCCGAATTCGTCCTGCAGTGTCGCCACCAGATTTCCCATGCGCTCTCGTTCCCCCCAACCATTGAGCTGAGACACGCGTTTAATTGCATGTCTCAGGAAAGCCTCTAGACTCCCTGACCCATCAAAATGTACTTAGGGGATGACACTGTTTTTTAAAACTCTTCTCCCCGATCCTTCCATATCCAATTCCAGCTCAGGGTCAAGGCATTCCCGCCCAAGATTGTATTTGACTTGGGAGCCTCCGAGGCCCAAATGTAATTTGAGGTGGTGGTCCCCTGAGTCATTTTAATCTCATCCTGCATCTGCCTAATGGACCGACTCACTTCGTCTCGCAGATTCTGTTGGTCCCAAGCAAACTTTGCCCCAATGTTACTGTCCACAATGTTCAGCCGCTCCTGTAACATCTCATCCACTCTGTCCCTATTCAATTGCGGCTCCCATGGGCCTCTATCAATTAATGCCCGCTCTTGTTCTGCTACACAGGACCCCAGCTTTTGCACCTCTTCAGTCAAACTACCACTCTGGCACTTACAAAATCTCATTTCCTCTTTCTGCCGTTGCTTTATGGCCTCCATGTCCTCGTTTATTGGTTCAATTCTTTTATTTGTGGACCCAATTTCTTCTTCCAACTTTTCTCCCATTCTGACCACCTGGATTTGACCCTCTTCTATTTTCCCAATATTTCTTCCTCTTTGACTCAAATCCTTTTGCCGTTTTCGTTTGCATTTCTCTAAATTGGGCCACCAATTCCATCTTGAACCAGTCTGTCCCCACTTGGAGCTCTGCTCTCTTCCTCTCTCTCTCTCTCTCTCTCTCTCTCTCTCTCTCTCTCTCTCACACACCCCCCCAGTCCATCTTCTCTCTCTTTCTCTTTGTCCCTCTGACACACCACACACACACACACACGTTCTAATTTTTAGTGGACCATTCCAAATGGATCAGATGAAAGTTCAAAGCCAATCCAAAGGCATATTTAGAGTACCAGAAACACCCACTCCCTTCAGTAGCACAAGCAGGTCATCCCCCCCCCCCTCGCAGGGAAGGCCGGGGTGGGGGGGGGTTACCCTGGGTACAACCAACACGTATGCAAAATTTAGGGGAAATCGTGTCAACATCGGAAGTCATCCTGCCCCCTCACATGGAAGGGGGAATTTTTTTCCTTGTGCCTATGACCTGACCCTGGGTACTACCAACACGTGTGCAAAATTTGTTGGAGATCAGGCCAGCCCTGTTTTTATCTATGATTTTCAGATGTACCTACACACATACACGTACATACGGATAAATGCCCTATTTAACACTGTATAGTAGTAGGAGGCAGTTGTCTGATAAAGCTGAGCCTGTGTGGTTGTGTCGTTTTTTTTCTTTCTTTCTGTTACTGATTAATTGACACTGTAAAGTATTCAATCCTCGGATGAGAAAACTGGCAAGTTTTACTTTGTGTAGTACAAAGTAAACTCATGCGGAAAGTATACTCCATTTTGAAATTTTAGGCTAACTTTGTGATGACAGTGAACAACTACAGCGGTGTATCCAAGCATCGTATGGTAACATGTATGAGACTTCCCCACGTCCTTTTCATCCTTCCCCTTATTCCGATATCCTTTCAAGCTCATTTCCTCTTTCTCCCCTATCATTTCCTCTTTCCTTCCTTTTCTAAAATTGTTTTATCAATCTATTCCCCCCATTTAACCCTTACCCTTTTCTCCCTCCATTTGCACATGTAATATTTTGTCATGAGCCTTTTCTTCTCAAGGAATGCCAATGCTGTTCACGAAAAAAACAACATTTTGAGACAAACATGAAGTAGTAGGCCTACGGTATGTAGGGGATGTTTGATAAATGTAAAATCCTGCCATCCTGATGCTGTAACTCAGTGTAAATAAACCACAACATCCTCTGCCCATTTACTCCTTTACCCAATGGATATTCTTCATGCCATTGCTGGTCAAGAATTTTGTTTTTCTATTCCCTTGTTGCTTCCTCGTCTCTGAATGCTAATGATATAAAATAAATTTCAAATGATCAAAGTTATTGTTTCACCTTTTGTTTCATATTCCCTTGATCTTCCCCCTCTTTGCAAAAGCAATCACTGGAAGATAATCACTGGTAAAGGTGAGGATTATTCAGGCAGCCTACAATTAAAATGATCTATTTTTTTTTCCATATTTTCACACAAGATGTGGCTGCTCTTTGTACTGCATGGGTGTAGCACTGCATGTGATCAACAAAAGCAATTTCAAAGGATGTTGATATATAAAGGAATAAGACATGCAGACACTTTTTTGTTGTTGTTGTTGTTGTTGTTGTTGTTGTATACACTGTCGAGGCTCGTATGAGAGCTAACACACAGAACGTACAACAAAGGGAGCAGGAGACAAGAGGGGTGGGAGAGGGAAGAAAAAAACAGTGTGGAACAGAGACATAAGGAGATCTGTGGAAGGGAGAGGGATGGGGTGGGGTAACACCCGGAAAACAAGATGGACACTACAGGGGAAGACAATGCATGACGGAGGATGCCCAGTCGGCAACTTTCAGAGAGACATAGTGAGAGTGTGAGATTTGTCAGGATTGAAAGACATGTTCCACGTTTTGGACCAGTTTGTTATTTTACCCAGATCTGTAGAGAGCGAAGAAGCTGCTGCTTGCCGGTCTGATGGATGACAGATGGTATGGCAGAGGGTGGAGTCATCAGCAAAGAGATAAGTAGGATTTTCCAGAGAGTCGGAGAGATCATTGATGAAAACCAGAAAAAGAACAGGGCCCAGAACACTGACTTGATGAACTCCAGCCTGGACAGGAAGAGGGGATGAGAAAACTCCATTAAAGGCCACACGTTGGATACGACAGGATGTCCTTGGATACCATAGGAAGAGAGTTTGGTGAGCAGGGCAGGGTGCCAGACCATATCGAAAGCACGTGATATGTCTCGGGAGATGGCTCTGATATCATGTCTGGCATTGAGGACCTCCATCCGTTGTTGGGAGAGCAGAAGCAGCAGATCCAGGTTTGAGTGACCTGTTCTGAATCCAAATTGATGATCGGAAATCAAGCCATTAGAGAAGAGGAAGGATTTAATGTCTGAAGCAATGATGGTACCAACCACTAGGATGCGGTTGTAAAATTATACATCATGAAGGACAACATGCAAAGAGAGAAAGGCATAGGAAGTCAGGCAGCCAAGAGTCAAAGGAGCCTTGGATACCGTTGGAGTAAGGCTGGGATCAAATGTTGAAATGCCATGTAATGCACTATTCTAATGAATACATTGTCTCTAAACATCCTTATAATTGATGTAAAAATGTGGGGATATCTCCTAATTATCTTTCTCCTCCATACTGTGGCATGGCGAATGCAATAGCTTCACTACATGTGTTAATTTAGTTTGTGCAAAGTCATGTGTATTAGAATGATGAAATCAGTGATGCACCGTGGATTCATCCGGTTGGGCCAAACTGGCCGTCGGACACCATCTCAGGATTTCGTGAATGTACATTTGGGCCCGCTCGTGTGTTCAAGACGTCAAGGGAGATGAGCAACACGTCCAAACCCTGCAAGTCATCGTACTCGTGAGTGCCTTGAATGTTTAGTATGTTTAGTATGTTTGATGAATTGATTTGGTAAATTTGGATTCCACATTTGAAGTCATCAGATCGATGAATTGAACTTGTGTAATTATCGTTGAAATTGTCACTCATGTACTCTCATATTGTTGTTTTTTTAGGCAACCGATCCACTGCTTTCTGTTCTTCCGTCAGTTCTCTACGAATATTCATAATGTGTCCATTCAGAATGTGGTCCGGTATATTTAATGAACCCATAGTTACTATCTGATACAAGCCTGTGCTGCTTGGAAAAAAAGAAGTTTAAAGATTTTTATGGCAAAAAAAAAAAACAATCCATTAAAACAAGAATTTCAAAGCACTTCTCAATGTGCAATGTTTTTGGTTTTGTTGAATATTGCCACCGATGTCGATGTTGTTGCGCACGTAGCATACGTCTGCGTTCTGCTGGTAACATTTCATTGGGTTCCACGGGGAGCAACAACATATAGTTTGCCATGTGTGAAAACTACATCATGCAGGTACTCTCCAACTATTTGCAAAATTAGATCTTGAGCTTTATTTGTCATGCTGTTAATGTACTGGGATGTGCAATGTTGTACTGGGAACTGACGTCATTGCCAAACAAATGGCAAAGACTCCTCAGTATTGCAATGCCGAGAAATTTTTGTACATTTACACTCAGCAGCATCTGAATCATCAAATAAAATACCGCACAAACAAAGAAATAAATAAAAAGCATTATACAAATAACAAAATAATAACATGTACTGTGCTCAGCATGCCTGGTGTTGGCTTCATGGTTGGGATGGTGGGCTTGGGATCCTAGGATCCTGAGTTCAAATCCCCCCTTGGCTGTTGAATTAATACCAGGTGGGGTTGACTCTGCCTGTCATCCTTCCGAGGTTGGCAAAATGAGTGCCAGCTTGCTGGTATCCTGTGTCGGAGTGGAAACCCGTCCAGGATTCTACTCAATAGCCAAGGAGACTGCTTAGGCAGCAGCAACGCTCTGTACAGAGTATGGTCCCGATGGATGGATGTACTCAGCGATGATGGTTGTGGATGGGGCTTGTCGAGGTGGAGTGTGAGGGGAAAATGGTTGGGGAGTGGGCTATTGTGAGGAGGATGAGGATGGAGCAGGATATACCTCTCCCATGCATTATTTCCAATTATTATCTCTTGGAAGTGTGAGTTGGACAGATGACCATGATGGGTTTCTGTGAAGTTGTTGATAGCATGATAGGGGAGTGGAAAGCATTCAGTATTCTGCTGTTTCAATGTGGGAATGCCTGTTTGCTTTCATGATGGGTAAGGGGGGGGGTAGAAAGATGGGACAGATTTGGAAGGGGGCTTTGGGGTGGGTGGTGTTGAGGACTTTCAGTGTGAGGGGTTTGAAGGCTTCATGTGAGAGAGATATTGTTGACTGAGGATTGAGAGGGGAAGCAAATATGGACAGAGTTGGGAGGGGAGGTTGAGACTTTGGAGGGGGGTGAGGATTTTCGGTTGGAATGGATGTGGGGGGGGGGGGAGGCCAAAAGAATTGTCAGAACTGCATTTGTAAGTTTACTCCTTTAAGGGACAATTAATTACTAAACCACTTGCGATCAGGGCACTCAAATCACTCAGAGACCAAGTGAATTTGTAATGGTGTATTACCACGCAAGTAAAATGGCGGGAATACATGAGAAGCAATACCAGTATTTACAATAATAGGTTGTGCCCGATGGGAAACAGTGAGTCCCAAATGGAGACATTACCCGACGGGAAAACAGTTTGGCTGTGATCAGGAGCTGTCACAAAGGGGGAATGGGTGCAGCCTGTAGTGGGGGCATTGTGGAAGGCTCATGCAGATGTGTCCGTGCTACAGATAAACCCCAAAGATCCTGTGCACAGCTTCTCCTGAAAGGTTCTCAGGGGCATCCTCTTCCCCCCAGAACTTCGCACCCACCTTTATAGTTTTAGCTGCGACCTCAACCTGTGACACTGCTAGCCCCACCCTGCATAGCTGCCATTGGCCTGGAACCCAGTGTATCAGTGGGGCATCCGCCGATGACTTTCTACCCAAATCAGTGGCACACTTTCTGTCATCATAGGGATGTTTGTCTGCCTTTACTTGTGTCAATGGCCTATTGGATCATTCCAAACGACATTGAGGACAAATTACAAGGGGATGAAACATAAAAACGGTGTCAAGGGAATGCTGTTTAAGACACACACACGTGGGGAGGGAAAAAGACAGCTTTCTGTACCTACAATGACGCATAATCCTATATCACAATTAAATTACCTCACCCTTATTCGAAACAGTCACGAAGAGAAATATCTATCGCTATACTATGCAAGGTTACCCCCTATAAATCATTCCCACAACAATATATATATACATATATTATACATTATTATATATATATTATATTATATATATATATATTGTTTTGCGGCCACAGGTACCGAGACACCAGCTTGTCACTCAGGGGGATCAATCCCCGGTTGTCCTCGGTAGAGCCGGACCTGGGGCCACCGCTCACAATTAACGTTGTTGGTACATGGGTTGTTTTAAAACCACGAACGCCACCAGTCAACCACGAGTTTCAGTGTCCACCGTCTAATTATTCCGTTTAACTAGAGGTTACGTGGTTACCTGAGCGGGAGCATGCCCTCGGCAAAGCACCAATGTTATCTCGATTATATTTTAATTAGGGCGCCGAGCGTTTTAACCGCTGGTGCGTGCCGACGATTTTTGGTCAAATCTGTGGTAATTACGTCCCAGTCTATCTAGGTTCGAACAATGCTAGGCCAATGGAAGAAAGGACAAACACGGACAGGTTGGAAATCGACAAATAATTTATTAATAATAAAATAAATAAATAAAAAGAACTTTTTATTTGCTGAGGTAAATAAATGAATGAATTTCAAAGCAAAATCAATCAAAATACCAGGAAAGAGACAGAGCAGATGCTTATTGGGGGTTGACTTACTTACAGCTAAACACAGATATGGGTATCCAGCAAATCATTAAGGGGAAAAGGGGGGGGGGGGTGTGGAAAGAATCATCTCGCTCACCAGAAAGTCGTCCGTGAAGCGAAAACGTCCTGAAATGCGTTCGTGCGTTTTCACGTCCGTCGCCAGCACCCAGCTTTGCCGTGCACCCTCTCGCAGGGCAGCCTTGAACGCCCGTCGAAGTCTGGAGGGCACCGATATCGTCCGTCACGGGTTTAGACCCTGGTGTTGTTGGTGATCGACCTGTGCTTCACTTGTTGGCGGCGCTGCTCACACCCACACGCGCATCACACGCTCACTTGCCCAAGCACTGGGAAGGACGAATTATTTTGTCGGCGCTGGTCAGACACCCACTTCTTGCTC
>CM068952.1:124721433-124735056 GCA_035128595.1 Eptatretus atami | reverse complement strand
GCAGACAAATCTCACACTCTACTATGTCTCTCCGAAAGGACCGTTTTGGAACCCCCTCCCCCCCATTATTTTCTCAATAATCCGCTGGAAGAAGTCCTTTCATTCAAGCTTCTGGGTCTCACTATCTGCCATGATCTTTCTGGGAAAGCCACATTTCCAACCTGGCATACAAAGCCAGTTGCCGACTGGGAATCCTCCGTCATGCAAAGTCTTTCCTTGGCCCACCTGAGCTCCTGACCACATACAAAGCTTTCTTCTGCAGCCTGGTGGAGTATTTGCTCTCCACCCTGGCTGCTACCCTGCCTCTCACCTTTCTCAGCTTTAATGCTGTGGAAGCAAGGCATTTTAGGGTCATTGGTATCCCCCGATGAGGCTGAGTCTTTGGTCCTCTCACTTTCTCACTGCAGGCAGGTCGGTGGTCTTTCTGTCTTGTACCATGTTCTATCTGGTCTCACTCCCCTCCCCCTCCTTGCTCTGTCTGCGATATGTCCCCCCCTCCCCCCATATTTCTGCAGGGCGCTCAAGGTCTGCCAGCAACCCGCTTCTGGTAAACTACCAATCACGAATCACTGCTCACATTCACCTTTCATTCTCTTCCCCCCCCCCTTCGGAATACACTCCCACACTCTCTTCAATCCCATTCTTCCCTCCAGGCCTTCAAAACAGCTGTTCACCACCACCTCTTATCATCCCCCCATCCAAAACCTGGATCTTTTTTACCCCTGTTAATCCACCCCAAACCCACCTTCAAATTCCCTGCTTTCCTTCCTGAAAGTCCCTGTAGTATCCAACTTGTATACCCTGTGTTCCCCGCCCCATCCTCTCCCTTCCACAAATCTCCTCATGTCTCTGTTCCCCACTGTTTTGTCCTTCCCTCTCCTGCTTCCTCTTGTCTCATGCCCCCCTTGCTCTGCGTTGTGTGTGTGGTGGAAAATAACTCAACTTCCACAAGTTGGATCAGCATACAAAGGAGAATCTTTAATTTCGTATATACGGAGGAAGAACATTGAATGATTCACTGAAACATTCGAATGGACTCCACTGAAACAGAAGCCCGAAGCAATTCCTCTTTCCACAATTTGACATTCCAAAGAATGGGATGGTGAGAAGCATTAGGCAAAAGAACTCAAAACTGCAATATGTGTCCACTTTTGGTGGGAGGAAGAGAATGACACAATCATGGCAAAGCTTTGCAGTGTTATCAACCAGGTCACCCTGTTTCTTTGCAGCGAGGAAGACCTTTTTCATCGTAAGATATTCCTTTTATCAATATTACTGTAGCTCAAAAGACTCTTGGAAAAAGGGAAACATTACTGACAGTCAATGGACTATAGTACAAAAATTAAATTTATAAAGTACCAGCAACAATTATATTGAGAGTACATGAATACAATTATTTTTCTTGCACATGTGTTAGCTCTCATATGAGCCTCGACAATGTATCCAAAAAACCAACAAAAAAAAACCTTGGTACATCACGGGTGATAAAGGTTGTGGTCAAGTTTCATCGGAATTGTTGTGTTTCAGATAAGAAAGCAAACATATTTTGGGGGGCAATCCCCACGTAGAATCCCTTCGACCCCAATTTTTTTAATGTCATGAACGATCTTTAGTACATAACGAGTGATAAAGGCGGTGGACAGGTTTCAACGGAATTGTTTGTCCTTTCTGAGAAGAAGGCAAATACCTCTTTTTGTGGGCACCCCCCCCCCCCAGAGACACCCTTAGACCCGATTTTGAGCTCACCTGGAACAGTTCTGGGCATTTATGGATTGCGCGTCGTCTGTCCGTCTGTCCTTCCACAAATACTTTTAACTTCTTCTCTGAAACTACACATCGGATTTCAATGAAATTTTACCACAACGTTCATCACCATGTATGTACCAAAGTTTGTTCATGGCATAAAAAAAAAATCGGGGTAGATGGAGGAAGTTCACTGTGGGGGGGGGGGGGGAGGTTGGGGTTGCACCCCCGAAATAGGTAGTTGCTCTCTTCTCAGAAACGACACACACAATTACGATGAAACTTGACTGCAACCTTCATCACCCATGATGTACCACAATTTGTCATGACATTAGAAAAATGGAGTCTATGGTGGTTTAAGGGGGTTGCCCCAAAATATGTATTTGCTTACTTCGCCGAAACTACGCACACAATTTTGATGAAACTTGATGACAACCTTCGTCACCCATGATGTACCAAACTTTTTTCACACCATTAAAAAATAGAGGTCTCAGGGGGTCTACAGGGGAGTTGCCCATAAAATAGGTATTTGCTTTCTTCTCAGAAACTACACACACAATTCCGATGAAACTTGACTACAACATTCATCACCATGATTACCAGATTGTTCTTGACATTAAAAAACATGGGGTCTCAGGTGGTTGCCCCCCCCCCCAATAGGTATTTGCTTTCTTCTCTGAAACCACACACACAATTTCGTTGTTTTTTTGTACACACTGTCGAGGCTCATATGAGAGCTAACACACAGAACATACAACAAGGGTAGCAGGAGACAAAAGTGGCAGGAGAGGAAGAAGAAAACAGTGGGGATCAGAGACATGAGAGATGTGTGCCTCGTTTAACAAGCTCACACAGTGCAATGGATGGAATCAACAGAACATTGATGGAATCCCTATGATTTCCCTTTTATCCCACTCCTAATCTCCTTGACTTTTAACCCCTGAACCCCGAACTCCCCACGTGCTCACTGACCCTTGACCCCGTTATGACACTCATGTTCCTCTGACTTACTTTATTCCATCTCATATCACGTCTCACCCTTTTTCTGTACCCCCTTTTTTCTCCGACAAAGGGTTAATTACCGAACATCAGTGGCTCCTTCCTTCCCATGGTGGTGATCAGTGTTCTGTCGATTCCATCCATTGTCTCCCTGTCCACCAACGCAGAACGACACTGGCCTTCACAAGTAAAAACTACTTCTCCATTTTATTTTGAGACTCCTGCGTCCATCACACAAACGTGCCGATTCTCAAGAATTTCACGAACGAGCCGCACCACACATCGTAAGCTCCTTGAACCCTTCCCTTTGTCAGCAGCGATCCAGCACTCTGTTTTGGCCATTTTCTATCTTCTCAAAGCCGAGGTTTTGCAGTCACACCAACTAAGATTGGTCCCATCAACCAAAAAATGGTCATATTGGTGCTTCGCAGACAGGGTGTTGCTACAAAAAAAAGGACATCGTCTTCAGATGGACATTGACCAGGGTGTCCTATCTGCCAACAATTAGCTGTTTGATGTTAAAAATCCCACATTTTCTTTCGAAGAATAGTCTGAACAAATATAAAATGTTGCTGCCTAAACTGTGGGTGGCAAGTGGTCTTGACTTTCAGATATTCCTTGACACCAGATTACGCAGCTTGTTATCTCAGAGTGTGGTTGCTATGTGGGCAGCAGCTGCAACACCATAAACAAATTCATACACACGATTGTTTTAATGTCATATGGGAATAGGCGATACTTTGGATATGAAGGGAAACCATTATTCTAATAGATTCAGAACAATAAACACAAAATACCCTTTCATTGTTGGCCTCATAAGTCTGAAGTCAATGGTTACCTCCATGTTTGTTTTTTTATCACCTGTGGAAGTCTTTCTGAAGTCCGCTGTTACGAGGATTTGTTATGAAGATTTAAAGTCTAATCATATTGACACCTCATCATTGTCTCCCCCTTTCCTTTACCTGTTGAAATCCGTTCTCACATTATCCAACAATTCCCTCTTCTTGTGTCGTGTGCATCCATTTGTGATCCGATGTTTTTCCTTTGTCACGTTTTGTCTGTTATTCCTTGGCCACCTGTCATTCTGCTCTTCCATGAGCTTTCATACCTGTATAATAAAAAGAAAGAAAGAAAAATCAATGATCTTCATTCTTTATTGCATTTTCATAGTGAAATTAAAAACATTAATGAATGCGTCATTGGTGACTTGGTTTATATCAAGCAAGTTGGTGAATCGTGTCTTTGACTACATTCCAAATACCGGTATTCTGAAATGTCAGAACTATATCAAATACTGTGCCTTGACAGTGGTCAAAATGATTAACCCTGCTGTGACATCATCATAACAGGGCAACACATTTTTTTTTACCTTTTAAAGGGTTTATTTTGTATATAAAAGTACAGGGAAGAAGGTAGACCAGATGCTATAATAAACGGTATGAACCAAGCGAATCAAAAGACACAAAGAGGAAGATGGGAACACACAAACTTACAATATATAAAAGGATGAGAAATAAAGCGCAACTACTAATTCACTCGAGGCACCACAGAACACACTTTTACAACAACATAAGAATGCAGGTGGGACTTCCCTTTGTTTACGATGTGCAGGTGGATGCAAGACTCAATGCAGTCTGCTTTGGAAACCAGGTGCGAGACGAATAAGAACTGGCGACGAAGTTGGTCCAAACACGAAGAAAACCAGCTACGAGCAGCGCCAGCGACGAGTAGCCCCAAAATGATACAGAAAGCCAAGCAGAGCATGATTAAAACCAAAGCAGAGCAGAGCACCTAATATGCAGAAAGGCAAACAGAGCATTACCATCCTCGAGAGAGCGTCAGCGACGATCAGCTCCCTCAACCACACCTCGTGGTACTCTTTGTCCTTTTCAGACGAGGCCTCCTGGTCAGCCTGCTTCCTCCTAAAGCACCTCGCACTCTGTGCATGTGGAGCTTTTCTGTCTCTCCTCTATCTCCTCTCCAAATACACGGTGATACCAGCTTGGGTCAATCCCAAAACTTCTTCAGAGCAAAACACACAAATATCCTGCATCACAAGCTACTCCGTGAAACACTTGGTCATCCTTCCACACGAGGCCTCTCTCTCTTCCTCCAGGGCGGAGTCCTCTCTGGGCCATCCTGCCCACAGGGCGGCCACATTAAAAATAATCCCATTGCCGGCTTCAAGCTACACAGCATATTGTGCTGCCATGGCTGGCACACCCTGTGCCAGAGAGATTGTAATCGGCAAAAGTCGCACACGTCACACGTGTGCTTCTGTGTTTAAGAAGTCTCACACTAGCCCTGTCCACAAACAAGAGATGTTTACTCCTACAAAATTACTCTGACTCTCCCATCTATAAATTTCATATGCTGCATCCTCAGCATCACATCAGCTGTGGTGTTAGTTTCTGAGATGACTCTGATAGGTCCCTGTTACATGGCATCTAACCTACTCGAAACATGTAGACCATACTACACTCAACACAGTCTAGCTATTGATCCCCCCCGACCACTTAACAATATATTTGGAAGCTTTGGTTGAGTGCACCATGGTTGAGTCACCATGTGCTCTTCTTGTCATTGTGGAGCACATGTAGTTCTTATACTATGCATAGCAATGAAATAACTTTTTGCTGTTGCAGTTGAGATTGGGAGTCGCAAGCAACACTGTGAGGGAAGTTGACACGTTTGGGTATACAGAACAGGAGTGCCACTTGTGGAGCCTCACGTGCTGCAGTTGGCAGTTCTTCCCTTTCTTGCCATTTTTATTTTACATCATAAAGAGTTACTTTTTCTGCATGGCAGAATATGTGTCAACTTTTCTGCATGAATTCTGAAGGAATATCTGCTGCAACGAGATTGTTGTAGTACGGTTTTATGTTTATTTTAAGGATGTTGATATTTAAGTTTGAAGTTATTATTGTATTTAGTTATATTTCGTTTTATCCTTTGCGTGGAGGGGTGGTTTTGTAGGGTTGTTCGGGCCTGGGTGCGGTTGGGTTTCGGGCTTTATTTGGAGATGGAGATGTGTTTCTTGCGTTTTAGTGTGGCCTGTGAGGGATGATGATCGGCTTAGCTTGATCGGCTGGTGTGTATCGTCGTTTATGTTGCCGGGGGGAGTGGGCAGGACGCGAGGGAGCGTGTCGGTGGGTCGCGGATAGTCGTTGCGGATAGTGGGGTCGCGGTCTTTGTTTTGGGTGGGGTATTTACGTGGTGGTTAATTTGATTTTTACTGAGAGTGGCGATCTGAGTCTTCTCGACCGGACTCGTACCGGACGCGGAGCCCCTTAGCGGCTCGTTCCGTGTGCGACTCCGGCAGTTTATCGCCGAGCGCGTCCCGATGTCTTTGCACCGGCCACGGCCGGTGGCTTGCTACACTCTTCCGCACGCGAAGCTCCGTCAGGCAGGTCTGGCACGCACGAGCTGCACTTCCACATCGGTTTGTTTATACTGTATGAGGGGACGGGGACCATAAGGGAGAATTAAAACGAATATTCAAGGACGTACATACAGCACGGCAACTTATAAACAATTCACTACTTATTGAACTGGCACCACAAACCAACACACACACACACACCCCCACAACACCAAACACACACACAAGAGTGGTGGCTGGACGCCTTTATTTGGCCTTACAGCTGCGAGATAGTGGAGCTGAGGCAGGGTCTATTTTTGGACCGTTTCGCCTTGTGCGGTCTTCAAGACCAGGTCTCTGGCAGAACTGGACCGGGCACCAAGCGAGGACGAGCTGGATCCACCAGGCGAGCGGATGGCTTTTCTCGAGTCGGCGGATCTCTCTGCGCTCGGGAACACGTGCTGGGGAGACGAGCGCCAATCCTTCCTGATGACACCGGCCAAGAACCAAGAAGAAGCGAATGCGCTATTTCCGTTCTCTCTCCTTTTTATTCCCTCTCGGGCAGCCTCGCTTCCGGGCGTGACTCATCCGCGTCGGTGGGGGGTGCCACATTACATTCCCCCCACGCCCGCGAGCAGATTTTATGGCCATATTTAAGGAAGGAATTTAGGTTCGTTGAGATTTGTTGTTCATTCCGGAGCTGGAGTGGTCGCTCTGTTGTTGTTAGTTGAATGAAAGAAATCCGACTACAAAACAAATCGCAGGCATTTACATTGATTTACCATTAGACAGGGAAGGAAGCTATATACAAACATACTTACCCGAGATAACTGAGCTGAAGGACCTGAATGTTGAGTGTGATCATAGTCGCAGATTCGCAAACAATTACAAAGTGTCCTCCAAGAAGAAAGACTGGGATGCACTTGTTATGATTCAAAACCGACACACAACAAACAGACAGAGGGTCTAACAATAGTCGAGAAGCGAGTTTGGGATGAGAAGCAGGAAAAGTGAAAGCCAGTTGTTTGCCTGATCCTCTTTACGATCACACTCATTTTATCAACTGGGAGTTAATCGAGGTATGTTAACCGGCCGTGTGAAACGTATGCATCTGTTTTTGAACGTCAACCTTCATTGGAGATAAATACATTGAGCCTCACTGATAATTAATCATTTAAACTTTCCTCCATCGACACGAACCTTCACGGAGACGCGGCAATTCGCGTTGTGCTAGGTGACGCGCAATTGCAAATTTCAATATGCATCGCTTGTTCCTTGGTGCCCCATTGTACTGCAAAAAGTTTTTTTGTGGCGTTTTGCCACTTGATGTCACAGAAAGAATGACTTATTCATTTGAACACCTAGTGGTGTCTGGGTTTACTCCTTTCATGCAGGTCTGCGGGTAACACGCCGCGCTCCTGGTATTGATTTGTGTTTGGGGTTAAATATGATAAATTCAATTGAGTTGAGATGCAAACTTGCATACATCGTACTCTGCTTGCTAAATTGACGGTGGACGCATTCCGTTGATGCAACCGTCAACCTAACACGAGTTCCATTCTCTCCCACAACCGATTGTAGGGGGCAGCCTGTCCTGACGGAGACCGTTGAGCGAGTTTCTGGTCTCAGCTGGTACCGTGCACCGCTTCCTTGGTTGGGGCACCCGCCCCGGCCCGGAAAAAAGGGGAAAAAAACCCGGCGCTTCATACGTGTGGCTTGTGGAGCTGTGATTGATTCCTACCACCTGGGACGACTGCGTTGCATTCGGCGCTCCGACGGGACCTCTCAGACTCGTAGTTTTACGGAGCGACGCTTCAAGTTACTTGCCATTCAACAGCCTCCATGCCCTCAGTTCTTCTCCTGATGTTTTATCAAATTGTATTTCTTTCTTCGATAACATGGTAATCGTTGAACATCCACCAAAATATTTGGACGAGTTCACATTTTATTTTATTTTTTTATTTTTCAATTGCAACAAGCAGTGTTCTTTGTTATGCAAAATAAACGCATTTTGCCTTCGTCGGCCAATTTCCGCTTGTTTTTTGCTGTTTCGACGGAGGCCGAAGTGTACGAGCTAAGCAACCCGCCCAAGAAATTGTAGCACCACCGTGGAGCGTCCGGAAAGTGAATAATTATTTACCTGTGCATGAATTGTGCTCAATAGTACCGAGTGTGGCACAGGCTAACATCGCAAGTTGTGACATGTTACTAATTGGGGAGAGTTTTTCATTTTGCCCGCCTTTTTTTGTTTTGCTTGCGGGAGGCAAGGAGCTCGAGGGAAGGTGCTGGAGGTTGGGCGTTTTTTGAATCTTTTTGACCATATGTTGAGACAATAATGCTAAGTCCGTGGGAAAGAAGGTGAGTGCGACTCAATTGGGAACTGACTCAATGCAGTCAACTGCCCGTACCGCGGATCTCATCAATGGTAGCCTCTGGTCTTCTTCTGGATTGATTTTGACAAATTTTCCCTGACAATATCTGCTGCTTCCTCTACTCCAATCGGTTCTTCTGACCACGTCCTTTTCAAAGTGGACATCTCTCTGGTTATATCAGAGAACCATCACCGCCGTCGAGTCTGGCATTTCACTCAAGCCGACTGGCAGGTCTCCAACAGCCATTCAAACGTCTAGACTGGTCTCCTTGCTACTACTTTCTCCGACATCAACTCATCGCTGGATTCTTTCAAAATCTTGCACTCCTCCTCATGCACAGTTTATCCCTCTGCGTCTTCAGTTTTGTCCTAGCCTTCCCCCCTTGGTTACCTGAAGCTTGTAGCGATGAGGCAGTTGTCCTGAAACAACTTGCCTTTGCCTTCATGAAGTCAAACACAACTGAGGAATCTCAGTTCCTTCCATAAAGCTTGGAAGCAAGTGTGTATCTAACCTCAGGGAGGCAGAAAACAACATCTTTCCATCACCAAGTCTGAACTCTCAAACCTCTCTCCCTCCTCAAATCGCTGGTGGCGTCTAATCAAATCTGTTTCTGGTGTATGTTCCCCCTCCATCCCCTCCCTTACCTCAAATGGCCGCGCTGCTGAAACCGCATGTGAAACGCTGAAACCTAACTCGGTGTTGCATCTAATCTTGTGCCGAAACCCATCTTTCTTACCCACCTTACTGAGTCCACACCAACTGTCCCTGGACTCTGTGTCCTTTTCTCCTGACAAGGTGGAGACTTTGCTGTCAAACCTGACTTAGATTCTGAACCGGTCCGACGGGATCAGCCACGTGTCCTAAAACCTGCTCTCTTGTCTGCTCACCCTCTCTCTGTTCTATTCACCCTCTCATTTGCTCAAGGTCATCTGCCATCTGCTTGCCAAATCAGCAAACATTACCACGCCTGCACAAAGGTGGAAAAACAGATCTCTTGCAACTACAGACCAATCAGCCTTCTCCCAATCACAGCAAGGTTATGGAATCCATCATGCTTCAGACATTCAAATCCTTCCTCTTCTCCAATGGCTTGATTTCGGATCTTCAATTTGGTTTTCAGACCATGGTCACTCTACCCTGATATGCTGCTTTGCTCTCTCCCAACAATGGATGGAGATCCTCAATGCCAGACAGGAAATCACGACGCGTATCCCTGGACATATACGTGGCTTTTGACGATCTGGCACCTGCCTGCCACCAAACTCTCTTCTTGGTTCCAAGGCCATCTCCACTCATGGTCGCAGACTTCCTCTCCTGTCGCAGTCAACGTGTGGCCCTAAATGGAGTTTCTCTCATCCCTAATTCTGTCCAGGCTGGAGTTCCCTCAAGACAGCGGTTCTGGGCCCTGTTTTTTTTCTGGTTTCAATCAATGATCTCTCCGACTCTCTGGAAAATCCTTTTATCTTCTTTTGCTGATGACTCCACCCTCTTCCGTACCATCTGTCATCCTCAGACCGGCAAGCAGCAGCTCTTCGCTCACTGCATTGATGTGGATAAATCACAAACTGTCCAACACGTGGAACATGTCTTTCATCCAGACAAATCTCACACTCTCACTATGTCTCTCGAAAGGACCGTTTGGAAACCCCCCCCCCCCCCATCCATTTCTCACAATGCCTCTGGAAGAAGTGCTTCTTTAAAGCTTCTGGGTCTATATCTGCCACGATCTTTCCTTGGGAAAGCCAACATTTCAAACCTCGCTCAAACCAGTTGCCGACTGGGAATCCTCTCGTCATGCAAGTGGTGCCTGTCTCGCCCACGCTGAGCTCCTGACGCACATTACAAAGCTTTCTTCTGCTACGCCTGTGGAGTACTGCTCTCCACCCTGGGCTGCGTCTCCTGCCTCCACCTTTCTCAGGCTTTATGCGCTGTGTAGACCAAAGCAATTTAGTCATTGGTCATCCTTCGCGATGAGGCTGAGTCTTTGGCCTCTCACTTTCATTCACGCAGGATTGGTCGGTGGTCTTTCGTCTTTACCTTATCTATCTGCGTCTCCTCTCCACTCCCCCTCCTGATCTGTCGTGCGATATGTCCCCCCCATTTGCAGGGCCGCTCAAGTCTGCGCAACCCCTTCTGGTAAACTCCAAAATCAGAATCATGCTCACCTTCACTCCTTCGCTCTTCCCCCTTCGCATCATCCACATCCTTTGATCCTATCTATTCATTCCCATTCTTCCTCCAGGCTTCAAAACACTGGTCACCACCACTCTTATCATCCCCATCCAAGCCTGCGATGTTTTTTACCCCCGTATAATCCCCCCCACCCCTTCAAATCCCTGATTCCTTCCTGAAAGTCCTGGTATGTATCCTTTAACCGCCGTTCCCCGTCCCATCCCTCTCCCTTCCACAAATCTCCATGTCTCTGGTTTCCCTGTTTTGGTCCTTCCACTCCTCCCCTCCTGTCTCATGCCCCCCCCTTGATGTGCGTTTGTGGTGTTAGCTCTCAATACGAGCTCCGACCAGGTATACAAAAATAAAATAAAAAAGTGATGTTTTCGGCCGTGAACCTTCTTCAAAGCAAGAGGCTTCACGTAGGAAAGGTGCTTCGTCCCCTCTCAACAGCAGTTGGCATACTCTCTGCAACATTCGGTCGAGACAATTTGTGTCCTTTACTTGTTACACCGAATGACCGACTCTGTTGTTTATAGAGAGAGCTTTCATCAGGGTATTTTGTTTGGGTTCGAGAAAGGTGGTGGGCGCTATGCTTTACCTTAGTGGCCTCTTTGAGATCAAGGAATGTTGTGTATGCAAGAACAGCAGTGGCAGGGAAAGGGTGGCAGTTAGTGGAGTGAGCAGGAAAGAGACTTGTGAATAAGCATCAGGGTAAAGGATGTGTGGAGCCAATGGGTTCGAGGAGTCGAATCCTGCAATGTTTGCGTATGTAATAGTAGATTCTTCTTGGCTTGCATTTGGTGATTCAGGACGTTTGAACGTGGGTGGATGGTTTGAAAGTTGAACCACTTGATGTTGCGTCCCGCAGCACGAAAGTGCTGATTAAGCTGCGTTTTTTAACACCTTTACAATGGTGGCTTCCACCGCGGGCTTCCTTCAATGAGCTTTGAAGGTTTGAGCCGACCAGTCCGACCGACTTGCAAATGATATAAGCAGTGGCAACCACACAGTATTCCTGTTATAGGGTTCCAGTTACAACCCCAACATGAGGTTTGAGATTTAGTGCAAGACAAGTTTATACACGACAAAAAAATGTATATGAAAGTTTTACGCAAGTTTAATTAACTTTGGCCACTTTGAACCCAGCAGCCGTTTTCGCCGTTTTAACGAGCCGTTTTACCAGCCGTTTTTACCCGTACCGCTATTCAAACTCGGATGCCCGGTCCTTTTGTCGTCGATCTAGTTGTGGCGGAGGCAACGAGAATCCTTGGGGAGGTCACCACCGGCTGGCGGACAGGCCGAAAGCTCCACTGGCTGTTTAAGCGTTAAGGGGGTTGGAATTTGTTCAGGGTGCGGCACACAATGGCGCTGCTCTTTGGGAAAAGATAACGTGGCGTCTTTTTAGCAGACATCAGACTTGATGCTGACCGCTGTCCTCACTTTAAATAGGTCCGACCTGGGGAAATGACGGCACTGCTTGAGATGCAACCCCTGGCCATGAAGTACGAATGTGCCGACTGATCGTCGGTCGGGAATCGCCTCGAGCAGACTGGCTCCAAAGTGTAGCTCTTGTCGGTGCATCCGGTGCCCTCACCAGTAGCTGCCTCTGCAGGGCGGACGGAGAGGGCGGGCGCGGTGTGACGTTACTTCCTAATAACGGTAATTTCTCCGTGAAATCCCATCGCTCTGACCCGCGGCGCTCCATGGCTCAGGGTACGAAATCCTGTCCGAATCGCTCCTTTCGTGGGATGACAGTTGTGTTCAAACGGCGATGATCCGGACAAGGGTCGCTCCGTGGGGTCCGTACACCACCGGTTCATTAATTTGGTTAAAGCTGTTTCATGTGCTCGTCGACTTTGCTTGGTGTAATAGGCCTGTTAATGTTAACTAGGCCGTTTAATGTTAAATAGGCCTTTAATGTAACTGGGCCTTCAATGTTATAGGCCTTAAAATGTTACTTGGCCTTTATGTTAAATAGCCTTT
The DNA here is from genome assembly GCA_035128595.1 of Eptatretus atami. Classification (NCBI taxonomy): domain Eukaryota; kingdom Metazoa; phylum Chordata; class Myxini; order Myxiniformes; family Myxinidae; genus Eptatretus; species Eptatretus atami. The sequence continues at coordinate 124,722,426 of CM068952.1, read as the reverse complement.
AATATGTTAAATAGGCTTTATTTAATCGGCGCTTTTAATGTTAAATAGGCCTTTATGTTAACTAGGCATTAATGTAAATAGGCGCTTTAATGTTAACTCGGCCTTTATGTTAATAGGCTTTAATGGTAAAATAGGCTTTAATGCTAATAGGCCCTTAATGTTAACTAGGCCTTTAATGTTAATCGGCTTCAATGTTAAATAGCCTTTAAATGTTAACTAGGCCTTTATGTTAAATAGGCGTTTAATGTTTCATTCAAGCTTCTGGGTCTCACTATCTGCCATGATCTTTCCTGGGAAAGCCACATTTCCAACCTGGCATACAAAGCCAGTTGCCGACTGGGAATCCTCCGTCATGCAAAGTCTTTCCTTGGCCCACCTGAGCTCCTGACCACATACAAAGCTTTCTTCTGCAGCCTGGTGGAGTATTGCTCTCCACCCTGGGCTGCTACTCCTGCCTCTCACCTTTCTCAGCTTTATGCTGTGGAAGCCAAGGCATTTAGGGTCATTGGTATCCCCCCGATGAGGCTGAGTCTTTGGTCCTCTCACTTTCTCACTGCAGGCAGGTCGGTGGTCTTTCTGTCTTGTACCATGTTCTATCTGGTCTCACTCCCCTCCCCCCTCCTTGCTCTGTCTGCGATATGTCCCCCCCTCCCCCCATATTTCTGCAGGGCGCTCAAGGTCTGCCAGCAACCCGCTTCTGGTAAACTACCAAAATCACGAATCACTGCTCACATTCACTCTTTCATTCCTCTTCCCCCCCCCCCTTCGGAATACACTCCCACACTCTCTTCAATCCCATTCTTCCCTCCAGGCCTTCAAAACAGCTGTTCACCACCACCTCTTATCATCCCCCATCCAAAACCTGGATCTTTTTTACCCTGTTAATCCACCCCAAACCCACCTTCAAATTCCCTGCTTTCCTTCCTGAAAGTCCCTGTAGTATCCAACTTGTATACCCTGTGTTCCCCGCCCCATCCCTCTCCCTTCCACAAA
>CM068952.1:124699788-124714226 GCA_035128595.1 Eptatretus atami | reverse complement strand
TGAGAATGGAGAATATTTTTGCTTCGCTCGACTTACGAGTTTCGTTTTAACTTTGATTTTATTTTGTCTTCGGTTTTTGCGATCGCTTCGGACGCTTAAACTCGGATTGCGAATTCTGTAAAAATCGGATGTTTGGAGACGTTTTAAGATTGTATAAAATATTCACTCGACGCGTCACGGGTCGTCCTATGCAGTGCCTCGAGCCAGGACGTCACGGGTTCGTCCATTGGATGCAGGCTGCGCTCGAGCAGACGTCACGCGTCACGTGGTGCAGCGCCGCTCGAGCAGACGCGTCTCGGTTGGTCACGTAAAGGTTTTGCGTGTGGCGCTTGATGGTGTTGTTGGTGTGTTTTATTGTTTTGTTGGGTTTGTTTTGTATGGGTGGTTGTTGTTGGGGGTGTTCGTTTTTCGGTTTTTTGTTGGGTGGTTTTGGTTTTTTGAGGTTGTGTGGTTGTTGTTTTGTTGTTTGTTTTTGTGTCTTAGGTGTGTGTTGTGGGGTGGTTGGTGTGTTTGAGTGGGTGTGGTTTGGTTATTTGTTTTGTCTTTGGTGTTTTGTTTTGTCGTGTTTTTGGGTTGGGGTTTGTGTGGGTGTGTATCGTTGTGTGTTTTTTGGTGTGTGTGTGTGTGTGGTTCGGTTTTTTGTTTTCGGTCGGTTGTGGGGTTTCGTGTTTTGGGGTTGTGGTGTGTTGGTTGTTTTGGTCGTGTGGTGTTTTTTGTTTGGGTTGGTTTGGTAGTGGTTGTTTGTTGGTTTTTGTTTATGTTTTTTTTTTTGTCGTTTGGTTGGTGTTTTCCGTGTGTTGGTTTTTGTTTGTTGGGTGTGTGTTGTGTTTTTTTTTTTTTGTTTTTGGGGTGTGTTTGTTTTGTGTTTTTGTTGTTGTTTGGGGTGTTGTGGTTTTGTTTTTTGTTTGTTTTTCGTTTTTGGTTGTTGGTGTTTTGTTTTGGTTTGGTGTGGTTTCTTGGTTTTTAGTTGTTGGGTGTTTTTTTGTGTGTTGTTGGTTTGCGATTGTGTTGTTTTGTGTGGTGGTTGTGTGTTGGGGTTTTGTTTTGGGTGGAGTTTTTGTTTTTGTTGTGTGAGGTTGTTTGTGGTTTGTGTTCTGGGTGTCGGTGGTTTGGTTGGTTTTTGGTTCTTTTTTTTGGTGTGTTTGTGGTTTTTTGTGGTTTTGGGTGGTTTGTGGTGATTTGTGTGTCGTTGTTGTGGGGGTTGTTTTGGCTTTTTGTGTGTTGGTTGGGGTGTGGGTTGTTGTTTTTTTGTTTGTGGTTGTTTTCGTTGGTTTTTGGGGTGGTTGTTGTTTTTTGTGTGTGTTTTGTTTGGAGTTGTTTGGGTGTTGTTGGTGTTTGTTTGGTGTTGGTTGCAGTCCGGTGTTGTGTGGGGTGGTGGTGGTTTTTTGTGGTCCGTGGTTTGTGCTGTTGTGTGTTGGTTATTTGTTTTTGTTGGTGTGGTGGGTTTGTTTTGTGTGTGTTGCGGTTGGTGTTGTTGGTTTGTCTGTGTGTTGAGTGTTTGTGGTTGTTTTTTTTTTGGTGTGTTTGTTGTGTGGTGTTGTTGTGGTGGTTGGGTTTGGGGTGCTGTGGTTTTTTGGTTGTGGTTTTGGTGGTGTTGTGTGTTTTGGTTCGTTGTGTTAGTGTTGTGGGTTTTTTCGGGGTTTTTGTTGTGGGGTTGGGTGGTTTTGTGTTTTTTTTGTGTGTTGGTGTGGGTTTTTGTGGTTGATTTAGAGTGGTTGGTTGCGTGTTGGTTTTTTTTGGGTTTTGGTTTTGTCGTGTGTTTGTGTTTTGGGGTGGGGCGGTTTGGTTTGTTTTGTTTGTTTTGTGTTTTGTTTTGTTGGTGGGTGTTGTGAGTTTTGGTTGTTTGTTTGTTTGGGGGTTTTTGGGTTTGTGTCGTTTTTTGGTTGTGTGTTCTGTGTTTGTGGGGTAGTTGTGTTTTGTTTGTCGTGGGTTTTGTGGGTGTTTTGTTTGGTGGTGTGTTTTGTGTGTTGGTTGTGTGTTTGTTTGGTTGTTGGGTTGTTTTTGGTGTGGTGCTGTTTTGTTGGGGTGGTGTTTGTTGTGGTTTTTGTTGTTTGGTTTCTTTGGTTGTTTTTGCTGTTGTGTGGTGTTTGGTGTTGGTGGCTGGTGTGGTTTTTGGGGTGTATTGTGTTTTTGTCTTTGGTGGTGTTTTGGTGTTGTGGTGTGTGTTGTGGTGTGTGTATTTGGGGTTGGTTTTTGTTGTGGTGTTCTGTGTTTGTGTTTAAGTTGGGTTTGTTGGTTTTGTTTTTGTGGTTTTGTTCGTTTGTTTTTGTCTGGACCTGTTTGTTGGTGTTGTGTTGTGGGGTTGGGGTGTTGTTGTGGTTGTTTGGTTCGGGTGTGTTTTTTGGTTTGGTATTTTTGGTGTTTGGTGTGTTTTGTTGTTTGGTGTGTGGGTGTTTTTTGTTTGGTGTTTTTGGGTTGTATTGTTGGGGTGTTGTTGTTGTTTGGTGTGTGTTTGTGTGGTGGTGGTTTTGGGTTGTGGTTGTTGGTTTTATTGGGCTTTTTTGTTTGGTTAGAGGTTGAGGTTGGGTGTTTTGTGTTTTGTGGTGTTGGTAGGTTGTTGGTGAAAGAAATAATTTAAGTGTTTTGGTTTTGGGGTTTTGTTTTGGTTTGGGTTTTTTTGGGTTCGGGTTTTGTTTTTTGGTTTGGTTTTTTAGGGGTTTTTGTTTTATGGTTTGTGTTGGTGTGATGTGGTTGTGGGTTTGGTCGGTTTGTTGTAGTTGTTGTGTTTTGTGTTTTGTTTTTTGTTTTGTCGGGGTTTGTTGTTGGTTTGGTTTGTATTCGTGTGGTTTTGTTTTGTGTTGTTTTGTGTGTGGGTTGGTGGTTGTGGGCGGGGGTTGTGTGTGTTTTTTTGTGTTTTGTTTGTTTTTTTTTTGATTTGTTTAGTGGTGTTGGTGTGTTTTTTTGTTTGTCGTTGGTGGTGTGTTTGTTGTTTGGTGTTTTTTGTTAGGTTTTGGGGGGTTTGTGTTTTATTTTGTTTTTTGGTTGGTGTTGTGTGTTTTTTTTTGTGGTTGTTGTTTGAGGGTGGTTTGTTGGGGGGTGTGTGGTTTGTTTTGTGTGTTGTGAGTTTTGTTGGTCTTGGGTTTGTTTGGGTTGTCCGGTTTTGTGTTTTCTGGGGGGTGGTGTTGTGTGTGGTTTGTGCGGTGTTGTTTTGGTTTTTTTGGTTCTGTTTTTCGTTGTTATGTTTCGTTGGTTTTTGTTTTGTGTGTTTGGTTTTTTGTGTTTGTTTGTTTGTTTTTTTTGTTGTTGCGTTTGTTTTCTTGTGTGTGTTTGGTGGTTCGGTTGGTTGGTTTGTTACTGTGTGTCGGGGGTTTCGGGTTGTTTTTTTTGTGTGTTGATTGTTGGTTTTTGGTTTGGTTTGGTTGGTGTGTTGTGGTTTGGGGGTGATTTGGGGTGGTGTTGTTGGTTTTGTTTGTGTTGTTGTTTTCTGGGTTTGGTGGGGTTTGTCTTTAGGGTGTTGGTTTGTTTTTACTGTTTTGTGATTTGGTTTGTGGTAGTGTTGTGTTTTTTGTTTTTTTTGGGTGTGTTGGTGGAGTGTAGTTGGTTTGTTGGGGTTTTTGGGTGGGTTGTTGGTTTTTCTTTGGTTTGTGTGTTTTTGGTTTTGCGTTTGGTGGGTGTTGGTAGTTTTTTGTTTTTGTTCGCGTGGTTGGGGTTTTGTTTGGTTGTTTGGGTTGGGTGTATGTTTGTTGCTTTGCGTTGTTTGTTGTGTGTCTGGGTGTTGGTTTTTTCGGGCGTGGTTTGTGTTTGTTTGTGTTTTTGTGTGGTTTTGGTTTTTTGTTTGTTGGGTGGTTTGGTGTCGTTGTTATTTTGGATGTTGTGTTTGGTGGTTTTTTTTTTTATTGTTGTTTGTGTTGTTTGGTTTTGGTGTTAGTGTTTTTGTGTTGTGTTTTGGTTTGGTGGGTTTTTTTGTGGTTTTGGGGTGGTTTTTTTTTGTGTTTGTTTTTTTTGGGGTCGGTGTTGTTTGTTGTGTGTTTGTGGTTGGTGTTGGTTGTGTTTTTTTTGTAGTGTGTTGTGTGTGTGGGGTTTTTTTAGGTTGTTTGTTTGTGTGGTTTTTGTTTTGTGTTTTGCTGGGGGTTATTTGGTTTTGGTTGAGTGTGGTTTTTTGGTTGTGTTTGGTTTTGGTTGTTGGTGTTGTTGGTTGTTGGTGTGGTGTGTTATTTTGGTGTGGTTGTGTTGTTTGTCGGTGGTTGTTGGTTGTGGCGTGGTGGGTGTTTTTTGGTTTCGTTTTGGGTTTGTGTTTTTATGTTTTGTTTCTGTTTGTGTTGTTGTGTTGTTTTGGTGTTTTGTGTTTTTTGTTCTGTTGTTTGTGTTTGTTGTTGGTTGGTGATTAGTTTTTGTGGGTGCGTCGTGTTGTTTGTTTGGTTGTTGTTTGGTTTGTGTTTTTTTTGTTTTTGGTTTTTTTTTTGTTTTGTTTCGGTGTTGTTTTTGTGTTGGTCTTTTTTCTTTTGGTTTGTTTTTTTTTTTTTTTTTGTTTTTTTGTGGGTTTGTTTTGTTGTTTGTCTGGGTTGTGGTGTGGGTTTGTTTGTGGTTTTGGTTTTGTTGTTGTAGTTTGTGTGGTCGGTGGTTGGGGGCGTGGTGTGGTGGCGTTGTTGTGTTGGGTGTTGTTGTGGTTTGGTTGTTTTTGTGTTGTTTGTTTTTTGTTGTGTTTTTGTGTTGGTGTGTGGGTTGTGGTTGGTCTGGTTGTTTTGTGTTTGTTGGGGGATTGTTGTTTGTGGTTCTGTTTTCGGTTTGTGGTGGTGTGTTTGTTTGTTTTTGGGTTTTTAGTTGGTTTGGTTGGTTGTTTGGGTTTTGGTTTGGTCTGTGTGGTTGTTGTTATTTTGTTTGGTTGGGGTGTGGTTTCGGGTGTGTTGTTTGTGTGTGGTGGTTTGTTTTGTTGTTTGGGTCTTGTTGTTTGGGTTGTTGTATTTCTGGTTTTTTTGGTTTTTGTGTTTTTTTGTGTGTTTGTGTTTTGTTTGTTAGGTGTGTCGGGTTTTGGTGGGTTGGTAGAAGTTTTTGTTGTGGTGGGTTGTTTTGTTGTTTTTGGTTGTTGTGTTTTTGGTTTCGGTGTGTTCGGTCTTTGTTTGTTGGGTGCTTGTGGTTTGTTTTTTGTTCGGGTTTGGTTCGTTGTGTTTTGGTTGTGTTTGTTTGGTGGCTTTTGGGTGTTTTGGTCTGTTGTTTTTTGTGTGTTGTGTGTGGGTTTTTTTGGTTTCGTTGTTGTGGTTATGTTGTTGTTTTTTGTTCTTTTTTTTGCGTGGGTTTGGGTTGGGTTTGGGTGTGTTGTGTGGGTTATTTTTTTTGGGGTTTGTGTTGGGGGTGTGTCGTGGTTTTTGGAGTGGTTTTTTCGGTTGGTTTTGTGTTTGTTGGTGTGTTGATTTGGCGTTGGTTTGTTTTGGGGTTGTTTGTTTGGTTGTGTTGTTCTGTTGTGTAACGTTTGGTTTTGGGGTATGTGGGTTGGTGGGGGTGTGGTGGTGTTGTCGGGTTACGTTGGTTTTGGGTGTTGTGTGTTGGTTGTTTGTTGTTGTGGGGTGTCGCTGGTGGGTCGGTGAGTTGTGTAGTGTTTTTTTTTTTTGTTTGTTGTTTGGGTTGTTTTTTTGGTTTGTTGGGTGGTGGGGTTTTGTTTTGTTTTTCGGCTGGGTTTTTTTTTTTTCTGTCTGGTTTGTGTTGGTTTTTTCGGTTTTTGTGTTGGGGTGGTGATGTTGGTTTGTTGGTTTTGGCTGGTTTTTTTTTTTTTTTTTTTTTTTTTTTGTTCTTTGGTGTGTGGTGTGTGTCTTGTTTTTTTCGTTGGGGTTTTGGGTTGGTATTTTGGTGGTGGGTTTTTTTTGATAATTTGGTTTTTTGGGGTTTGGTTTTGTTTTTGTTGTCTTTTGGTTGGTTTGGTTTTTGGTTTGGTGTGGGTTTCGTTTCGGTTTTCGATAAAGATGTGTTTAAAATCATTTTTTATCCCAATAAAGGTTATCGTCGCATGCCTGACTCGCTGAGCCGTCGGATTATGTAAAGATTGTTGGTGGATGGCCGAATATTACGGTTTTGTGACTTTGATAAAATAATATTTGAATAATTGCATGGAGAAATGGAGATTTTTGCTTCGCTCGACGTTACGAGTTCGTTTTAACTTCGATTTTAATTTTGTCTTCGGTTTTTGCGATCGCTTAGGACGCTTAAAACTCGGTTGTCGAAATTCTGGTAAAAATCGGATGTTTTGAGACGTTTTAAGATTGTATAAAAAATATTTCACTCGACGCGTCACGGGTCGTCCCATGATGCAGTGCGCTCGAGCAGACGTCACGGGTCGTCCATGATGCAGTGCGCTCGAGCAGACGTCACGGCTCGTCACGTGGTGCAGCGCGCTCGAGCAGACGCGTCGTTGAGTCACGTAAAGTTTTGCGTGTGCGCGCTGATGGTGTTTTCGATAAAGATGGTGTTTAAAATCATTTTTTATCCCAATAAAGGTTATCGTCGCATGCCTGACTCGCTGAGCCGTCGGATTATGTAAAGATTGTTGGTGGATGGCCGAATATTACGGTTTTGTGACTTTGATAAAATAATATTGAATAATTGCATGGAGAAATGGAGATTTTTGCTTCGCTCGACGTTACGAGTTCGTTTTAACTTCGATTTTAATTTTGTCTTCGGTTTTTGCGATCGCTTAGGACGCTATAAACTCGGTTGTCGAAATTCTGGTAAAAATCGGATGTTTTGGAGACGTTTTAAGATTGTATAAAAAATATTTCACTCGCCGCGTCACGGGTCGTCACGTGATGCAGTGCTCTCGAGCAGACGCATCGTTGAGTCGTGTAAAGTTTTCCGTGTGTGCGCTGACGGTGTTTTCGATAAATGGTGTTCAAAAGTCATTTTTTATCCCAATAAAGGTTATCGTCGCATGCCTGACTCGCTAAGCCGTCGGATTATGTAAAGATTGTTGGTGGATGGCCGAATTTACGGTTTGTGACTTTGATAAAATAATTGCGTGGAGAAATGGAGATTTTTGCTTCGGTCGACGTTACGATTTTGATGGTTTGGTACAGAATCATCGGAGAAACTTCTGGTTGCGTCGCTACCTTCTCAAGAGACAGCTTTTATTAGACAAGGTCAGAGGTCAAGTTGACGATTTCGTAAGTACCAGTCTATGACTGCTTGTTTGTTTGTTGTTTGTTTGTGAACAGTATTACGGAAAAACTCCTCGACGGATTTAGACGAAACTTGGTGGGGGATTAGGTTTGGCTCAAGGATCATGCCATTAGATTTTGGACTTTGTCCAAAATCCAATATGGCCGCTATGGCGCCATTTAAAAAAAATATTTGAATTTTTTTTTTTTTCATTTCTACATGTTTTAAGTGATTTTCCACCCCCCCCCCCCCCCCCCCCCCCCCAAAAAAAAATTGTTAGAGAAAAAAAATTTTTTTGCAAACTTTTTTTTCAACAAAATTTAGATTTTTTTTGCATTTCTCCATGTTATAAGTGATTCCCAACAAAAACATGCCAAAATTATAATTGCGGCTGATTTTGGAACTTCAGATGGATATACCCACGTAAAATCAATTTCTGTCTCAAGGAATCTAGTTATGACGAATGAATTGAGTATGTAAAAGTTAAAAGGGAAAGGAAAGTTGCAAAACTATAACTCTGTGAGCACTGTTGACGTCAAATTGAATGAATAGGATATCAGGTTCACTTGAGTGACTAGCAGTATTGTTGGCGGGAGTTTTGCACTCTACCGAGTGCTCCCCCTCTAGTTTGTTTGTGTGTTGTTTGTGTGTCTGTCTGTCTGTCTGTTTGTTTGTGTGTTTGTTTACCCTGGAGCAGCCACACCGTTTCAGCGATCTTGACCAAACTGGGTTACAGACGTCGTCCATGGTCCAAGTTAGATACTGTCGTTTTGGTGAATCTAGGTCAAAGGTCAAGGTCACGGTCACCGAAAACCGAAGTTCTATTTTCGCAATAACATCCGCTAAAATGGTCGTATAGACTTCAAACAAATCCAAAATGTGCATCTTCCAATACTGCATCCAACCATACGTCTCATTCGGGTTGTCACACCAACACCCTTCTCAGCGGTCGGGGGTCGAATGTCAGGGGGGGGTCGGGTCAAAACTTTCAATTGCGATAAAAACGCCATTTCAAGTCCGATTGACTTCCAAGTTATAATCATGACCAAACCAGTGATATTGTTACGAATCTGGAAGCCATTGCACACAGACAGTCAGCAGTCCCAAAGTTTAGTTATTTCGTTAAGTATATATGTGTAGAGTTAGAATCCATCCCCTGTGTCTAATGTGAATTTTGTGTGTGCGCTGCAGGTTTATTACTTACGAAATCTAAAGATTTCGTAAGTATATTGATGACTTCCTTCATCTGTTGTGTGTTTGTTTGTTTGTGTGTGTGTGTGTGTGTGTTTGTGTGTGTGTTTGTTGTATTTGTTTGTAGGCACGATAACCTCGAGAACGGAAGAAGAAGCTACCAATGTCAAATTACACCACGTGATCAGGAGGGTGATGGCTAGTGCTGATTAGATTTTGGTCAAAATCGGTCAAAGTCAAGGTCACAGTGAGGTCAAACATTCGATTTTGATGGTTTGTACAGAATCATCGTAGAAACTTCCTGGTGTGCATCGCTACCTCTCTAGAGACAGCTTTTGTTAGACAACGGTCAGAGGTAAGTTGACGATTTCGTAAGTACCAGTCTATGACTGCTGTTGTTTTTAGTCAGGTTTTTTTTACAACAACAGCGGCACCGTCCGCCTCGCTCCATCAACGCCATAACGCCCGTGTTGCTGGCTGCGGACGTGTGGTGGGACCCCTCGCTCCAGAGCCGACTCCGCCATGAGGGCAAGGGCGCGCCCTTCGTCAATCAGGAGGCTCATCGCCTCAGATCGACTCCACCCAGAAGGGTAGGAGTTGCTCCGCCTACCGTGGGCCTGTCCAATGAGGACGGCCAGCGAATCGCGCGATTCAACGCTCCAATCAGGAGGCGAGTGGCCAGGGAAGAAATCCCTCCCACCTCAGAGAGGTTTTAGTGATCGGTGCTTTCTGTCTGCTGTCTGGGTCTGCCTCGCCTGGTGTCATCTGATCCGGCTGGAGCTTTTTCGGCCTTGATCGCCGGTCACCTCGTCCGCCTTCGTGCTGGCTAGCGTCCATCGCTCTATCCCTCATCCCTGTGGCTTGGTGCTGCGTTGAGGCGTGGGTTCGAGTCCCACCACCGACAATGCCGACCGCACGAGGCGGGCAGGTGCAAGTGCAGACTTTTTGCCCTCAGCTCGCCTTCCCTCCTGAGCTGAGGGCCACCATTTATTTTGGTGTGTGCCGTGTGTGTCTGTGGGCCCAGTCTATAAGTAACAATTGTTTAAGTGCCTTGTACATTACTTGCATTTCTTCTCGATATTCGGTTTAACTCTTATCTGCTCTTTTCGTGCTCCCTCCCCCATTATAAATTAAACCCCGATTGTTCAAGGTACCAGCTGTTGTCTGTCACTTTCTTCAATGTTTAGCACGGTGCGTATTGGGATTAGGGAGGCCGTTCGTGCCGTGATTGTTCGTTTGGACCGACGGGACTTTTGGTGATTCCGCTCGGTTACACCGGACCGAGGTCGCTCGACGACCCAGTTCGACAGAGTCGTTGAGGGGTGTGACTTCCCGGTAATTTGACGACGTGGGTACTTAGTAGGTCGGTTTCTATTTTAAAAAAAATTTGAAAGTTGCAAGTCTCACCCCCCATTTATTTTCCTTTTGATGAGAAAACACCACTGATTAAGTTTCAGCAAATCGAAACTATGTTTAGGGTCGCTACCGGACATTGAAATTTCAGAATTTTTAAAATTCCAATAACCCAAAAAAAGAAACAAAATCTACTGAATTGAATAACTTCTGGATAAAAAGTATTACAGGTCATGAATACAATCATTAGGCATTTATTTCATCAATTTCACATTACTGAATACTTGCATAAAATGCATGAACTCCAGTGGAGTAGCTCTAATGGACGGAATACAATGAAATACTCACTTCCCAACGAGGACCAAAAACAATATTTGCTCCAGGTTGCTTTCAGAGCATAGAAGGAAAATGCCGACCTGCAAGAAATAAATTTTGCACGAATAGTGAAATTGTTCAATGCATTATTATGCAAGTATTCAGTGATGTGGAAAATTGATGAAATAAATGCCTAATAATTGTAATTCATGACCTGTATTACTTTTTATCCAGAAGTTATTCAATTCAGTAGATTTTCTTTTTCTTATTTTGGGTTACTGTATTGGAATTTTTTTAAATTCTTGAAAATTCAAGTTCAGTAGCGAACCTAAACATAGTTCGATTTGGCTAAAACTTCATCAGTGGTGTTTTCTCATCAAAGGAAAAAGAAATGGGGGGGGGGGGGGGGGACGGTGAGACTTGCAACTTTCAAAAATTTTAAAAAATAGAAACCGGACCTAGTACTTAGGTATATTGACATTTGGCTATTAACCCAACCCCACGCCGTCAGAAGAATTAGCGAGCACGTCCTTAAGTGACCCGTGACCTTCAGATTGTCCGAAAGGTTACGACCTGCAATTCTGGGTGTTCCGTGGGAGATGGCTCTACTGCTCCACCTGGCGGCCGTCCTCGCCACCGACCCCCAGCCCACACACTATAACTCATTAAACAGTAGCACTATCGACTTATAAGAACCAAATTGATTTCCAAGGTTTTTGTTTTTTCAGAGATCATGGAGATATGACAAAGGTAATTCGGCAATTCCTTGTTCAACGAGCAATTTCATTTGTTTGTCTGTCTGTTTGTTGTTTGTGTGCAGGATATCTCAAAAGTGTGGACGGATCCAGATGAAATTTTGTGAACAGGTTCGGTGTGTGAAGGACGAACTGATTGGATTTGGGTGAAGATCCGGATCCGGATCCGACAACTAGAATCTTTTAAGTGATTCTTCACCATTGAGAGATAGGGCAAACCGAATGATATGTCGGATATCTCAAAAAGTTGTGGGACGGACTCGGACGAAACTTGGTGGACATGTTGGTGTGTGGCCAAGAAACGAATTGATTCGATTTGGTGAAGATCCAAATCCGGATCTGGAGATGTCAATTATTTAATTTCTAAAGTGCTTCTTCACCACCAAGAGATAGGGCCAAAAACGACTAATATATAGCATGATATTTTCAAAAATGTAATGGCCCAGTATGTTCTTGTGGATCAGGCATTGCATGGCGAGAAGTATGTGCTCTACCGAGCCCCTTCTAGTCTATACTACAATTGCGCTCAATGTTTTGTTGTGGGTGGGGGGATCTGAAATTAGAAGGGGCCCCAAATATTTTTTTCTGGAAGCTAGTGCACCCTCTGCCTGCTGGCAATGGGTGAAGTTGTCTGATGACCTCAATTCTGGCTCCATACTTTATCTCAGCAAAAATCTGTCCTTGGAAGCTCTTGTTCATGAGCATTCTGACAGATGTCTCATCCCTCTACAGGCTGGATGGAATGCAATTAATCTTCCATTATTTGCATCTGCAGCCATTAAAACGTCAATCTTGATATTTTGTGCTTATATTGCGATAGGAAATGACCCCAAAATACAGCCTCAGCTCAATGCCCCTTTATTAGTCCCCATTCAACAAATAGCTGAAAGAACCTTCCCAAGCATTTCCTGTTCGGTGCTGACTGAGAACTTCGCAAAAGAGGTTTTGTGTCTCAATTTCTGCCCCTGTCCTCCGGCTCCAACTAGTCAGTTAAGAAAAGACACAAGAAAGATAAAAAATACTGGACCGGAAAGCAGATAAATAATACTTTCACTCCAAATATATAATACTTTGAAGTACATGCTTTTATCTCTTCTCTTCAGTGATTCTTCACCATTGAGAGATATGGCCAAAACCGATTATACAGCATGATATTTCAAAAATGTATTGGCCCGATCTGTTTTCTGGATCAGGCATTACACATGGCAGAGGAATGCGCTCTACCGAGTGCCCTTCTAATATTATAGATGTAATCATCATGCTTTTTGGATGATCTACACAATGGTATTGTTACGGTGCCGGGGGCCGGCCGCCAACCGACCGCTCTGAACAGAGCCGCAAGTCGAGTCGGCCCGACCGATCGCCCGGAATATAGAGAGTTTTAGTTGCAAACTTTTCCCTTTCCCTTTAACTTTTACATACTCAATTCATTCGTCATAACTAGATTCCTTGAGACAGAAATTGATTTTACGTGGGTATATCCATCTGAAGTTCCAAAATCAGCCGCAATTATAATTTTGGCATGTTTTTTTGTTGGGAATCACTTATACATGGAGAAATGCAAAAAAAATCTAAATTTTGTTGAAAAAAAAGTTGCAAAAAAATTTTTTTTTCTCTAACAATTTTTTTTTGGGGGGGGGGGGGGGTGGAAATCACTTAAAACATGTAGAAATGCAAAAAAAAAAAAAAATTCAAAATATTTTTAAATGGCCGCCATAGCGGCCATATTGGATTTTGGACCAGGTCCAAAATCTAATGGCATGATCCTTGGACCAAACCTAATCCCCCACCAAGTTCGTCTAAATCCGTCGAGGAGTTTTTCCGTAATACTGTTCACAAACAAACAAACAACAAACAAGCAGTCATAACTGGTACTTACGAAATCGTCAACTTGACCTCTGACCTTGTCTAAAAAGCTGTCTCTTGAGAAGGTAGCGACGCAAACCAGAAGTTTCTACCGATGATTCTGTACCAAACCATCAAAATCGTAACGTCGACCGAAGCAAAAATCTCCATTTCTCCACGCAATTATTTATCAAAGTCACAAACCGTAATATTCGGCCATCCACCAACAATCTTTACATAATCCGACGGCTTAGCGAGTCAGGCATGCGACGATAACCTTTTTGGGATAAAAAATGACTTTTGAACACCATCTTTATCGAAAACACCGTCACGCACACACGGAAAACTTTTACACGACTCAACGATGCGTCTGCTCGAGAGCACTGCATCACGTGACGACCCGTGACGCGGCGAGTGAAATATTTTTTTATACAATCTTAAAACGTCTCCAAAACATCCGATTTTTACCAGAATTTCGACAACCGAGTTTAAGCGTCCTAAGCGATCGCAAAAAACCGAAGACAAAATTAAAAATCGAAGTTAAAACGAACTCGTAACGTCGAGCGAAGCAAAAATCTCCATTTCTCCATGCAATTATTCAATATTATTTTATCAAAGTCACAAAACCGTAATATTCGGCCACTCACCAACAATCTTTACATAATCCGACGGCTCAGCGAGTCAGGCATGCGACGATAACCTTTATTGGGATAAAAATGATTTTAAACACCCATCTTTATCGAAAACACCATCAGCGCGCACACGCAAAACCTTTACGTGACTCAACGACGCGTCTGCTCGAGCGCGCTGCACCACGTGACGAGCCGTGACGTCTGCTCGAGCGCACTGCATCATGGGACGACCCGTGACGTCTGCTCGAGCGCACTGCATCATGGGACGACCCGTGACGCGTCGAGTGAATATTTTTTATACAATCTTAAAACGTCTCCAAAACATCCGATTTTACCAGAATTTCGACAACCGAGTTTTAAGCGTCCTAAGCGATCGCAAAAACGCAAGACAAAATTAAAATCGAAGTTTAAAACGAACTCGTAACGTCGAGCGAAGCAAAAATCTCCATTTCTCCATGCAATTATTCTAATATTATTTTATCAAAGTCACAAAACCGTAATATTCGGCCATCCACCAACAATCTTTACATAATCGACGGCTCAGCGAGTCAGGCATGCGACGATAACCTTTATGGGATAAAAAATGATTTTAAACACCATCTTTATCGAAAAACACCATCAGCGCCACACGCAAAACCTTACGTGACTCAACGACGCGTCTGCTCGAGCGCGCTGCACCACGTGACGAGCCGGTGAGTCTGCTCGAGCGCCACGCATCATGGGACGACCCGTGACGTCTGCTCGAGCGCACTGCATCATGGACGACCCGTGACGCGTCGAGTGAAACTATTTTTTATACAATCTTAAAACGTCTCCAAACATCGATTTTTACCAGAATTTCGACAACCGAGTTTTAAGCGTCCAAGCGATCGGCAAAAACCGAAGACAAAATTAAAAATCAAAGTTAAAACGAACTCGTAACGTCGAGCGAAGCAAAAATACTCCATTTCTCCACATGAATTTAGGAATTATGTTGACCTCACTGTGACCTTGACCTTGACCGATTTTGACCCAAATCTAATCAGCGCTAGCGATCACCTTCTGAATCACGTTGTGTAATTTGACATTGGTAGCTTATTACGTTCTTCGAGTTATCGTGCCTACAAACAAACCACACAAACAAACAAACAAACAAACACACAAACAGAGACGGAAGTCATCAATATACTTACCAAATCTTCGATTTCGTTATAAGTAACAAACAAACAGAAACGGAAGTCATCAATATACTTCCGAAAATCTATTAGATTTATCTCTCCTCTCT
>CM068952.1:124678634-124691977 GCA_035128595.1 Eptatretus atami | reverse complement strand
TCCGCATAATGATTTGGCACAGGTTTTACGCCGGATGCCCTTCTGACGCAACACTGGTCGCCTCTTACGACATAGGGGATATGGTACACCTATTCTAACCGGGGCATACACCGGGCCCAGTACACTGGTACTCACTTCGCCGACTTCGGAAGGATGACAGGCTGAGTCAACCTCCTGGTGTGTATTAATTCAAGCGGCCAATGGGGCTTGAACTCAGGACCCTAGGATCCCAAGCCGCTACCCTAACCACTACGCCAAACACAGGCTATATATATATATCTTTTCACTACGTCCCAGATATGCCCGGAGTTGTTTCACTCAGAGCCAAAACCACTTTTTTCCCCCTTTATGTGGGTTAAGTTCGTTCTGATCCGTTTTCTTTTCCTTAATAAGGGAATAGTTTGTAAACCCATCCCAAACACTTGAGGTACTGTCCTCTGTGTCCTTCAGGTCTGATGTTTCATTCTCTGAGACTGTAACAGGGTCGCAGGTGCTAACAGGTGGGCCGTATTAGACGGAGCAATAGTATCCTCGGCTGTTGGGGAAGCAGTTTTCGGGCAGAAACTTTTTAAATGGCCGAAACCATTGCAGTTAAAACATGTCAGTGTTTCCGTCAACGGCGTACACCTGGTACTCGTGTCCATCTATACGAAATTTAAAAGACCACATTAAGCACTTTATCGACATTAGACGAGGGAAGCACAATGTTCGCCTGTCACCTGAAAGACATCAAGTGTCTAGCCTGCTCGTTCCGGCATCGCAAAGGTAACATTGTAATCTGAGAGACTACGGTCCCGAATCGAGATAATTCTTTATACCAGTGCTTCATTCTTGATGAATGGTGGGACATTACTGAGTACAATTTTGGTACTAGTTGTGGCGGAGGGGAGGCTAAGATGAAACAACCATTTCAGTTGATATTCCAGTCGAGACGATGTCATGTACTAATTGATCATCCGAAATAAAACAACTACTCGTTTATTCATGCGAGAAGCTGCGCGGACTTTTTCAAACCCAACCATCTATCTATAATTCCAGCAATGTGCGTGTGTGTGTGTGTTGTGTGTGTGTGTGTGTGTGTGTGTGTGTGTGTGTGTGTGTGACCGCTGTTTTCTCAACAACCACTAGTCCGATCTAATTGAAACTTGCCAGGTATATTGCTGGGGACCTGAGGATGTGCCTTTTCAAGGTTTGATATTAATCAGACAAGTGATTCCCAAGTTATGGCCATTTATTTACCAACCAATGACAGGACACGTTGCTGCGTAGGCGTGGCCGATGGGAAGAGAACCTCAGCCGCGTTCGCCATTACAGGTTTTTCTCTTCCTCTTCCTCTTCCTCTTCCTCTTCTCATTTTTCCTTGCGAAAAGGCAAATAACGTTGGCGCTAATGAATAATTCGCCATTAACACTAATTATAATTTATCAAAACGTTGGCAGATCCAGCAGCCTCCGCATTCTTGCCCTGGACGAGGAAACAAAGAAGAAGTGCCGTTTCCTCAGCAATGTTGTTTATGAAGAGGTGCAACGAGATAAAGGTGTGTACATGGAGACAATTTTTATTATTATTTATTTATTGAAGAAAAATTGTTCCGAAAATAATTTATCAAAAAAGTGCACAAACTTTTTTTTGTTTCCAATTGTCAAAATGGTGTGGCCTTTGGAAGTGTTAAGGAATTCAGCTCTACTCGACATGCTTGCCAACGAAATACATCTCAATTTGGTGGTATGCTTTGCAAACTATTTTTTTTTTAAACTATTTTCAAACTAAATCAATTCGAACATGGAATACCTAATGACTGTACTTTCAGGTCTCCTACAAATCCTACCCTGTCCGCCTCACCGTGCATAGAGTGCCAATGGTCAATGGCAGCGAATGTCATGGCTAGCAAAGACAGGGAGGTAAACTTGATTTCAATTTCGATTTTAATTAACTCTGTGTGTGTAAGTATCACAGCAGTTGTTACTTCAATGAAAGAGATAATTCGTGGAATGATGTGAACATTCCGTACGGGCACGCACTATTTCCGGATAGTGATGACTTACTGTATTATAATAATTTCTCGATTTCTTATGCGCATTATAGATAAACACAATGCCCCAATCCAGTCGTCGTTTATGAGAGCGAAGGAACGGCCTGTGTGGTTGTTTGAAAGTTTTTTGGGTTTTTTGCACGTACGGGCACGCGAGAACGAAGGAACGGCCTGTGTGGTTGTGTCTCTGGCACTGGTTTGAAAGTTTTTTTTTGTATGTACGGGCACGCACGTACGGCCACGCACGTACGGCCACGCACGTACGGCCACGCGAGAGCGAAGGAACGGCCTGTGTGGTTGTTTCTGGCACGCGGTTTGAAAGATTTTTTTTTTGTTTGCACGTACGGGCACGCACTAGTATTACCAATGGCAGTAACAATGTCATCAACACTGACCTCGTTAGGAGGAACGCACACGACGCCATTTTTCCTCGTCAAGGCCTCATAGCCACGTAGCGGAACGTGTCGACATTCTTTGATTTCAAAGAACGGAAGGGGAGGGGGTGAGGGAGGGAATGAGGGGAAAGGTCATATGACCGCTCAGACGTGTGTTTCGCCGACAAAAAAACACACCCGTAATACAGGTAAACAGGAACGCACTCGATAACGGAGTAGGCTACCGGCTTGAAGCTTACCTATACCACAACCTGTGGGCTCTCTGTCTCTCTCTCGTCCCAAAGAAGAAAAAGGGGAAAGGTAAGGGAAAGAAAAATATGAACGAGGGGAAAAGGGGTGGGGGTGAGTAACGAACTCAAACAGGGTGGATGAGGATGGGTGGGGTAGGGGGAAGGGGACGGGGAAAGGAGGGGAAGGCGAGTCGAGAAAGGGGTTGGGAGCGGAAATCGGAGGGGGAAGAGGAAAAAAAGACGATGAGAATATTAAACGACAGGGGAGAGAATATCACTGGACTCAACACCGAGCGAGCCTATGGCGGCCATGACAACCGCGCCCAGAAACCAAACCACCAGCAGGGGGAGAGAGAGAGACAGAGAGAGAGACAGAGAGAGACAGAGAGAGACAGACAGAGACAGACAGAGAACAGACAGAGACAGAACAGAGACAGACAGAGACAGACACAGACAGAGACAGAGACAGAGACAAAACGCTAGAATCGACAAGTGGTATGATACCAGATCCCTGGTATGATAAATTCCTATTATTTTGCAATGAGAGCAATGTAAAGGCTGGCAGGATAGTTTCAAGGTTTCCAGACTTTTTTTTAAATCCACGACTCAAAATTCGAAATCACATTCGTCTCGAGACAAAAATTGTACTGGTACCTATTTGTACCAGTGCTTGTGATAAAAAAATTGTTGGGGGGGGGGGGGGAAATGTTTTCAACATGAAACCCCCCTCACAAACCAGGATTATGAGATGGATTTTTAAAGTTTGGGTCATGACCCTGGGTTTGGGAACACCTGCTTAGAGGTATGCCCACACATCTCTGAGCTGTCCAGCCTGGGTTAGAATCTCGACCCAGCTATAAACTGTCATCCTTGTGTTTTGCAAGCAAGATGAGGGATCGATATGTGTGCCATCCCGAGGATGGATGTTAAACTGGGTGTCCTGTGCACTGGCATGAGTTGGTGGATGTCAAAAATCCCACGGGGTCCTTTGTGAAGAGTAGGTGAGCTTTTTATCTGGACCCTGCCTCACCAAAGAACAACGTCCTGCTAATAACCTACAGGGGGGGGAGGGTTTGTGGAGGGGAACTGCATCAGCAGCAGCAGCAGCGCACCAAAAAAAATGATACTTAACACTATATCTGAAAATATTGATAACATAAATCCTGAAACACCAAATAATCTAGAGGCACCAACTTGGAATTGGAAATCCTTGTTGATTGGGAATTTGGCAGCTCTTGTTGGGATTGGCAACTCTTGCTCTCTTTGTTTGGTTTTGTGACCATACACAGTAGTAGCTTTTGTCACCTGTTGCTCTTTGCGTCTGAGTTTGGGGAATGAATAAAAGTGAGAATATCAGGTATTTAACAATGAAAGCACATTGTTAAATGTCACACCACCCATTGCAGAGCAATATTGTGACATTACAGAGCAAAAATGATGTGGCTACTAGTACCGCGTGGTACGCTTCATTAATCATGAGAGTATGGCAGTGAACAAAGTTGGTATTCGCCAGAAAATTGTTCTTTTTCTTCTCGTGCCTTTCTCTTTCAATAAACCAATACAATAACTACATCATCCATCCTGCCATTTGGATTATTTTACTCATGTCTATAGGTTTATTAATTTTTTTCATTCAGAAAAAAGGTCCTTAATCCTATAAGAAAATCTGTGAATGATTGAATGATAATTTTCGTTTTCATTACTTCTTTTTTCGTGCAAGTATTTCATTATTGTCTCTCTGTATTCTCCACCTTTCTTGCTCTGCACTGCAACGCCCAGTGTTCTGCAACCCCCGCCATTGCCCACTCCTCGCTCATGCCACACAGCCTCCCCTCCCCCCTGATCCCCTGATCCATCTCCTCTGTCCTCCAAAGCTTTACAATCAAGCAGCTTGCTGAGAGCAGGTAAGATATTCATTGTAAGATGTCTTGTATGTTTGCTTTTTGTCTTCTTGTGATGCTATAGGTTGCGCAAGAGCATTATTTGATGGTCCTGAGAGCGCCGCGTGATAACGATGCATCACCAGACGTGTCTCGCACTGATTTTCAAGGAGACGCTTAAAAATTGGTTTTCCCAGCTCGTACTTAGTGTTATGTACTGGTACGGCCTTTGCATGAAGGAAGGATGGACAAGCTACACATGCTGCCTGTATGCTATGTTATGAAAATAACAACTTTTGTGACATCAAACTTTGCTGTGTTCTACCTCCATGATAGACATTTTTTATCCTATGATCTTTATTGTAATTGGAAGCAATCCGTGCATGTTGCCCATACTTGGTTATTTTCCACATGCATCAGCTGTTGAATGCATGAGCCATTTTCTCCCACTGATTACTATTTCACCATCGCCCCAATCATGATCATTCATGATCAATGCATGCTTGCCACCGTTGAATGATGGCAGGTATGCCAGGCAATCCCTGTGAAGCTCAGCCATTACTGATGAATCATCGCAGCATGATTGATCCTTATGGAAAGGGTGCAGGTATGACTTTATCTTCGCCACCAAAGGTGGACGGAGGTTATCTTTTCACCCTGTTCGTCTGTCTTGTCTGTCTTTGTCTGTTTGTTTGTTCTGTGAGCAGGATATCTCAAAAAGTTTTGAACGGATTCCGACGAAACTTCGTGGGCAGGTTGGGGTGTGGTGACAAGGACGAATTGATTCGATTTTGGTGAAGATTCAGATCTGAATGCAATAAATGATGGTGAACCCTATCAATAATTTCTGACAAAAGACCTTGCCCGGCACTGAGAGGAGCGTCACCCTCTCGGTAGTTGTTGCAGTCCTGGCAGTCACCCTTCTTTTCCAGAGAGGGATAGCAAGGCCCTCTTCCAGTCGGTTTGGGATGATGCCTGTTTCAGGTAGAGCCAGAACTGCATGCAACGACAACGAGTGCAGCATTTCACCTGTGTTGAGAAGTTCAGAATGAATGGCACAGATCCCAGGAGCTTTCTTTACCCTTTTCAATGGGTTCACCAACAGCCTGTGTTCCCACAAACGAAGGTGGATGACAGTTGGATTGGGAGGGTCAGCAATAGGGATTGTAACACCCCTGACAATCCAATTCAACAGCTGGTGGGTCAGCTTGGTACAGCCGCTCAAAGTAACCGGGCCAGCGGGCCATCACTCTAAACTCCTCTGTCAAGAGCCCACCACCCTCCACTCTAACTGCAGTACACCAACTGATGGGCTTGGAGGAACGCAATGCACGAATTCCCCTGTAAGCAGACGAGAATCACTTCACCACAGGTGATGCTCTACCTCCTCACAGATTCCTCGCACATCGTCTCTTTTTTCCACCTTAGCGCACGTACAGTTTTGTGTGTGCCGCAGCGCAGCTGATGCTCACGACTGTGCAGGTAACAAATCTCATTTGATTTCTCTCTCAGCAACCGCTCGTTGGACAAAAGTCGACAAGTGATAGCCAAGGATTCTCTGAAGAAACCTGGTACCAAAGGAATTAAGTTGCATCTCAGATCCCGGTCAGAGTCCAAGTCTCACATCATAGAGCAAGACTGGAAGCACCAAGGACCTGAGATGGGCAGTGGAGATGTTGCATGATGGGACATGCAGCTGCATCCCCGAGGTGTCCAGACCCAGTCGGTGAGTTCTCTCTCGGCGTCCAGATATGCGAGCTAGATGTGGCGACTCGCCTCCTCTGCCTCAGCTTCTTTCCATCCTTAGGCCCTCCGTCGATGAAGGTGCTGTGTTCACCCTCCTCGTTCTTCCTTCGGTGGCTGAAAGGACATCGATAGACGCGCAAGGATGACAACTCGTGGAAGGAATGTTCTTTTTCCACAGCAGCTTGACACCAACTTGCTTGTGAACCCTTTCTTTTCTTCAAACACGTCGCATGCTTTTTACCTCCGCCTCATGAGCCTTCTCCGTCTTACTGCGTCTTCTTTTCTTTTCCTTGATTGTGTTTATTCCGGATCGGAGACAGTTTCGCAGGATCGAAATCAAATCAATAATTGTATTGAGGTATTTATGAAACTTCCACCCATGTCAGGACATCTGCTGGGACCCCAAAAACGTTCCACAGAAGGTGGGTGCGGGGCTGGTCCCATTAGTTTGGGACGGACAGACAGACGACAGACATTCCTGCTTAATAAAAATATAGACGAAGATATATATATATATATATTGTAAAGAAGATGGAGTGCAGCGCTTTCTTTTGTGATTTCTGCTCTCCCACCCCCCCACCCCCATTTTATTTTCTGTATATATTATATATATATATATATATATTTATTTGATTTGCGTTTTAATATTTACTAACTATCTTGGGGATTTACGAATCGGGATTTTTAAAGTAGATCTTGGAGATTCACTGAATACTGACTGGAATCGTTCGATCTTGATAAATATTGCCTGACGCTCTCAGCACATTGGGACTGTTAACATGTAAGAGACTCTCTGTGTTCCACTTAGTCATGGGAATATGTTGTGCATGTGTTGGATGCTCATCTAAGATACTGCTTGTATACCAGTTGGGAGCCTAGTCAGATGGTATATCGCCTGACTGAACGATTTACTGATTATTATCTAAGTCTGTTAAATCAGTAATTAGTAAGGCACTCTTCATCACTTCTTGCATCAGCTTACCAGGAGCCCCTCGGATATCCCTTTATATCCTACCTTCCCTGATGTGTTCCTTTGCCTTAATCCTTCAGAGCCTGGTTTTAATTTATGAAGCCCCAAGTTTTATCAGCCAACTAGGGGGGGCTTATATTTTTCTTACTCTTCCCACTCTGTTTCCTTTCTCTCTTTTTTGTGATCTTTATATTTTATTTTCATAAACAATGATATGAGTTCCCTTACAAGGTACTTCGACGCAGGAGGAGACGATTGGGCCCATCAAAGCCCACAATATTATTACCAACTTTTGGCTGTTTTTGGCTATGCGATATCCTCTTTAAATGCTGAGTGCCAAGCGAAGAAGCAGCAGCACATACCATTTTAAAGTCTTTGGTATGACTCCAGACTTGGGTTCGAACTGCCGACTCCCTAGACTCAGAGTGGACACTGAGGCTGGTAATATTTTATTTCATTTCAATTGATGTCCAAAACATGCAGTAGTGCACAATGTGTGACAAAATGGATGGCTGTGTGTTCTAAAAGCAGACTAAAAATTGTTGGATAAAATTTTTTTTTGGCAAAGGTAGAGAAAAGACAGCTTCTCAATGGCCATCATTTCCACCATGTTGGTCTGACCTTTGGCCATGACGTTGGGAAGCTCTCTCCACCTTAGCAATGTGGTTTGGTCTGTTGAAACTTGCCCTTGACTACATCGGTTATATTTGTCAATGTCTTATTAATCTAAATAGTGCTACCATGATTCACTCGGTATAATGTCTTTTTGGTCATCCATAAATCACATATTTTTGCCTTCCAATAATTGTTGTTTTTTTTATTGACAGACCTGAATGGCAATGTCACCCCCCTCGAGTTCTTTCGACCTGAAGCTTCTGTTTTGTACCTCTTATTCTACTATATCTGGTGCTGCCAACTATGCTGTGCAGGCCACTGGAGCATCCCGGTTGTCTGGCCGCTCATGGCACAAGCGCCATCACAAGTCCAGAGCCGCACTACCTGCATGTCGCAACTATACAAGAGTACAGTTATTTTTGTCTTTCTTGTCCTTTATGATGCGGAATCGTCATCAACAATTGGTTAATAATTTTCATCGTACAGTAACTATCATTACCCCAACACCGAAGATGGACAGAGTTTGGTTATGTTTTCAACCACTGTCTGTTTGTCTGTCTGTCTGAGCACGATATCCAAAAAAGTGATGGACTAAATTCGACGAAACTTGTGGACAGGTTGAGTGTGTGAGAAGGACGAAATGATTCGATTTTGATGAAGATCCGGATCCGGATCCGGATAGTAAGAATTTTTTTAAGTGATTCTTCACCATTGAGAGATAGGGCCAAAAACGATATATACAGCAGCATGATATCTCAAACAGTTATGAATGGATTCGGACGAAAGTTGGTGGACAGATTGGGTGTACGATAAGGACGAAATTGATTGTGGTCAAGATCCAGTCCGGACACGAGAGTTTTATTTATTTTTTGAAGTCATTCTTCATTTTGGATTCAATTTTAGTGAAGATCCAGATTCGGATTGGATACGAGAATTCTTTCAACTTTTTAAAGTTATTCTTCACCAGATGGGCCAAAAAAACGACAGACGGCAAGATATATCAAAAGGTTGTGGACGGATTATGACAAAACTTGGTGGATGAGTTGGTCGATGACAAGAACAAGGCGATTAGATGTTGTTTAAAGTCGGGATCCAGATCCGGCTATCAATTGGGATACAGAACATAAACTGTTCCGTTCTTGTTTAATCGAGTTTTCACTCAATACTTTCAGAAGGTTCAAAGAAGACATCTTCATGAGAGGGCTGTTTCAAGGTGACAACTCAATATTTACGCAATTTTCATTCCTTCGAACAAAACTGCTTGATTTGCTTTTCATCCAAGTAGTTACAAGGAAGTACACGATAAATATTCTTCTTTCGTGCGCATCACATGGTTGCCTGGTAGCATCATTTGCTCAGGGTGCAGCTAGCTCTGCCACTGATGCAGTGCCCCCTATAGGTTAGAGGCACTCATTTTGGAATTTGTTCAGGTGCTGGGGACAGCTTCGGCTACACTTCGTGAAGGACAGACATCATGGGATCTTTAAAGTCCACTTACGAATGACAAACAGAATGTGACGACCAAGTTTCATGTCCCCTACGAGGGACGGCACACACATTGATGAATCACCCTGCCCGTGAAACACGCAAGATGACAATTTATAGCTGGGTCTGGATTCGAACCTCGAGGTGAGTGTGCATACCACTGGTGACTGCATCCCTGTCACCCACAGACTAAATTATAATTAACTGTTGTTGCACATAACTTTTTTTGCACCATTGTAATTGTCTCATACGGCCATTCTCGTTCCTTTCATTAGCTTGCAAGGAGTCGAGGTACTAGTATTAAGAAGATGAAGGGTTTTAAGCGTATTGCAGATGATGAGCCATTACCTTCTGGAGTAATAACATACAGTCCCTGGCCGATGCATCCCTGTCTCGAAGGCAATTTCGATTTAAACACACGTCTTGTCTCTGGCATGCTCTTCATCCCCAAAGCTTGTTTGGCTCTTGTTGGCATTTTGGCAAAGTGAGTGACTCACCACTGTCTGCCTGCACTGCAAGTCTAAAAAATCGTAAAATGTGTGTTTTATTTGGGTGTGGAAGTGAATCGGGGTTGCTAGTGGGGAGGAGGTAGGTGGCAGGCTAAGGCTTCAATGATGAATCCTGGCTAAAGCCATCAAAATTTTTATGCAAAAACCTATTTTGGTTTTGATCACAATAGTGCAACACCCCGAATGGGTCACCCTTTGGGTGTGGGTGGAGGAGGACCATTTGATTTCATGGAAACACAATTCCATCTCAAGGCTCCAACAAATTCCAAAGGAATTAGCTTTTTGACTCGTAATTTGCCCTGAAGATACTTTCATAAATGTTTGCAGGGAGACTTTCAAAAACAGCACCCAAATGAACGAGAGGATAGAGAGAAGCCCACCAGCCACAAGCAACTGAATAGGTCGAACAGGCAGAATGTTCCTAGAGTTGGTTTTGTATTATTTATTGCAAACGGTGTGGCTTTTACAGACCAAAAATATGAACAAGATAATGTAGAATGACAGCCTCCACATCCTAAAAAATAATTAACACAAGGACCACAAGGAAACACTTGAGCCTGCTTGCTCATCTTAACCGTCTGTACCTTTCTATATGTGTCCAATGCCATTTTATATTGTTAACCAACTTTACGTCAATTACACTTCCTTGAAAACTGTTATATTTCATACTAATCACTTCCTGTTAAGTACCCTGTCTGATTCCAATTCTGTTACTTGTGCATTGCCCAGTGCCGATTTATGGTGGTGAAAAATCATTCTTAGTAATGACAACTTGGTGAAACAGAACAGCACTCCGTAGATAACATACCTCCGCCAGGCTGAATAGTTTAGCATTCTGTTTGCCACTGAAAGGTCGCATCTGATTCTGGACCTTAACCTAAATCGAATCGGCTTGTTCTTGTCAACCGAACCAAATCTCCACCATCGTTTTGTCACAAGTCGTCCACAACTTTTAGAGATACATGCAATCCATAGCTTTTGGCCCCATCTCTCAATGGTGAAGAATCACATGAAAAATTCTCGAATCCGTACTCGGATTCAGATGTTCAGCAAAATCGAATCAACTAGTCCTTTTTTACACACCCAACCTGTCCACCAGGTTCATCCAAATCCGTCCTCAACTTTTGAGATATCATGCAATATCTTTTTTAGCCCATCTCTTGATGGTGAAGATCAGATATCAATCAATAAATCTTGTATCCAGATCTGATTGGGATCTTCACCAAAAATTGAATCAATTCTTCCTTGTGCACTCCCAACTGTCCATCAACTTTCGTGTGAATCCATTATAACCTTTTGAGATGTTGTGCTATAGATCGTTTTTGGTGGCCCCATCTCTCAATGGTTGAAGAATCACTTTAAAAATTCTCATATCGGATCTGGATTCGGATCTTCACAAAATTTAGTATTGCTGTCTTTGCCAGTCAACTACACACACACACACACAACACACACCACACACAATTCAAAACTATTGCTTGAAAACTGTGGGCAAAAATCGTATGACAAACAGACAAACAGACAGACAGACAAACAGACGTGCCCATACGTCTGCCTTTCCCTTTTCCCCGTACGGCCTTTTCCCGTACGTACGTGCCGCAAACAGAAAGAGAAGGTCTTTCAGAGAGACCTCATAGAAAGTGAGACAGATAACACTTACAGACCACATACTTGAAAAAGTTTTTCGCCAAGTAACAAACAAACAGACAGAGAGGGGTGAAAACATAACTCCTTCACCTTCAGTGGCAGAGGTAAAAAATCCCTCGAACAAGTGAATGCAGACTACTCAAACAAAACAAGTGAATATGAACAATTTCCAACTAGACTTGTCAAATACCCATTGAATGCACAATTTTTTGTCGCAAATTTTGTCGCAAAATCCCTGTATACACTTAACGCAATTCCACTGATGGTACTACGTTACCATACACAAAAGGCATTTTAATATGTGTGTACGGTATCTATGAATGCATACTTGCATGTATCTCTATCTCTATCTCCTATCCTCTATCTCTTATCCTCTTATCTCTATCTCTATCTCTATCTCTATTTATCTCTAATCTCTATCTATCTCTTCTCTATCTCTATCTCTATCTTCTACTCTCTCTCTCTCTCTCTCTCTCTCTTCTCTCTCTCTCATCTCTCTCTCTCTCTTCTTCTTCCTATCCCTCTGTGTTTGTATGTTCCGTTTGTGTGTGTTAACAGTGTAGTATTACTTGTGTGTATATATTCATGTCTGTGCAACAGAGCATCTATTACACGAGAATGCCACTTGCGTATCCACTTTCGCTGGCTAAGTAAGGCATGCAAAAATTAAATACATATCATGGCAATAATCCTGGATGAGCCTTTTGGTGGTGGAGCACATGGGGACATGCCCTGGTTGCCCTTGCGTAAATCCATCCCTGTGCATTGCATTGTTTAATTATCAAGCTCTTCATAAAAGGGATGTCCGCGACCAATCTTGCATTCCCTGCGAGTCACTAAAGTGGTTTTAGTTTATCCAACATAGGTCCAACCCCATGTTAAACAAGAATCACCTTTCAATTATGATGGTTTGTGAGCAGTGATTATAATCCAAGGTTTGAAAGTCGGGAAACAATAAGCCAAGATAATTGCGGCGCTTTCTTGTTTGAAAGAGCTTGTGCAACAAGATTATGAGAATTTGGCAGATTTGCCAGTTCTTGGTTTAACTGTTTTTGTTTTTATACGTATAAACTGTTGGAGAGGTTCTGGCTCTTTTCCCTTGATAACCGAGTGCACAAAACTGAGCCCCATTCCCCATTAACTGTACTGTCTTGGTAACACGGGTCTTGGATGAAATACCTTCCATATTGACAAGGCTCCACAGACCCGGCCAAAGTCATCGGCAATATGTTAGGTTGGAATGCTTTAATTCCTCTTCCTTTTATGTAGCTTACATGATCTATGGCCACATATGATTAATATTCATTCATATACATGGTGTCCTCAATAAAATGTATACAGACTTTATCATTTCAGAAAAAACATTAAATAGGAGAGAGAGAGAAGAGACAGAGACACAGACAAGAGACACAGACAGAGACACAGACAGAGACACAGACAGAGACACAGACAGAGACACAGACAGAGACACAGACACAGAGACACAGACACGGACACAGACAGAGAACACAGACAGAGACAGAGACACAGACATGATGTTGAGTGGTAACAGGGTCGCAGGTGCTAACAGGTGGGGCCGTATTAGACGGAGCAATAGTATCCTCGGCTGTTGGGGAAGCAGTTTTCGGGCAGAAACTTTTTAAATGGCCGAAACCATTGCAGTTAAAACATGTCAGTGTTTCCGTCAACGCGTACACCTGGTACTCGTGTCCATCTATACGAAATTTAAAGACCACATTAAGCACTTTATCGACATTAGACGAGGGAAGCACAATGTTCGCCTGTCACCTGAAAGACATCAAGTGTCTAGCCTGCTCGTTCCGGCATCGCAAAG
>CM068952.1:124661585-124678340 GCA_035128595.1 Eptatretus atami | reverse complement strand
TTCCAAGCAATGTGCGTGTGTGTGTGTGTGTGTGTGTGTGTGTGTTGGTGTGTGTGTGGTGTGTTGTGTGACCGCTGTTTTCTCAACAACACACTAGTCCGATCTAATTGAAACTTGGCAGGTATATTGCTGGACCTGAGGATGTGCCTTTTCAAGGTTTTGATATTAATCAACAAGTGATTCCCAAAGTTTATGGCCATTTAATTTACCAAACCAATGACAGGACATCGTGCTGCGTAGGCGTGGCCGATGGGGAAGAGAACCTCAGCCGCGTTCCGCCATTACAGGTTTTTTCTCTTCCTCTTCCTCTTCCTCTTCTCTTCTCATTTTTTCCTTGCGAAAAGGCAAAATACGTTGGCTGCTAAATTGAATAATTCGCCATTAAACGACTAATTATAATTTATCAAAAACGTTGGCAGATCCAGCACCTCCGCATTCTTGCCGCTGGACGAGGAAACAAAGAAGAAGTGGGCCGTTTCCTCAGCAATGTTTGTTTATGAAGAGGTTTTTGCAACGAGATAAGGTGTGTACAATGGAGACAATTTTTTATTATTATTTATTTATTGAAGAAAATTGTTCCGAAAATAATTTATCAAAAAAAAGTGGCACAACTTTTTTTTTTGTTTCCAATTGTCAAAAGGTGTGGCTTTGGAAGTTGTTAAGGAATTCAGCTTCTACTCGACATGCTTGCCAACGAAAATACATCTCAATTTGGTGGTATGCTTTGCAAACTATTTTTTTTTTAAACTATTTTCAAACTAAATCAATTCGAACATGAATACCTAATGACTGTACTTTCAGGTCTCCTACAAATCCTACCCTGTTCCGCCTCACCGTGCATAGAGTGCCAATGGTCATGCAGCGAATGTCATGGCTAGCAAAGAACAGGGAGGTAAACTTGATTTCAATTTCGATTTTAATTAACTCTGTGTGTGTAAGTATCACAGCAGTTGTTACTTCAATGAAAGAGATAATTCGTGGAATGATGTGAACATTCCGTACGGGCAACGCACTATTTCCGGATAGTGATGACTTACTGTATTATAATAATTTTCTCGATTTCTTATGCGCATTTATAGATAAACACAATGCCCCAATCCAGTCGTCGTTTATGAGAGCGAAGGAACGGCCTGTGTGGTTGTTTGAAAGTTTTTTGGGTTTTTTTTGCAACGTACGGGCACGCGAGAACGAAGGAACGGCCTGTGTGGTTGTTGTTCTCTGGCACTGGTTTGAAAAGTTTTTTTTTTGTATGTACGGGCACGCACGTACGGCCACGCACGTACGGCCACGCACGTACGGCCACGCGAGAGCGAAAGGAACGGCCTGTGTGGTTGTTTCTGGCACGCGGTTTGAAAGATTTTTTTTTTTTGTTTGCACGTACGGGCACGCACTAGTATTACCAATGGCAGTAACAATGTAATCAACACTGACCCTCGTTAGGAGGAACGCACACGACGCCATTTTTCCTCGTCAAGGCCTCATAGGCCACGTAGCGGGAACGTGTCGACATTCTTTGATTTCAAAAGAACGGGAAGGGGAGGGGGTGAGGGGAGGGAATGAGGGGAAAGGTCATATGACCGCTCAGACGTGTGTTTCGCCGACAACAAAAACACACCCGTAATACAGGTAAACAGGAACGCACTCGATAACGGAGTAGGCTACCCGGCTTGAAGCTTACCTATACCACAACCTGTGGGCTCTCTGTCTCTTCTCGTCCCAAAGAAGAAAAAGGGGAAAGGTAAGGGAAAAAAAATATGAACGAGGGGGAACGGGTGGGGGTGAGTAACGAACTCAAACAGGGTGGATGAGGATGGGGGGGGTAGGGGGGAAGGGGACGGGGAAAGGAGGGGAAGGCGAGTCGAGAAGAAGGGGTTGGGAGCGGAAATCGGAGGGGGAAGAGGAAAAAAAAGACGATGAGAATATTAACGACAGGGGAGAGAATATCACTGGACTCAACACCGAGCAGGAGCCTATCGGGGGGGCCATGACAACCGCGCCCAGAACCAAACCACCAGCAGGGGGAGAGAGAGAGACAGAGAGAGAGACAGAGAGAGACAGAGAGAGACAGACAGAGAGACAGAGACAGACAGAGACAGACAGAGACAGACAGAGACAGACGAGACAGAACAGACAGAGACAGAGACAAAACGCTAGAATCGACAAGTGGTATGATACCAGATCCCTGGTATGATAAATTCCTATTATTTTGCAATGAGAGCAATGTAAAGGCTGCAGGATAGTTTCAAGGTTTCCAGACTTTTTTTTTAAATCCACGACTCAAAATTCGAAAATCACATTCGTCTCGAGACAAAAATTGTACTGGTACCTATTTGGTACCAGTGCTTGTGATAAAAAAAATTGTTGGGGGGGGGGGGGGAAATGTTTTCAACATGAAACCCCCCTCACAAACCAGGATTATGAGATGGATTTTTAAAGTTTGGGTCATGACCCTGGGTTTGGGAACACCTGGCTTAGAGGTATGCCCACACATCTCTGAGCTGTCCAGCCTGGTTAGAATCCGACCCGCTATAAACCTGTCATCCATTGTGTTTTGCAAGCAAGATGAGGGATCGATATGTGTGCCATCCCGAGGATGGAATGTTAAACTGGGTGTCCTGTGCACTGGCATGAGTTGGTGGATGTCAAAAATCCCACGGGGTCCTTTGTGAGAGTAGGTGAGCTTTTTATCTGGACCCTGCCTCACCAAAGAACAACGTCCTGCTATAACCTACAGGGGGGGGAGGGGTTTGTGGAGGGGAACTGCATCAGCAGCACAGCAGCGCACCAAAAAAATGATACTTAACACTATATCTGAAAATATTGATAACATAAATCCTGAAACAACCAAATAATCTAGAGCACCACTTGGAATTGGAAATCCTTGTTGATTGGGAATTTGGCAGCCTCTTGTTGGGATTGGCAACTCTTGCTCTCTTTGTTTGGTTTGTGACCATACACAGTAGTAGCTTTTGTCACCTGTTGCTCTTTGCGTCTGAGTTTGGGGATGAATAAAAAGTGAGAATATCAGGTATTTAACAATGAAAGCACATTGTTAAATGTCACACCACCCATTGCAGAGCAATATTGTGAATTACAGAGCAAAAATGATGTGGCTACTAGTACCGCGCAGTGGTAACGCTTCATTATCATGAGAGTATGGCAGTGGAACAAAGTTGGTATTCGCAGAAAAATTGTTCTTTTTCTTTCGTGCCTTTCTCTTTCCAAAAACCAATACAATAACTACATCAATCCATCCTGCCATTTGGATTATTTTACTCATGTCTATAGGTTTTATTAATTTTTTTTCATTCAGAAAAAAGGTCCTTAATCCTATAAGAAATCTGTGAATGATTGAATGATAATTTTCGTTTTCATTACTTCTTTTTTCCGTGCAAGTATTTCATTATTGTCTCTCTGTATTCTCCACCTTTCTTGCTCTGCACTGCAACGCCCAGTGTTCTGCAACCCCGCCATTGCCCACTCCTCGCTCATGCCACAACAGCCTCCCCCTCCCCCTGATCCCCTGATCCATCTCCTCTGTCCTCCAAAGCTTTAACAATCAAGCAGCTTGCTGAGAGCAGGTAAGATATTCATTGTAAGATGTTCTTGTATGTTTGCTTTTTGTCTCTCTTGTGATGCTATAGGTTGCGCAAGAGCATTATTTGATGGTCCTGAGAGGCCGCGTGATAACGATGCAATCACCAGACGTGTCTCGCACTGATTTCAAGGAGACGCTTAAAAATTGGTTTTCCCAGCTCGTACTTATGTTATGTCACTGGTACGGGCTTTGCATGAAGGAAGGATGGACAAGACTACACATGCTGCCTGTAATGCTAGTTATGAAAATAACAACTTTTGTGACATCAAACTTTGCTGTGTTCTACCTCCATGATAGACATTTTTTATCCTATGATCTTTATTGTAATTGGAAGCAATCCGTGCCATGTTGCCCATACTTGGTTATTTTCCACATGCATCAGCTGTTGAATGCATGAGCCATTTTCTCCCACTGATTACTATTTCACCATCGCCCCATCATGATCAATTCATGATCAATGCATGCTTGCCACGTTGAATGATGGCAGGTATGCCAGCAATCCCTGTGAAGCTCAGCCATTACGATGATCAATGCCAGCATGATTGATCCTTATGGGAAAGGGTGCAGGTATGACTTTATCTTCGCCACCAAAGGTGGACGGAAGGTTATCTTTTCACCCTCGTTCGTCTGTCTGTCTGTCTCTTTGTCTGTTTGTTTGTCTGTGAGCAGGATATCTCAAAAAGTTTTGGACGGATTCCACGAAACTTCGTGGGCAGGTTGGGTGGTGGTGACAAGGACGAATTGATTCGATTTGGTGAAGATTCAGATCTGAATGCAATAAATGATGGTGACCCTATCAATAATTTCTGAGCAAAGACCTTGCCCGGCACTGAGAGGAGCGTCACCCTCTCGGTAGTTGTTGCAGTCCTGGCAGTCACCCTTCCTTTTCCAGAGAGGGATAGCAAGGCCCCTCTTCCAGTCGGTTTGGGATGATGCCTGTGTTCCAGGTAGAGCCACAGAACTGCATGCAACGACAACGAGTGCAGCATTTTCACCTGTGTTGAGAAGTTCAGAATGAATGGCACAAGATCCCAGGAGCTTTCTTTACCCTTTTCAATGGGTTCACAACGCAGCCTGTGTTCCCAAAACGAAGGTGGATGACTGGATTGGGAGGGTCAGCAATAGGGATTGTAACACCCCTGACATCCAACTCAACAGCTGGTGGGTCAGCTTGGTACAGCCGCTCAAAGTAACCGGGCCAGCGGGCCATCACTCTAAACTCCTCTGTCAAGAGCCCACCACCCTCCACTCTAACTGCAGTACACCAACTGATGGGCTTGGAGGAACGCAATGCACGAATTCCCCTGTAAGCAGGACGAGAATCACTTCACCACAGGTGATGCTCTAACCTCCTCACAGATTCCTCGCACATCGGTCTCTTTTTTCCAACCTTAGCGGCACGTACAGTTTTGTGTGTGCACGCAGCCGCAGCTGATGCTCACGACTGTGCAGGTACAAATCTCATTTGATTCTCTCTCAGCAACCGCTCGTTGGACAAAAGTCGACAAGTGATAGCCAAGGATTCTCTGAAGAAACCTGGTACCGAAAGGAATTAAGTTGCCATCTCAGATCCCCGGTCAGAGTCCAAGTCTCACATCCATAGAGCAAGACTGGAAGCACCAAAGGACCTGAAGGATGGGCAGTGGAGATGTTGCATGATGGGACATGCAGCTGCATCCCCGAGGTGTCCAGACCCAGTCGGTGAGTTCTCTCCGGCGTCCCAGATATGCGAGCTAGATGTGCGACTCGCCCTCCTCTGCCTCAGCTTCTTCATCCTCAGGCCCCCGTCGATGAGGTGCTGTGTTCACCCTCCTCGTTCTTCCTTCGTGGCTGAAAAATCGAGAGACCGCAGGATGACACTCGTGGAAGGAATGTTCTTTTTCCACAAGCAGCTTGACACCACTTGCTTGTGAACCTTTCTTTCTTCAACCGTCGCATGCTTTTTACCTCCCCTCATGAGCCTTCTCCGTCTTCTGCGTCTCTCTTTTCTTTTCCTTGATTGTGTTTACTTCCGGATCGGGAGCAGTTTCGCAAGGATCGAACTCAAAAAATCAATAATTGTATTGAGGTATTTATGAAACTTCCCACCCATGTCAGGACATCTGCTGGGACCCCAAAACGTTCCACAGAAGGTGGGCGGGGCTGGTCCCATTTAGTTGGGGACGGACAGACAGACGGACAGACATTCCTGCTTTATAAAAATATAGACGAAGATATATATATATATATATTGTAAAATGAAGATGGAGTGCAGCGCTTTCTTTTGTGATTTCTGCTCTCCCACCCCCCCCCCCATTTTATTTTCTGTATATATATATATATATATATAATATATATTTATTTGATTTGCGTTTTAATATTTACTAACTATCTGGGGATTTACGAATCGGGGATTTTTAAAGTAGATCTTGGAGATTCACTGAATACTGACTGGAATCGTTCGATCTTGATAAATATTGCCTGACGCTCTCAGCACATTGGGACGTGTTAACATGTAAGAGACTCTCTGTGTTCCACTTAGTCATGGAAATATGTGTGCATGTGTTGGATGCTCATCTAAGATACTGCTTGTATACCAGTTGGGAGCCTAGTCAGATGGGGTATATCGCCTGACTGAACGATTTACTGATTATTATCTAAGTCTGTTAAATCAGTAATTAGTAGGCACTCTTCATCACTTCTTGCATCAGCTACCAGGAGCCCCTCGGATATCCTTTATTATCCTAACCTTCCCTTGATGTGTTCCTTTGCCTTAATCCTTCAGAGCCTGGTTTTTAATTTATGAAGCCCCAAGTTTTATCAGCCAACTAGGGGGGGCTTTATTTTTCTTACTCTTCCCATCTGTTTTCCTTCTTCTCTTTTTTGTGATCTTTATATTTTTTATCATAAACAATGATATTGAGTTCCCTTACAAGGTACTTCGACGCAGGAGGAGAACGATTGGGCCCATCAAAGCCCACAATATTATTACCAACTTTTGGCTGTTTTGGCTATGCGATATCCTCTTTAAATGCTGAGTGCCAAGCGAAGAAGCAGCAGCACATACCATTTTAAAGTCTTTGGTATGACTCAGACTTGGGTTCGAACTGCCGACTCCCTGACTCAGAGTGGACACTGAGGCTGGTAATATTTTATTTCATTTCAATTGATGTCCAAAACATGCAGTAGTGCACAATGTGTGACAAAGATGGATGCTTGTGTGTCTAAAAGCAGACTAAAAAAATTGTTGGATAAAATTTTTTTTTGGCAAGGGTAGAGAAAAGACAGCTTCTCAATGGCCATCATTTCCACCATGTTGGTCTGACCTTTGGCCATGACGTTGGGAAGCCTCTCTCCACCTTAGGCAATGTGGTTTGGTCTGTTGAAACTTGCCCTTGACTACATCGGTTATATTTGTCATGTCTTATTAATCTAAATAGTGCTACCCATGATTCACTCGGTATAATGTCTTTTTGGTCATCCATAAATCACAAATATTTTTGCCTTCCATAATTGTTGTTTTTTTTATTGACCAGACCTGAATGGCAATGTCACCCCCTCGAGTTCTTTCGACCTGAAGCTTCTGTTTTGCTACCTCTTATTCTACTATATCTGGTGCTGCCAACTATGCTGTGCAGGCCACTGGAGCATCCCGGTTGTCTGGCCGGCTCATGGCACAAGCGCCATCAAGTCCAGAGCCGCACTACCTGCATGTCGCAAACTATACCAAGAGTACAGTTATTTTTGTCTTTCTTGTCCTTTATGATGCGGAATCGTCATCAACAATTGGTTAATAATTTTCATCGTACAGTAACTATCATTACCCCAACACCGAAGATGGACAGAGGTTGGTTATGTTTTCAACCACTGTCTGTTTGTCTTGTCTGTCTGAGCACGATATCCAAAAAAGTGATGGACTAAATTCGACGAAACTTGGTGGACAGGTTGAGTGTGTGAGAAGGAACGAAAATGATTCGATTTTGATGAAGATCCGGATCCGGATCCGGATAGTAAGAATTTTTTTAAGTGATTCTTCACCATTGAGAGATAGGGCCAAAAACGATATATACAGCAGCATGATATCTCAAACAGTTATGAATGGAGATTCGGACGAAAGTTGGTGGACAGATTGGGTGTACGATAAGGGACGAAATTGATTGTGGTCAAGATCCAGTCCGGACACGAGAGTTTTATTTATTTTTTGAAGTCATTCTTCATTTTGGATTCAATTTTAGTGGAAGATCCAGATTCGGATTGGATACGAGAATTCTTTCAACTTTTTAAAGTTATTCTTCACCAGATTGGGCCAAAAAAACGACAGACGGCAAGATATATCAAAAGGTTGTGGACGGATTATGACAAAACTTGGTGGATGAGTTGGGTCGATGACAAGAACAAGGCGATTAGATGTTGTTTAAAGTCGGGATCCAAGATCCGGCCTATCATTGGGATACAGAACATAACTGTTCCGTTCTAGTTTAATCGAGTTTCACTCAAATACTTTCAGAAGGTTCAAAGAAAGACATCTTCATGAGAGGGCTGTTTCAAGGTGACAACTCAATATTTACGCAATTTTCATTCCTCTTCGAACAAAACTGGCTTGATTTGGCTTTTCATCCAAAGTAGTTACAAGGAAGTACACGATAAATATTCTTCTTTCGTGCGCATCACATGGTTGCCTGGTAGCATCATTTGCTCAGGGTGCAGCTAGCTCTGCCACTGATGCAGTGCCCCCCTATAGGTTAGAGCACTCATTTTGGAATTTGTTCAGGGTGCTGGGGACAGCTCGGCTACAACTTCGTGAAGGACAGACATCATGGGATCTTTAAAAGTCCACTTACGATGACAACAGAATGTGACGACCAAGTTTCATGTCCATCCTAGAGGGACGGCACACACATTGATGAATCACCCTGCCCGTGAAACAGCAAGATGACAATTTATAGCTGGGTCTGGATTCGAACCTCGAGGTGAGTGTGCATACCACTGGTGACTGCTATCCTGTCACCCACAGACTAAATTATATTAACTGTGTTTTGCACATAACTTTGTTTTGCACCATTGTAATTGTCTTCATACGGCCATTCTCGTTCCTTTCATTAGCTTGCAAGGAGTCGAGGTACTAGTATTAAGAAGATGAAGGGTTTTAAGCGTATTGCAGATGAATGGAGCCATTACCTTCTGGAGTAATAACATACAGTCCTGGCCGATGCATCCCTGTCTCGAAGGCAATTTCGATTTAAACCACGTCTTGTCTCTGGCATGCTCTTCATCCCCAAAGCTTGTTTGGCTCTTGTTGGCATGTTGGCAAAGTGAGTGACTTCACCACTGTCTGCCTGCACTGCAAGTCTAAAAAAATCGTAAAATGTGTGTTAATTTGGGTGTGGAAGTGAATCGGGGTTGCTAGTGGGGAGGAGGTAGGTGGCAGGCTAAGGCTTCAATGATGAATCCTGGCTAAAGCCATCAAAATTTTTATGCAAAAACCTATTTTGGTTTTGATCACAATAGTGCAACACCCCCGATGGGTCACCCTTTGGGTGTGGGTGGAGGAGGACCATTTGATTTCATGGAAACACATTCCATCTTCAAGGCTCCAACAAATTCCAAAGGAATTAGCTTTTGTACTCGTAATTTGCCCTGAAGATACTTTCATAAATGTTTGCAGGGAGACTTTCAAAAACAGCCACCCAAATGAACGAGAGGATAGAGAGAAGCCACCAGCAACACAACTGAATAGGTCGAACAGGCAGAATGTTTCCTAGAGTTGGGTTTTGTATTATTTATTGCAAACGGTGTGGCTTTTACAGACCAAAAATATGAACAAGATAATGTAGAATGACAGCCTCCACCATCCTAAAAATAATTAACACAAGGACCACAAGGAAACACTTGAGCCTGCTTGCTCATCTTAACCGTCTGTACCTTTCTATATGTGTCCAATGCCATTTTAATATTGTTAACCAACTTTACGTCAATTACACTTCCTTGAAAACTGTTATATTCATACTAATCACTTCCTGTTAAGTACCCTGTCTGATTCATTCTGTTAGCTTGTGCATTGCCAGTGCCGGATTTATGGTGGTGAAAAATCATTCTTAGAATGACAACTTGGTGAAACAGAACAGCACTCCGTAGATAACATACCTCCGCCAGGCTGAATAGTTTAGCATTCTGTTTTGCCACTGAAAGGTCGCATCTGATTCTGGACCTTAAACCTAAATCGAATCGGCTTGTTCTTGTCAACCGAACCAATCTTCCACCTCGTTTTGTCACAAGTCGTCCCACAAACTTTTAGAGATAACATGCCATCCATAGCTTTTGGCCCCATCTCTCAATGGTGAAGAATCACATGAAAAAATTCTCGAATCCGTACTCGGATTCAGATGTTCAGCAAAATCGAATCAACTAGTCCTTTTTATACACCCAACCTGTCCACAAGGTTCATCCAAATCCGTCCTCAACTTTTGAGATATCATGCAATATCTTTTTTAGCCCATCTCTTGATGGTGAAGAATTCAGATATCAATCAAATAAATCTTGTATCCAGATCTGGATTGGGATCTTCACAAAAATTGAATCAATTCTTCCTTGTGGCACTCCCAACAACTGTCCATCAACTTTCGTGTGAATCCATTAATAACCTTTTGAGATGTTGTGCTATAGATCGTTTTTTGGCCCCATCTCTCAATGGTGAAGAATCACTTTAAAAATTCTCATATCCGGATCTGGATTCGGATCTTCACAAAAAATTTAGTATTGCTGTCTTTGCCAGTCAACTACACACACACACAACACACACACACCACACAATTCAAAACTATTGGCTTGAAAACTGTGGGCAAAAATCGTATGACAAACAGACAAACAGACAGACAGACAAACAGACGTGCCCATACGTCTGCCTTTTCCCTTTTCCCCCGTACGGCCTTTCCCGTACGTACGTGCCAAACAGAAGAGAGAAGGTCTTTCAGAGAGACCTCATAGAAAGTGAGACAGATAAACACTTACAGACCAACATACTTGCAAAAAAAGTTTTTTCGCCAAGTAACAAACAAACAGACAGAGAGGGGTGAAAACATAACCTCCTTCACTTCAGTGGCAGAGGTAAAAAATCCCTCGAACAAGTGAAATGCAGAACTACTCAAACAAAACAAGTGAATATGAACAATTTCCAACTAGAACTTGTCCAAAATACCCATTGAATGCACAATTTTTTGTCGCAAATTTTGTCGCAAAATCCCGTGTATACACTTAACGCAATTCCACTGATGGTACTACAGTTACCATACACAAAAGGCATTTTTAATATGTGTGTACGGTATCTATGAATGCATACTTGCAATGTATCTCTATCTCTATCTCTATCTCCATCTCTTATCTCTATCTCTATCTCTATTCTATCTCTATCTCTATCTCTATCTCACATCTCTATCTCTATCTCTTCTCTATCTCTATCTCTATCTTATCTCTATCTCTATCTCTCTCTCTCTCTCTCTCTCTCTCTCTCTCTCTCATCTCTCTCTCTCTCTCTTCCTTCTTCCTATCCCTCTGTGTTTGTATGTTCGTTTGTGTGTGTTAAAGTGTAGTATTACTTGTGTGTATATATTCATGTCTGTGCAACAGAGCATCTATTACCGAGAATGCCACTTGCGTATCCACTTTCGCTGGCTAAGTAAGGCATGCAAAAATTAAATACATATCATGGCAAATAATCCTGGATGAGCCTTTTGGTGGTGGAGGCACATGGGGCCACATGCCCTGGTTGCCCTTGCGTAAATCCATCCCTGTGCATTGCATTGTTTAATTATCAAGCTCTTCATAAGGGATGTCGCGACCAATCTTGCAGTTCCCTGCGAGTCACTAAAGTGGTTTTAGTTTATCCAACATAGGTCCAACCCATGTTAAACAAGAATCACCTTTCAATTATGATGGTTTGTGAGCAGTGATTATATATCCAAGGTTTGAAAGTCGGGAACAATAAGCCAAGATAATTGCGGCGCTTTCTTGTTTGAAAAGAGCTTGTGCACAAGATTATGAGAATTTGGCAGATTTGCCAGTTCTGGTTTAACTGTTTTTGTTTTTACGTATAAACTGTTGGAGGGTTCTGGCTCTTTTCCCTTGATAACCGAGTGCACAAACTGAGCCCCATCCCCATTAACTGTACCTGTCCTTGGTAACACGGGTCTTGGATGAAATACCTTTCTATTGACATGGCTCCACAGACCCGGCCAAGTCATCGGCAATATGTTAGGTTGGAATGCTTTAATTCCTCTTCCTTTTATGTAGCTTACATGATCTATGGCCACATATGATTAATATTCATTCATATACATGGTGTCTCAATAAAATGTATACAGACTTTATCATTTCAGAAAAAACATTAAATAGGAGAGAGAGAAGAGAGACAGAGACACAGACAGAGACACAGACAGAGACACAGAACAGAGACACAGACAGAGACACAGACAGAGACACAGACAGAGACACAGAACAGAGACACAGACACGGACACAGACAGAGACAACAGACAGAGACAGAGACACAGACATGATGTTGAGTGTTACCAATACCTAACAATGAATTCCATTGAGCGTGTGTTGATTCGCATCATCAGTCAGCTTATACTCATAAAGGTAGTGCAAGAATGACAAGAAGTTTTTGTTTTTGAT
The DNA here is from genome assembly GCA_035128595.1 of Eptatretus atami. Lineage (NCBI taxonomy): Eukaryota > Metazoa > Chordata > Myxini > Myxiniformes > Myxinidae > Eptatretus > Eptatretus atami. The sequence goes on along the minus strand of CM068952.1, from coordinate 124,666,094 downwards.
GTTTAAAGTCTGCATACATTTATTTTCAGCAACTGTATTATTCCTCCTGAAATTTCTCTTTAAATTTCCATTGAAGTGTTAAAGAAGTTGAATAGTTTTCCAAGTTACTGAAATTTTTAGAGGATGTTCATTGAGGTTAATACTAACCATCATGGGAAGCAAGGAGAAACTGACGTTTTGGGTGTTGACCCTTTGTCGAAAAACGAGTGTGCTCTGAATGAAGGGGTATGTCTGAAAACCAGCTTTCTTGCTCCCCACTGTGGGTATAGCAATAACCTCAATCAACGTCTTGTTGCTTTCATCATTTGGTTCTACCTGTCTTCTACAGATCGAACTAAACTTTCATCACCATCAGACTAGTTATTCATTCCTACTGGAATGTTATGCATCGAAGCTTAAAACAGGTACGAGACCCGACAAGTGAGGATCTTTAATTAAAAGCCAATCTCAAGAGCAAGCGCTCAATCAATCCCGGTGTTTCTGAAGTGTTCGCACATAAGAGATGTCGAAGAAAAACGAGTTTGATACCATAGCTTCATCGGTAAGTAGAGGACATGAGACTAATTATCATAATTTTTATAAGAATTGACTGGTGTGAGTCAATTCCACTGGCGCTTAGTATGAGGTTATCAACTTTCCGCATTCACACTCCATTGTGAACACTAAATATAAATAGTAATTTTGAAAAATGTATCCCCTAGGCTTACGTTATATTAATTTCAGGATATGTACAATATATATATATATATATCTTATTATATATATATATATATATTATATTATAATATATATATAATATATATACTTTCCATTCTGTTCTGTGCTCACGATACTATAAGCAAGCAGATTATTCTATCCACTTAACCACTGAGCTGCTCCTGTTTGTCTGGAGGTAACAACTCCAGCATGTTTTATAAATGGCATTCGCATGTAGGTAGACAAGATAATTGCAGCTTAAATTAAGGTTTTTTGGATTAACGAGAGAAATTTTTTTTTTATCCCCCGCCAACAACGAAGTTTGGCGGGGGAATATAGAAATGGTTTCCGTCCGTACCGTCCGTCACATTCGTTTTCCAGGAGCTTAACTACAAATCCCCCTAGATATATTTACGAAATTTGGTAACATATCAAGGCAAGTGGTGAACTGTGCCTTTTGATAATTTAGAGATTTCCTCAAGAAAAAATTTCTGTCACTTTCCATGGAAAAAAGTTGGGTATTATGAATAATTGAGGTTAACCTTTGTTTCAGAAGCAATAGTTTGCAAAACTATTAACTATTTTTTTATGAAATTTGTAGCAACACATCAAGATAAATTGAACTGGTGCCCTTTTGCTACTTGTCCCTCATTTACTATGGCGGGGAATATCGAAGACTTTGTCTTCAACGGAAGCCTAGTTGTTTTTTGCACTGAATGACAAAATGAGAACCAAGTGGGAGCAAATTTTTTTTTTTTTTCATACTTGGCCTAAAATGAATACCAAGAAACAAGACTTGAAAGCACGGACACCAAATCACATCCTGGAAAAAAATCAACATGCTCTTACAAGTGATCACATGGTCCTCCTTTCAGATACATGCTCCTTTTCATCGACATAACATAGCTTCATCAAAGTTTTATTAATTTATGGTTCATCCTCACCCATTCATTTTTATCACAGCTATGGTGGGACCTGTTTCCACTCCACTAAAAAACTAATGAGGAGGGGTCCACTATCATCATCACCCTCTCATTCTTTCTATGCAGATTGGCAAAAAAACAGAGCGGCTTTCAAGACCCCAGCGAGGTACCCAGGATACGCCTTAAGATCCCATCGAGTGAGATGGCCCACGGAGCACGCTGAATAAAGGATATAATTAAATAATGCGTAATTATCTTCAAAAGGAGTGTTTTAATTACGCCAAACACCAAATTTTTCAACTCTTGACTTCTTGGAGTTTTCTTAGTATTAATGAAAGTTTCAGGCTGCTAAGGTCTCATGGCTTATGACCCAACACACTTGAGTTTTCCCAATGACACACACATCACACACACACACACACACACACCACCACACAGCACCACACACATCCACACACATAGACATTTAATTAGTAAGGCTGGACAAATTATTAGTATAGACCATATTATTTTTAGCCAGGGTCTAATGATCACGAATAGAACAACACCGAATTATCTTGAGAAATAACACCAAGCAACTGAGATTGACAGGGAAGTGACATACTTTCCCTGGGAACTCTGAAGGGTAACGAGTGGCACCATCTTTTATGAGGTCACTTTTCTCTCTATACTCAGTGGGGAAACCAAGGAGAACTTTCCTCCACACAATTGATGCCAATCTATGCGGTTGGTCCATGCTCTAGTCCTTTAAATCCTGAGCACTCAAGGCAAGGAGCAACACATGCCATTTTAAAGTAATTTGCATGACTTTTTGGACAAAGAAATCGAACCATTTGATCTCATATTTAAAGCAGACGCTCCAACCATTATCTGGTATAATTCCTATAATGATGAAAAATCTGTTTTGAATTCCTAGGAATTAATTAAAAACTGATTTTATTTAATGTCGAGAATTTGAATGAAAATGTGAATTATCCATCAAACTTCATAGAAGACAAGTCAGGGTCTAAATGAACCATCATTTCACACTTTTTTAACCCACGCAGGGGGGTTTATAGTGGGGCACTTAGCATAACAATTGTGCATTTTGTGAGGAAAGCACGCACAATTTGGCACACTAGTAGCCTAACATATATGAACAGATTGGATATTGGGCATCTCAAAAATTTTTTGATGGCAGTGGAAATGGCTGCCACAGCCATCAAGCCTGAATTTGAGATGGGCCCAATATCCAGAATCTGTTCATAATATTTAGGCTACTAGTGTGCCAAATGTGGGCTTTCCTCACAAAAATGCACAATTGTTATGCCTAAGTTGCCCACTATTAAGGGTTGCAGAAACGTCATGAAACAAATACAAATAAAAATGCAATAATTATAACTCGATTAGAAGTGCCAGCATTCCATTGCAAGGCTGGTAATATCCAGAGAGTATTTTGAGATCATGGCTAAACAAGTGTATTGTTTGCTAACCATCAAACCACACACTATGGTTATTGGAAAGGTTAAATGTTTTATTAGCAGATGTTACAGTAAATAAAGGTGGTCATAACGTCTTTTGACATTTTTCCTCCATGTATCTTTCAAGTGATAGGTATTTTCTCATCTCATATGTTATTACGTTTTAGTGTGATTGTGTGTGTGACCCAAAGAGTAATATGTCAGGTGTGTGTGTGTGTGTGTGTGTGTGTGTGTTGTGTGTGTGTGTGTGTGTGTGTATGACTCAATATTTTCAGAGAATTTTTTTTTTGTAACACCTTGTTCGGAGAGGTCGGTGAGAGCTAACCACAACGCACAGCAAGGGGGCAAATGAGACAAGGGGGCGGGAGTGGATAAGGGCAAGCAGTGGGGAACGAGACATTAGGAAGATATGTGGAAGGGAAGGGATGGGGCCAGGGAACATGGGGAATACAAAGATGGACATTACAGGGATTTTCAGGAAGGAAAGCAGGAATTTGAAGGAGGTGGGCTTGGGTGGATTATCGGGGGTACAAAACATCGAGATTTGGGAATGGGGTATGATGAAGGTGGTGGTGAACTAGCTGTTTTGAAGGCCTGGAGGGAGAATGGGATTGAATAGAGTGAGGGAGTTATCCAAAGGCGGGAAAAAAGAGGAATGAAAGAGTGAGGTGAGCAGTGATTCGTGGATTTTGGTAGTTTTACAGAAGGGGGTTGTTGCGGACCTTAACCGCCCTGCGGAAATATGGTGGGGAAAAATCGCAGAACGAGAGGTGGGGGGGGGGGCGAGCCTGGAGAGGAGACGGTAGAAAACAGAAAGACCACCGACCTGCCCTGCGGTGAGGAGGGTGAGACGCCCCAAAGACTCAGCCTCATCGCGGGAATTGCCAATGATCCGAAACTGCGTTGTTTCCACAGGCGTGAAGCTGGAAGAAAGGGTGGTAGAGGTCGAGGGCAGAGGCACCAGCGGCAGAGAGGGAGAGCAAGTTACTCCATCAGCTGTGGACGAAACTTTGTAGGTGGTCAGGAGCTCAGGTGGGCCGAGGAAGGACTTTGCACGATGGAGGATTCCAGTCGGCGACTGCTTGGAGGCGAGGTTTGAAATGTGGCTTTTCAAGGAAAGGTCATGCGATAGTTGAGACCCAGAAAGCTTGAAAGAAAGGACTTCTTCAGAGGATTGTTGAGAAAAGTGGATGGGGGACACGTTGCTGCGTAGGCGTGGCCGATGGGGAAGAGAACCTCAGCCGCGTTCGCCATTACAGGTTTTTCTCTTCCTCTTCCTCTTCCTCTTCCTCTTCTCATTTTTCCTTGCGAAAAGGCAAAATACGTTGGCGCTAATTGAATAATTCGCCATTAACACTAATTATAATTTATCAAAACGTTGGCAGATCCAGCAGCCTCCGCATTCTTGCCCTGGACGAGGAAACAAAGAA
>CM068952.1:124644602-124660165 GCA_035128595.1 Eptatretus atami | reverse complement strand
CACACAATGCCCAATCCAGTCGTCGTTTATGAGAGCGAAGGAACGGCCTGTGTGGTTGTTTGAAAGTTTTTGGTTTTTTGCACGCACTAGGCACGCGAGACGAAGGAACGGCCTGTGTGGTTGTTGTTCTCGGCACCTGGTTTGAAATTTTTTTTTGTATGTACGCACGCACGGCACGCACGTACGGCAGCACGTACGGCCAGCACGTACGGCCGCACTACGGCACGGAGAGCGAAAGGAACGGCCTGTGTGGTTGTTTCTGGCACGCGGTTTGAAAATTTTTTTTTTTTGTTGCACGTACGGGCAACGTGAAAAGCCGAAGGAATCGGCTTTGTGTGTGTTGTTGTATCTGGCAACGCGGTTTTGAGTTTTTGCGGGAGGGGGGGAGGGTTTGCTCGTACTGCAGCGCATGACTACGGGCATGCACTAGTTTGAAATAATTGTTGCTGCATTAATAAGTAGTAGTAGTTGCAATGTGATGCCTAATAAGTTCCAAAACAAACACTAATTTTAATAACACTTGTCCATTATTATATTTTATGCATCATTGATTAGGAAATGCAGGGGCTGAACAGGTGGCCTGGAGGTACACACAACACCGCCTCTCAGCTTGTCTAGGCTTAGGTTTGAATCCAGAACCAGCTACAAACTCCATCTGGAGTTCACAGGCAGCGTGATTCATCAACCATGTGCCCCTCGGGATTGATACATTAAACAGGCGTCCTGTGTGCCAGATTCGAATGGTGCATGTTAAGTCCCATTGTTAAAGTATCGACCAAAAAGTGGAAACTTCATAACAAACATTGAGATGTACGTGAGGATTGAATCAAATCTGAGAAATGCAATGGTCTCACTCACGTTTAAAAAATGTGAGGAAGAACACATGAAGGACTCTCATGCTTATTGTCCTCGAGGCCCATTTTGCTCAACACGGCATGGTGTGAACATCAACTGACCTCAACCAAAATCAACTTTGCTACATTACATCCTGCAAGTGGAGTAGAGGGTTGGGGTTATATCACTTAATGGGGGTAAAGTCCAATCACGGGAAGAAATGGGGGGAATCGCATGAAATGTTGGGTGCTCTGAGTGAAAGAGTGGGAATTTAACAGCCTCCGGAGAAGGCTGTAAATCCCACTGTTTCGCCTTCACTTATTTTAAATTTCTTACTTGCCGGTTACAACTCTTTGCATCCAAGCACCTCCATCTTCCTCTTTGGAGAAATATTCCATCTTGTGTAAGATTGTGATGTTGTGTTCATAAGTCTAACGCCTTGTGTGAAAACCAAGACCCACAACTCTGATGAAGTAGGTGAAGCTTCGATTTCCACCGATCGCCGACGTCCTTCCTCTTGATGCCTGAGCGACCTGCACTACACAGACCTTGAAGGCTACTGAGTGTGCGCTTCCCAACATTGCAAGGGACGGCAAGTGCAAAGCACGTTCCTAAATAGTAGGCATGTGCGTCTGTCCTCCTTTTCTTCATGTTCATTGTGTGAATGTCGTTGCACAATTTGTGTTGACGCACACGTGTCCGGTCCCGGTTCTTGATTCGGCGGTGCCCTCAGGGACTACTGCCGACCTTCTCAAAGATAAGTTTCCGCCGTTTTTTGTGTTGTTTTTGTTGTTTTTTTTGGTTGTGTCCGTGTTCCTGAGTGTGTTTGTAGTTCGGTTTGGTTTTGAAACTTTGCGCTCATTTTCTGAGTAATCGTCGGTCTTTTTCAACATTGAGTTTCCTTGATTTGAGGCCCGACCTCTCTCCTTTGTGCGCAGGATTGTGTATATTCGTATTTTCCTACTTGTTGCCTTCAGTTTTTTTGTGTTTTATCACATCCCTCCACTCTTTCAATATCCTGTTTCATGTCTAACATATTTTTAAAAATTCTTATTTATATCTTTCCCTTTTCACCTTCGACCCTCCGTAACCATGTGACTCTCTCTACCTCCTCCGCTTCTCTTCCACTTTTTTCCGATCACATTCACCATACACCTTCACGATCCTTTTCTAACTTTCCTTCCACCTGTATCTTACCACTAATCTTTAAAAAAAACAAAAAATCTAAAAAAAATTTTTTTTTATGTCTTTTTTCCATTCTCACCTCCACACTCCCATAAACCACGTGATTCTCTACCCCCCTCTCCTCTTTCTCGGCCACCTCAGCGCCAATGTACTGGCATTTCACTCAGGCCGAATGGCTATGGACTTCAAGCAGCCAATCATACTCGAGGCTGGTCCTCTGCCATTTCTACTTTCTCTGACATCAACTCATCCCTGGAATTCTTTCAAAGAAACTTGCTCTCCCTCATGACACAGGTTTATCCCAATTGTCTCAGTTGTCCGACCTCTTTGACCTTCCTCCCATCCATGGAACACTGAGCTTTTGGTGAGACAGTTGTTCTTAAACACTTGCCTCGCCTCATGGAAGGGCTCATACCAACTGAAGGCAATATCTGGTTTTCCTTCCACAAAGTGTCTCCACAATGAGAGCCAGGAACTGCATCTTTCTCATCTCGAAGTCCTGAACTCTCAAACCTGTCTCCCCTTCCAAATTCCTGGTTGACATCAAGTCTGTTCCTGTGTATGTTCCCCCTCACCCCCTCGCTCACTCAAATGCTGCACAGCTGACACTGCACATGAAAAAAGCTGAATGCCTAGAACTCCGTGTTTGCTTCGACATCTTGTGTCCCAAACAAATCGGCTTTCTGTACCCACCTGAGAAAAAGTGCAACCAGCTGTTTCCTGGACTTTCTGTCCTTTCTCCCAACAAGGTGGAGGAATTTGCTGTCAAAACCTCGACTGAGATTTTGCAACCGTCCAGAACGGCATCAGCCATGTGTCCCTAAAAAACCTGCTCTGCTGTTCTTGCTCAACCCTCTCATCTGTCCGATTCACCCTCTCATTTTCTCAAGGTCAATCTGCCTTTCAGCTTGGACAATCAGTAAAACATTACCAGGTCTGGTATGGGAGCATTCGTCGGAGCAGCAGCATCGTGCATTCACTTTCCGCGGTACTCCAGGGGCCTCCGTCTGGCATCCCCAGGTAAATGGCCTGGACCCTCCCATCTCCCTTGAGATCCCGATCACTCGGCAACCACAAGCACTTGGTTGAACCCCATTCCGCCTCTGCATGAGTGCTTCCTCCTGAGAGAATCTGGTGAAGGCAGGATCAAGCGTCAGGAAACAGTCACATATCCCATACAAGCCGCAGCTGACGCTCACGGACTGTGCAGGTAACAAATCTCATTTGATCTCTCTCAGCAACCGCTCGTTGACACAAAGTCCGACAAGGATAGCCAAGGATTCTCTGAAGAACCTGGTACAAAGGAATAAGTTGCCATCTCAGATCCCGGTCAGAGTCCAAGTCTCACTCCGTAGAGCAAGACTGGAAGCACCAAGGACCTGAAGACTCGGACTTTCGTCATACTGCACCCACAGCACCACAACGCCATGATCACGGTGATCCAATGACTCCCCAGGCCGACCAGACGTTTACTGATATTTGAGCACACAGCCACAGAGACAAGAATAATCAAACTGCCAAGGTAAGTGAATCTCTGCCTTGAAACCCCTCAAATCCCAAGCCACAGAGACAGACAGAGACAGACAGAGACAGACAGAGACAGACAGAGACAGACACAGACAGAGACAGAGACAGAGACAGAGACAGAGACAAAACGCTAGAATCGACAAGTGGTATGATACCAGATCCCTGGTATGATAAATTCCTATTATTTTGCAATGAGAGCAATGTAAAGGCTGGCAGGATAGTTTCAAGGTTTCCAGACTTTTTTTTTAAATCCACGACTCAAAATTCGAAATCACATTCGTCTCGAGACAAAAATTGTACTGGTACCTATTTGGTACCAGTGCTTGTGATAAAAAAAATTGTTGGGGGGGGGGGGGGAAATGTTTTCAACATGAAACCCCCCCTCACAAACCAGGATTATGAGATGGATTTTTAAAGTTTGGGTCATGACCCTGGGTTTGGGAACACCTGGCTTAGAGGTATGCCCACACATCTCTGAGCTGTCCAGCCTGGGTTAGAATCTCGACCCAGCTATAAACTGTCATCCTTGTGTTTTGCAAGCAAGATGAGGGATCGATATGTGTGCCATCCCGAGGATGGATGTTAAACTGGGTGTCCTGTGCACTGGCATGAGTTGGTGGATGTCAAAAATCCCACGGGGTCCTTTGTGAAGAGTAGGTGAGCTTTTATCTGGACCCTGCCTCACCAAAGAACAACGTCCTGCTATAACCTACAGGGGGGGGAGGGGTTTGGTGGAGGGGAACTGCATCAGCAGCACAGCAGCGCACCAAAAAAATGATACTTAACACTATATCTGAAAATATTGATAACATAAATCCTGAAACACCAAATAATCTAGAGCACCACTTGGAATTGGAAATCCTTGTTGATTGGGAATTTGGCAGCTCTTGTTGGGATTGGCAACTCTTGCTCTCTTTGTTTGGTTTGTGACCATACACAGTAGTAGCTTTTGTCACCTGTTGCTCTTTGCGTCTGAGTTTGGGGAATGAATAAAAAGTGAGAATATCAGGTATTTAACAATGAAAGCACATTGTTAAATGTCACACCACCCATTGCAGAGCAATATTGTGACATTACAGAGCAAAATGATGTCGGCTACTAGTACCGTGGTACGCTTCATTAATCATGAGAGTATGGCAGTGAACAAAGTTGGTATTCGCCAGAAAATTGTTCTTTTTCTTCTCGTGCCTTTCTCTTTCAATAAACCAATACAATAACTACATCATCCATCCTGCCATTTGGATTATTTTACTCATGTCTATAGGTTTATTAATTTTTTTCATTCAGAAAAAAGGTCCTTAATCCTATAAGAAAATCTGTGAATGATTGAATGATAATTTTCGTTTTCATTACTCTTTTTTTCGTGCAAGTATTTCATTATTGTCTCTCTGTATTCTCCACCTTTCTTGCTCTGCACTGCAACGCCCAGTGTTCTGCAACCCCCGCCATTGCCCACTCCCTCGCTCATGCCACACAGCCTCCCCCTCCCCCCTGATCCCCCCTGATCCATCTCCTCTGTCCTCCAAAGCTTTACAATCAAGCAGCTTGCTGAGAGCAGGTAAGATATTCATTGTAAGATGTCTTGTATGTTTGCTTTTTGTCTCTCTTGTGATGCTATAGGTTGCGCAAGAGCATTATTTGATGGTCCTGAGAGCGCCGCGTGATAACGATGCATCACCAGACGTGTCTCGCACTGATTTTCAAGGAGACGCTTAAAAATTGGTTTTCCCAGCTCGTACTTAGTGTTATGTCACTGGTACGGCCTTTGCATGAAGGAAGGATGGACAAGCCTACACATGCTGCCTGTATGCTATGTTATGAAAATAACAACTTTGTGACATCAAACTTTGCTGTGTTCTACCTCCATGATAGACATTTTTTATCCTATGATCTTTATTGTAATTGGAAGCAATCCGTGGCCATGTTGCCCATACTTGGTTATTTTCCACATGCATCAGCTGTTGAATGCATGAGCCATTTTCTCCCACTGATTACTATTTCACCATCGCCCCAATCATGATCAATTCATGATCAATGCATGCTTGCCACCGTTGAATGATGGCAGGTATGCCAGCAATCCCTGTGAAGCTCAGCCATTACTGATGATCATGCCAGCATGATTGATCCTTATGGGAAAGGGTGCAGGTATGACTTTATCTTCGCCACCAAAGGTGGACGGAGGTTATCTTTTCACCCTCGTTCGTCTGTCTGTCTGTCTCTTTGTCTGTTTGTTTGTCTGTGAGCAGGATATCTCAAAAAGTTTTGGACGGATTCCGACGAAACTTCGTGGGCAGGTTGGGTGTGTGACAAGGACGAATTGATTCGATTTTGGTGAAGATTCAGATCTGAATACAATAAATGATGGTGAACCCTATCAATAATTATCTGAGCAAAGACCTTGCCCGGCACTGAGAGGAGCGTCACCCCTCGGTAGTTGTTGCAGTCCTGGCAGTCACCCTTCCTTTTCCAGAGAGGGATAGCAAGGCCCCTCTTCCAGTCGGTTGGGATGATGCCTGTGTTCCAGGTAGAGCACAGAACTGCATGCAACGACACGAGTGCAGCATTTTCACCTGTGTTGAGAAGTTCAGAATGAATGGCACAGATCCCAGGAGCTTTCTTTACCCCTTTTCAATGGGTTCACCGCAGCCTGTGTTCCCACAAACGAAGGTGGATGACAGTTGATTGGAGGGTCAGCAATAGGGATTGTAACACCCCTGACATCCAACTCAACAGCTGGTGGGTCAGCTTGGTACAGCCGCTCAAAGTAACCGGGCCAGCGGGCCATCACTCTAAACTCCTCTGTCAAGAGCCCACCACCCTCCACTCTAACTGCAGTACACCAACTGATGGGCTTGGAGGAACGCAATGCACGAATTCCCCTGTAAGCAGGACGAGAATCACTTCACCACAGGTGATGCTCTACCTCCTCACAGATTCCTCGCACATCGGTCTCTTTTTCCAACCTTAGCGCACGTACAGTTTTGTGTGTGCACGCAGCCGCAGCTGATGCTCACGGACTGTGCAGGTAACAAATCTCATTTGATTCTCTCTCAGCAACCGCTCGTTGGACACAAAGTCCGACAAGTGATAGCCAAGGATTCTCTGAAGAAACCTGGTACCAAAGGAATTAAGTTGCCATCTCAGATCCCCGGTCAGAGTCCAAGTCTCACATCCATAGAGCAAGACTGGAAGCACCAAGGACCTGAGGATGGGCAGTGGAGATGTTGCATGATGGGACATGCAGCTGCATCCCCGAGGTGTCCAGACCCAGTCGGTGAGTTCTCTCCGGCGTCCCAGATATGCGAGCTAGATGTGCGACTCGCCCTCCTCTGCCTCAGCTTCTTCATCCTCAGGCCCCCGTCGATGAGGTGCTGTGTTCACCCTCCTCGTTCTTCCTTCGTGGCTGAAAGGATCGAGACCGCAGGATGACACTCGTGGAAGGAATGTTCTTTTTCCACAGCAGCTTGACACCACTTGCTTGTGAACCCTTTCTTTCTTCACCGTCGCATGCTTTTTACCTCCCCTCATGAGCCTTCTCCGTCTTCTGCGTCTCTCTTTTCCTTTTCCTTGATTGTGTTTACTTCCGGATCGGGAGCAGTTTCGCACGGATCGAAACTCAAAATCATAATTGTATTGAGGTATTTATGAAACTTCCCACCCATGTCAGGACATCTGCTGGGACCCCAAAACGTTCCACAGAAGGTGGGGCGGGGCTGGTCCCATTTAGTTTGGGGACGGACAGACAGACGGACAGACATTCCTGCTTTATAAAATATAGACGAAGATATATATATATATATATTGTAAAATGAAGTGGAGTGCAGCGCTTTCTTTTGTGATTTCTGCTCTCCCACCCCCCCTCCCCCCCCCATTTTATTTTCTGTATATATATATATATATATATATATATATATATATATTTATTTGATTTGCGTTTTAATATTTACTAACTATCTTGGGGATTTACGAATCGGGGATTTTTAAAGTAGATCTTGGAGATTCACTGAATACTGACTGGAATCGTTCGATCTTGATAAATATTGCCTGACGCTCTCAGCACATTGGGACGTGTTAACATGTAAGAGACTCTCTGTGTTCCACTTAGTCATGGGAATATGTGTGCATGTGTTGGATGCTCATCTAAGATACTGCTTGTATACCAGTTGGGAGCCTAGTCAGATGGTATATCGCCTGACTGAACGATTTACTGATTATTATCTAAGTCTGTTAAATCAGTAATTAGTAAGCAACTCTTCATCACTTCTTGCATCAGCTTACCAGGAGCCCCTCGGATATCCCTTTATATCCTACCTTCCCTTGATGTGTTCCTTTGCCTTAATCCTTCAGAGCCTGGTTTTAATTTATGAGCCCCAAGTTTTATCAGCCCAACTAGGGGGGGCTTATATTTTTCTTACTCTTCCCACTCTGTTTCCTTTCTTCTCTTTTTGTGATCTTATATTTTTATTTTCATAACAATGATATGAGTTCCCTTACAAGGTACTTCGACGCAGGAGGAGACGATTGGGCCCATCAAAGCCCACAATATTATTACCAACTTTTGGCTGTTTTGGCTATGCGATATCCTCTTTAAATGCTGAGTGCCAAGCGAAGAAGCAGCAGCACATACCATTTTTAAAGTCTTTGGTATGACTCAGACTTGGGTTCGAACTGCCGACCTCCCTGACTCAGAGTGGACACTGAGGCTGGTAATTTTTATTTCATTTCAATTGATGTCCAAAAACATGCAGTAGTGCACAATGTGTGACAAAGATGGATGGCTGTGTGTGTCTAAAAGCAGACTAAAAATTGTGGATAAAATTTTTTTTGGCAAGGTAGAGAAAGACAGCTTCTCAATGGCCATCATTTCCACCATGTTGGTCTGACCTTTGGCCATGACGTTGGGAAGCCTCTCTCCACCTTAGCAATGTGGTTTGGTCTGTTGAAACTTGCCCTTGACTACATCGGTTATATTTGTCAATGTCTTATTAATCTAAATAGTGCTACCCATGATTCACTCGGTATAATGTCTTTTTGGTCATCCATAAATCACAATATTTTGCCTTCCAATAATTGTTGTTTTTTTTATTGACAGACCTGAATGGCAATGTCACCCCCCTCGAGTTCTTTCGACCTGAAGCTTCTGTTTTGCTACCTCTTATTCTACTATATCTGGTGCTGCCAACTATGCTGTGCAGGCCACTGGAGCATCCCGGTTGTCTGGCCGGCTCATGGCACAAGCGCCATCCAAGTCCAGAGCCCGCACTACCTGCATGTCGCAACTATACCAAGAGTACAGTTATTTTTGTCTTTCTTGTCCTTTATGATGCGGAATCGTCATCAACAATTGGTTAATAATTTTCATCGTACAGTAACTATCATTACCCCCAACACCGAAGATGGACAGAGGTTGGTTATGTTTTCACCACTGTCTGTTTGTCTGTCTGTCTGAGCACGATATCCAAAAAAGTGATGGACTAATTCGGACGAAACTTGGTGGACAGGTTGAGTGTGTGAGAAGGACGAAATGATTCGATTTTGATGAAGATCCGGATCCGGATCCGGATAGTAGAATTTTTTTAAGTGATTCTTCACCATTGAGAGATAGGGCCAAAAACGATATATACAGCAGCATGATATCTCAAACAGTTATGAATGGATTCGGACGAAAGTTGGTGGACAGATTGGGTGTACGATAAGGACGAATTGATTGTGGTCAAGATCCAGTCCGGACACGAGAGTTTTATTTATTTTTTGAAGTCATTCTTCATTTTGGATTCAATTTTAGTGAAGATCCAGATTCGGATCTGGATACGAGAATTCTTTCAACTTTTTAAAGTTATTCTTCACCAGATTGGGCCAAAAAAACGACAGACGGCAAGATATATCAAAAGGTTGTGGACGGATTATGACAAAACTTGGTGGATGAGTTGGGTCGATGACAAGAACAAGGCGATTAGATGTTGTTTAAAGTCGGGATCCAGATCCGGCCTATCATTGGGATACAGAACATAAACTGTTCCGTTCTAGTTTAATCGAGTTTCACTCAATACTTTCAGAAGGTTCAAAGAAGACATCTTCATGAGAGGGCTGTTTCAAGGTGACAACTCCAATATTTACGCAATTTTCATTCCTTCGAACAAAACTGCTTGATTTGCTTTTCATCCAAAGTAGTTACAAGGAAGTACACGATAAATATTCTTCTTTCGTGCGCATCACATGGTTGCTGGTAGCATCATTTGCTCAGGGTGCAGCTAGCTCTGCCACTGATGCAGTGCCCCCCTATAGGTTAGAGCACTCATTTTGGAATTTGTTCAGGGTGCTGGGGACAGCTCGGCTACACTTCGTGAAGGACAGACATCATGGGATCTTTAAAGTCCACTTACGAATGACAACAGATGTGACGACCAGTTTCATGTCCATCCGAGGGACGGCACACACATTGATGAATCACCCTGCCCGTGAAACACCAAGATGACAATTTATAGCTGGGTCTGGATTCGAACCTCGAGGTGAGTGTGCATACCACTGGTGACTGCTATCCTGTCAGCCCACAGACTAAATTATATTAACTGTGTTTGCACATAACTTTGTTTTGCACCATTGTAATTGTCTTCATACGGCCATTCTCGTTCCTTTCATTAGCTTGCAAGGAGTCGAGGTACTAGTATTAGAAGATGAAGGGTTTTAGCGTATTGCAGATGATGAGCCATTACCTTCTGGAGTAATAACATACAGTCCTGGCCGATGCATCCCTGTCTCGAAGGCAATTTCGATTTAAACACACGTCCTTGTCTCTGGCATGCTCTTCATCCCCAAAGCTTGTTTGGCTCTTGTTGGCATGTTGGCAAAGTGAGTGACTCACCACTGTCTGCCTGCACTGCAAGTCTAAAAAAATCGTAAATGTGTGTTATTTGGGTGTGGAAGTGAATCGGGGTTGCTAGTGGGGGAGGAGGTAGGTGGCAGGCTAAGGCTATCAATGATGAATCCTGGCTAAAGCCATCAAAATTTTTATGCAAAAACCTATTTTGGTTTTGATCACAATAGTGCAACACCCCGATGGGTCACCCTTTGGGTGTGGGTGGAGGAGGACATTTGATTTCATGGAAACACATTCCCATCTCAAGGCTCCAACAAATTCCAAAGGAATTAGCTTTTGTACTCGTAATTTGCCCTGAAGATACTTCATAAATGTTTGCAGGGAGACTTTCAAAAACAGCCACCCAAATGAACCGAGAGGATAGAGAGAAGCCACCAGCACACAACTGAATAGGTCGAACAGGCAGAATGTTTCCTAGAGTTGGGTTTTGTATTATTTTATTGCAAACGGTGTGGCTTTACAGACAAAAATATGAACAAGATAATGTAGAATGACAGCCTCCACCATCCTAAAAAATAAATTAACACAAGGACCACAAGGAAACACTTGAGCCTGCTTGCTCATCTTAACCGTCTGTACCTTTCTATATGTGTCCAATGCCATTTTATATTGTTAACCAACTTTACGTCAATTACACTTCCTTGAAAACTGTTATATTCATACTAATCACTTCCTGTTAAGTACCCCTGTCTGATTCCATTCTGTTAGCTTGTGCATTGCCAGTGCCGGATTTATGGTGGTGAAAAATCATTCTTAGAATGACAACTTGGTGAAACAGAACAGCACTCCGTAGATAACATACCTCCGCCAGGCTGAATAGTTTACATTCTGTTTGCCACTGAAAGGTCGCATCTGATTCTGGACCTTAACCTAAATCGAATCGGCTTGTTCTTGTCAACCGAACCAACTCTTCCACCTCGTTTTGTCACAAGTCGTCCACAACTTTTAGAGATAACATGCCATCCATAGCTTTTGGCCCCATCTCTCAATGGTGAAGAATCACATGAAAAATTCTCGAATCCGTACTCGGATTCAGATGTTCAGCAAAATCGAATCAACTAGTCCTTTTTACACACCCAACCTGTCCACCAAGGTTCATCCAAATCCGTCCTCAACTTTTTGAGATATCATGCAATATCTTTTTTAGCCCCATCTCTTGATGGTGAAGAATCAGATATCAATCAAATAAATCTTGTATCCAGATCTGGATTGGGATCTTCACCAAAATTGAATCAATTCTTCCTTGTGGCACTCCCAACCTGTCCATCAACTTTCGTGTGAATCCATTCATAACCTTTTGAGATGTTGTGCTATAGATCGTTTTTTGGCCCCATCTCTCAATGGTGAAGAATCACTTTAAAAATTCTCATATCCGGATCTGGATTCGGATCTTCACCAAAATTTAGTATTGCTGTCTTTGGCCAGTCAACTACACACACACACACACACACACACACACACAATTCAAAACTATTGCTTGAAAACTGTGGGCAAAAATCGTATGACAAACAGACAAACAGACAGACAGACAAACAGACGTGCCCATACGTCTGCCTTTTCCCTTTTCCCGTACGGCCTTTTCCCGTACGTACGTGCCCAAACAGAAGAGAGAGGTCTTTCAGAGAGACCTCATAGAAAGTGAGACAGATAAACACTTACAGACCAACATACTTGGCAAAAAAGTTTTTTCGCCAAGTAACAAACAAACAGACAGAGAGGGGTGAAAACATAACCTCCTTCACCTTCAGTGGCAGAGGTAAAAATCCCTCGAACAAGTGAATGCAGACTACTCAAACAAAACAAGTGAATATGAAACAATTTCCAACTAGACTTGTCAAATACCCATTGAATGCACAATTTTTGTCGCAAATTTTGTCGCAAAATCCCGTGTATACACTTAACGCAATTCCACTGATGGTAACTACAGTACCATACACAAAAGGCATTTTAATATGTGTGTACGGTATCTATGAATGCATACTTGCATGATCTTATCTCTATCTCTATCTCTATCTCTATCTCTATCTCTACTCTATCTCTATCTCTATCTCTATCTCTATCTCTATCTCTATCTCTATCTCTATCTCTATCTCTATCTCTATTCTATCTCTATCTCTCTCTCTCTCTCTCTCTCTCTCTCTCTCTCTCTCTCTCTCTCTTCCTCTCTTCCTATCCCTCTGTGTTTGTATGTTCGTTTGTGTGTGTTAACAGTGTAGTATTACTTGTGTGTATATATTCATGTCTGTGCAACAGAGCCATCTATTACACGAGAATGCCACTTGCGTATCCACTTTCGGCTGGCTAAGTAAGGCATGCAAAAATTAAATACATATCATGGCAATAATCCTGGATGAGCCTTTTGGTGGTGGAGGCACTGGGGCACATGCCCTGGTTGCCCTTGCGTAAATCCATCCCTGTGCATTGCATTGTTTAATTATCAAGCTCTTCATAAAGGGATGTCGCGACCAAATCTTGCACTTCCTGCGAGTCACTAAAGTGGTTTTAGTTTATCCAACATAGGTCCAACCCCATGTTAAACAAGAATCACCTTTTCAATTATGATGGTTTGTGAGCAGTGATTATAATCCAAGGTTTGAAAGTCGGGAAACAATAAGCCAAGATAATTGCGGCGCTTTTCTTGTTTGAAAGAGCCTTGTGCAACAAGATTATGAGAATTTGGCAGATTTGCCAGTTCTGGTTTAACTGTTTTTGTTTTTACGTATAAACTGTTGGAGAGGTTCTGGCTCTTTTCCCTTGATAACCGAGTGCACAAACTGAGCCCCCAATTCCCATTACTGTACTGTCTTGGTAACACGGGTCTTGGATGAAATACCTTCATATTGACATGGCTCCACAGACCCGGCCAAAGTCATCGGCAATATGTTAGGTTGGAATGCTTTATTCCTCTTCCTTTTATGTAGCTTACATGATCTATGGCCACATATGATTATATTCATTCATATACATGGTGTCTCAATAAAATGTATACAGACTTTATCATTTCAGAAAAACATTAAATAGGAGAGAGAGAGAGAGACAGAGACACAGACAGAGACACAGACAGAGACACAGACAGAGAC
This sequence comes from Eptatretus atami, assembly GCA_035128595.1. Lineage (NCBI taxonomy): Eukaryota > Metazoa > Chordata > Myxini > Myxiniformes > Myxinidae > Eptatretus > Eptatretus atami. Next base: position 124,646,662 of record CM068952.1, on the reverse strand, counting down.
ACAGACAGAGACACAGACAGAGACACAGACACGGACACAGACAGAGACACAGACAGAGACAGAGACACAGACATGATGTTGAGTGTTACCAATACCTAACAATGACATTCCATGAGCGTGTGTTGGATTGCACATCATCAGTCAGCTATTACTCATAAGGTAGTGCAGAATGACAAGATAGTTTTGTTTTTGATGTTTAAAGTCTGCATACATTTATTTTCAGACAACCTGTATTCATTCCTCCTGAAATTTCTCTTTAAATTTCCATTGAAGTGTTAAAGAAGTTGATAGTTCCAAGTTACTGAAATTTTTAGAGGATGTTCATTGAGGTTATACTAACCATCATGGGAAGCAAGGAGAAACTGACGTTTTGGGTGTTGACCCTTTGTCGGAGAAAACGAGTGTGCTCTGATGAAGGGGTAATGTCTGAAACCCCAGCTTCTTGCTTCCCACTGTGGTTAGCATAACCTCAATCAACGTCCTTGTTGCTTTCATCCATTGTTCTACCTGTCTTCTACCAGATCGACACTAACTTTCATCACCAAGACTAGTTATTCATTCTACTGAAATGTTATGCATCGAAGCTTAAAACAGGTACGAGACTCGACAAGGAGATCTAATTAAAAGCCAATCTCAAGAGCAGCGATCAATCAATCCCCGGTGTTTCTGAAGTGTTCGCATAAGAGATGTCGAAGAAAACGAGTTTGATACCAATAGCTTCATCGGTAAGTGAGAGGACATGAGACTAATCTATCAATAATTATTTATAAGAATTGAACTGGTGTGAAGTCAATTCCACTGGCGGCTTAGTATGAGGTTATCACTTTCCGCATCCACACTCCATTGTGAACACTAAATATCAAATAGTATTTTGAAAAATGTATCCCCTTAGGCTTACGTTATATTAATTTCAGGATATGTACAATATATATATATATATATCTATATATATATAATATATATATATATATATATATATATATATATATATATATATATATATTATTCCATTCCTGTCTGTGCTCAGATACTATAAGCAAGCAAGATCTATCCACTTAACCACTGAGCTGCTCTTGTTTGTCTGGAGGTAACACTCCACAGTTTTATAAATGGCATTCGCAATGTAGGTAGACAAGATAATTGCAGCTTAAATTAGGTTTTTGGATTAACAGAGAAATTTTTTTTTTATCCCCGCCAACCAACGAAGTTGGCGGGGGATATAGAAATGGGTTTCGTCCGTCCGTCCGTCACATTTCGTTTTCGGAGCTTAACTACAAATCCCCTCAAGATATATTTACGAAATTGGTACACATATCAAGCAAGTGGTGAACTGGTGCCTTTTGATATTTAGAGATTTCCTCCAAAAAAATTTCTGTCACTTTCCATGGAAACAAGTTGGGTATTATGAAATAATTGAGGTTAACCTTTGTTTCCAGAGCATAGTTGCAAAACTATTAACTATTTATTTATGAAATTTGGTACACACATCAAGAATAAATTGAACTGGTGCCTTTTGTACTTTTCCTCATTTACTATGGCGGGGGATATCGAAGACTTTGTCTTCAACGGATGCTAGTTGTTTTTGCACTGATGACAAAATAGAGACAAGTGGGAGCAAATTTTTTTTTTTTCTACTTGGCCTAAAATGAATACCAAGAACAAGACTTGAAAGCACGGACCACCAATCACATCCTGGAAAAAAATCACATGCTCTTACAAGTGATCACATGGTCCTCCTTTCAATCACATGCTCCCTTTTCATCGACATACATAGCTTCATTCAAAGTTTTATTAATTTATGGTTCATCTCACCCATTCATTTTTTATCACAGCTATGGTGGACCTGTTTCCCACTCCACTAAAAAAATAATGAGGAGGGTCCACTATCATCATCACCCTCCTCATTCTTTCTAGTGACAGATTGGCCAAAAAACAGAGCGGCTTCAGACCCCAGCGAGGTAACCCAGGATACGCCTTAAGATCCCATCGAGTGAGATGGCCAAGGAGCACCTGATAAAGGATATAATTAAATAATGCCGTTAATTATCTTCAAAAGGAGT
>CM068952.1:124610293-124624278 GCA_035128595.1 Eptatretus atami | reverse complement strand
ATCATGGCAAACAAGTGTTGTATTGTGCTAACCATCAACCACACTATGGTTGATTGGAAAGGTTAATGTTTATGACAGAATGTTACAGGAAGATACAGGGTGTCACTACGGTCTTTGACATGTTTCTTCCATCGTATCTTCAAGTGATAAGTTATTTTCTCATTCATATGTTAGTGTAGTGTTATTGTGTTGTGAACCAAAGAGTAATATGTCAGGACGTGTGTGTGTGTGTTGTGTGTGTGTGTTGTGTATGTGTGTGTGTGTGTGTGTATGACTTCAATTATTTCAGAGAATTTTTTTTTTTTGACACTCCTTGTCGAGGGTCGGTGAGAGCTAACACACAACGCACAGCAAGGGGGCATGAGACAAGCAGGGCGGGACGTGGAAGGCGAAGCAGCTGCGGGAACAGAGACATTAGGAGATCTGTGGACAGGAGCAGGTAATCGGGGCAGGAACATGTGGGAATACAAGATGACATTACAGGATTTGCAGGAAGGAAAAGCAGGATTTGAAGGAGGTGCTGGGGTTGGATTATCGGGGGTACAAAACTCGAGGCATTTGGATGGGGGATGATGAGAGGTGGTGGGTTGAACAGTGTTTTGAAGGCCTGCGAGGGAAGAATGGGATTGATAGAGTGAGGAGTTATTCCAAGGCGCGGGAAAAAAGAGGAATGAAAGAGTGCAAGGTGAGCATGATTTCGTGATTTTGGTAGTGTACCAGAAGGGGTTGTGGCGGACCTTAAAGCCCGCCCTGCGAAATATGGGGGGAAAAATCGCGAGAGAGTTGGGGGCGGGGGGGCGAGGCCTGGAGAGGAACGTAGAAACAGAAAGACCACCGAACCTGCCGCGGTGAGAGGTGAGACGCGCCCAAAGACTCCCAGCCTCATCGCGGAGATGCAATGATCCCGAAATGGCGTTGGTTTCCACAGCGGAAGCTGAGCAAAGGTGGGAGCAAGCCACCAGCCCAGAGCGGCGGAGAAGCAGTACCTCCATCCAGGCTGTGGGACGAAAGCTTTGTATCGGTCAGAGCTACAGGGGCCGAAGAAGGACTTTGCACATGGAGGATTTCCCAGCGCGACTGGCTTTGAGCGAGGTTTGAAATGTGCTTTCCCAGAAAGTCATGCAGATAGTTGATACCCAGAAGCTTGAAAGAAAGGAACTCTTCAGAGGATTGTTGAGAAAGTGGAGGGGAGGGGGGTGTTCTAAACGGTCCATTTCAGAGAGACATAGTGAGAGTGTGAGATTTGACCGGATTGAAAGACATGTTCCATGTGTTGGAGCAGTTGTGATTTTACCCAGATCTGCAGTCAGCGAAAGAAGCTGCTGCGATGCCGCACACTGTGAGGGATGACAGATGGTACGGAGAAGGTGGATAACATCAGCCAAACGAGATAAGAGGATTTCCAGAGACGTCCAGAGGAGAACATTGATGAAAACCAGAGAAAAAAGAACAGGGCCCAGAACGCTACCTTGAGGAACAATCCCGGCCTGGACAGGAGAGGGCATGAAAGAACTCCATTGTAGGGCACACTGTTTGACTGTGACAGAAGTGAGTCTGCGAGCCATGAGTGGAGATGGCCTTGGATACCATGCGAAGAAGGCAGTTGGTGGAGCAGGCAGGTGCCAGACTGTGTCAAATGTGCCATCAACTGAAAGTATCAGTTTATGTTCAGTTTATGAAATATCATCTTTCAATCAGTTTATTTTAGTCTGTTATATCCGTCTTCATATCAGTTATGAAAATGCAATGCAGCCTGTCAACTGAAGTATCAGTTTTTATGCAGAGTGCTGACCCTTGGGGGCAAGAAGCCTTAGAAGTAATTACCTAACATGTAAGATAACATATTGATGCTTATAGGATAAATGCAGCAGCCTGAATGGCAACACATATTAATCTGTTCTTTCTTGCGTTATGCTGCCAGGTAGCTGCAATTTCTTGAGCACGCTGTGCCGCTAATGTTGTGCCCCTTACCAGTACACTGGTACTCATTATTGGCCGGACCCAGAAGATGAGAGGCTGAGTGCAACCTCACTGGTTGTTAATTCAACAGCCAAAGCGGCTCGAATTTAAGGATCCTAAGCCAGCCACCCTAGCCACTAAGCCAAACACCTAAGCTTACTATTGAATAATACAACTTGAATAAACCAAAAACCTCATAGAAGAAAGTTATGCGATCTGCCATTTCATTCACTTTTCACTTCTTTCATTCTTCATTATCACACTTCCTAACACCGACGGTTAAGGAGTTGCGCAACATCATGATTCCATTAACACTACCAAATGCCATGAAGACTCCAGATTGGGTACTGGAGACATCTGGGGATCTGCACCCTTTCATTCGCTTGCCAATTTTATTTGCTATGTGCACACAAAACGAATAAACGTTTAAATCTTATTCTCCAATCAACCATCAATATAACGAACAAAAAACAAATGCATTGGAAGCAAGCCAAGACATGGTGCACGGATCTCTTCAATCAAGTCAAATACTGCAAGATTGTGGAAATCTGTATGTAACAGCAATGAGATAGCATTTTTGTGTATATTTATTTTTGCCCGCAGAACTAAGAGGGACATTTTACAGGTCAGGATCAATGCCTATTACCGTGCAATATTTTCATGAACTGTGTGCAAATTAGTTCTTTGACGAATGCAATCAATTGCATATTCGTCGAGTTTTTTTGCAGATGATGTCATGGGACAAACGATTGGTGACATGAACGCTGCATGTAATCACAGTGATTATGTGAAACATAGCCGTGATGGTATTGCCAAGGCATTGCCAGCGGCTCGTCTGCACACTCAGCAAAGGAGCAGACCCACAGCGTAGATGAGAGAGAGAACAATTTGCCTGGAATAACGAAATTTATTAGCTGCGATTGTGAGGCATTGAGCTTCATTGCAGGCAATTAATTAAGTGATCGGGCCCGTGAATTACTTTCTGCTTAAGCTTTCAAATTTGCCATGCATTGCCATGGTGTTCCCGGAATTGGCCTGGTCCTTACAGCTGCATTCCTCTGCAATTTATTATTAATTCTATATCAACAATACTGCATCTGAAAGAATTAGTACAAAGACTGAAGATTATTTTGACAACGAACTGTTGTGATTGTAGAAAAATAATCTAAATATACTATTATGTGTCGTAAATGGTATCATTTTATTGACGTTTGCAAACTCGAATGTTTCTCCAGTGAACAATCGGTATGTGCTTTGAAGGAGTAACCTGGGAGATGATCTCTAAAGTGTCTTGGATCGACGTGAAATATAAGCAGCTTTGCAGATTAACCATGGACACAGAGAACTTGTTCAAACCATTGCAAGCTCTTTAGCAGAGGACAGTGAATTATTCTGGCCTCAAAAATCCACCCCTTAGCAATGCCATCACAGACTTAGCTCCCTCATTTGGCTTCATCAATGCATGTACTTGTACAGCATACTTAAACTAAAGTCAAATAAATGTGCGAATTCTTAAAATGAAATGAATGATTCTTGGGCAGATGTTCTAGAATTGAAAGAATATTCTAGTGGCCCAGAATTTCTTAAAATGAGATGAATATTCTGGCAAATTCTTAAAATGATAAATGAACTTTCGGGCAGAATTCTTTAAATTAAATGAATTATTTCTGGGCAGAAATTCTTGAATTGAAAGAATAAATTCATGAGAATATGAAGGGCAGAATTTTCTTAAAAATTAATAATAATACTAGACGAAATTCTTTATGAAATTGAATAAATATTCTGGTGCACAGACCGTAGATTCTTAAAAATTGAAATTAAACTATAAGAATCTGGGACAGAAAAATTTAATCGAATTTGGTGAAAAGAATATTCTGGGCCAAATCTTAAATAATTTAGAAAGACAGAGATGAAATTCTGGCCAAATTAAACCTTAAAATTGAATGGTAATTATTGGGACGAGGGAAAGAGGGGGATTCTTTTTAAAATTGAAAAAAGAAACAAATAATTTCTATTGAGAATTCTAAAAGTGATAAATGAATATTGTATCACTGGGCCCAATTCTTTTAAAATTGAAGAATATGATTTATTTTGGGACGAATTCTTAAAATGAATGATAATCTTATGCAGAAATTCTAAAATTGAAATGAATAGTTCTGCAGGCCAGGAAATTCTTAAACTTGAAACCATGAATATTCTGGGCAGAACAGAATTCTGAAAATTGAAAATGGAATATTCTGGGCCATCAGATAAACAAAAAATTCTTTTAAATTGAATGAATATTGGGCAGGAAGTCTTAAAATTAATAATTTTCTGCTCGGCTCAGCAGCGCGCAGAAATTCTTGGTGGACTTGAAAGAATATTCTGTGCCAGAATTCTAAAAAATGAATATAAATTATACTAAACAGGAGATTATCTCTGAAAATGAAAATAATAAATATCTGGGCCGAATTCTTAAAATTGAAATAAATATTCTGAAACGGCAAGAATTCGACATTGAAAGATGATTCTGGCCCAAATTCTTAAATTGAATACAATGAATATTCTGGGACAGATTCTTAAAGAATCAATGTGAATAATCTTCTGGGCAGACCAGATTGTTTAAAAATTGATGTAAATAGTTATTTTGGATGGAATTCTTTAAAATTGACAAATGTGAAATTTTCTATGCAGAATTCTTAAAAATTGAATGTATATCTGGCCAGAAATTCCTTAAAATGAAGAATATTCTGGGCCAGAATTCTTAAAATTGGAATATACTATTCTGGCAGAATTTTTCGAATTGAAAAGAATATCCTTGCCAAAATCTTAAATGAAATGAATATTCATGGGCAGAATTCCTTTAAAATTGAAAGATTATTTTGGACGGGAATCTTAAAATGAGAATATTCTATGCATTTAATCTTTTAAAATTGAAATGAATATTCTCGGGCAGAATTCTTAAAATGAAAATTATCTCTGGGCGAATTCTTGAAATTGAAATAAATATCGGGGCAGAATTCCTTAAAATTGAAAAACAGATGACTATTTCATCTTTTCCTTTTTTGTTGAATTACAACTGATTGCCAGAATCATGCGACTCCTCAAAAACATCAGTATTTGTTACATCTCTCCTATCTCACACGTTATCCCAAAATCCTCTTGGGGATCCCCGATACTGTGGAAACTTGAGTCTCAGGTGAAATAGTTTTAAATATCTCATAAATCAATTCTCCAAAAACTATCATAGCAAGCATGCATACAAAGTGATTGCTGTTCCAGTTTTTTGGTGAAAGTTGTTAAAACCCCAGAAGCAACGTACTTGATGATTAGTCAATCCTACAATGTAAAGTTCGTCGGTGGTTGCAGATGAAGGCTATTTCAAATAGAGTCGAGTGTTTCAATAGATGTCCACCAATGGGCTATCCAATGGCTGCACCCTGCACACCCAGGCTCCTGCACCATACTCCTCTTGCTTGGATTCTGCCAATGGCTGCGTAGGAATCATAGACTCTGAGTTGGGATTGTGTGAGGTCATTCAGTCCCGGTCAAAGGTTTGCCTTTTGTTATTCTCAATCTGACTGCATACATTCATAGGTAGTAGGCTGCATGGACCCAAGTTGTTTTGATACTTGCAGTGTGGCTTGATTAGTGCTAATATTCCTCAAATTTAATGCCCAAGTGCTTACCATATTGCCAGAAAGCCCAAAAGTTGGACAAGCAAGAATGCAACCATATTGCCTTAGACTTTATCACTTCTAGCTAAACATCATGTCATGATTTTATCAATGGATGTATTGTTTAATTATATTTTCATTTCAAAAAGAAACATTAAAATTAATTGCTTTGTGTCCCTCCTGGTCTGTTTAATTTGTTGTTTTTTACTGACCAGTGCTAAAGTATAAGATCTGACCTGTGAAAACCAACGGCGCACATTAAGGTAGCCAAAAGAAAGGCGCTTTCCCAGGCAAAAATAGCATTCCTTTCCCTGCCAAGTAATTTCCCCCGCTGCGACTACTGTAGTAGGACCTGTTACCAATTCTAGTATATGAGAAGTACTACTCTCATTATACTATAGTTCTAAACTGTTAAACATATTTTGCCTGGGTTACCCGTGTCACATCACGATCATCATTCATCATGTCACATAAAACACCAGACCCAAATTGAACCCACAAAAGCCTGCACCGAACAAGATCTGAATTATGCCACTGATTAACAAACAAAACTTCTCATTGGCGAAAAACTGCATTGCTTCTAACTTTCTTCTTTTTTGTACTACACTGTCAAGGTTCGTATTGTATGAGAGCTAACACAGAGAACATACAAACAGGGGAGCAGGAACAAATGTGGGCGGGAAGAGGAAGGAAAAAAACCCAGTGTGGAGATGCAGGAGATCTGTGGAAGGGAGAGGGGTGGGAGGAACAACGGAGGTTAAACAAGATGGACACGACAGGACGATACTTATTATATAGCCAATCACACTGCCATGCAAAGACAGCCTACATGATGCCTTGGCGATAATCGACTTGGCTATCGTGGTCCCAGTTTATATCCAGCCAATTATCCCCCAATCACCTGGAATACTATTCTGAATACATTCTTAAAACATCAATGATCTAATCACCGCTAATGTCTTTATCCTAAAACAGTGTTTATTAACTCATGATGCTTTATTGCGATCCATTCAGGTTCCATTTCTTTGCCCTGATATTCAAGGTTCCATTCTTGTGCCCTGATATGTAGGTTCCATTTCTTGTGCTGAAAGAACCCTAACATGTGTGAGGACTGGATACTATATTGGGATTGCGAACATTGAGGGAAACCTTTGCCAGGACCCTGCCACACCTTTTAGCAGGTGGGAAAAACTATTCAGGTCAATAACAAGAATTACTACTCTACCCCATAATCTGATCTAATGTTTGATGTAACTATACTCTGTTACACAGGCATTGGTGTTGCCAAAGCCAGTTTGCTTGAGCAAGCGGCTTATACTGCGGTGGTTTGACATTGGCTCCCCCAACAGTAGTTAGGAAAGGAATTTGAATAGTCGCCAGGCTGCTGACAATATAGCCCACCTTTACTCTTCGTGAAGGACACCATCGGGTCCTAAGTCCGCCAACGAAACCCTGACCAGAAGGGCATACTCAGTCAACGTCCCTCGGAGGACGGCACATACATTGATAAATCACCTGCCTGTGAAACACCAGGGTACAGTTTTATAGTTGGTTCGAGATTCAAACACAGGCTCAAACAGCTTAGATGTGAGTGTGCGTAACCTCGAGGTCTCCTGCCATCCTCTACCAGTAATTAAGGCAATTTAAATTATGTAAATAATTGTGGATTCATGAATTGCTTTACGGTGCATCCAGATAAAGTTTGTATCCAGGAATAAAAGGTCAATGGCTGACATTTATACTTAATCTTCCCTCTTATTCATTCATGCATTTAGCTTGATATTTAAACTCTCACCCTGCTCACCATCCCAAAAGTCAGCTTGTTCACCACCTACATTCATTCATCTACAAATTCTCCCGATCGTGAATATTCTCCCTGTCTGTTTTCTCATCTTCCTGTACTCGAGTCTTTCAACAATACCCATACCACTCACCATGCATGTCCAAAGTATGTCCATACTCTCCCTCTTCCCTCTACTCCATGCCCTTTGGTAGTCTGTAAACATGCGTCCTTATAGAGAGCTACATCCAATCAGCCTAGATTCTTGTAATAGAATGGCTTGATTCCAACTTATATTTTCGGCCACAACCTAGTGAACCAAAACTTTTAATATTTGTATGGTGCATTTATAAACCCACAATGAGTTTATTGGCATTCAGATTGGGACTTTGTCGTAAGCTAGAATGACTTAGCTTATGGAAAAAGTTTTGCCTTGCCTAAAGTTTTATGCTGCGAGTTTTATGCAGGTTTTGTTAGTAATAAAAAGTCATTAGATGAGACTTCATGATCTTTTACAAAGACCATAAACTTAAACATCTACCTAAGTAAAACAGAATGTGTTTGTGTATCCCCCTTCATAAGGACGAATTTAAGTGGGGGTTTTAAAAAGCCAATCTTTTAACAACTGGTGGTCGCTATTTAACAACGGTCTATTTTTCCAGGATTTAAAAAGAAAAACTGGAAAAACGTTTTTTTTTTTAAATGAAAGAGAATTTAGTCTTTTCTATTGGAAAATGGTGACTTGCAACCACGCATCAAGGGTGGTGCACAGAAAACGTTTAAAACAACCAATATATAACAAGGGTAGGAGGAAAAAATTCGCTGCACGTGATGTGCCAACAGGTGCAGAGTAATACGAGGCCCTCATTTACGTCCATAGGATTTCTAATAAATAAAGAAGATACAAGCACACCTGACACCGAGGCGAGGCTTCAGATTTGGCACGCTCACAAGGCTGTTACCGTCCAAATGAAAGTCCCAGCAAGATGAAAGACAAATAGGTGACATTTGCACATGCAATGTTTTAAAGAAAATAGCGGTACATTTGCACATGCAAGTTTTTAAAATAACACTTCTTGCCTACGACACCAATATCGTCGAGTTCCGAATATTGAAAAATAATTCCAACCCATCATTTTTGACGGCTTTTATCTGATGATATAAACTCTTCAACCACTAACTCACTCACTCACTCACTCACTCACTCACTGATTGATATTAAAGATCGAACCCTTGTTGGGTGACGAGGGAAACTAAATTTTGCCGTTGCCGATCACGTCGCAAGCCGGTACACTGCGAAATCACATAATCGTTGACAAACATCATGAGATGAAAATATAAATAAATGATTTTTTTTTAAAAAAATAGCAGTGAGAGACCAGAGACAATAGGGAAGTAATGTAATTTTGTGCCAATGCGACATTGAAGAACCGATACACGGGGAAAAATAACAGAACCGTCGGAAAGCATCCATAAATGAAATATTAAAAATGCAAAAATCAAATGCAGTGAGCACACCTGATGCAATGGGAGGGACGGTTTCATATGTTACACAACGTTGCAAGTTTTACACAACTGCAAGTACAAGTATTGTATATTTGGTTTTGTAAAAACTTAATTGCTAAACAAGAGCTTGAAAAAGCAAACCATTATGTTGAGTGGAACTTTTAAACTCAGCTTGATATGAGAGTTTTGAAGTACAAATTTGGTAAAATCTTTAATGTTTTACTGATGTCATACGACAACAGACAACATTTTGAGGAGGAGGGTGAGAGGGTTGGAAGTTTGTTGATGTAAAACCTTTAATGCTTCAAGACACCCATAATTCTGAAGTGAAAGCTTGTGCTCAAAATCTCACAGCATCCATCGTTTGTCTTTCAAAAATATTAAATTTACTTCTGCTCTGCGTTCTTTTCGTAAAATATATTTGTGATCATTTTGTCTATCCGAACAACATGACCATACTGGTGTTGTAAATTTCTCGGACCTGTTGCATTGATGTGCAATCCCATTTTTGTCCCCCACCCATTTGACAATTCGGAGATGGAGACATTAAAAATGAGCTCCGTTCCAACCAACCGACCGGGCGAACTGACAGATCATCCATCCATGACCGACGATCATCCATCCATTAAACCGATGCCGATATCCATCCAATGACTTTGATTGTCTTGTGATATTTCAAAAACCGTGCCAATATTTAGCTTTCCATATGACACAGAATCGATTCCCACATACCACACAAAACGTGGGAGACTACAGTCCTTCAGAAAGGGATTACACACCCTTGACTTTGTCACATTTTGTTGTTTCACACCTGAATTTAAAATGGATTCGATTTTTTTTAATTTCACCGATCCACACAAAATAGCACATCATGACAAAGCGAAAACATGGGCTTTAAAAATTTTTACAGATTAATTAAAAAATTAAAAGCTGAAAATCCCACGTCAAAAAGTATTTCAACCCCCTTTGCTATGAGACTCCAAATGGAGCTCAGAGTGCATCCCATTTCTTTTGATCATCCTTGTGATGCTCTACAATTTGATTGAGTCCACCCTACAGGCCAATTCAATTGATTGGACATTGATTAGAAAAAGAAAACACACCTTTCTATAAAAGGTCTCACATAGTTGACAGTGCATGTCAGAGTAGAATCTCCACCATAAGTCTGAGGAAACTGTTCTGTGGAGCTTCCGATGATAGAATTGGCGAAAGGAAGCGTAGATCTGGCGGGAAGTGGTAGAAAACAATTTAGAAGTGTTGAAAGTTCCCAAGAGCACAGTGAGCTCCTCATAGGAAATGGAAAGAATATGGAACTACCCAGACTCTTCTTCAGCTTGGCCGTCCGGAAGCCAACGAGCAACTGGGCAGGAAGGACTTGTCAGAGAGGTGGACCAAACACCCAATTGACCACCCTGACTTAACTACAGAGTCCTTGGTTAAGAAGGGAGAACATCCAGAAGGACAACAGTCTCAGCAGCCTTCACAAAATCTTGGCTTTATGGAGAGTGGCCATATGGCACCACTCCTGAGAAAAAGGCACATGACAGCATGCCTGGAAGTTGCACAAAGTCACATGAAAGACTCTGAGAGCAGGAGGCAAAAGATTCTGTGTCTGATGAGACAAAAATTGAACTCTTGCAAAAAAATATTTCAACTCAAAACAAAAAATTGAAAATAAAATTTGTTACTACCTCCTCCGGTATAGGTGTCAGTCAGGCCAATTAGATCTGTGACCTCTACAGGTATCATGTAAACCTGTACTGAAACTGTTCCCAAATGGTTCGGTGTGTCGAGCGACATTCTCCCCCACCAGGTTTTTTGGTGAGGAGGAGTGTTTGGATATTGACGCCCGCAGGATTAAAAACAAACCTGCAAATGGGCGGGAGCTCCTTGTGACCAACGGCCATCCATATCTAGTACCCCAACTGTGTCTGCGGACGTCCTCTCAGTTGGGTTACTTCTTATTAGGAGTGTTGTGGCAGGATTTGCACTCGGCACCGTAAAACCCTTCATCGAAAACACAAAAACGCAAAGAAAATCTTGAAACCACTCCGTGGCAGAACTCCTGTGCAAGCTTCCCTTCGCAAGGGCAGCCACGGATGACTGGATTGAGCGCAAAAGCCTCGGACCCCCAATCTTCTGATGATAGGAGGGAACCACGGAGGTAACATTCCTGGTCAGTGTGGGAGAGTGTGTCGGATGGTGCTGAGTGTCGTCACCAGACGCGGTCCTTGTGGTGAACCTGAGGCGGTCCCTTTCGGCGTGGGGTGCCTGGATGTTTCCTATCCCTAAGAGAGGATGATCACCTGTCTCTGTTATTATCTTGAGCTGAAGGTACTTGCGGACAATCGGTATTACAGCACTCTCTGAGGTTCGGAGACCGATTGTGGCGAGATCATGGTTGGTGGTGAACCTACGATTGGTCTGGTCGCTCTGATGGTTACCATCCCAAGGAGTTGCCTGTCAGCGTGTCCAATATGCCTGACTCAATGATAATTGAGGTAACACGGTCAACGAGCGTATTATAGACTAACGGATTCGTCACTCCTTGGGTGTCATTTCCCTGTCTCTGTTTATTGTCCGACTGTAGGCGAGTGATCTCACCGTGAAGGACGCATTCTCTGTCACTGCTCGAGCACTGTGTTGATTCAGCTTGCCCCAAGAATTACACTTATAGTCTTGGTGGATTTCAATGCATCGGACTGGAACTGAAAGGGATGTTTATGGGACGTTGTGTTGCGTCCCCATGGGGTCAGGAACTATGAACCGCACTTATGTACACTGGGTACACACTACCCCCCGGGTCCCACTCCATCCACCCCATACTCCGCCCTCCCCTCCACTGGTGCCAATTTCGCCCTCCGGGCCAAATCTCCCCGCACACTCAGAACCCAGCCATGCCTGCGCCAAATTTTTTGTCAGCTCCGACACCCCCATAAACTCCCTAAAGGGGGCCCCCCCCCCCCCCAATCCCCCCCCCCCCCCCCTTATTTTTCACCAAAGGGCAAATTTTTTCTGTTTTTTCCCCCCCCCCACCCCCATCGACACATTTTGGGGGGGGACCCCCCCCCTTTTTACTTTTGGGCGCCCCCCCCTCCAGGGTTCCCCCCCGCGTACTCACTGGTTAGCACAAGCGGCGCGGGGCACAAAGGGCTGTCCCGCAATTTTTTTTCGGGGCGCGGGGGGGGGGCGGGGGGGGGAGGCGGGCGGGCCGCAACTTAGGTGTGGCCGGTTCATGGTTTCAGCACCCACAAAGCTCATCGCTGGACTTGTATTCCAACGCTGGCGGTGTGCAAAGGAGATGACCATGCCTCGTTTGATGGTCGCTGGAGGCATGAATCCAGAGAATGCAGGGTCTACCGAGGCTGCTCAGTCCTCAATACTGACCACTGGCTTGTTGTAGCAACTCTGAAGTTACACCTTAAATCCGGGAGGCAATGATACCATAACAGCCTAGACTGGATGTGGGCAGCTCCAAGGATGAGAGTGCAGCTGAGGAGTTTTGCGAACAAGCTGAGGGAGATTTGAGGAGTCTTAGTGCCTTGGGGGATCCTGAAGAGTTGTGGAGTGCCTTCAAGAACCACCATCCTTGATTTGCCGGCTTGGATGTCTTGACTCACCACAGGGCAAAAGAAGAATTTGTCTCTAAGGACACTGGATACCATGACAGAGTCGCAGGCCAGGCTGAATGGCAGAGCTGAGCTGTTCAGCGGAGCTGAGCCCGTTAAAACTTACGTCGTAAGGGTGGACAAGGAGGCTTATGTGCGAGGAAATCTGTGAGGGGGTGTAGAGCATCTGTGGTCAAGGGATTCTCATCCTGCTTACAGGGAATTTCACGCATGCCGTTCATCCAGCCCACCCTTCAGTGATACTGCAGTTAAGTAGAGCGTTGGGGCTCTGACAGAGGATCGAAGTGAAGGCCCGCTGCGCCGGTTAATTTGAGCGGTTTGACCAGGCTGATCTACCAGCTGTTCGAGTTGGACGTCAGGGGTGTTACAATCCCTGTTGCTGACCCTCCAATCAACTGTGGTCCACCTTCGCTTGTGGAAACTCAGGCTGCAGGTGAACGGTGTTGAAATGAGGGTGAAGCTCCAGGATCTGTGCATCATGCTGAACTTCTCAGGCTGGTGGATGCCTGCACTTGTGTCATTGCATTGCAGTTCGTGCTCTGCCTGGCAACACAGGATCATCCCAACTTGATTGCGAAGAGGGGCCTTGTTGTCCTCTGTGGAAAGGCAAGGGTGATCCCCAGACTTGCAACAACTACCGAGCAGTGACGCTGCTCTCGTGCCGGGCAAGGTCCTTTTTGCTCGGATAATTTTGATAGGCCGTTCGCCACCATCTGCTGAGCACCAGCCTCAGAGCCAGTCAGGCTTTACACCAAAAGATCAACGATGACCGTAGTCTTGCTTTCGGATACTTCACCGAACGCAGATGGAGTTTCCGGCGGGCTGCTTTGCCCAGCCTATGTTTGATCTCTGTTAAAAGCGTTTGATTCAGTGAATACCGGGATGCCCTCTGGAGGATTCTTTGGTCTTCATGGGGTGCCATCAAAACTGATCGATCTGATTCTGACTCTACTCTAGTTACTGAGAGTTTGCTGTGAAGTGGGAGGTACCATGCTTGACTTATTCCAGTTGTTACTGGAGTCGTCAGGGTGTGTACTGGCCTCCACACTTGTCAGCACTTGTATGGACTGGATTCTTAGGGAGGATGTCGGAGAGATTCAAGCTGCAGGCATCGTTTGGGAATGTCAAGATCTCTGACCTTGATTTCGCAGATGCATCGCCATTATCTTTGTGGAGACTTTAGATATCCTTTTGGGGCCTCGAGGTGCTGAAGAGGAGTCGGGAGCCACTGGGATTACGGGTTTCCTGGGTCAAAACTAAGTCCAGCTTTCAATGACATCTTGGATGTCTGCTATGCTGCTGTCCTGTCTGTGCCTGTTTGTGGTGAGAATGTTGAGGTCGTGGAGAGATTCACTTACCTTGGTAGTGATATTCATGTCTGTGCCGGCTGTGAGTCAGAGGTCAATAGACGTCTGGGTCGGGCCTGCGGAGTCATGGATTCACTGGATAATGGGG
>CM068952.1:124575239-124599225 GCA_035128595.1 Eptatretus atami | reverse complement strand
CTCTCCCTCTCTCTCTCTCTCGCTCTCATGACAATGCTACCCAATCCAGTGGGTTGAGTCGACATGTAGTATACACTGAGATTTGTAACCTGGTGGTTATTGGCTGCTGCTTGCTTCTCAGAAACAGATTTCATCCATTCCAAAATACTATTCGGTCTGTTTTTGTCATTTTTCCTTCTAAAAGTTTTTATATACTGCTGGCATTGAGCCTGGTTTGGTTGTTGTTGTTAAGTGCATGTTGCTGCTGTTCTTCAGTGTGGTCTGTTTTGAGCTCTGGATGCTAAATGGCGCATCATCTTACCCTTGCATGCCTCTTTGCGTACCACTTGTCCTCTCGTACTTAAATTTCACTTATATCTTCGCAAATCATATTTCTGCAGCCTCTTGCAAAAACACACACCCCAAGAGTGGACAAAGTTAGAGCTAAGCGCGAAGAACCAAATCTCCCAACTAATTTCAGGCAGGATTTTTTTGAATTGGAGTCAAGGATCGTTGAATTTCTAGAACACTGAATGGATCAGAGAGCAACAGAACAAAAGGAACAGTTGAGTGAGGGGGGGGGGGGACACAAACACAGGGTTGAAAGGAAAAAAATTGAGACAGAGCAATTGGATAAATAATAATAGGTGTGGGAAAGAATGAGGGGTAGGAAAGAATGAACAGGGTGCACAAGTTGGATACAAAAGCAAACTCTCAAGAAGAAAAAACTGGAAATTTGGAAGGAGGTGCGTTTGGGAGTGGGGGGTATCGCCATCATATGGTTAGGATAGACTGAATATCACCATCATATAGTTTGTATAGACTCTATATCGCCATCATATAGTTTGTATAGACTCGATAAAGCCGTCATATAGTTTGTATAGACTCGATATCGCCATCATATAGTTTGTATAGACTCTATATCGCCATCATATGGTTTGTATAGACTCTATATCACCATCATATAGTTTGTATAGACTCGATAAAGCCATCATATGGTTTGTATAGTCTCTATATCACCATCATATAGTTTGTATAGACTCTATATCACCATCATATAGTTTGTATAGACTCTATATCGCCATCACATAGTTTGTATAGACTCGATAAAGCCATCAAATAGTTTGTATAGACTCAATATCACCATCATATAGTTTGTATAGACTCGATATCGCCATCATATAGTTTGTATAGACTTGATATCGCCATCATATAGTTTGTGTGGACTCGATATCACCATCATATAGTTTGCGTGGATTCATTATCGACATCATATAGTTTACCCCCTTCAGTTGCTTCTTTTCGAGTTACTTCGAGCTTAGTTTCACGGATGCTGATTGTGAATCCAAAGTGTCTGTTGACTCATCGGTTTATTGCACGGCCTCCTCAACACCAGGCCTGGATGTGAAACAGATGCTACATCATCATCAACCGTGTCGTGTCAACGTTGTATGGGTGTAGCTTCGGAACATCTTCCTGCCATTCTTGTACTTCAGATGTATTCTCACTCCTTCCTCTTCCTCATGAATATGTGGTCCTTCTATCTATTTGACTTATTTAAACATTCCACAGCCAGGTATTTATAAAAGTTGAATAGAGCAGTTGTCATACAGAATGCACTTCTCAGGCCATTGTTCACACAAGGTCATCTCTGAGATTGCCATTTCAAGCAATTCTGGGCCTGCATTATTTCGTAAAAAGATTTGGAGGAGTAGTTCCATTGTTGGATGAGTAGCTCCACACACACTTCCTTCATTGCTGTATACAATGCAATACATGACACATAGTTGCAGTAGGTCTTCTTGAAGTCCTGGAATAAAATAAATGTTTTTGCTCTGTGCTCCAAGGCTTTTCTACCAGTTGGCAAACAGTCAAATCATGGCTGAACAGTTTTGTCCTCTGCTGAACCACTTGAGACCCAGATAGTTCTTCAAGCTAACTCTTGTAATATCTTCTGCAGCATCTCTGCAAGGACTAAATCCAACAGTGTGATAACCCTCTATTTATCCCATCCACTCGGGTCGCCTATTTTTTTTTGCCGTAGCAGACGAGGCTTTGTGTAGTTACCAGCACAGCATTAGTTCACCCCTTGGAGACCTTATTGTCCCATCACATTTTATGTTCTCAGTCTCATAGTAGGCAAAGGAAGTCAATCACACAGCGTACTGATTTCACCATCTCGGAGAGAATGCAAGAGTTGCTCCCAGATTTTACACTCTCCCATTTTCTCAACAATCATCTCCTCTGCTCTTCTGCTTTACAAAACCACACACACACACACACACACACACACACACACACACACACACACACACACACACACCATACACACACACACACACTCTATTTTGCCGTTCTGGAATTCTTGTAAAGCATAAGCACATATCATCATATTATAGGTTAACAGTGACAAAGCTCCACTTTCACCTCAACTTGGTTGTCTTTGCTGCTACGTCACGTTACATAGTTCCATTTACGTTTCCTAATTTCTCCGTTCATCATTTCACCATCTTCTCTCATTTGCTAAGTATTGTCAATGTAGAGTTTTTGCATCCACAAAACTCGGTGTCGTAAAATTTATTTCTACTATTTCCATAAAAATATTTAACCCGATGAAAGACCTTCACTTACTCTCATGAATTAATGGTGTTTGCTTATTTTTTTTTTCCATTTGTTTTTAAGACTCAATATTACCCTAGCTCTTGTAGTCAAACTATTCTGAAGCAATATTGAAAGAAATGTCATTTTACAAGGTTTCAAGAGGAGGGAAGAAATTGGGCCGGCTGGTCCGAGATGCTGCAGGATGTATGTATGTACACGAGGATGGTCCATGTCTATATGTGGTTAAAAAAAAAACAATATAGTTACAGAATTAATGCTCCACATGGCTGCCCTCATTTCATTAGACACTGGAAACATTCATGCCAAATTTTGAGTCAATCGGAGAATATTTAGAGGTCGCTAAAATGTTGGAATTTTATGTCCTGAGATGACTTCCATCTTGTGTTCAGTTCCGATTCACACGCGTCACATGATTTCGTTTGTTTTCTGCAATATTAGCTTTGGGTTATGATGTTTCCAGTTCTGGATTAAATGTATCACATGATTTGGCTTGTTTTCTTACAATTCGTTCCAGAAAACACAGAAAAAGGTGCAGACATGAAAAAAAAAACATCAAAAAATTTAAGCAACCCCTAAATATTGTTTAATTGAGCCAAAATTTTAGATGTGTAGTCAGTTATCCACATGGAACGAGGGCAGGCTTGCGAAGCAAAGTATTTCGAAGTTTTTATTTTTGGGACCACCCTATGGTGCACCCTCATAATAATTGCTTGAGCACGTCTTCAGTAATTTCTGAATATACATTTCATTTGTGGGATTTTATTTTGACACCCAGGCACGCTTACTTTTAATATCAGAGACTATATGAAAACAATCATGATATAAACCTGTATTTTCTGAATAAAATTTCCGACATAAGAAAATGGACAAAGGTGCTGGTCATATATTGTCCTGAAAACAACTACAATAGTTCAGAAAATGCAGGTGAATGTGTATTTCGAAATTAATTTAACAATGCATGTATGATATTAATGGGAAACATTCCCGGTGTCAAGACATATTCAGATATTACATGTCCATGGTCCATTGGCTTGAGACATATGTGAGACATTTACAGAAGCAATGGAAGAGCTTACATTCGTTCATTGATGGAAGTGTTTGTTGGTTGAAAAACTGGAATGACTCATGAGATGATATGATATGATTTTTTAATGAAGAATTGTTTTTAAATAAACAATTTTGACAAACATGATTTCCCGAAATTTAAAGTATTGTAATGAAAATGGATTCTTGGGGGTTAATGAGTTAATTAGTTGATTTATCATGTATTCTGCATGTTTAGAGTACATTTGTGACAACTAGCCTAGGTTCGAATCTCAGCCCAGCTATAAATCGTCATCTCATTGTTTCACAAACAAGGTCATTCGTCAATGTGTGTTCCGTCCCTCGGATGGATGTTAAACTGGGCGTCTTCCTGCTGGGATTAGTTGGTGGATGTTAAAGATCCCACGTTGTCATCCGCGAAGAGTAGGCGAGCAATCGCCGGCACCCTGGAAAAATTCCAAATTCATGTCCTAACCTTTGTAAAACACCAGGCCTGGCCAGCCGGTTCGTGAAAGACTTGGACCAAACTTTGTGCAGGAGCTAGAACATAAAACTGATCAGGAGGTAATAGTACAAAACGAACAATAGAAAGAGAGGGGGGGACATAGCAACAGCAGGATTTAGAGACAAAATAGAGGGAGATTTGGACAAATGAGGGATGTGGGTTAGAATGAGCACTCGGGGAGGGCACATGGGGTGGACAAGATGGATATAGTCACAAACTCTTGGGAAGGACATATTGGAAACTTGGAAAGCGGTGGGCTTGGGGAGGGTTAACTGGGGTAGAAAAGATGGTTTCGGATGGGGGTAATCTGAGATGGTGATGAACAGCTGTCTTGAAGACCTGGGGGGAAGAATGAGATTGAAGAGAATGGGGAATTGGTTCCACATGTGGGGAAAAAAAAGAGGAAGAAATGATTGGAGGTGAACAGTGATCCTGTATTTTGGGAGTTTCTCCAGAAGTGGGTTTCCTTGCAGACCACGTGCACCCTGAAGAAACCAAGGTGGTGGGGGGAGGAGTGTACAAAATACGGAAGGAGCACAGGGTGCAAGACCAGAAAAGAGGTGCTGGAAGACAGAGAGACCACTGACCTGTCTGATGTGCAAGCGATTGGCCCAGAGATGGCTTTATCGCGGGAGATTCCAATGATCTTGAAGGCATTTGTTTCTGTGGCATCAAGCTGAGCAAGGTGTGAGGCAGGGTACCAACACAGAGAGGAAAGCAGTATTGCATTTAGCTGTGGATGAAGACCTTGTAGAATGTAGGTGGATAAGTGTTCAGGTGTGCCAAGAAAGGACTTTGCATGTTGGAGGATTTCCAATCAGCGACTGGCCTTGGAGGCCATCTTAGAAGTGTGGTTTCCCCAAGAAACTTCCCCAAGTAGAAGTGTGGTTTTCCCAAGTGAGTGACAATCCAAAACAGTGAGGCCAAAAAGTTTGAATGACTGAACTTCCTCAAGAGGATTATGAAGAAAGTAGATGGGACGGCTTGCCAGACGGTCCTTTTGGAGAGATAGTGAGAGTGTGAGATTTGTCGGGATTGAAAGACATATTCAAAGTGTTTGACCAGCTTGTGATTTTGTCAAGGCCAGAAGAGAGGGAAGACACTGCAGTCTGCCTGTCTGAAGGATGAGTGATGTCACGGCAGAAGGTGACGTCGTCAACAAAGAGATAAAGAGGATTTTCCAGAGAGTCAGAGAGATCGTTGATCAAGATTAGGAAAAGGACTGGGCCCAGAACACTGCCTAGGGCAATACAGCCTTCAAAGGGAGAGGAGATGAAAGGATTCCGTTGAGTGACACACTGTTGGCTCCGAGAGTAGAGGAAGTCAGTAATCCAAGAGTGGAGCCTGCCTCGGATGCCATAGGCAGAGAGTTTGGAGAGTAATACGGGATGTCAGACTGTGTCAAAAGCTTGAGAAATGTCCAGATAGATGGCCCTGATCTCATGTCTGATATTGAGGGCCTCCACCATAGTTGGGAGAGTATAAGCAGCATGTCCAAGGTAGAGTGACCAGGTCTGAATCTGAATTGATGATCTGAGATGAGGCTGTTGGAGAAAAGGAATGATTTGATGTCAACTGCGATGATGCATTCCATGACCTTGCTGATGATTGGAAGTAAGCGGATAGGTCTTTGTCTCCCCGACATCTCTTTATATTTTTCACTGTTGAATGTGCTTACTACCTCAATCACTGAAGGTGGACGGAGATTATGTTTTCACCTCTGTCTGTTTGTCTGTCTCCCTCTCTCTCTGTGACTAGGATATCTCAAAAAGTTATGGACAGATTCAGACGAAACTTGGTGGACAGGTTGGGACAGGAACACGTCCTCAACCATTTCTCGGACATGCATTTAGCGATCTTGTTCAAACTTGGCACCCAGATAACGAACGGTGGCTTACATAAGCACGTCATTTTTTGTTTTTCGAGATCAGATCCAAGATGGCCGACTGGTAGACTGGCAGCCATTTTAGCTGTACATAGATATGGGCTGGCCCTTTCACTCCATATACAGCAAAATGACTAAAACAACATGGTCGATGACATTTTATGTCTTTTTACTTGTTATTTTGCAATACTGTTAGGTGAATATTATTATTATGCTATTGTCATTATTCTTGTTATTACTTTAATCATTTGAAGTGGCCTTGTAAAAAATACCACAATATGGTGGAATGATGCTTAAGCTGCTGTATATATATATACACCTTTCCAAGGTGAAAAAAAGGCAATAAAATATGGGAATTCCTCCGGATTTTTTGCAATTGAGTCAAAAGCAACATAGGCTACGTGAGTGCGAAAATAACACAAAGTCCTCTTACTCGGGTTACAATTGAGGGTTCTGAAATGCCACTCGTTATGCCCTCTCCCACCACCACCGGGAGTGGCGCAACATGGTACACTTTTATGAAGATAATTTGCATCGCCCTACCTTCATAATCCCTGGTGAGGTGTGCGCCAGTGGGGGGAAAATTAAGTTGTTACAAACTTCGCCATATGAGCCGTAGTCCCTTTGGCAAATTTAGTTGGTTAGGATTGCACAAGTCACGACCGAATGCATCGACATCAGACAGACGGATGTCAAATTGCATATTTTACTGACGACAGATTGACAGGTCTCATGGAGGTCCCACTGGGTAACTGGGCCCATCAGCCCTGTTCCACTGCCTTCCCTTCCACTCCCCTCACACTGCCTTCCCTTCTCCTCCCCTCATGCTGCCTTCCCTTCTCCTCTCCTCACACTGCCTTCCCTTCCCCTCCCCTCATGTTGCCTTCCCCTCCTCATGCTGCCTTCACTTCCCCTCATGCTGCCTTCCTTTCCCCACCCCACCTCGCTCCCCAACCTCACTCCCCCCCTCTCTCTCTCTCTCCCCACTCCTCTCCCCCTCCCCTTCCTCTTTCTCCCTCCCCCTCCTCTCTCTCCCCATCCTCACCACCCTCCTCGATACCCACTTTCTCTCACCTGACACTCCACCTTCCCCCTTCTCTCTCTCCCATCTCTTCTCTTTTTTCCTCCTTCTGTCTTCACCTCTCTCTCTCTCTCTCTCTCTCTCTCTCTCTTCTCTCTCTCTCTCTCTTCTCTCTCTCTCTCTCCTTTTCTCTCCCCCCCTTAGTATTCCCATCAGCAAAGTGGTTCGTGGTATTTGCTAGTCAATAATTAATAGTTATCACTTTAAGGTTTAAATAGAATACCATGACATCTAACGATGTGGTTACGATGATAGAGGAAACAAGGAACCAGAAGGCACATTGAGCCAATAAAATTTTCATGCGGACAATGGCTCAGATCCAACTTGATCACAAAACAAAATGGTCTTAACACGGAATACGCATGACGCGTTCACCGAGCTTTATTGCCCTCGCCAGAGGAGAGGGTATTGCATTTTGGCCCATTTGTCTGTCTGTCTGTCTGTCCATGAGTTTGTCTGCACAGAGCTTGAGTTCGGTTTTTCTCTGCAACCACTTTTCGGATTGACACAAAATTTTCACCATAGGTGAAAACTACTCATATAGAAAGATATAATGATAAGTATGACACCATATGTCATGTGGTGTGGCAGCCATGTTGGAAAAAGGAAAAACCTTGGACCTTTGTATCTCCAAAACTGCACCATGGAAAAAACTTGATACTTGGTACATGGCAAGTACTCCTCATGGGGGAATAAGTATGATTATTATTAGATCACCTGGAACATAGTTCTGGGGAGCTTATGGGATGGTGTGTCGTCCATCTGTCAGTCCATCCGTCCATCTGTCCACAAATACTTGCAACTACTTCTCTGAAACTACATATACAATTTCGATGAAACTTTACTACAACCTTCATCACCCCATACCTACCAAAGTGTGTTCATGGCATTAAAAAAAATCGGGCCCGAACGGGGTCTACGGGGGTTGTCCCCAAAAATGGGTATTTGCTTTCTTCTCAGAAACTACACATGCAATTCTGATGAAGCTTGACCACAACTTTCATCATCTGTGATGTGCCAAAGTTTGTTCATGGCATTAAAACAATCGGGGTCTGAGTGGGTCTATGGAAAGAGTTTAAGGGGGATTGCCCCCCCCTCCCTAAACAGGTATTTGCTTTATTCTCAGAAACAACAAAAACAATTCTGATGAAACTTCACTACAGACTTCATTACTCATGATATATCAATGTTTGTTCATGACATAAAAAAAATCTGGGTCTAATGGGGTGTAAGGGAGGCTTGCCCCCCAAAATATGTACTTGCTTTCTTCTCCGAAACGACACTCACAATTTTGATGAAACTTGACGACAACCATCATCACCCGTGATGTACCAAAGTTTGTTCACATCATTAAAGAAATCGGTGTCTAAGAGGGTCTACGGGGGTTGCCCCCCCCTAAAAAGAGGTATTTGCTTTCTTCTCAGAAACTACACACACAATTCCAATGAAACTTGACCACCACCTTCATCACCTGTGATTTTTCATAGTTTGTTCATGGCATGAAAAAAATCGGGGTCTAAGAGGGTCTATGGGGGAGGAGGGGTTTGCCCCCCAAAATAAAAAAGGGAAAATTTTCTCTGAAACAGCTGAACAGATCGAGGCCAAACATTACAGCTATTACTGCCTGTCCACGAGGAACAAAACGTTCACACCTATGATGTCATAGGTCAGATGATTTGGCATCCATAGTGGATTTACGCTAAAACCTTTAAAAATCTTCTCCAGAATGTTTGGACAGACCGAGGGGAAACTTCACACACATGTTCCTCAAGCCTTGGGAATACCAGGATGTTCACAAATAATTGATTGGTCACATGATCTGGCAGCCATGTTGGACTTAACAAAAAAAAATTAAAAATTATTTCTCTTGAATCACTTCATCAATCAAACTGAAACTTCACAATGATGATCTTTTAGTGATGGGGAATGTATGCTTTGAATTTCAACCTGATCAGGTGCATGGTCTGGCAGCCAGAATTATTTATTTTTTTGAATCAGTGTTTTTTTTTTTAAAAAATAAGCTCATTGGCTGTGCGTTGATGGGATTGATTGTAGAGGAGTAGCAGCTGAAACCAGAATCCTATCCAGGTTCCTCTTGATGACCTCATCTTGGCTTTTTGCATGTTTCGGTTCCTTCTGATGACTCCAATGCAGGACTGTACCTACAGTATTTGGTCTTCCTTTTGATTTGAATTGATTCATTTTAATCCCATTCTGAATTGAATTGAATAATAACAAGTTTGAAGACGACAATGGTTCACGGCATTTGACGATGTAGATTGTTTCAGAAGTCAAGGATGAGACAATGTATAATGTTTGACCAAGTTATAAAAATGATCAACATCATGTGGTACGAGTGACAGGTTATTAGCTGCAAAATGTCGAAAACCCGTTTCGTTCAACAACTTTAAAAATTTGACCTTTGCATAACCTTTAAAGGTCACAAAACAATGTTGTGGACATTAAAATAAGGAAACAGGATACATGCTATAGCTTATTGGAATTAGTTCGTCGAAGAAGGTCGAAAACCCGTTCGATTCCGACAACTTTGAAAATTTGACCTTGTGAACTTTAAAGGTCAAAGGTCAAGGATTATGACCTTTGGTGCAAAACTCCTCTGGAACATTCCAGGAACAATATAACATCATATAGGCTATATGGCAT
This sequence comes from Eptatretus atami, assembly GCA_035128595.1. Lineage (NCBI taxonomy): Eukaryota > Metazoa > Chordata > Myxini > Myxiniformes > Myxinidae > Eptatretus > Eptatretus atami. Next base: position 124,589,445 of record CM068952.1, on the reverse strand, counting down.
TTCCCACTCCTCAGATTATCCATATTTTGATGAAATCAGCGTAAAAACAAACTTGAAGGGTGCCACGGGCAAGGTGTTCGAGATAGAACAAAATGGTTTCAAGACTTTAGGTGGGGAATGACCTCATGATTATGCTAAAAAATATTGTCATCCTAGCTCTCAAAGTTTGGGTGGTCGTATGGTTTTTATGTCAAAATTCGAAATTTTCTAAGTTCGTGACCTTGTGACCTTGACCTTGGACGAAAATGAAAAATCGAGCTCCGTGGGGCTATGCAGGTGCCATTGGGCAAACCAAATACCGAAACCCTGCCAGATTCGACAAACCCCTCGGAGAAGAAATTTTTTTATGTCAAATTCGCGATTTTTCTAAGTTCGTGACCTTGTGGCTTTGACATTGGGACGAAAATGAAAATCGAGCTCCGTGGGGCTATGCAGGTGCCATTGGGCTAACCAAATACCGAAACCCCAGCCAGATTCGACAAACCCCTCGGAGAAGATGCAAATTGGAATCGGCTACCCCTAAAAACACATGTTTTTTGGTCGTGGCTCCGCCCATAATGGGCGCACCACGCCCATTCTCAAGAAATCACCTAGATCATGATATAAACCTCCCACCAAAAAATTTTCAGAATCGGATCAAACCCACGGAGCTATGCTCGGGACAGACAGACAGACAGACAGACAGACATACAGACAGACAGACAGACAGACATGCAGACAGACAGACAGACAGACACACAACAATAACGAATATAGTGGTCACTTATTTGTTTCGTGAAAATATTTTTTCGTGAACCAAAAGGGTGGGGGCTGGGACCAGAGGTTGTTGACTTTGAGGTGTGTGCTGGCTCTCAATGCCCCTGCCTGCAGGAATTAAATGGCAAAGGATCCACAAAAAGGATATGTTTGTTATGCCACGAATCAGGCAGGTAGCTCTTCCCAGGGGATGACGTGGATAGCCAGCGAATGAGGCAGGCAGCTCTTCCTAAGGGATTATGTGGATAGCCACCGAGTCAGGTAGTTACTTCACTGAGGGATCTCTTGTCTCCTCCCCTTCCTCCCTCCCCCTTCTCCTCCCTCCATCTCCTCCCCTCCTCCCTCCTCCCCCCTCCTCTCCCCCTCCCCCTCTCCTCCCTCCCTCTCCTCCCCCTCTCCTCCCTCCTCCCCCCTCTCCTCCCTCCCTCTCCTCCCCCCTCTCCTCCCTCCCTCTCCTCCTCCCTCCCTCTCCTCCTCTCCTCCCTCTCCTCCCCCTCTCCTCCCTCCTCTCCTCCTCTCCTCCCTCCTCTCCTCCCTCCTCTCCTCCCTCCTCCTCCCCTCTCTCCCTCCCCCTCCTCCTCCGCCCTCCCTCCCCCCTCTCCTCCGCCCTCCCTCCTCCTCTCCCTCCCCTCTCTCTCCGCCTCCCTCCCCCCCTCTCCCTCCTCCCTCCCCTCTCCTCCCCTCCCTCTCTCCCCCTCCTCCTCCCTCCTCTCTCTCCTCCCTTCCTCTCTCTCCTCCTCCCTCTCTCTCTCCCTCCCCTCTCTCCTCCCTCTCCTCCCCCTCTCCTCTCCATCTCCTCCTTCTCTTCCTCCCCTCTCCTTCCCCCCTCCTCTCCTCTCCCAAAAACCCCGTCACCATCAACGGTTAAAGTACGTAATTAATAGATGAGCCTTGAGTGATGTTTTCAAACTTCCCCATTTAACACAGCGCTGCCCCCCAAAGGTAGAACATCGTCCGATCGTGTCTGATCCTTTCGTTTCCCAAATAGTTTATTTAAATTAACATCGTTTATGTCATGTTGTCCGATCCCCGTATTTAAGCGTATTTCGGTTGTTAAAAACATCAAGATGTTGGAGAAGATGAAGAAAACATATTTGATTGAAAGCAAATCTTCCTCACATCCAGAGCGAAATAATAACCCGTCTGTAACATTTAATTTAAAAAAATAACGAGTGAAGTTTGAATATTTTGGAACAATCAAAATCAGAAAAAAATGATTTCTCGGAAGTGAGGCGATTTCTGTGAAATCTCGCGATATTTGCAGTCGAGGCGATTTGTGCGAAATCTCGCGATATTTGCAGTCGTCGCGTTCTCGCGACGCGCACGGCATTGTGGGATACAGTGATCGCCATTTTGCTGGAAGTGGAAGCGAGGTGTTAAAGCGTCTCTTTGTGCTCTCTGAAGTCTGAGGGTGCTCGAAGAGGGTTTGAGACGCGGGCGTCGTGGTTCGACGGTTGCAGAGAGTTTAAGGCGTCTTGAGGAGAATGGCGCGGGCTCTTTGAAAGGCTTCAATTCGCTTTGTTTACCACACTGTCGAGGGAAGGCCTTGGCCTTGTCGCCTAGTCCTATTGGTCGGTCGTCAAGGAGCGATTACTCGGTCCGATTTTGCCGCCGCCTCGTACTCCGTCAGTCCGGGTGTCTGTTCCTTGGGTGCTCCGTCGCTGTGACCGGCTGACGGCCCGCTCTTGACCCCGAACGCGTTTCCTTCACACTCCATGATCCCGTCGACTTCCAGCTGATTGTTTTTGCCGTCCACGCGTTTCCTTTCCCCACGTTTTTGGCGGCTGCTGCTGCTGCTGCGCCGCAGTAGATTCCGAATTCGATCGTGTTGCTCCACGTTCGGGATGTATATCCATTTTTAATTGGCCGAGGGTACGTTTTTTTTTGGGTGTTCCACGCGATTCGAAAGTTGGAAAGTTTCAATAATTATTATTTTTCGACGTTTGGGTTTGGTTGTTGTGGTGGTTGTTGTTGTTATTATTATTATTTTTTTTTGATATTTTTATTTCTCTTGTTGACAAATTTCGAGCTTCTTCTTCTTCTTGTTGTTGTTCTTCGCCTGATCGCGTGCCGTCGTCGCGTGCTCCTCCATGCCTCGTGCACGAGCCAGAGCACGCCGGTGACCTGTTGCATGTTTCCTCGCGATTGTTGCAGCTCCAGAGAGGTGGACGCTTTGATTGATGACTGGCACGCACACAACACCACCTCTTTGTATGACCGCGGCGACGGGTCGCAGTGCCGCCGTGTGTTGACCAACGTATCCGAGCTTGCTGTTTGTAAGCGTCAGGTTCTAATTGACCGGCGCCGACGCACGCACGCACGCACGCACACAACGCTTCCCCGCCGGAGTTTTCTCGGTATCCATGTTGCGGGGCCGTGATCTTCGTTGTCGAGGTTCTCGTCGCGCACGTTCGGGGTGACGACGCCGTCGGTCGCTCCATTCCCTCGGCGGACACCGATCGCGACCTCTCATGAAGTGACTCGCCCAGGGTTTCGCATCGTGCCCGTGTTGCTTGGCGCACACATGGCGTAGCTTCGCTTCGAATTGATCTCGTGGACCGAACTCGAACCGCTTTTTCCTCCCCCTTTGCCCTTTTACCTCCTGTTGCGTTGTCTTGGACCCGATGTTGGGATGATTCGATTGGACCTCGTGCGTCGGGAGGGGGCGAATCATCATTGACCTCTGAACTTGGCCATTTGTTGTGTGTATTTGCACGAAATTTTTTTTTTTTTTTTGGTTGCTCTTTAAACGCGGGATTAACGAATAAAAGGGATAAGAGAATAGTAAGAGGTGGGGGGGTTCCCGGGAGTTGGGGTGGGGGGGGTTGGGGTGGGATGAGCTTCACCGCCTGAGTCCCCCTACATCGGTGCTCCTCTGCCTCTCCTGTAACCAAGCGGCGACAGAGTGAGTCGGGTTTGTGCCGCCTCTGGCTGAAACTTCTCTGCTTACTGGTAGGTTGCCACCGCTGCCTGCACACTTTCCCTTTATTAGCGAGATATTTTATAAATGTTGCGCTTGAGGAACGAGCAAAATTAAATTGCTCGTTGAGCAAGGAGTTTCCGGAATAACTTTGTCATATCTCCATGATCTCTGAAAAAAACAAAAACCTGGAACTCAATCTGGTTCCTTATAAGTCGATAGTGCTACTGTTTAATGAGTTATGGCACTTAGTTTGGTCATGATCATAACTTGGAAGTCAATCGGACTTGAAATGGCGTTTTTATCGCAATTTGAAAGTTTTGACCCGACCCGACCCCCTGACATTCGACCCAGACCGCGAAGAAGGGTGTTGGTGTGACACCCTGATGAGACATATGGTTGGAAATGCAGAATTGGAAGATGCACATTTTGGATTTGGTTTGAAGTCGATACGACCATTTTAGCGGACGTTATTGAAAAAATAATTTCGGTTTTTCAGTGACCTTGACCTAGACCTTTGACCTTGATTCACCAAAAATGACGTGTCTAAGTTGGACCATGGCCGACGTCTGTACCCAGTTTGGTCATGATCGCTGAAACATGAAACAGTGTGGCTGCTCCAGGGTAAACAAACAAACAGACAGACACACACAACCGACCAACATAATTGCCGAAATCCGAATGATTCCGGCAATTAAAAATGTTTTGCTAGCTTTGTGTAAATGCTTGTGTTGCTGTCTTAAATCTGCCAAGGTTGTGGCTGGCAAGTAACTTTGATGTTTTCTTTTCACACGCTGCACTCACTGCCGAATCCCATCTCGTCCCCTCCCCGGCCATCCCCTCTCTCTCTCCTCCCGTCTTCCCACAGTCTCTCCTTCAAAACCCCCCTGGTTAATGCATGAATTTGTAATTTGTTCATGCTGCCGGCGATAGCTCGCCTACTATTCGTGAAGGACGCCGTGACGCCGGCCACCAGCTAATGCCGGCAAACGGGACGCCAAGTTTCACGTCCGTTCGAGGGACGGCACAAATCTTGATAAGCTCTCCTGCCTGTGAAACACCTTGATGAGAGTTTATAGCTGGGTCGACATTCACACCCAGGCTGGATGACTTAGAGCTGAGGGTGCACACCTCTAGGTCCACCTTCTGTTTGCCATGTGTGTCAAAAAGCCAGTAGAACAGTAAATTGATGACTGCAGACTCGAGTAAACGCTACTTACATTGCCTCCACGCTACATATTTAGCTTTTAAGAAGCACTTTTCAGAGAAGCAAAAGCGCCTTCCATCTTTTTCGCTGAATGAGGCAAAAGCTAACTTTCCTGTTTTAAATTTTGTCATGCTGTTGTAATCCAATTCATCATGTCTCGGTGAAATGATGGCTGTTTATAGAAGGCTTTGTTGTAGAATAATCAACATTGTTTAAGTTTGACAGGTGTGCAGTCTGAATATTTATTACCTCCGCCAACTGCGATCGACGGAGGTTATATTTTCATTCCTGTTTTGTTTGTGTGCAGGATATCTCAAAAAGTTGTGGATTTGGATGAAATTTGGTGGACAGGTTGTAGGTGTGTGCTGACGACGAAATGATTTGATGTTGAAGATCCGAATACTGGAATGAAAAATTACAAAAAAAACAAAAAACATTTTCCTACAAGCCAGGAGGCGACGATGGTTCGCGGGCATTATTGAGGAAGCCCTACCGTAAAAACCTATCTCTTCCGTCAAAATTGACCAAATCAAATCGTATTTTTTATATGTTGTACTTGTGGACATTACGCACAGCTTCTAGGAAATGAAATTGCGAGGAAAAAAAAAAATCAAAAAAGTTCAAGTGGGCCCACAAGGGGCGTGGGACGCCCTCAATACAACAAGACACAACGAGACCATGATATCTAGCTTGTGTCCACGTTTCATCGAGATCGCATCAAACGTCACGGAGCTATGCTCTGGAGAGAGTCGCAAACACACAGACACAACGAAAATAGTGGTCACTGCTGGTGCCCGCGAACCAAAAAGTGATTCTTCACCATTGAGAGATAGGCTCTGAAGATATAGCGAGCGATACCTCAAAAAGTTGTGGGCGGATTCGGATGAAATTTTGTGCACGGGTTGGGTGTGTGATGAGGACGAACTGATTAGATTTTGGTGAAGATCCGGACCTGGATCCGAGAGTTACTTAATTTTAAAGTGCTTCTTCACCATTGAGAGATAGGGCCAAAAACGACGTATCACATATTTCACAAATGTATTGGGCCTGGTATGTTGTTGTGGATCACGCATTACGTGGCGGAGGTATGCGCTCTACCCGAATGCCCTACTAGATTGTTTGTTTGTGAACAAAGTATCTCAATTTGTGGGTGGATTTTGATGAAATTTTGTGGAAAGCTTGGAAATGTGACAAGGATGAAATGATTATATTTCAGTGAATATCTGGATCTGGATCTGAGAATTTTCTCAAGTGATTCTTCACCATTGGGAGATAGGGCTAAAAATGACGTAATGCAGGATATATCAAAAAGCTATGGATGGATTCGGGCGAAAATTGGTGGGTGAGTTGGTTAGGTAACGAGGACAAGCCGATTAAATTTTAGCTCAGGTTCAAATCCAGATCCAGTCTTGTCAGTGGGATACAAAACATAAACTAATCAGCCCGGTTTGTTTTGCTTTGATTTTTAGGTTTCGCTTTTTGGGATGGGTGGAAGATGAACGTTTCTTGAGCACAAGGGTGACAAAATGTGTTGAGCAATAATTTTAATAAGCAAACCATTGTCCTCTATTTTTTTTCCCCACTCTATGCAACACATAAATATGCGAATAATTTGTACTGAGAGTATTGTTATATTGTAAATTTATTACGAAAAGGTGGTGTATCTGTGTCACATGAAGAAGAAGAAGAAGCAGTGGCATGACCTCGACTTTTTGTGTTTCCTGCTGTCGTAGAATAATGAAAATCGTACCGATGGAAAGGTCATAATCTATTTACTTCGATCAACAATTCGTGTCCTTTTTATGTTAAAGGTACCAGTCTTAAAAGCCAGTCTTCCCAGGATTGAGGAAGAAGATGCGAGACCTCAAGCTTCAATCTAACCATTCTGACAGTAACGTTATCCTATGACAGCAGAAACCCTTTCAAAGGACACGGGAGGAGCACACAAAATATATTTAGTAATACATCTGTTATATATATATATATATATATTTATTGATGGTGGTTAGGGTGGCTGACTTGAGATCCTGGGGTCCTGAGTTCGAGCTCCATTGGCTGCTGGATTAACACCAGGTGGGGTTAACTCGGCCTATCATCCTTCCAAGGTCGGCAAAATGAGTACCTGCTTGCTGGTATCCTGTGTCGGAGTGGCGTCCCGTCCAGGATTGTGTCCAATAGCCAAGGGGACTGCTTAGGCAGCACCAATGCTCTGCACAGAGTACGGTCCCAATGGATGGGTTTATTTATATATATATCACACATGCACAAATACAGTGCCTATAGAAAGTCTACACCCCCTTTAAAATTTTTCACCTTTTGTTGCCTTGCAGCCTGGAATTAAATTGCATTAAATCAGATCTATTGCACTTTTATTTACAGATTGTAACCTACAACTTCCAAGTGAAAAAAATTCTCCAAATTTTGGCTGTCATCCCCCCACTCCCCCCCCCCCCGAGTTAATATTGGTGATCAAACACCTTTCACAGCTATTACAGCTCTGTGTCTGTTGGGGTAGGTCTCCACCAACTTTGCACACCTTGATTGGGCAATATTTTCCCATTCTTCTGCACAAAACTAATTCAAGCTCACTTAAGTTGCGTAGGGAGTGTTGATGGACAGCAATCTTCAAGTCGTGCCACATATTTTCAATTGGATTTAGGTCGGGGCTCTGACTGGGCCACTCAAGGACGTTAATATTTTTGTTCCTTCGCCACTCTAGTGTATCTTTGGCTGTGTGCTTTGGATTGTCGTCATGCTGAAAGGTGAACTTCCTTCCCAATTGCAGCTTTCTTGTACAGGGCAGCAGGTTTTCCCCAAGGATTTTTCTGTATTTTGCTCCATCCATTTTCCTTTCCATCCTGACAAGTGCCCCAGTCCTTGCTGATGAGAAAAATCCCCGTAACATGATGCTGCCACCACTATGCTTCACAGTAGGGATGGTGTTCTTTTGGTGATGTGCTGTGTTGGGTTGTGCCAAACGTCGTGTTTTGCATTTAGGCCAAAAAGTTCCATCTTGATTTCGTCAGACAACAAAACTTTTTGCCACATGGCTTCAGAATCTTGGGAGTTTTTTTATTTTTTATTTTTACATACCTCCAACGGGACTCAAGGTGGGCTCTTAAGTAATGGCTTCCTTCTTGCCACCCTACCGTCCAGGCCAGACTTGTGGAATGTTTGGGATATTGTTGTCACATGCACACAGTGACCGCTCTTTGCCATAAAGGCATGTAGACCTTTCAAAGTTCCCATTGGCCTCTTGGTGGCCTCTCTGATCAGTCTTATCCATGCTTGGTCTTCCAGTTTGGAGGGATGGCCTGATCTAGGCAGGGTGTTGGTGGTACCAAACACCTTCCAATTCTTAATGATTGTCTTGACTGTGCTCCATGGGATATTCAAGATCCTTGAAATTACTTTTATGCCCATCCCCTGATCTGTGCCTTTCCACAGTTTTATCCTGGAGGTCCATTGAAAGTCCCTGAATATCATGGTTGAGTCTTTGCTGTGAAATGCACTACTCAGCAGAGGAAACCTACAGGAACAGCTGATTTTACTCTGAAACTAGAAGGGCTCTCAGTAGAGCGCATACCTCCGCCACGTAATGCCTGATCCACGAGAACATATCAGGCCCAATACATTTTAAAAACATGCGATATACCACTATATCCTTTTTGGCCCAATCTCTCAATGGTGAAGAATCACTTTAAAGATGAAATCATTCTCGTATCTCGATCTGTAGTACACAGACACGGCAGCATCTCCAGTTGCATAAACACACCAGGGGTTGTTTTTTTGTACTATTATTTTTGGCAATTTTACCTGTATTTTGATGACCAAAATCAAATCAATTCGTCCTTGTGATACACTCAACCTGTCCACCAAGTTTCGTCCGAATCCGTCCACAACTTTTTGAGATACCGTGCTATATATCGGTGGTGAAGAATGGTGAAGAATCGCTGAAAAAAATTATCGTATCTGGATTCGAATTTTCACCAAAATCTAATCAGTTCGTCCTTGTCACACACCCAACCTGTCTACAAAATTTCATCTGGATCCGTCCGCAACTTTCCGTCCACACAACACAAAACAAATAAACAGACAAACGGGTGAAAACATAACCTCCTTCACCTACGGTGGCGGATGTAATTCATCAGAATCATGACAATTTAACACAGGTCGAGGCCAACTAACTTGGTGTGTGATTTTGAAGGTGATTGGTTATACCCTCGGAGCTAATTTACAATTGTTACTATTAGGGGGCTGGACACTTATCCAACCAAGATATTCTAGTTTTGTGTTTTTAATTTATTTTCTGAAATTTGTAGAATTTATTTTTCACTTGGAAGTTGTAGGTTACGATGTGTAAATGAAAGCGGAAAAAGTCTGATTTGATGTAATTTCATTCTAGGCCAAAAGGTGAAAAATTTGAAAGGGGGGTGTAGACTTTGTATGGGTACTGCGTGCGTGCGTGTTTGCGCACACACGGAACACACAACCAACAACTTTTACACTTTCTGGCTCGGATTTTCTATCCTGGTGAATACTTTGTCCATCCTGGCTTTGTAAAATAGCATCTTTCCCCCACCTTGGTTCTTTCCTGAATTACTGCATGTACTTTTGTACCACCACTCAGTATCTATGGTTTTATACATGCATTCAACAATTCTACCGCTACCTCATATTTTTCAATATCCTTCAGGGTGTGACCCACCAATATGTCCTCCAGCACCTACAAACTCCACAAGACTATAACTGGAGCCAGTGATGTTCCGTTTAAGTCTTTTTTTCCGTTTCCCAAATAATTATTTTTAAAAAAACCTACATTTTGTGTTGTCAATGGAGAAAGAAGCATCTGTGCACTTGCATTGGAAAAAATAAAAATTTCCTCAAGTCTGCATCTAAAATCCTCCCCGGTCGGTGCCTCTGGGTGGTGTATTTTGGTATTTTAAAGGTATTTTCATGCCCTATGAATTTGTCTGGGCAACATTTTCCTACCTCCAACCACAAAAAAGTTTATCACAAAATATAAACTTCAATCGTGAATCCCCAAAAATGTATCCTTCAAATTTCCTCAAATTCATCCCAGAGGTACCTTATGATGTCAAGAAGCTTCCACATAAATTTTGTGATGGGCACTCCAATAGTTTCTGAGATATGAGCAATAATGTACATGTACGTATGGCATATAGGTTCGAAAATCAGCATTTGTAATGTATTATCAATCATTCTAACCTAGCCATGACAGGGAACACAGGGAACGACCATCAATTGCTTTGAAGTATCATATACTTTCATTTTCAACTGGCCTGAGGGAATAACAAGTGCTGCTGTTGCTGCATGAGAGGAAATTGAAAGCTAAGTCAGGTTAGTGACACTGTGTACTTGATCACTTATGATGTATAATACATTACAATGTTGATTTCGAACCTATATGCCATACGTACATGTACATTATTGCTCATACTCAGAAACTATTGGAGTGCCCATCACAAAATTTATGTGGAAGCTTCTTGACATCATAAGGACTCTGGATGAATTTGAGGAAATTTGAAGGATACATTTTTTTGGGATTCACGATTGAAGTTTATATTTTGTGATAACTTTTTGTGGTTGGAGGTAGGAAAATGTTGCCCAGACAAATTCGTAGGGCATGAAAATACCTTTAAAATGACACCAAAACCAGCTCTCTAGGTGTTATACTTTTAGAGATATGGCCATTTGAATTCGCGACGTCGTGCTAATTAGTCCAAAGTTCGTTAGTCTGTATCTCACTAATTAAGAGGCTGTTAGCAAAAATATTTGAGTTCTTGCCGTTTTTCATGGGTCCCAATTGGTTCCCAAAGTTTTACAAAAATCTGAGAGATGACGGCAGATTCTTTGATGATTTGACATGGAATGGCCCACAGAATCATCGTAGAAACTTCTGGTTGCGTCGCTACCTTCTCGAGAGACAGCTTTTATTAGACAAGGTCAGAGGTAAGTTGACGATTTCGTAAGTACCAGTCTATGACTGCTTTTTGTTTGTTTGTTGTTGTGTTTGTGTGTTTGTTGTGGCAAGATAACTCGAGAACGGAAGAAGCTACCAATGTCAAATTACACCACGTGATTCAGGAGGGTGATGGCTAGCGCTGATTAGATTTGGTCAAAATCGGTCAAAGTCAAGGTCACAGTGAGGTCAAACATAATTCCGTAAATTCACGTGGAGAAATGGAGTATTTTTGCTTCGCTCGACGTTACGAGTTCGTTTTAACTTCGATTTTAATTTGTCTTCGGTTTTTGCGATCGGTTAGGACGCTTAAAACTCGGTTGTCGAAATTCTGGTAAAAATCGGATGTTTTGGAGACGTTTAATGTATAAAAAATATTTCACTCGCGCGTCACGGGTCGTCACGTGGTGCAGTGCACTTGAGTTGAGGCGGCGTTGATCACGTAAAGGTTTTGCTGTATGCGCGCTGACGGTGTTTTCGATAAAGATGGTGTTTAAATGTCATTTTTTATCCCAATAAAGGTTATCGTCGCTGCCTGACTCGCTAAGCCGTTGGATTATGTAAAGATTGTTGTGGTGGATGGCCGAATATTACGTTTTGTGACTTTGATAAAATAATATACAATAATTGCGTGGAGAAATGGAGATTTTTGCTTCGGTCGACGTTACGATTTTTGATGGTTTGGTACAGAATCATCGTAGAAACTTCTGGTTTGCGTCGCTACCTTCTTTAGAGACAGCTTTTATTAGACAAGGTCAGAGGTCAAGTTGACGATTTCGTAAGTACCAGTCTATGACTGCTTGTTTGTTTGTTGTTTTGTAGGCACGATAACTCGAACGGAAGAAGCTACCAATGTCAAATTACACCACGTGATTCGAGGGTGATGGCTAGCGCTGATTAGATTTTGGTCAAAATCGGTCAAAGGTCAAGGCACAGTGAGGTCAAATATTCGATTTTTGATGGTTTGGTACAGATAACTCGAACGGAAGAAGCTACCAATGTCAAATTACACCACGTGATTCAGGAGGGTGATGACTAGCGCTGATTAGATTTTGGTCAAAATCGGTCAAAGGTCAAGGTCACAGTAAGGTCAAACATCCAAAAAAGATGATAACTCGAGAACGGAAGGAGCTACCAATGTCAAATTACACCACGTGATTCAGGAGGGTGATGGCTAGCGCTGATTAGATTTTGGTCAAAATCGGTCAAAGGTCGGTCACAGTGAGGTCAAATATCCAAAACATTCGATTTTTGATGGTTGGTACAGAATCATCGTAGAAACTTCTGGTTTGCGTTGCTACTTCTTTAGAGACAGCTTTATTAGACAAGGTCAGAGGTCAAGTTGACGATTTCGTAAGTACCAGTCTATGACTGCTTGTTTATTTATTTATTACCGTTGTTCATAATTATGCTGCACAGGATTTGTCTGTGGAAAAGGAGCACATGCATTTTCTCGTGCACACATGCACTCTCACATGCACTCTCACATGCACCCACTCTCGTTAACTAAGTTGGTGTAAAAGCCATTGTATCAACAGTGGTAAACTTCCTGAATTGATTTATTTATACAAATTTATAATCTTTATTTGTTTTATAAATTGAATTATATTCTTGAACACTGCAGAATACAAATCTCTACCTTATTGCTTCCAAAAACCTCCAGTTTTGCAGTACTTGAACAAGTTGTATAAGGTGTACATAAGACTACATCAACGGCACTAAACTTCCGTAATTCGTTCGATTATGACCTTTAAAATCATTATTCATTTCACTGTCACAACTGCCTTTATTTAAAAATGATTTGCTTCGGTGTGAAATAAGGTTTTTGCTGCTGCCAAAACGATCTGTGCATTTGCATTGCAATAGATTTGGCCAGTACGTTTGCCTTCTGTGCCCTTAGGTCTCCAGTCATGAACTTTCATGTCTGGCTCCAGTGACACGCAGACAGGTGACCTAAATGGCGCAGCATGATTTTGCTCCTGCCTGGCTCAGTTTTCCAACACCACCACCTTCCACCAAGGTAAGTTGTCTGCAGACCAGTTCATTTACATCTTTATAATGTTTTGCTTGGTTATTAATGTCTTCAGATTTTCTTCTCTCGTCCCTGTATTGCATTTGGATTTTAGAAGCTGACATTGTGGAATGCATCACGGTTTTACTTCAGTCTCATGTCCTGTATATCGGTGATGATTCGTGCAGGCCTGGACGTTGTGCTCCGATGCAGAGAATGACTCTCTGTCTCTGTCTCTGTCTGAAATACCATTTCATGATGTTGGAGCTTATCTGCTTTTCGTTTTTGATTTATTTTGCTTATAATTTTGTCTTCGAAAAGTTGATTTGCTTTGCCCCCTTGTTGTTTCTTCCAAAAACACGGACAAATGTGTCCAAGAGCCACGTCATAAAGGTTTTGTCTTCACCAGAAGAAGAAGAAGAAGAAGAACAACGCGGAGCTCTCTTAGAGCCAGCGTTCGCAACGCGACGCCGCTAATAAAATTAAAAAAAGATAAATATATAAATAATAACAACTTCCGATATTTCGTCACGTGCCTTGATGGAGCCAATAGCGAGACCCGTCATGGAGGTCCTGTTCATGACGAGAAAATCGTGTATTTTACGAAATTACAACACATTAAATGGAATAATCTTTAAATAGTAACGTGAACTTTTCGAAATCCTAAAGCAAATGTCCGAATATATTTAAAGTTGATGATAGACGCTCTCAAAAGGCACCCTCAATGCGAGGATATGTACAGGTGTTTAGTTATTAAGGAGATCGGATCCTGTATATAAAAGAGCCGAGTCCTAAAGGTTTTGTCTTCACAAGAAGAAAGAAGAAGAAGAAGAACAACGTGGAGCTCTCTTAGAGCCACGTTCGCTACGCGAGACGCGGCTAAAAAAAAAAAAAATATATATATATATTATATACAGTCATGCTCCGCTTAACGACGTTCCGGGCAACGACGGATCGCATATACGACGGATCTGCCAGCTCTGAAAAAAAAAAAAAATGTAGCTGAAAAATTCCTATCGCGAGTGATGTAGCCGACGTAGCGCTGTTAGTCGTATAAAAATAGCACCTACAATTATGTACACTGTACAGTACATAATACTTCATAATGATAATAAACGACAGTGTGGCCCTGTTACAATGCGATCGTTGAGGTCCATAAAATGTCATCGCGAAAAATGCAGGTCGTGCTAAATCGGATTCAAGGAAATTCGGCTTTCAAACTGAACCAATGTTTGCACGTTTACCTTCCAGCAAGTAAATTACCTTTGAATTTAAGAATTCCGCGAATAAATCGTTGTTGTTACAGTCGAAATTAAAACACAGATTTCT
>CM068952.1:124563530-124575083 GCA_035128595.1 Eptatretus atami | reverse complement strand
TGGTGAGTTGGTTAGGTAACGAGGACAAGCCTGAATTAAATTCTAGCTCGTTTAGTTCAACATCCAGATCCAGTCTTTGCTCAGTGCGGATACAAACAATAAACTAATCAGCCCGGTTCTGTTTTGCTTTGATTTTTAGGTTTCGCTTTTTGGATGGGTGGAGATGAACGTTCTTAAGCACAAGGTGACAAATGTGTTGAGCAATAATTTTAATAAGCAAACCATTGCCCTATTTTTTTTTCCCCACTCTATGCAACACATAAATATGCGAATAATTTGTACTGAGAGTATGTAATTGTAAATTTATTACGAAAAGGTGGTGTATCTGGTCACATGAAGAAGAAGAAGAAGCAGTGGCATGACCTCGACTTTTTGTGTTTCCTGCTGTCGTAAATAATGAAATCGTACCGATGAAAGGTCATAATCTATTATTCGATCAACATTCGTGTCCTTTTATGTTAAAGGTACCAGTCTAAAAGCCAGTCTTCCAGGATTGAGGAAGAAGATGCGAACCTCAAGCTTCAATCTAACCATTCTGACAGTAACGTTATCCTATGACAGCAGAAACCCTTCAAAGGACACGGAGGAGACACAAAATATATTTAGTAATACATCTGTATATATATATATATATATATTTATTGATGGTGGTTAGGTGGCTGACTTGAATCCTGGGGTCCTGAGTTCGAGCTCCATTGGCTGCTGGATTAACACCAGGTGGGTTAACTCGGCCTATCATCCTTCCAAGGTCGGCAAAATGAGTACCTGCTTGCTGTATCTGTGTCGGAGTGGCGTCCGTCCAGGATTGTGTCAATAGCCAAGGGGACTGCTAGGCAGCACCAATGCTCTGCACAGAGTACGGTCCCAATGGATGGTTTATTTATATATATATCACACATGCACAAATACAGTGCCTATAGAAAGTCTACACCCCTTAAAATTTTTCACCTTTGTTGCCTTGCAGCCTGGAATTAAATTGCATTAAATCAGATCTCATTGCACTTTTATATATTTACAGATTGTAACCTACAACTTCCAAGTGAAAAAAATTCTCCAAATTTTGGCTGTGCATCCCCCACTCCCCCCCGAGTTATACTTGGTGGAAACACCTTTCACAGCTATTATCAGCTCTGTGTCTGTTGGGTAGGTCTCCACCAACTTTGCACACCTTGATTGGGCAATATTTTCCATTCTTCTGCACAAAACTAATTCAGCTCACTTAAGTTGCGTAGGGAGTGTTGATGGACAGCAATCTTCAAGTCGTGCCACATATTTCAATTGGATTTAGGTCGGGGCTCTGACTGGGCACTCAAAGGACGTTAATATTTTTGTTCTTTCGCCACTCTAGTGTATTCTTGGCTGTGTGCTTTGGATTGTCGTCATGCTGAAAGGTGAACTTCCTTCCCAATTGCAGCTTTCTTGTACAGGGCAGCAGGTTTTCCCCAAGGATTTTCTGTATTTTGCTCCATCCATTTCCTTTTCCATCCTGACAGTGCCCCAGTCCTTGCTGATGAGAAAATCCCGTAACATGATGCTGCACCACTATGCTTCACAGTAGGATGGTGTTCTTTTGGTGATGGCTGTGTGGGTGTGCCAAACGTCGTGTTTTGCATTTAGCCAAAAAAGTTCCATCTTGATTTCGTCAGACAACAAAACTTTTGCCACATGGTTCAGAATCTTGGATTTTTTTATTTTTATTTTTACATACCTCCAACGGGACTCAGGTGGGCTCTTAAGTAAGGCTTCCTTCTTGCCACCTACCGTCCAGGCCAGACTTGTGGAATGTGTTGGGTATTGTTGTCACATTGCACACATGACCGCTCTTTGCCATAAAGGCATGTGACCTATTCAAAGTTCCCATTGGCCTCTTGGTGGCCTCTCTGATCAGTCTTATCCATGCTTGGTCTTCCAGTTTGGAGGATGGCCGATCTAGGCAGGTGTTGGTGGTACCAAACACCTCCAATTCTTAATGATGTTCTGACTGTGCTCCATGGGATATTCAAGATCCTTGAAATTACTTTTATGCCCATCCCTGATCTGTGCCTTCCACAGTTTATCCTGGAGTCCATATGAAAGTCCCTGAATAATCATGTTGAGTCTTTGCTGTGAAATGCACTACTCAGCAGAGGAAACCTACAGGAACAGCTGATTTTACTCTGAAACTAGAAGGGCTCTCAGTAGAGCGCATACCTCCGCCACGTAATGCCTGATCCACGAGAACATATTCAGGCCAAACATTTTAAAAACATGCGATATACCACTATATCCTTTTTGGCCCATCTCTCATGGTGAAGAATCACTTTAAAGATGAAATCATTCTCGATCTCGATCTGTAGTACACAGACAAGGCAGCATCTCAGTTGCATAAACACACCAGGGGTGTTTTTTTGTACATTATTTTTGGCAATTTTACCTGTATTTTGATGACCAAAATCAAATCAATTCGTCCTGTGATACACTCAACCTGTCCACCAAGTTTCGTCCGAATCCGTCCACAACTTTTTGAGATACCGTGCTATATATCGGTGGTAAGAATGGTGAAGAATCGCTGAAAAAATTATCGTATCTGGATTCGAATTTCACCAAATCTAATCAGTTCGTCCTTGTCACAACACCCAACCGTCTACAAAATTTCATCTGGATCCGTCCGCAACTTCCGTCACACAACACAAAACAAATAAACAGACAAACGGGTGAAAACATAACCCCTTCACCTACGGTGGCGGATGTAATTCATCAGAATCATGACAATTTAACACAGGTCGAGGCCAACTAACTGGGTGTGATTTTGAAGTGATTGGTATACCTCGGAGCTAATTTACAATTGTTACTATTAGGGCCTGGACACTTATCCAACCAAGTATTCTAGTTTTGTGTTTTAATTTATTTTCTGAAATTTGTAGAATTATTTTTCACTTGGAAGTTGTAGGTTACGATGTGTTAAATGAAGCGAGAAAAGTCTGATTTGATGTAATTCATTCTAGGCCAAAAGGTGAAAATTTGAAAGGGGGTGTAGACTTTGTATGGGTACTGCGTGCGTGCGTGTTTGCGCACACACGGAACACACAACCAACAACATTTACACTTTCTGCTCGGATTTTCTATCCTGGTGAATACTTTGCATCCTGGCTTGTAAAATAGCATCTTTCCCCACCTTGTTCTTTCCTGAATTACTGCATGTACTTTTGTAACCACCACTCATATTATGGTTTTATACATGCATTCAACCATTCTACCGCTACCTCATATTTTCAATATCCTTCAGGGTGTGACCCACCAATATGTCTCCAGCACCTACAAACTCCACAGACTATAACTGGAGCCAGTGATTCCGTTTAAGTCTTTTTTCCGTTTCCCAAATATTATTTTTAAAAAAACCTACATTTTGTGTTGTCAATGGAGAAAGAAGCATCTGTGCACTGCATTGGAAAAAATAAAAATTTCCTCAAGTCTGCATCTAAAATCCTCCCGGTCGGTGCCTCTGGTGGTGTATTTTGGTATTTAAGGTATTTTCATGCCCTATGAATTTGTCTGGGCAACATTTCCTACCTCCAACCAAAAAGTTATCACAAATATAAACTTCAATCGTGAATCCCAAAAAATTTCCTTCAAATTTCCTCAAATTCATCCCAGAGGTACCTTATGATGTCAGAAAGCTTCCACATAAATTTTGTGCAATGGCACTCCAATAGTGTCTGAGATAATGAGCAATCATTACATGTACGTATGGCATATAGGTTCGAAAATCAGCATTTGTAATTATTATACATCATTTCTAACCTAGCCCATGACAGGACACAGGAACGACCACAATGCTTTAATATCTATTACTTTCATTTTCAACTGGGCCTGAGGAAGAAACAAGTGCTATTGTTTCTCAGAAATCAGAAACTATTGAGTGCCCATCACAAATTATGTGGACTCTTGAATCATAAGGTACCTCTGGATGAATTTGACGGAAATTTGAAGATACATTTTTTGGGGATTCACGATTGAAGTTTATATTTTGTGATAACTTTTTTGTGGTTGGAGTAGGAAAATGTGCCCACACAAATTGTCGTAGGCATGAAAAACCTTTAAAATGACACCAAAACCAGCTCTCTAGGTGTTATACTTTTAGAGATATGGCCATTTGAATTCGCGACGTCGTGCTAATTAGTCAAAGCTTCGTTAGTCTGTATCTCACTAATTAAGAGGCTGTAGCAAAAATATTTGAGTTCTTGCCGTTTTTCATGGGTCCAATTGGTCCCAAAGTTTTACAAAAATGAGAGATGACGGCAGATTCTTTGATGATTTGACATGGAATGGCCCACAGATCATCGTAGAAACTTCTGGTTTGCGTCGCTACCTTCTCGAGAGACAGCTTTTATTAGACAAGGTCGAGGTCAAGTTGACGATTTCGTAAGTACCGAGTCTATGACTGCTTGTGTGTGTGTTTGTGTGTTGTTTGTAGGCACGATAACTGAGAAGGAAGAAGCTTACCAATGTCAATTACACCACGGATTCAGGAGGTGATGGCTAGCGCTGATAGATTGGTTCAAAATCGGTCAAAGGTCAAGGTCACAGTGAGGTCAAACATAATTCCGTAAATTCACGTGAGAAATGGAGTATTTTTGCTTCGCTCGACGTTACGAGTTCGTTTTAACTTCGATTTAATTTTGCCTTCGGTTTTGCGATCGCTTAGGACGCTTAAAACTCGGTTGTCGAAATTCTGGTAAAAATCGGATGTTTGGAACGTTTTAAGATTGTATAAAAAATATTTCACTCGCGCGTCACGGGTCGTCACGTGGTGCAGTGCACTTGAGTCGAGGGGCGTTGATCACGTAAAGGTTTGCTGTATGCGCTGCTGACGGTTTTCGAAAGATGGTGTTTAAATGTCATTTTTTATCCCAATAAAGGTTATTCTTCGCATGCCTGACTCGCTAAGCCGTTGGATTATGTAAAGATTGTTGGTGGATGGCCGAATATTACGGTTTTGTGACTTTGATTAAAATAATATACAATAATGCGTTGAGAAATGGAGATTTTGCTTCGGTCGACGTTACGATTTGATGTCTGGTACAGAATCATCGTAGAAACTTCTGGTTTGCGTCGCTACCTTCTTTAGAGACAGCTTTTATTAGACAAGGTCAGAGGTCAAGTTGACGATTTCGTAAGACCAGTCTATGACTGTTGTTTGTTTGTTGTTGTAGCACGATAACTCGAACGGAAGAAGCTACCAAGTCAAATTACACCACGTGATTCAGGAGGGTGAATGGCTAGCGCTGATTAGATTTTGGTCAAATCGTCAAAAGTAAGGTCACAGGAGGTCAAATATTCGATTTTTGATGGTTTGGTACAGATAACTCGAACGGAAGAAGCTACCAATGTCAAATTACACCACGTGATTCAGGGGGTATGACTAGCGCTGATTAGATTTTGGTCAAATCGGTCAAAGGTCAGGTCACAGTAAGTCAAACATCCAAAAAATGATAACCGAGAACGGAGAGCTACCAATGTCAAATTACACCACGTGATTCAGAGGGTGATGGCTACCGCTGATTAGATTTTGGTCAAAATCGGTCAAAGGTCGGTCACAGTGAGCGTCAAATATCCAAAACATTCGATTTTGATGGTTTGGTACAGAATCATCGTAGAAACTTCTGTTGCGTGCTACCTTCTTTAGAGACAGCTTTTATTAGACAAGGTCAGAGGTCAAGTGACGATTTCTAAGACCAGTCTATGACTGCTTGTTTATTTATTTATTACCGTTGTTCATAATTATGCTGCACAGGATTTTTCTGTGGAAAAGGAGCACATGCATTTTCCGTGCACACATGCACTCTCACATGCACTCTCACATGCACCCACTCTCGTTAACTAAGTTGGTGTAAAAGCCATTGTCAACAGTGGTAAACTTCCTGAATTGATTTATTTATACAAATTTATAATCTTTATTTTTTTATAAATTGAATTATATTCTTGAACACTGCAGAATACAATCTCTACCTTATTGCTTCCAAAAACCTCCAGTTTTGAGCTACTTGAACAAGTTGTACAAGGTGTACATAAGACTACATCAACGGCACTAAACTCCGTAATTCGTTCTCGATTATTGACCTTTAAAATCATTATTCATTCACTGTCACAACTGCCTTTATTTAAAAATGATTTGCTTCGGTGTGAAATAAGGTTTTTGCCGCTGCCAAAACGATCTGTGCATTTGCATTGCAATAGATTTGGCCAGTACGTTTGCCTTCTGTGCCCTTAGGTCTCCAGTCATGAACTTTCATGTCTGGCTCCAGTGACACGCAGACAGGTGACCTAAATGGCGCAGCATGATTTTGCTCCTGCCTGGCTCAGTTTTCCAACACCACCACCTTCCACCAAGGTAGTTGTCTGCAGACCAGTTCATTTACATCTTTATAATGTTTTGCTTGGTTATTTAATGTCTTCAGATTTTTTCTCTCGTCCCTGTATTGCATTTGGATTTAGAAGCTGACATTGTGGAATGCATCACGGTTTTACTTCAGTCTCATGTCCTGTATATCGGTGATGATTCGTGCAGGCCTGGACGTTGTGCTCCGATGCAGAGATGACTCTCTGTCTCTGTCTCGTCTGAAATACCATTTCATGATGTTGGAGCTTATCTGCTTTTCGTTTTGATTTATTTTGCTTATAATTTTGTCTTCGAAAAGTTGATTTGCTTTGCCTTGTTGTTTCTTCCAAAAACACGGACAAATGTGTCAAGAGCCACGTCATAAAGGTTTGTTCTTCACCAGAAGAAGAAGAAGAAGAAGAACAACGCGGAGCTCTCTTAGAGCCAGCGTTCGCAACGCGACGCCGCTAATAAAATTAAAAAAAGATAAATTATATAAATAATAACAACTTCCGATATTTCGTCACGTGCCTTGATGGAGGCAATAGCGAGACCCGTCATGGAGGCTCCTGTCATGACGAGAAAATCGTGTATTTACGAAATTACAACACATTAAATGGAATAATCTTTAAATAGTAACGTGAACTTTCGAAATCCTAAAGCAAATGTCCGAATATATTAAAAGTGAGATAGACGCTCTCAAAAGGCACCCTCAATGCGAGGATATGTACAGGTGTTTAGATTTAAGGAGATCCGGATCCTGTATATAAAAGAGCCGAGTCCTAAAGGTTTTGTCTTCACAAGAAGAAGAAGAAGAAGAAGAACAACGTGGAGCTCTCTTAGAGCCACGTTCGCTACGCGAGACGCGGCTAAAAAAAAAAAATATATATATATTATATATACAGTCATGCTCCGCTTAACGACGTTCCGGGCAACGACGGATCGCATATACGACGGATCTGCCAGCTCTGAAAAAATAAAAAAATGTAGCTGAAAAATTCCTATCGCCGAGTGATGTAGCCGACGTAGCGCTGTTAGTCGTATAAAAATAGCACCTACAATTATGTACACTGTACAGTACATAATACTTCATAATGATAATAAACGACAGTGTGGCCCTGTTACAATGCGATCGTTGAGGTCCATAAAATGTCATCGCGAAAAAATGCAGGTCGTGCTAAATCGGGATTCAAGGAAATCGGCTTTCAAACTGAACCAATGTTTGCACGTTTACCTTCCAGCAAGTAAATTACCTTTGAATTTAAGAATTCCGCGGAATAAATCGTTGTTGTTACAGTCGAAATTAAAACACAGATTTCTTTTTGGTGAAGCTTTTCATGTTGTAAAACAATCGCACTGTTCCGAAAATATATATCACAATTGACAGGAGCTCGTTTCTTCATTTATAAATTATAACATCGATGCAATGATTACGTATTTATAAAATCCAAACGCTTTTATTCATCTTTCATAATCGATGCGAGAGGAGATTGTAAGCTGCTGCTAACAACACCGATGGCCGTCATGAACAGCACAAAGGTAAACTAACGTGTCTTCCGTCTCTCTTGGATGCGTGTTACAATGCCGACAGTATTGTTATGACAATACTGTTATGACAGTAACATGCTGTACAGGTTTGTATCCGAGGAGCAATAGGCTATACCATATAGCCTAGTGTGTAGTTTTGTGTAAGTACGATGTACGAAAACGAAAAAAAAAAATGATGTCGCACAACGACGACGTGCTTAACGACACGTTTCTCAGAACGTAACCCCGTCGTTAAGTGGCGCATGACTGTATACAGTAATCCCCCGTTTCTCGCGGGGGTTACGTTCCAAACCTCCCCGCGCTAAGTGAAAATCCGCGATGAATGGACGCCTCCCCAAAAAATCGATTCGTCTCTGGTCTGTTCGGTTTGGCAGTGATTGGGTTTGAGTTGGTTTGTTCCGTTTTGTTCGGTCTGTTCGGTTTGAGTGCTCGGTATGAGCAGTGCTCGTCCAACGGCGGCAAACCTTTTTCCTTCCCGAAGCATATATCGAGCACCTTTACCTTAACCTTCTCCTGGAGCGTCCAGGACCTTCCTCTGGCGCTTCGGTTCCTTGCCAGAAACCTTCGAAGGTGCAGGGCGTTGGGCGCCATCGTGGGGCTTGGAGAAAACGTAGAAAATATTCGAAGTTCACAAGCGAAACTTTGTCTCGTGCGTTGTGTGACTGGTCGAGCACCACGCGTTATAATTTATTGCTTAAATAATTTATATTTTATACATTATTACCGCGATGTACCGGGGAATCCGCAGAAAAAATTAGTTACGTTCCAAGGGAAAACCCGCGATGAACCGGGGGCGCGATAGGTGAACCGCGATGAAGCGGGGGTTGACTGTATATTAGAGATTATTGACACACCATTACATGTAAATGGGTGCCTTTATGTAATATGCTTGTGCCTGCTTGGCAACCAGATTGCAGGCACACTGCTAGAGCAGTCTCATACTTTGGTTCCACGAGTGCGGCACCATGCACAGACTGTGGAGAGATGCTTCGTTTCCCACCGCATGCTGGGACTGAGCCAATCCTGCCATCACCTGTTGTTTTAACGTGCTTTAAACTACCCTGATGCAGTAACATTGACTTGAGGATGTGTCACATGTACGTCATGCAGGAAATTTATCCATCTGGATGCTGTACAAGTAGATTATGTAATGATCTGTCCTGAAGTGGTCTTGTAAGTGGTGACTGATCTTTACAACTCTCTTTTATGGCACAGAGAAATTGCAAGCCATGGAGTGAAGGAGATTAGGCTTTTTTATGGCTCTGTTGTAACTCCAAGAAGGCATACATGGACATTTTTCTTTTTTGTATCATTGTTGCTACATGCATTGCTACATGCACACAGTTGCCATGCATGGGGTCCAACAAATGACCCCAGGAGCCACAAGCCATGGCTGTTTACACTGGCCTGGCACTATTTACCACTTGCCCATCTACCATAAGAGTTATTTGAAAATGAAATTATTTGCAGTGTAATCCTTTTGAGGTTTTTTGGGGATTAACAATACATGTAATCTATTGCTCACATTAATGACCAATTTTGATGCACGTGTTCTATTCTCTGATGTGGTACTCCAAGCACATGATGCATTATTGTTTATCCTTGTGCTATAACCACTTGATAATTATACCATTCCTGTAGACTAGGTTGGAAGGTTGGCCCTCAGTGAATACAGGTGTTATAGTCACTGATATGGCACCATTCACACATCGCATGTCAAACATTGATGCACCTGTATTAATTAAAACTTGATGTCGAGCCTTCCTTCAAATAGTTTTTTCGTATGTTCTTATTAAGCTTTTTTTGTTGAGAAATTGAACATTGCACATAACCAGGAAGTTGCCCATGCTCGCACGGGATGCTAAACGTTGCATGGATGGAGAAAGCAAAAACACAAATGGTGTCTACCGTCATCAGGCCTGGAAGCTGAGAGCAACAGTTCGTCTTTATTGCCACATCTGATGCAATTTAAATGCTTTAATAGTGGCGAGGTACTCCATGTGAAACTGTTTGATTATATGTCGCTTTTTGATGCTCTACGTCCGTAATAAAACGTTTTTATTGGTCAGTCAGTGACCAATATTGCAAATCAATCATATCCATGCTCCTCATTCATTGTTGCATTTAATCCCCATCACCTCTGCCTTCATCTCTTAATATTCTATCATATCCAAACTAATTTTAAGCAATTGTTTTTTTTGTGGTCAGTACCGCTTCATTTTCACAAGTTAAGGGATGCAACACTGAAGGTCTCCATTCATTTATTTGGGGTGGAGGGGAGGTGGGGGTGGGAGAAAGCCATGAATTCCATGCAGCTCATGAATGCTGGCATTGGCCATCCCAAGCTCCATATTCTCATGCCAGCCTCGTAAACACCGTTCCACTAACTGAGCTCTGCTGCCTGATGCTCATCCTTCCTTCCACTTTAACTCTTCCCAAAACACAGGCACAAACAAAACCTTCTAAGGCACTTCTAGTTGCTATGGAACATTGGCCTACCTTTGGTTAAGCCTGGCAGATGATTCCTATGTTCAACTTCGCCTTCTTCCATTGTTTTTCTCAAAAGCTTGTGTGGAATGTGTCCGCGTGCTGTTCTGTAAATGGTTGTTAATTTATTATAAACGTGAACAAATACAGCTGTCTCGATAAATATAAAGTTCTAACCTGAAGGACTAATGCCTTTGAAAGGCAGAGAAAAATGGAAACTGGCATGATGCTTGCGCTTGTGACCTTATGTATTTGGGAGAGCTTAGATTATAAATTTCTATGCAAGGCCTGACAGTTTATAAATAAAATGAAAGGGAAAAAAGCGAGGCTATAATCCAAAATTTGCACACTGAACCATCATTGTGATGAATTCACTTAATCCTGACTGTCTCTTCACTGTGCCTCACTTCTTCTACTACTTCTTCCTTTTCTTCTTTTCTGTTGTCCCATAAGCAGCCGTCTTCAGCCAGTCATGACAAGGAGCGTGTACTCGATCATGTCCCTCGTCACGAGAGCAAAACCAACCCAAGCCGGCGACGTCACAACTCCTCAGATGCTTTCCTTGAGCAGGGATTCCCACGCAGTCTGTCAGGTTGGTTTGGAGTTTCTTTGAGGTTATGGCTATAATTGCATTTTGAAGGCAAGGGAGTTTTGATTTTTCCTTGGCTATTGTGAAGTTTGTATCAAAATCTTCATCTGTCCCTTTCATTCCAAAACATATTATGTTTCTCTGACCTCATCTATACAAACACATTGTAAAACACATCTGTGCTTTAATGATTGCTCATTTCGGTGGAACCATGCCGATGAAATTTAGATTTTCATGGTGCAGAAAATTCCTGTGGATACTTGTGATCAATAACAATCTCTATTGCTTTTACCTCTTGATAGCTGATATGTTCAATTCCCAAAGCTTTAGCTTCCACTTTCTCTTGACGTGTAACAAATGCGAGAGCCCCATTTCAGAGTAGAGGGAAATATGCCCTGTGTTGCGCCACCGCACATTAGTCGACGTGACACAAGACCATTGGCAATGAATATTGCACAATCTTGTTGTACTGTAGACTGCCACACACAATACTACTTTCACTCTCAATAACACTATTGTCAGAAAAGTTTTTGGTTTTTTTGGCCACAGGTAATGCAGTACTGCAATTAAA
>CM068952.1:124531980-124539480 GCA_035128595.1 Eptatretus atami | reverse complement strand
CAAGACAAATGGCAAATGAGCCTGCAAATGGGTCGCCTGTGGCTGGAAGTGGGAGAGGCCAATTTTGGGAAGTGTTTCAAAGGAAAGCATAAGTGAAACTGTTTGTTTTTGTCCCCACAACCTCAAATGTCACATTCCGCTTTTATAGTTGTCATCGGCTTCTCTCCAAGACAAATATGTACGCGATGTTAACACAGTTGTTTTGTGGTGCTGAGTCTCGTGAGCCCTAGCTATTGGGGTCCTTTGTCCGCTTAATCATGTGTATAAAATATGCCTTTATTGCCAATAGGCCACCGACACGTTGATGATTTTGTTTGTTTATTAAATGCAGCATTTTTCTGTAGATAGCTGTTCTTGTGTTTTTCATCCGATGGTGGATTGTGTGAAAGTTCATTGCAAACTTTGGAACGAAGTAGTGTGATGCACTTCTTTTTATTTCACCATGTACTTCCGATGCCTTCGTAACGATCAGGTCATCCTTTACCTTCAACACTACCCCCCACCCTCTTTCCATGTGCCCTCTTCCTTTTAACAGAGAACCCTCCCAATCCCAAGCCTCGTGCCTCTACTCTAATGATCATCAGGAAACTGAGTCGGGAAGACGGTATTACTGGATCTGGTGCACCTATTCCTGGTTCTGTTACCGTGGTGCGGGCACCACAGCTGACAACTTCTGCAACAATTGTTGGTGGAGTTTGTGGCAATGGAGGACTTGGAAAAGCAGCCCAGAGCACTGGTGGCACGACAGCTGTTACCGGAAACAAAATATCACCTGGAATCGCAGCGCCCAGTACTGGTGTCTATAAAATCCTTGTTCCAAAGCCAGTGACACCGGCAAGCAAGGTATGAAGTGTTTCTAAATTGATATTTATTCCTCAAGGGTGAGAGCAGTACTTTTAAATGGAAAGGTTGAATAATAAGTGTAATTTATGAATGCGGTTGTTAGCAAATGCATGTTTGACTGGGATTCCATTCTGAATTTGTCGAGCTGGTTGCATCATTGCTGAGGTTTGGCTGTGCCGCTCCTGTGCATTTTGGTAGGAATTTGAAATTTAGCCAGGATGCCAGCAATAACTTGCCGTCTCTTCATAAAAGACATCGTAGGATGTTTACAGTCCATCAACTATTACTAGCAGACAGGACACCCAGTTTAACATCCATCTCAGGAATGGCACACACATTGATGTTTCACTTGCATGTTAAATACCAGGATAACATTTTTGTTGTTTGGTTGAGATTCAAACCCAGGCTAGACAGGTTAAGAGGTGAGTGTGCATACTTTTAGGTTCTAATATGGTTGTGAGGTATTGAAACAGGCCCACAGAAATTGAATATTCATTGACTCGACAAGCATATTGTTACATGGGAGGAGTGGTGGGAGTGGGATTCATAGCTAGATCATATTAAGACTAGTATAGACCATGTGACTGCATAGGTTAGATTTACTCTTGTAACACGGAATTTGTCATGTAATAACCTAACTAAAAGTTTTGTTACACATGCACTGAGGAGATCGTGAGCATCCATTAATAAAGCGGACAGAGTAAGGTTTTGGAAAACCTACTGTTTTCCGGCATGGCTGCGTGAGGATTTGTGGCACCTGGCATTTAACGACAAATATGCACCAGAAAGCACTTTGCGCTTTCAGAGGAAAGACATTACAAACTCTTTGGCCGGCAGGCTGCACAAGCCATGGTGACGACGCCCACAAAGGCAGTTCCAGAGATGACGAGGTCCATGCTAGTAACGAGGTCCATGACGAGGTCCATGCTAGTAACCATGCTAACTTGCTCTAGTTGGAGCCTGATCTTGAAGAGAGTAACCTCTTTCCTTCGTTCTGCTTGGCCGCCGCCTTCACCACAATCCCTCGCCTCCATTGCATCGCTCCTTACATTCGCAGTTTAGCGCCACATCAGTCCTGTGTGCCAACAACCTGCATGCCACAAGCTTTTGCTTGCCACTTTGTTGTGCGAGTCTTAGTATTTGTCGGCACCATTAGCGGGTTCGGCTTTATTTCCTTTCTGTATAAGATTGCATGTTCCTTCTCCTTTTAGTGTCTCTTCACTGACAGATTTGTACCAGTTATTAATCGTCATGTCTTTCCTTATTGCCTATATTTATTTTGTCCATAGTTGACTGACCCCCTCCCCCCTTTTTAATTATAAGTGTTTTCCCGTTGTCCTCCCTTCCTGTGCGAACACCACCAAGTTCGGCTTTATTGGGTGATCCTTTGGGAATCGTAGTTAGGATTAATTTAACGCATTACTATACTTTTAACCACATTTCCTTTGTTTGTGGCGGTCTTGTACCCCTGACGCCGATGGTCCTTAACAGAAGCCATCTGATGCAACAATGTGTAACATTTTGAAATCAAATCTAGTGTGAACTTTTAACCTCTGGTACCGAGAAATGTTTATTTTGTTTAAAAAAACAACAAACAACAAACCCCAAAACGAATATGGTTGGGTTTGAGGGAAGGGTTAAAATAAATTAAATTTGTGTAACATGTGATTCCCATGTTTCCACAACTATATCTCCCTCTTGCTTCATTCAACTTGACATTGTTTTGCATCCTGTCGGTTTGAACGTGTGCATTTATTACCCTGCGCACGTCAAGTGAAAAGCGGGGTTAAGCAATTGGTTCACTGTCTGTCTGTCTATAAATGGCAGTTTATGATCGAGGAACAACTTTATTTCAATTTAATGTTATATTTTGAACACTAATTGGAAAACAAACCTGTAGTTTAGTAGTACTTTGGCTCTGAATTTGTCCCGATCGCCCATGCACAGAGTGGAGAGATTTTTTTTGCTCTAGCAGTCAAACACATTTGAAAATCATTCCAAACAGGAAACGTACTGTTTCTAGTGATGTCATAATGGACACACACATGTAAAACTAAGTAATGTAACTGTTAAATAAGGTCGTGTTAAAGTTGCTGCATTAACGGTGCTCAACTACTGTTTTTATTTTATTTTGTTTTTTTCTACAACCTTTAAACTTTTATTTCAATTGGATTATATACTTGATCGCCTGCAGAACACGCATCGCCTTTTGCCACCTTCAAACCCCTTCCATTTAGCAGTATTTGGAAAAAATATTATGCCATTTTATGTCATCTCGACCAATCAAATTTGCTGCTCACAGACCCCGCATATGTACTTCTTTCTCAAGACTGCATGGGGTAAGGTGTTCCATGAACCCTCCAGTTGTTTTGCTGAATGCATTCTCATCCAAAGGATAAAAACCAGATGTTAACCCTTTGAATCCTGAGCTCCTTGGACTTTTGGTTCCTCCACTCTGGTCTCCCTGGAGAAAAATCTGGCCGCTCGGGTATATGGACATTTGAATCACGGCTGGTAAAATGGCCGCTCGGGTTCAAAGGGTTAAGATGTTACACTCTGGATAAACCAGGTCTTATCCAAAGGATAAAAACCCCAAAAAATGTTAATGCACTAAGTGCACTTGCTCGTGTAGTAACATTATATCGAGCACTATGACTATGCAAGGCAGTATTGCACTTGTGTTGAGGTTGGCCTTGTTTTGATTGGCATAAAGGTGAAGGTGAAGGTGGGGGTTGCTCCGAATCCTTTTATTCATGTTCCTTTTCCCTTTTAATGTCTTATTGCACTTTCATTTTCACATCTGACAATGAAGGCTCTAATTTTGGTGTGCCGCCTTCATCACCGCCTTATTTGATCTGGTATTGTGCTGTTGAACTCGTACATTAGCACCATATTGCTGCGTATTCAAATTGGCGAGAATGCACTTGTCCGATTAATGCAGCTGGATAAACCAGATTTTTTTTCTTTACAACACCGATCATGCATATGTAGTTAGATTCTGGAATCGATGCAATGGTTAAATTATTATCCTGGTAATTATAAGAACACAGGAAGTTTAGAATGACTGAAGCTTCTGCAAATATCTCTGCTTCAAATATCTCCAGGATGTTAGCCAAAAGTAATGGGTTTATGACTTCTTCCCCCAACCCTCCCCTCCAAATCCCAAATCTCGCAACCAACCATCACTCTCCTTTGTGTCTGTGCCTATTATTCCACTTTCCTTTGAGCTGTCTAGTTTGAGTTCAATTCTCAGCCCCACCATAAACTTTCATTGGTGCTTCACATTGTGTTGCATTGCAATATGTGCCGTCATTCAGATGGACCGTAAGCTGGATAATCATCTGTTGGCGTTAGCTGGTCGACATTAAAGATCCCTTGGTGTCATTTGACAGTGGGCAAAGTATCCCCACCACACTGGCTTCTGCCTCAACCCACAGGGTGCATTGTATCGGTGGTATAGTCCTGCCCAGACTAATGATGCTACTTCCAGGCCAAACTTCTAAATGATTCATAATGCATGTGAAACCAACCGATTTCCATCCCATACTTCATTTAAAATGTATCCTAATACAGGCATATTTTTGGGTGTTCTTGGTGTGTCGGGATGATTTATTGCTTTGTTATGCATCTGCGAAGCTGCGATGTTTAAATAAAAAAATAAATAAGTTTTATGTTGCATGAGTTATCTGATGTGATATTGTACAAACTAATATCATGATGTGCTTTGCAACTCTTTTATGTAGTACAATTGGAAAGCTACAGGAGGTGGTAAGGAGCATTGGCAGGCCTCTCGTTTTGCCAAGGATTCTGCTTTCAAGCTGTACACTCAGTTCCCCAAGGCACCAGCAGCCCCATTTCCAGTGACGACTCCACTGAGTGACAACAGTCAGGTATGTTCGATTATAATCATTTATATGAAAATATAACATACCTGACTATTTGTATATTTTAAATGTTGCCACAGATGTAAAAAATGAAAATGAGGGTGGGCTGGAAAAATATGTGGGGACGGGGATCAATATACACTGCTGCGTAAACAACGATTTTCATAAAGTAGCACAAAAAGTCTCTTCACATTCATCGATTATATCAGAGTGCAACAGTACTCTTGATGTAGGAATAGTGTGGAAAAAAAAAAAGAGGAGGCCCCACCGGCTGTATACAAAATTAAAGTTAGAGTATCTTGTCTTCTCTTTAAAATGTTGCTTAGGCTACATGTGAGAGCCTACCTAGTCTGTTCAGCTGATTGTCTTGGCAGGTATCACTTTTCAGTACCCTAGACCATGGCAAGGGCAATCAGAGATTGCAGAGCCTTGCCAGGACTTGTTTTGTGTGATGTTTATGTACTGGTGAGTTCCATAATTAGTGAGACATAATTAGAACTGCCACTTTATAACTGCTGGCAGTGATGACAGGGTACCAAGACATCCCGCTTTGATGCAACCCTGCTTTGATTGGGCACCTGATCCTAACCCATGACATTTTTTTATTGTTATTCAATTGAACTTAGAATGGGATTAAAATAAATCCGAGGAAGATTTTTATTGGTTTTTGGGTAAATCCAATATGGCTGCCAAACCATGTAACCTCTGACATCATTGTGTAAACCTTTTGTTCCTCATGGCTAGGCGGTCATACGTGTAAAGTTTCACCTTGATCTGTTCAGCCACTTCATGGAAGATTTTTGAAGGTTTCTTTATTTTTTTAAACAATATGGCTGCTGAATCATGTGACCGATGATGTAATCCATTTTTTTTCTTTTCTGTGGACCATTTTATCCTTTGATGACCCTCAATTTTCTTACTGATCAGATGTAGCGTTCTACATATGCAGTTATAATGTCATAACGAAGGCACCTATGATGCCATTTTTTTAAAATCGCACTTATTCACCATGAGGAGTAATTGCCATGTGCCAAGTTTAAATTTTTTTTTCCCCTTTGTGCGGTTTGAGATAGAGGTCCAAAGTTTATTCTGTTTTTCCAACATAACTACCACACCACATGACCATGACGTCATAATTATCAATAAAACATTCTACATGAGTAGTCGCTCCTGTGGTGGAAATTTTGTTTCAATCCAACAAGCAGTTGCGGAGAAAAACCCTAAAGTTCTGTGCGGATGGACAGACAGTCAAACAAACAGACCCAAATGCAATAACCTCTCCTTCAGCGAGGGTAAAAACTGACATCGATGAAAACTGGCAAATCATCTTCTCGATCGTCATCCATCATTCATCATACCGTTATAATTTTTCATCTTGATATACCGGTATTGGATTTCTGAATATACCAGTGTACCGAAAAAGTTGGTATGAAAAAAAAAATCTGCATATTGCCAACAAATTGAAGAAAGGTATTTACAATCTTTAATAAATACCATACATGATTTTAAAAGCTTTGCACTTGGCTACACCTGGAACAGTGGAATGTATGACGTCAAGACTTAGCAGGAAGTAGGTACAGTAGGTTTTAACTTTTAACCATCAGCACCCGAGCACCGTTCAAGCAATCGCGTTTTTCTTTGCCCTCGTGGTCGAAACCATCCCCCATCACCACCACTTCACAAATTACCCCATTGGTTCAGTTGCTTCACAGTCCAATGACCTGAATTACCTATAGGCGATAATGTACAAAGGATCCCTCAGCATGTGCAGATCACATGGAATTAAATAGCTTTCTTTCTTTTCTTAAATTCTTTCCTGCACTCCGCAGTAAAACCCGATCATTGTCACTGCTATTGTCATCTTGTGAGATAAACAACAGCTGCTGTCTGCTCGTAGGATGGAATTTTGAATATACCCCTTACACCGATGTACCGAAAAATAATCGGAATGTAAAAAATAATCTGTAGGTATACCAAGCTGTAATGCAACAATGAACAAATCAAGCAAAGGTGTTTACAATGTTTAAATACCGTACATGGACTGCATGATTTAAAAAACCTTTGCACACAACTACACCTGGAACTGGAACGTATAACATCAAGATGTACCAGAAATTATGTCCAGTTGGTTTTAACATTTTTAATGACCCAAGCACCGTACAAGTAAAGGTGTTTTTCTTTGCCCTCATGGCCGTTTTAAAAGCAATTATTCATTGCTCAATTAATTAATTGCTTGCCAATTGCTTATTACCTCCATCACCAAAGGTGGAAGGAGGTTATGTTTTCACCTCTGTCTGTCTGTCTGGTTGTTTATGTGCAGGCTATCTCAAAAAGTTGTGGACGGATTCGGATGAAATTGTGGATAGGTTTGGTGTGTGATGAGGACGAAATGATTAGATTTTGTTGAAGATCCGGATCTGGATCCAACGACTACAATTTTTTGAGTGATTCTTCAACGTTTAGAGATTGGGCCAAAAACGAAATATAGCACATTTCAAAAAAGTATTGGGCCTGATATGTTCTTTTGGATCAGGCATTCCGTGACGGAGGTATGCGCTCCACCGAGTGCTCTTCTAGTTGTGAAGTGGAAACGTTTCGGAGCAACAACAGCTCAGCTACAAAGTGGTAGGCCGCACAAGCTCACAGAACGGGACTGCCGAGTGCTGAAGCGCAAAGCGCGGAAAAATCGTCTGTCGTCGGTTGCAGCACTCACAACCAAGTTCGAAACTGACTGGAAGCTACGTCAGCACAAGCACTGTTTGTCGAGAGCTTC
>CM068952.1:124515406-124529591 GCA_035128595.1 Eptatretus atami | reverse complement strand
CAACGCCAGCTATCAGCCTCACCTTCACCTCGCTCTGGCCGACGCCATGGTGAGTGAGCTCAAGGAGGAGCCTCGCGGCGGCCCTCGACCAATCAGCGTGCTTCAAGTGAGGTGGCCGCCGCCCAGCCAATCAGACCCCGCGACGGTGAGAAAGGCGGTCCGCGTGACATCACCACGCCCCCGGGCCAATCGATGGACTTGCCCCCGTTTTGGCCAATGACAGGGCGACGAGCAATTCTGCGCCGCCAAAACCGTCCAGTGAGGAGAGCGGGGAGGGTGGAGGCGCCCCCCCCCCCCCCGGAGAGGGGTGAATAAGGTTGCGGCACGATCGGGGGAAGAGAGAGAGCTCTTGAGATAGTTGATGACGATCGAGCAGGCAAGGGGGTGTCAATCTGACAGGCAGGTTGAACGAGTGTGGAGTATCAGCCCTCGCTTGGACGTTCAACTCAAAGACTTGGCGAAGTGGCAGAGAAACCTCCTGCCTTCTCGACAGTTTGGGAAACAGAGGAGAGTTTTTGGTTGCCGGGACGAGCGCTGAAGGGAGCTCTGGATTCTATCATCGCATCTCGACGCTGGCCTGTTCGCCCGTGTCAGCTAAACACACGAGGTGGACAGGTCATGTCCTTTGGGTATCTGTGTATGTGTGTCTGTCAGTGGGCCCGTCCGTAAGTAAGGATTGTTTAAGTGCTGTGTACATACTTACATCTCTATAGTCGGATAAGAACAATTTTCACAAAAGCGGGTCAGGTAACGGTAAAGACTGTCCGATAATTTTTATCAAGCATATATTGCCCAGTCAGTGCAGAGGCCTTATGTGATCCTGCGTTGCTGACATAATTGAACATTTTTCTAGGCCTTATAAGGGGTTCAAGCACTATTCGAGAATATCAAAGAAAGTTGATTTTTGAGTTTGTTCTTTACCGTTACCTGACCCACTTTTGTGAAAATGTCACATAACAGTGCTTCTTGCGTGCTCCCCCATTTCCCCATTATAAATAAATACATTTGTTAAATGTATCAGTTTGTTGCTGTGTTTTTTCCATTGCTTAGCACGGCGCGTGTTGGTGAATTACAAAGGCTGTGCCGCTGTAAATGTACGTTGGACGACGGGACTTCGGCAACCATCCACTCGGGTTGCGCACGGGTCGGGCACGCTAACGGCTCGACTAGTACGGGTGCCGTCGAGGTGGTGAATACTCGGTAGCTCGCCACGTGGATCTCTAGGTATTTTGAAGATTGACAAATAACCCTGTACCACGTGTGGGAATTGACGATTCACGGTCCGGTAAGGGACCCGGACCCTCGGGTTTTCCGAAAGGTACGATCTAGATTCCGGGTGTTCGGTAGAGTCGACCCTACTGCTCCACCTTGCGGTCGTGCTCACGGCCGATACCCGGCTCCACAACAATACATTATTCCACATACTTGTACAAAGTTTGATTTCAATCCCTTCAGGTGTTCTCAAGCATCGTATTTTTACCTGACATGACCCAAACCTCTTGATTTCAACATCTAATGAGTTCATGTTTGTTCGATAGACTTCTTTTTAAATGGTAGTTCGATGATCATGTGGATTTATTACATGCTTGCTTAATGCATACTGGCTTGCTTAATGCATACGAATTGTAGTCAATTATTTAACACCTGTTTTCTTAATTATTACTGTTTAAATTACTGACATGAATTCATTTCTCTGTAACTAATTTATTGGAACCTATAATCAAACATATTTTAATCAAATGTATTTTTTGGAACTTGTATCTGCTGCTTTTATCTGTTCTCTCGTTCTCTCTCTCTCGCCTTTCTAAATAATGTACTGTCCAGAATTGTTTTGCCTACAGTTGTACCCTTGCCTTGCTTTTCTCATGTGAAACTGGCTCAGTCAAGGTCAGATATGGGTCGTTATGACCCAACTCCCCTCCTCCTCCTCCTGTTCTTCTCTTCGGCCCTTTGAACTTTCCCCACCTTTCCTTAGACATTATATATATATATATATACATATAGATGATTTTTGTAACTCCGATTTAGCGGAGACCATTGTATGATGCCCCTTCGCTCCATATAACATCACGTGGAATAAATTAGTCCATGAGCCAAGACCCCGAATTTTGGATATCGGTACCACCCGGGGTGACTAATTCTCTTAGGTGTTTTTAGCTTGCTACATGTCTCTAGTTTATGTTTTGATATGATAGCCCTTGCACACTGGTAGCTTAATGGTCGTTATCACTTCTTTAATAGACCACACCTACGAAAATTCAGAAAAATTTTAAAATGTCAAATTTGGGGACAGGAATGCCTAAATGTCACTAAAATGAATATATAATTGTCACATTTAATACAAGTCCTGTAAATACACACTAAGCATGCCATGGGCTTGTACTTACTATTATGGCAAAATACTCCTCCTCAATATCATCTACGTCAGACTCGGAATCTGACTGTTGGCTACCGGCTCTTCTTCAATAGCCTTGTCTGGCATGTCTGTAACCTGCACATGTCCGTACACTTCAGGCCATTGCTGAGGCAAGTGCACTTAGGGGGTTCGCATGACCGCACACACTTGCAGGACAGTAGCTGCATAACAGCATCTGGTGCTGGTGAGCCTCGCATCCAGTTGACAGCAAGCTTGCCGTCCTCATCTGTCATCCAGCCGCAGTCTGTTGGGTTCGCAACAAATGGCTGGCTCTGCAGACTTCTCCTCCAGATCGCAGCCTGGTAGTTTGCACGTAGTGCATGCATGAAGAGGCAGTCCTCACAAGGAGGGAGTTGACTTGACTCCACCTCTCCACGTCTCGCACAGAACAGCTCATACCGAAGCTTGTTCACCTCAGTTGTGTGGGTAGATGGCAGTACATGTGGCAGGTGATTTCCTGTAGCTTCTCAAATAGTTCAGGAGACACTTCCCATGAGCGCCCAAGTTCGTGGAAAGCATCCTGGTATGTCTTGTCCATCTTCACCTGCTTGAGTCGTCATCTTCCCCGGCCAGCGAATGCACTGACGGTATCACAGCCTGTAAAGGCATGTATACCAATCAATGAATCACACACGCTGCCTCCCAGTGTACGGCTCAGTGTGGTGATATCCAGGAATCTTGTCCGGTTCTTGTCCCGCACTTCTTGAACAGGTGGGATGGGATCTTGTGGCACATGCCCAGACACAGGACCATGACATCTGTATCCTCTGCAGTGATGATGACAGACTTGTACCCAGATTCTGCTGCATGAAGTGCATGGAGAAGGAGCGTGTGTCTGCTTCTTCTTGACTTGACTTTAGCTCAGGAGCCTCTTCCCACTGCTCTTGATGATCTTGAAGCAGAGCTGCTCACATGTGACATACAGCTCCTTGCCCTCGAGCTTGTCCCTGTGCTGTGGTTTTTTCCATTCTTCTACCAGGAACTTGATGAGACTTGCCTTGTTGGAGGAACTACCGAGTAACTTTCTCCACTGCTGGATGTTGTGCCCAGGTTGAATGTTCTTGAAATGGATCCCTGGCCTGCACTTCTGTTGGCTCGTTCTGCATCTTTGATGGATGTCTCCTTGTAGACGTCAAACACAACATCAATGCGCCTGCTCTTAGCACCCTCATGGACAACGCGGACTCAGTGCTGTGCCTGCAAGCTGTGAAAAAGTTTTGTCGTTTCCCTTCAGTTTCTGGACCAGGCTCATCCATCAATTATGGTAGCAGAGGGCTCGGGGATCACCTCTGCAGGAGAAACATTCCTCTCCAACTCCATTGCTAGGGCAGCCTTGTTGGTCTTGCGGAGAGACCCATTACCGCTGGCAAGTGCCCATGGCAAAGGCCCCAGGGGATGAGCCAAGACATCACTCATTTTGAGCTTTCTGTTCTCAGAAACAAGGATCATCTGGCCAAATAGGTTCCTGTCAGCCTTCAAGATAGCCTCCTTGGCATGGCCTTGTGAGCGTGGCTTCATTCTGATGTTAGTGAACGTTCTCAGTTTCGTCTTCGTCATCGTGTCATGAAACTGTATAGTTGGCATATCGGTCTCCAGCGCTCTTCCTTGAAGGCTTGATATGCATCCTCTCCTATTCTGTAGGCCCCTAGAAGGTCTTTGGCAACTTCTGGTGGTGCTGTAGTCGCAGTTGACAAACTGACAAGATCTCCTTGCTCTGCGTTGAAGGGGTTCAACCAGCTGGTCTCCATCAGTTGAACTAAAGATTGGACATCGGCCTCATCTCTTCTAATCCTGGACATCTGTAGGTCTGGGTGGCTGAAGTCAGTATACTTTTGGCCTACTACCATGGCCTTGAGCTGCCTCAAGTATCTGCTGCGATACTCCGATGTCAGGTAGTACCTGGCGACAGCTCCACCTTTCAGGCTGAAGCCTTTTGTGCCCCCTGGTGTCTGGGTGTCTTTGTTGATCGTCTCTTCGATGGTCTGGTCCACAGGAATCCGTCCAAAGGGATTCTTGCTACCGATCTGGACCGAAAAGCCACCTTGCATGAAGTGTTCATGGACCTCTGGGTGTTCAATGGGCAGTCAATCACAAAAAAAACACCAAATATGAAATAAACCCCTAAATATGGGGAAACTTGAAATATACATCAGAATAACTCTTGTAGAGAATCAAATTAGCTACAAGAGCTGTTAGAATATATTTTTCAATTTCTCCCATATTTAGGGATTTATTCCGAATTTATGGGAAATACCCAAAATTAAATTTTTTTAGGGTAAATCCCAAAATATGAGGAAATTTGAAAAATACCTAGGAACAACTCTGGTAGAGAATCAAATTCTACACAGGTGTCCAAAGTTTCGCGTTGATCGTGTGATTGATTTTAAAGAAAATGAGGAAAACCCCGAGCGTCACGCTGAAAATCTGTTTTTATGGGTAGCACCCCCATTGCATCACAAAATCAGACTAAGCTACCAGTGCGGAAGGCTATCATATCTTAATGTATTTACAGTCACTCTATAAACATTTAGTACCGTTCGTTGTGTGCACCCCAGGTGGTACCGATATCTGGCCTGGCTCATGGACTAAATATTATCCGATTGAACTGTACTTTGCCTCGAGTGGACATTGAATATTAAGGGTTCCACAACGGAACATGTGATTTTTATTATTTGAGAACCCTAAATAATTCCCAAACACTAAAAACTATACAACTGAAACTAATATTTTGCAGAAATGCAGCCTAATGTTACAGAAAGATGTGACATGATCCACAATAATTGATTACTTGAAACGAAGTGCTGAAAGTACCCACCACCATGTTGGGCACAAATTCATTCTTTGCAGCATAGTCTCACACAGAATGTAGCATTTATTGGGGAATATTGCTGATTGTATCACTGATTATTACCTCCGCCACCGAGGTGAAGGAGGTTATGTTTTCACCCTTTTCTGTCTGTCCGTTTGTTTGTTTGTGCACAGGATATCTCAAAAGTTGTGGACGGATCCGGATGAAATTTTGTGGACAGGTTCGGTGTATGACAAGGATGAACTGATTTGATTTTGAAGATCCAGATCCGGATCAGACTACTCAATTTTTGAGTGATTCTTCACCATTGATAGATGGGGCTCAAAAATATATAAATAGCATATTTCAAAAATGTATTGGGCCAGATATGTTCTCATGGATCAGGCATTACGGGGCGGAGGTATACACTCTACCGAGTGCCATTCTAGTTGCTTTCAATTCACGAGTGCGTGGATTTGTAGCATATACTATATCCTTCAAATATCCCCACAAAAATAAATCTGGCAATGTAAGATCTGTGGAGAGGTGTCCATAATTACTTGGACACTTCAAGGTTAATAAATAGCACCGCAAAGCGGGCGTAACCCTCAGCCCCTTGAAGCAAACCAATTTCAAGATGGTGGCCATATTGAAAATCGCAGCACGCCCATTTTTGAAAGGAACCTTCCTCTACTCAAC
This sequence comes from Eptatretus atami, assembly GCA_035128595.1. Classification (NCBI taxonomy): domain Eukaryota; kingdom Metazoa; phylum Chordata; class Myxini; order Myxiniformes; family Myxinidae; genus Eptatretus; species Eptatretus atami. Next base: position 124,523,688 of record CM068952.1, on the reverse strand, counting down.
CCAACACACCCAGCAAAAATGGATTTAATCGGACAAGGCGTTCTCAAAATTGACGGAAACCAATTTCAAGATGGCTGCCGTGGCGGCCACAGTGAAAATCGCAGCATGCCCATTTTGGAAAGGAACCTTCCTCTACTCAACCCCATTATACCTCGCCAGAATAAGATCGTGTGAAGCCGTTCTCAAGTTATTGTCCGGAAACCAAATTGAAGATGGCTGCTCTAGCCACCATATTGGATATCGGATTGCACTGAATATCGAAAGGAACCTTCCTCTAAACACCCCCATTATATCACACAAAAATGAAATCAATAAGTCAAGCCGTTCTCAAGTTATTGTCCGGAAACCAAAATTCAACATGGCTGCCCTAGCCGCCAAATTGGATATCGGATTGTGCTGTATATCGAAAGGAACCTTCCTCTAACCACCCCCATGAAAATAAAATCAATCTGTCAAGCCGTTCTCAAGTTATTGTCCGGAAACCAAATTCAAGATGGCTGCCAGCCGCCATATTGGATATCGCATCACACCGATTAATTATCGAAAGGAACCTTCCTCTATCCAGCCCCAACACACACTGCAAAAATGGATTTAATCGGACAAGGCGCTCTCCGCGAAATCGACGGAAACCAATTTCAAGATGGCTGCCATGGAAGCCACATTGAAAATCGCAGCGCGCCCATTTTCGAAAGGAACCTTCCTCTACTAAACCCAACACACCCTGCAAAAATGGATGTAATCGGACAAGGCGTTCTCCTCGAAATCGACGGAAACCAATTTCAAGATGGCTGCCATGGAGGCCACATTGAAAATCGCAGCATGCCCATTTTGAAAGAAACCTTCCTCTACTCAACCCCAACACACCCAGCAAAAATGGATTTAATCGGACAAGGCGTTCTCCTCGAAATTGACGGAAACCAATTTCAAGATGGCTGCCGTGGCGGCCACAGTGAAAATCGCAGCATGCCCATTTTGGAAAGGAACCTTCCTCTACTCAACCCCATTATACCTCGCCAGAATAAAATCAATGTGTGAAGCCGTTCTCAAGTTATTGTCCGGAAACCAAATTCAAGATGGCTGCTCTAGCCGCCATATTGGATATCGGATTGCACTGAATATCGAAAGCAACCTTCCTCTAAACACCCCCATTATATCACACAAAAATGAAATCAATAAGTCAAGCTGTTCTCAAGTTATGTCCGGAAACCAAATTCAAGATGGCTGCCCTAGCCGCCATATTGGATATCGCATCGCACTGATTATCAAAAGGAACCTTCCTCTACCCAGCCCAACACACTGCAAAAATGGATTTAATCGGACAAGGCGTTCTCCTCAAAATCAACGGAAACCAATTTCAAGATGGCTGCCATGGAGGCCACATTGAAAATCGCAGCGCGTCCATTTTCGAAAGGAGCCTTCCTCTACTCAACCCCAACATACCCTGCAAAAATGGATTTAATCGGACAAAGCGTTCTCGAAATCAACGGAAACCAATTTCAAGATGGCTGCCATGGAGGCCACATTGAAAATCGCAGCGCGCCCATTTTCGAAGGAGCGTTCCTCTACTCAACCCCAACATACCTGCAAAAATGGATTTAATCGGACAAAGCGTTCTCGAAATTGACGGAAACCAATTTCAAGATGGCTGCCATGGAGGCCACATTGAAAATCGCAGCGCGCCCATTTTCGAAAGGAACCTTCCTCTACTCAACCTCAACACACCCTGCAAAAATGGATGTAATCGGACAAGGCGTTCTCCTCGAAATCGACGGAAACCAATTTCAAGATGGCTGCCATGGAGGCCACATTGAAAATCGCAGCGCGCCCATTTTCGAAAGGAACCTTCTCTTACTCAACCCCAACATACCCTGCAAAAATGGATTTAATCGGACAAGGCGTTCTCCTCGAAATCGACGGAAACCAATTTCAGGATGGCTGCCATGGAGGCCACATTAAAATCGCAGCGCGCCCATTTTCGAAAGGAACCTTCCTCTACTCAACCCCAACATACCCTGCAAAAATGGATTTGATCGGACAAGGCGTTTCCTCGAAATTGACGGAAACCAAAAGTTGACAGACGCCCGCAATGGGCGCGCTGCGATTTTCAATGTGGCTTCCATGGCAGCCATCTTGAAATTGGTTTCCGTCGATTTCGCGGAGAGCGCCTTGTCCGATTAAATCCATTTTTGCAGTGTGTGTTGGGGCTGGATAGAGGAACCTCTTCGAAAATGGGCGCGCTGCGATTTTCATGTGGCCTCCATGGCAGCCATCTTGAAATTGGTTTCCGTTGATTTCGAGGAACGCTTTGTCGATTAAATCCATTTTTGCAGGTGATGTTGGGGTTGAGTAGAGGAAGGCTCTTTCGAAAATGGACGCGCTGCGATTTTCAATGTGGCCTCCATGGCAGCCATCTTGAAATTGGTTTCCGTTGATTTTGAGGAGAACGCCTTGTCCGATTAAATCCATTTTTGCAGGTGTTTGGGCTGGGTAGAGGAAGTTCCTTTGAAATCAGTGCGATGCGATATCCAATTGGCGGCTAGGGCAGCCATCTTGAATTTGGTTTCCGGACAATAACTTGAGAACAGCTTGACTTATTGATTTCATTTTTGTGTGATATAATGGGGGTGTTTAAGGAAGGTTGCTTTCGATATTCAGTGAATCCGATATCCAATATGGCGGCTAGAGCAGCCATCTTGAATTTGGTTTCGGACAATAACTTGAAACGGCTTCAACATTGATTTTATTCTGCGAGGTATAATGGGGTTGAGTAGAGAAGTTCCTTTCCAAAAATGGGCATGCTGCGATTTTCACTGTGGCGCCCACGGCAGCCATCTTGAAATTGGTTTCCGTCAATTTCGAGGAGAACGCTTGTCCGATTAAATCCATTTTTGCTGGGTGTGTTGGGGTTGAGTAGAGGAAGGTTTCTTTAAAAATGGGCATGCTGCGATTTTCAATGTGGCCTCCATGGGCCATCTGAAATTGGTTTCCGTCGATTTCGAGGCAGAACGCCTTGTCGATTACATCCATTTTTGCAGGGTGTGGTGGGGTTTAAGTAGAGAAGGTTCCTTTCGAAAATGGTGCGCGCTGCGATTTTCAATGTGGCTTCCATGGCAGCACCATCTTGAAATTGGTTTCGTCGATTTCGCGAGAGAGCGCCTTGTCGATTAAATCCATTTTTGCAGTGTGTGTTGGGGCTGGATAGAGGAAGGTTCCTTTCGATAATTAATCGGTGTGATGCGATATCCAATATGGCGGCTAGGGCAGCCATCTGATATGGTTTCCGGACAATAACTTGAGAACGGCTTGACAGATTGATTTTATTTTCATGGGGGTGGTTAGAGGAAGGTTCTTTCGATATACAGCACAATCCGATATCCAATTTGGGCGTAGGGCAGCATGTTTGAATTTGGTTTCCGGACAATAACTTGAGAACGGCTTGACTTATTGTTTCATTTTGTGTGATATAATGGGGTGTTTGAGGAGGTTCCTTTCGATATTCAGTGCAATCCGATATCCAATATGGTGGCTAGAGCAGCCATCTTCAATTTGGTTTCCGGACAATAACTTGAGAACGGCTTCACACGATCTTATTCTGGCGAGGTATAATGGGGTTGAGTAGAGGAAGGTTCCTTTCCAAAATGGGCATGCTGCGATTTTCACTGTGGCCGACGGCAGCCATCTTGAATTGGTTTCCGTCAATTTCGAGAAACGCCTTGTCCGATTAAATCCATTTTTGCTGGTGTGTTGGGGTTGAGTAGAGGAAGGTTCTTTCAAAATGGCATGCTGCGATTTTTCTTGAAATTGGTTTGCTTCAAGGGGCTGAGGGGTTACGCCCGCTTTGCGGTGCTATTTATTAACCTTGAAGTGTCCAAGTAATTATGGACACCTCTCCACAGATCTTACATTGCCAGATTTATTTTTGTGGGGATATTTGAAGGATATAGTATATGCTACAAATCCACGCACTCGTGAATTGAAAGCAACTAGAATGGCACTCGGTAGAGTGTATACCTCCGCCCCGTAATGCCTGATCCATGAGAACATATCTGGCCCAATACATTTTTGAAATATGCTATTTATATATTTTTGAGCCCCATCTATCAATGGTGAAGAATCACTCAAAAATTGAGTAGTCTGATCCGGATCTGGATCTTCAAAATCTAATCAGTTCATCCTTGTCATACACCGAACCTGTCCACAAAATTTCATCCGGATCCGTCCACAACTTTTGAGATATCCTGTGCACAAACAAACAAACGGACAGACAGAAAAGGGTGAAAACATAACCTCCTTCACCTTCGGTGGCGGAGGTAATAATCAGTGATACAATCAGCAATATTCCCCAATAAATGCTACATTCTGTGTGAGACTATGCTGCAAAGAATGAATTTGTGCCTGCAACATGGTGGTGGGTACTTTCAGCACTTCGTTTCAAGTAATCAATTATTGTGGATCATGTCACATCTTTCTGTAACATTAGGCTGCATTTCTGCAAAATATTAGTTTCAGTTGTATAGTTTTTAGTGTTTGGGAATTATTTAGGGTTCTCAAATAATAAAAATCACATGTTCCGTTGTGGAACCCTTAATATTCAATGTCCACTCGAGGCAAAGTACAGTTCAATCGGATAATATTTAGTCCATGAGCCAGGCCAGATATCGGTACCACCTGGGGTGACTACACAGAATGGTACTAAAATGTTATAGAGTGACTGTAATCATTAAGATATGATAGCCTTCCCGCACTGGTAGCTTAGTCTGATTTTGTGATGCATGGGGGTGCTACCCATAAAAACAGATTTTCAGCGTGACGCTCGGGTTTTCCTCATTTTCTTTAAAATCAATCACACGATCAACGCGAAACTTTGGACACCTGTGTAGAATTTGATTCTCTACCAGAGTTGTTCCTAGGTATTTTTCAAATTTCCTCATATTTTGGGATTTACCCTAAAAAAATTTAATTTTGGGTATTTTCCCATAAATCTGGAATAAATCCTAAATATGGGAGAAATTGAAAAAATTATTCTAACAGCTCTTGTAGCTAATTTGATTCTCTACAAGAGTTATTCTGATGTATATTTCAAGTTTCCCCATATTTAGGGTTTATTTCATATTTGGTGTTTTTTTTGTGATTGACTGCCCATTGAACACCCAGAGGTCCATGAACACTTCATGCAAGGTGGCTTTTCGGTCCAGATCGGTAGCAAGAATCCCTTTGGACGGATTCCTGTGGACAAGACCATCGAAGAGACGATCAACAAAGACACCCAGACACCAGGGGCACAAAAGGCTTCAGCCTGAAAGGTGGAGCTTCGCCAGGTACTACCTGACATCGGAGTATCGCAGCAGATACTTGAGGCAGCTCAAGGCCATGGTAGTAGGCCAAAAGTATACTGACTTCAGCCACCCAGACCTACAGATGTCCAGGATTAGAAGAGATGAGGCCGATGTCCAATCTTTAGTTCAACTGATGGAGACCAGCTGGTTGAACCCCTTCAACGCAGAGCAAGGAGATCTTGTCAGTTTGTCAACTGCGACTACAGCACCACAGAAGTTGCCAAAGACCTTCTAGGGGCCTACAGAATAGGAGAGGATGCATATCAAGCCTTCAAGGAAGAGCGCCTGGAACCGATATGCCAACTATACAGTTTCATGACACGATGACGAAGACGAAACTGAGAACGTTCACTAACATCAGAATGAAGCCCACGCTCACAGGCCATGCCAAGGAGGCTATCTTGAAGGCTGACAGGAACTATTTGGCCAGATGATCCTTGTTTCTGAGAACAGAAAGCTCAAAATGAGTGATGTCTTGGCTCATCCCCTGGGCCTTTGCCATGGGCACTTGCCAGCGGTAATGGGTCTCTCCGCAAGACCAACAAGGCTGCCCTAGCAATGGAGTTGGAGAGGAATGTTTCTCCTGCAGAGGTGATCCCGAGCCCTCTGCTACCATAATTGATGGATGAGCCTGGTCCAGAAACTGAAGGGAAACGACAAAACTTTTTCACAGCTTGCAGGCACAGCACTGAGTCCGTTGTCCATGAGGGTGCTAAGAGCAGGCGCATTGATGTTGTGTTTGACGTCTACAAGGAGACATCCATCAAAGATGCAGAACGAGCCAACAGAAGTGCAGGCACAGGGATCCATTTCAAGAACATTCAACCTGGGCACAACATCCAGCAGTGGAGAAAGTTACTCGGTAGTTCCTCCAACAAGGCAAGTCTCATCAAGTTCCTGGTAGAAGAATGGAAAAAACCACAGCACAGGGACAAGCTCGAGGGCAGGAGCTGTATGTCACATGTGAGCAGCTCTGCTTCAAGATCATCAAAGAGCAGTGGGAAGAGGCTCCTGAGCTAAAGTCAAGTCAAGAAGAAGCAGACACACGCCTCCTTCTCCATGCACTTCATGCAGCAGAATGGGTACAAGTCTGTCATCATCACTGCAGAGGATACAGATGTCATGGTCCTGTGTCTGGGCATGTGCCACAAGATCCCATCCCACCTGTTCAGAGTGCGGGACGAGAACCGGACAAGATTCCTGGATATCACCACACTGAGCCGTACACTGGGAGGCCGTGTGTGATTCATTGATTGGTATCATGCCTTTACAGGCTGTGATACCGTCAGTGCATTCGCTGGCCGGGGGAAGATGACGACACTCAGCAGGTGAAGATGGACAAGACATACCAGGATGCTTTCCACGAACTTGGGCGCTCATGGGAAGTGTCTCCTGAACTATTTGGAAGCTACAGGAAATCACCTGCCACATGTACCTGCCATCTACCCACACAACTGAGGTGAACAAGCTTCGGTATGAAGCTGTTCTGTGCGAGACGTGGAGAGGTGGAGTCAAGTCAACTCCCTCTGTGAGGACTGCCTCTTCATGCATGCACTACGTGCAAACTACCAGGCTGCGATCTGGAGGAGAAGTCTGCAGAGCCAGCCATTTGTTGCGACCCCCAGACTGCGGCTGGATGACAGATGAGGACGGCAAGCTTGCTGTCAACTGGATGCGAGGCTCACCAGCACCAGATGCTGTTATGCAGCTACTGTCCTGCAAGTGTGTGCGGTCATGCGAATCCCTAAGTGCACTTGCCTACAGCAATGGCCTGAAGTGTACGGACATGTGCAGGTTACAGCATGCCAGAACAAGGCTATTGAAGAAGAGCCGGTAGCACAACAGTCAGATTCCGAGTCTGACGTAGATGATATTGAGGAGGAGTAATTTGCCATAATAGTAAGTACAAGCCCATGGCATGCTTAGTGTGTATTTACAGGACTTGTATTAAATGTGACAATTACTATATTCATTTTAGTGACATTTAGGCATTCCTGTCCCCAAATTTGACATTTTAAAATTTTCTGAATTTTCGGTAGGGTGTGTCTATTCAAGAAGTGATAACGACCATTAAGCTACCAGTGTGAAGGGCTATCATATCAAAACATAAACTAGAGACATGTAGCAAGCTAAAAACACCTAAGGAAATTAGTCACCCCGGGTGGTACCGATATCCCAAAATTCGGGTCTTGGCTCATGGACTAATTTATTCCACGTGATGTTATATGGAGCGAAGGGGCATCATACAATGGTCTCCGCTAAATCGGAGTTACAAAAATCATCTATATGTATATATATATATATAATGTCTAAGGAAAGGTGGGGAAAGTTCAAAGGGGCCGAAGAGAAGACAGGAGGAGGAGGAGGGGAGTTGGGTCATAACGACCCATATCTGACCTTGACTGAGCCAGTTTCACATGAGAAAAGCAAGGCAAGGGTACAACTGTAGGCAAAACAATTCTGGACAGTACATTATTTAGAAAGGCGAGAGAGAGAGAACGAGAGAACAGATAAAAGCAGCAGATACAAGTTCCAATAAAATACATTTGATTAAAATATGTTTGATTATAGGTTCCAATAAATTAGTTACAGAGAAATGAATTCATGTCAGTAATTTAAACAGTAATAATTAAAGAAAACAGGTGTTTAAATAATTGACTACAATTCGTATGCATTAAGCAAGCCAGTATGCATTAAGCAAGCATGTAATAAATCCACATGAATCATCGAACTACCATTTAAAAAAAGAAGTCTATCGAACAAACATGAACTCATTAGATGTTGAAATCAAGAGGTTTGGGTCATGTCAGGTAAAAATACGATGCTTGAGAACACCTGAAGGGATTGAAATCAAACTTTGTACAAGTATGTGGAATAATGTATTGTTGTGGAGCCGGGTATCGGCCGTGAGCACGACCGCAAGGTGGAGCAGTAGGGTCGACTCTA
>CM068952.1:124453609-124498343 GCA_035128595.1 Eptatretus atami | reverse complement strand
CCGTTTTCACGCCACTGTCCACACAAAATTCATCAATCAATTCTATACAGAGTCTGGGGGACTCAATAAATGTGCATAGCACGTGTGGTTCTCTAGTTATGAACACATATGTTGAGAGATGTTATAAACATGAGGTTGAACATTAACAGATGGTACGTTGCACATGCAATGTGGAGTCGTCTGAAAAAAGGAAGTGCTGGCTTTTCCACAACATCAGAAAGGTTGTTTATGTATATATGGATCAAGACTGGGTCAAAGGCACTGGGGCATTCCAACCTCTGAGAGGAGAGGTGCTGGTTTTATTGACAGTGATACATTGACTGCATGAATAGAGGAAGTCAGAAAAACAGATATGAAGGGGGCCTTGTACACTGCAGACTGTGAGCTTGGCAAGCAGAGTGGGGTGCCAGATTGTCACATGACTGTTATATATCCAGGGAGACTCTCCTGACTTCTTGTTTTCGATTGAGCATTCAACCATTGCTGAGAAAGCACCAGCAAGGTCTATAGTTGTGGCCGGGATGTAATCCATGCGTGTGCAGTGATCAGTCTTTGAAAATAGGAAGTATGACATCAGCAGTGATGGTGGATTCCATAACTTTGCTTGTCATTGCAAGTAAACTTGCTGGTCTGCAGTTGAAAGGATGTTTTTGCCCCTCAACCATGGCAATATTAGCTTTGTGGCTGCAAGGATGGGAACCCTCTGACTACAATAGGAATGCATCCAGCAGTCTTGCCCAGCGTGAGAGAATTCTGGACTGCTTCCATGAGCACCACGTCCTTATTCTGCAAGGTGTCAAGCAGAGTGATCTGTTGTCCCATGTATACTGCTTAACAAAGCAATTTATGAAGTGCTGTACAACCTACCACAATAAATAGTTTTTGCTGATTGCCCTTATCCTGTGTGCCTGAGCACCTTATTCAGGTGTCATTGGATTCTATGTGAGACTTGAACTGCAGCAAGACTTGTAGACTTTACCAAATAGATAACTTACTTAACCGAACCAAATAAATAATAATGTAAGCAAGACTTAACCAAATAGATTATGCTGGAGGCTGAAGGAGATTATGCAGAGCAACACATTGTGGATACTTCGCCGATGTTTCACCTTGGAGCTGAACCTGGATGTCTCATCAGCGGGAAAATGAACTGAGATATGGGTCATTCTACCTCAGTTCACCCAAGGGTTGTAACCCAACCCCCTCAGATTTGGCTAATTTTTTGCATGTATGTTGCATATGATGGTCTATGTTCACATACAAAATTTTAGCTAAATCCGACTAGGGGTTGACGAGATATGACCTTGAGAAATTTTGACCTTTTCAACTAATGTCGCGTTTCCACCAAAATTCAAATCCTCATATCTCAGCAACCCCTTCGCCCTTCTCGATTATTTTGGTGTCTTGGAAAGATAATTGTCCATAGAATGCAAATCCAGCATCGGTTCGTCGATCTAGTTAATTAGGGTGGATGATTTTTGGACATGACATTTGACCTTGACCTTGAAGACCTCATGACCTTGACCTGACCTTGCATGAAAATGAAAGTTCATACTGTCTACTATAACATATCAAAAAACTGGAGGGGTAGTATTTTTGTTCTCTGAGATATTTCGGCCAAAGTTCAAAGGTCGTAAAAATGCAACCAAATCATGACGTACATAGACATTTGATGGATGCGCGGACAATATAAAAATAAGTATAATTTTTTGAACCTGTGCTTTCATTTGGAGGACTTTGGAATCAATGCTGAGTGGAACTTTTTTGCCACGTCACATGGCAAAAGTGCATGTGACTGTTAGGCGGAACTGTAAAGAGGTTATTAACAAAAGCCAGCCTCCAACGCCCGTACACAGATGCGATCCTAACTTCCGATGCTATCATGAAATTTTGCACGGAAAATATTCCAGGAATTAACTTCATCAATGTACAGCCTGGTATTGTAGGATTACGAACTGAAATTGAAAGAAAGACTGGAAAATGTGAAGACAATCGCCGTACTCAAAAATTTCATCGATTTGTTCCATTATCAAAATCGAGTATAAAACATTCAAACTGAGCAAACAAGAAGAACCCAAAACTATACGTGCGGCTAGAGTCGATGGCGAAACTGATGAGGTTGATGATGAATCAGGACTAGAGTTTGAAATCAGTAAGCAAAACTATGTTTGTGCTTTCTATGACGAAAATCCATGGATTGGACTTGTAGAGGATATTTCTGATGAGTATGGTGACTATTACATCAATTCATGCATCCCCACGTCCTACTAAATATCTCAATTGGCCACTGATGTTGACAATGTTGGATAAGATTCAGACATTCTGTGTGTGACCGATCCACCATTATGTCGTTCTGGAATAAGAATTCGTTATAAAATTAGTGACCAAGATAGTGCTAAAATAACCAGTTTATGTAGAAAGTGGCAAAAACCGTTAAGATTTTCTATGATATCTTGTGATTTGAACATGGTTTCCTTCCCCTAGAGAAAACGATTATTTAGCAAACTTTTAGCAAAACAAAATTAATAATTGAGACTAAACTTCTCTATCTTGGATAAAATTGTATTCATGAATTTTTGTATGATTCTGTTATATTCATATTTTAATTTGCTTGTTGTCGATAGTGATAATATTTTGTCTGACAAAATGAACTACTGAATCAAAAAATGTATGATTTTTCATTTATTTCAGTAGCAATTAGTCTTGAGGTTATGGTGTCATGTTTTGGTTGCGATTTCTGTAGTTGGTTGCGATGCCCTTGAACTTGACTTTTTTGTTGTTTTCTCGGTATTTCAAAAAAGTTGGATTTTACGTACGAATTCGTATTTTTGCAGACGAATTCCTACGTTTTAAGGTTTTTGTTCTCTAGAAAAAACATCCCTGATGGAATTTATTGAACTTGTGTTTAAAATCTTCTGAACGATGTATTCTAGTATGACAAAAAAAACTCGATGCAGTTTTGCCTTGTTTTCCGTCGGCAGCACTGCGAAACAGGCCTGGACAAGTCCATTCAGGTTTGAATGTAATCTAGCTAATATTGACTGTAAACTGACAAGCCTGGGCATGTCTATGACGTCATGATTTGGTTGCATTTTTACGACCTTTGAACTTTGGTCGAAAATATCTCGAACAAAAAATACTACCCCTCCAGTTTTTTGATGTTATAGTAGACAGTATGAACTTTCATTTTCATGCCAGGTCAAGGTTACAAGGTCTTCAAAGTCAAGGTCAAATGTCATGTCCAAAAATAATCCACCCCTAACTTAACTAGATCGACGAACCGATGCTGGATTTGCATTCTATGGACAATTACCTTTCCAACGACACCAAAATAATCGAGATAGGGCAAGGGGTTGCTGAGATATGAGGATTTGAATTTTGGTGGAAACGCGACATTAGTCGAAAAGGTCAAAAGTTCTCAAGGTCGTATCTCGTCAACCCCTAGTCCGATTTAGCTAAAATTTTGTATGTGAACATAGACTATCATATGCAACATACATGCAAAAAAATTAGCCAAATCTGAGGGGGTTGGGTTACAAATTATTTTTTTTCTGGGTGATACGAGGTCGAATGACCCATATCTGGTGGTCAAGTTCCAGCCAAATGGTGTGGCACCGTGTGATAATCAGTCACAACGCCTGCACCCTTGCATGATGAGCTGTGAAATATTGATAGAGCACTGCTAAAACGGTAATAAAGGACCATCTCCAAGCAGTGTTTTGTGCTGAAGCTCCAGCACCGGCTGGTTTTGGGTGCTGCAAGAGTAGGGATGTTGGGCAAATTGGGTGAGCAATTGCATTGCCCCATGAGGATGTTTCAGCCTGCTGAAGGACAGCCTGGTGTCCAACATCCATGCTGGGATAAACTATGGTGGGCTGGGCACACCTCAGTTCTGTGTGACAATTCCTACATTTTGAGAAAGCATAGTGAAAGGTATGGTAGCCTGGTGTGGCGTAGTGGTTAGGGTAGCGGCTTGGGATCCAAAAGGTCCTGAGTTCAAGCCCCGTTGGCCGCTTGAATTAATACACACACCAGGAGGTTGACTCAGCCTGTCATCCTTCCGAGGTCGGCAAAGTGAGTACCAGTGTACTGGGCCGTTGTATGCCCGGTTAGAATAGGTGTACCATATCCCTGTGTCGTAAGAGGCGACCAGGGTTGCGTCAGGAAGGGCATCCGGCGTAAAACCTGTGCCAAATCATTATGCGGATCATAACGGATGATCCGCTGTGGCGACCCCTAACGGGAGCAGCCGAAATAAAGAAGATTAGTGAAAGGTTTGGAAAAGTTGAACAGTCCCTCAGGGTATCTTTGGGATGGAAATGGTGGACATGATTGGGGCTCGTGGCAACATGGTGTGTTGTGGGGGAGAACACCAAATTTTGATAAGCAAGCAATGAAATTACAGCCTGACTGCCAAATGGATCAATCAATCAATCAATGACAGTTGGCTGGTGGAGGCTAAATGAATGCTGCAGGATTGGTTACTGAGTGAGACTGACCACCATTCATGCACATTGCAGACAGTTTGGTGATCTGTCTTCTGCTGCCTTCTTTCTGGTCCTGCACCCTCCACCCTTTCAGTGCTCCCCCCTCTCCCACCCACCAAGTTTATACAGGGTGCTCGCAGTCTGCCAGTAACTCCCTTCCAGTGAAATTCCCAAAATCCAGACTCTGTGATCACCTGCACTCTTTCGTTCCTCTGTTTTCTACCTACGAAACCAACTTACTTGGTCTCTTCAACCTCAGTCTTCCCTCCAGGACTTCAAGACAGCTGTTCACCACCTTCTCAGATTACTCCCCATCCACAACAAAATGATCTTTTCTACCCTCAACTGCTGCCAATGGTTGGTGCAATTGTGTGTGTGCGTGTGCGTGTGCGTGTGCGTGTGCGTGCGCGTGTTCAGACCAACAGTCTGATTTTGGTGGCACAAAGAGGTCTCGTACTTCATCGGCTCCAGCAAATGAGTTCTGCATAGTGGAGGAAACTAGGATCCCCACCTTGACAGAGATCTGAAAGCCAGACATCATCAACTGCTGGAGGGACATGCCAGTAATATAAAACACTCGGATCATGCCTGATATGATTGTTGCCAAACCTGCATAAGTAATACCAAAAAAACCTGACAACCCGGAGATTGGGAATTGGGTGGGAACAAGGTTTGTTGTGTGTGGCCCCCATAGATTTCCACTATGGCATTCAGTGGATGCCCAAATTGACATCAGTGATCCATGATGGCTTGACGAATAGAGACCTAATAATTGTTTCTTTGAAGGTCATCGAAAGAACAGCTTGGACCTTCAGAGTTTTCAAGCGGTGCACAATAGTTTGTGCTCTGCTGCTACAATTATTTAAACGCTGCAGGTGTTGAGGATAGAATGGCTTTGCAGGTGCTGAACCTCTTTGCTCTCATTCCAGATGGAAAGAGACTGGCCCAATGTGGCACAGCTCGTCATCTTGAGGCTGTAGCCTGCTGAGCAAAGGCTTGTGTTGGTGTACGAAAGCCTTCAGCAGACAGCAGGATTACCTGCACAATAGAAGAAGGGCATGTGATCAAGTATAAGGATCACTCTCCTCTGTAAATAGGGAGAACAGTGTGTGAATCCGCTTACAAGTTTCCAAATGCATTGTATAACTAGTTGCATGCATGAATGTGATTCCCACCGTTCCCATCCACGACCAAGCGAAACTACAGCGAAGAGTATGGGTTTGGTAGAATCAGCGATAAGACAGTTTTGAGCTTGATTTGAGTCTGACTCAAGTCTAACTCTGTTAAAGGACTTGAGAGACATAGAATGAGGAGGAATCCTGTGAGGGTCTCTGACATTCAGCCACGAATACCGTGCATCCGGCCGCTGATGCGGAGCCACCAATGAAATATCACAGCTCTTACCATCCTTTTACTATTCCAGTTATAACTAGAAGGGCACTCGGTAGAGCGCATACCTCCGTCACGCAATGCTTGATCCACGAGAACATATCGGGCCCAATTCCATTTTGAAATATGCCATTTATCGTTTTTGGCCCAATCTCTCAATGCTGAAGAATCGCTTTAAAAATCAAGTAATTATCATATTCGGGTCTTCATCAAAGTAGAATAAATTCATCCTTGTCACGCACCTAACCTGTCCACCAAGTTTCAACCGAATCTGTCACAACTTTTTGAGATATGCCGCTATATACAGTGGGGAGAACAAGTATTTGATACACTGCCGATTTTGCAGGTTTTCCCACTTACAAAGCACGTAGAGGTTGTAATTTTTATCATAGGTACACTTCAACTGTGAAAGACGGAATCTAAAACAAAAATCCTGAAAATCTCATTGTATGATTTTTAAAAAATAATTAATTTGCATTTATTGCATGAAATAAGTATTTGATCACCTACCAACCAGTAAGAATTCCGGCTCTCACAGACCTGTTAGTTTTGTCTTTAAGAAGCCCTCCCATCTTCCACTCATTATCTGTATTAACTGCACCTGTTTGACACTCGTTATCTGCATAAAAGACAGCTGTCCACACTCAATCAATCAGACTCCAACCTCCACAATGGGCAAGACCAGAAGAGCTGTCTAAGGACATCAGGGACAAAATTGTAGACTTCACAAGGCTGGGATGGGCTACAGGACAATAGGCAAGCAGCTTGGTGAGAAGGCAACAACTGTTGGCGCAATTATTAGAAAATGGAAGAAGTTCAAGATAACAGTCAATCTCCCTCGGTCTGGGGCTCCATGCAAGATCTCACCTCGTGGAGCCTCAATGATCATGAGAAAGGTGAGGGATCAGCCCAGAACTACACGGCAGGACCTGGTCAATGACCTGAAGAGAGCTGGGACCACAGTATCAAAGAAAACCATAAGTAAACACACTACGCCATCATGGATTAAAATCCTGCAGCGCACGCAAGGTCCCTCTGCTCAAGCCAGCGCTGTCCAGGCCCGTCTGAAGTTTGCAAATGACCATCTGGATGATCCAGAGGAGGAATGGGAGAAGGTCATGTGGTCTGATGGGACCAAAATAGAGCTTTTTGGTTTAAACTCCACTCACCGTGTTTGGAGGAAGAAGAAGGATTAGTACAACCCAAGAACACCATCCAACCGTGAAGCATGGAGGTGGAAACATCATTCTTTGGGGATGCTTTTCTGCAAAGGGGACAGGACAACTGCACCTTATTGAGGGGAGGTGGATGGGGCCATGTATCGTGAGATCTTGGCCAACAACCTCCTTCGCTCAACAGAGCATTGAAGATGGGCGTGGCTGGTCCTCCGGCATGACAACGACCCGAAACACACAGCCAGGGCAACTAAGGAGTGGCTCCGTAAGAAGCATCTCAAAGTCCTGGGGTGGCCTTGCCATTCTCCAGACCTGAACCCAATAGAAAATCTTTGGAGGGAGCTGAAAGTCTGTGTTGCCCAGCGACAGCCCTGAAACCTGAAGGATCTGGAGAAGATCTGTATGGAGGAGTGGGCCAAAATCCCTGCTGCAGTCTGTGCAAACCTGGTTAAGAACTATAGGAAACGTCTGATCTCTGTATTGCAAACAAAGGTTTCTGTACCAAATATTAAGTTCTGTTTTTCTGATGTATCAAATACTTATTTCATGCAATAAAATGCAAATTAATTATTTAAAAATCATACAATGTGATTTTAAGGATTTTGTTTTCGATTCCGTCTTTCACAGTTGAAGTGTACCTATGATAAAATTACAGACCTCTACCTGCCTGCTTTGTAAGTGGGAAAACCTGCAAAATCGGCAGTGTATCAAATACTTGTTCTCCCCACTGTATTGGTTTAGCCCCCATCTCTCAATGGTGTAGAATCACTTAAAAATTATCAGACGTGGATTCAGATCGTCACAAAAATTGAATCCATTTTTCCTTGTCACACACCCAATGTGTTCACCAAGTTTTCGCTGAATCCATCCACCCCTTTTTAAGATATCTTGCACACAGACAGACAGACAGAGAGGGGTGAAAACATAACCTCTTCCACCTTCAGTGATGGAGGTGGTAATTTTGTGTGCAGCCTGCGGCTACCTGTTGCATCATTACTGGGAGTTCGGCTCTCACTGATGCAGTGCCCTCTTTCCAGTAAGCTGGTACTCGTTTTGCCGACAAGACCCTAAGATCTTGTCAGCCACCTTAACCGTTAAGCCAACACCAGGCTTACTACTAATCCTGTTAAACAAGGAGTAGGTTTGATTTTGTAGGTTTGATTTTGATTACAAATGCAGGCCGTGAAAGCATGGCTTCACGACGCTTTTGACTTTCTAGTATTTGTTGTCAGAAAAGTAACCAAGGGGATAACTGCTTGTAGTTATCCCTATGTTTATAGCAATATTACTCTTTGATCCTTCAATTTTGCCTCTTCTTTTGTTATAAAACATAATTCTCCACCAAGTGAGATTGTTTGCCAATTGTGTACATGAGCTGGGCTTTGACTGTCATGAGACAGGTTTGTTTTGCTGTACTGATGCTTTTTATCACCGGACAGCAAGTCCTCTTGGTACAAGAGTACGAGAACATCAGAAAAGCATGCCGGATTCAAATTGGGTGTGTGCGTTTGCATGTGCTGAGCAGCTGGTGATGCCAAGCTACTCTCTGGGCTCGGCGATCGTTAAGCATCGAGCTTCAGCTGGAACAATGTATGAATATTGCCATGTCCATGGGGTTTGCCCCTATCTGGACAGATAGCTAAACAGTTCTCTCCTTTGGGGGCGAACCCGTGTTCTTGGATATTATGGAGCGCGTCGGAAGGAAAGGCGGCAAAGGCACGTAGCAGACTGAAGCACAGCACAAGGGTTTATACTCGAGTAGACAAGTAGACAACACAAGCAATAAATACGGGGGTTTAATGAAAATAAATCAAATATTTACAATGGTAATAATAAAAAGAGAACGTGAGATAAAACTAAATTCCTATTTGAGGCGCCTCCACACAGACTTTAATTCAGGCAAGGGGGACAGAATAAATGAAAGAAAAATCCTCCCCTTCTCCTGGCACTTTGCTGTGTGCCCAGAGAGGAGTTTCTGGAGCTTGAGGTTCGCCAAACCCCGCCATCACTGCGTG
The DNA here is from genome assembly GCA_035128595.1 of Eptatretus atami. Classification (NCBI taxonomy): domain Eukaryota; kingdom Metazoa; phylum Chordata; class Myxini; order Myxiniformes; family Myxinidae; genus Eptatretus; species Eptatretus atami. The sequence goes on along the minus strand of CM068952.1, from coordinate 124,489,277 downwards.
AAAAAATGTGCCTAAAATGGCACCAAGCCACTCTCTCGGCAGGAAACGTACATGAGGCAATTTGGTTGGTGATACTCAACACCAGAGCTCAGAAACCGCTGTGCATCTTCTTTCATTGATTGCACTTTCCAACGCCGCTGCTCTCTGCAAAATGGCGCTGCCTTCTTCCCCGATGGCACAACACGAGGCTCTGAGGCACAGTCTCACATGACCCAGCCAAACAGTCAATGGCCAGCGTCTTGCTCCATCATGCGAGCAAATTCGCCTCAGCACGAACACATGAATCGTGTCGCCTTCTTCACCGTGTTAAGGGAAAGCCAGCCGTAATGCCCTTCTCTTCCAACCGCCGTCTCCTCACTCGCTTCTGTCCCGCTCGTTCTGCGTGTCCCGACTCCGATACGAACTCCCTTCTCCTCTCTTTCACGTCACGCCCATTCGTCATCCACTCCAGGGGCGTGGTTTGCTAGTTGTCATTCCTGGAGGTGGGGTTTCTTGCCTGCTTGGACGTGCAGCTCGGTTGTTTTAAAATGGACAATGAATCCCCCCCCCCCCCCCCCGCCATGTGGTGACACGTAACACTTAAGCTGACAGTTTCCTTACTTGATTTACATTGAGATGTTTTTGGCCCTATCTCTCAATGGTGAAGAATCACTTAAATTCCAGTAGTCGGATCCGGATGAGGATCTTCACCAAAATCTAATCAGTTCGTCCTTATCACACACCCAACCTGTCCACAAAATATCATCCGGATTCGTCCACAACTTTTTGAGATATCCTGCACACAGACAAACAGACAGGGGTGAAAAAACATAACCACCTTCGGTGGCAGAGGTAACAAAAGAAGGTGCAAAAAATAATTACCTTCCTTGGTGCCATCTTTGGCAAGCTATTGGCTTATGGGCATTTTTTGTTCGCTTGTGTATGTGTGAATGCCCTTCTTTTAAGGTTTATTAGTGTCGGCAGTGTGAGTGGTTTCTTCATCAAGACAAGGCAGATGAGGCATTTCATCAGTCATCCTCAGCACTGCTACTTTCACTATCAAATGGCCAGAAGCAGCAAAGTGACCATCGACCATTGCAATTTTCCATTGAAACTTGCTTGTTTGAACTTCTGACCTTATTCAGAGCGTGATTGTAGTGTCGTGGAAGTGCAGATGTACTTGGCTGTCCGAACATGGCACCCGTGACATTGTACATCATCGACTTTTGTGGTAAACACCTGCTTTTTTTTATTTTGCTTTTTTTTTTCATGAGAACGCTGCTGAACCTCCCAACGGTGCTAGCTTTGGAAGAGACAATCATGTTCCACACTATGTGACTGCTGATGGCAAATCAGCCATCATTGTTGAGGATTTTTTTTTTCCATCCCTGGAGACAAGGTAGATTTATTTTTGTTTATTTAATATTTTACAGGCTCTAAGGCTTGTGGATCAGCAACAAATCACGCACACAGACAAGCAGGCAGAGACAGATATATGAAACGACACCAGACTTGACTTTCACACAAACACAGCTTGACGTCACTTCCCACAGGGTACCAGCGACATCTTTATGGCATCGCTTTACTCTGCACTGAGTGGGGGCAATCGAGAAGGAGGGAGGAGTTCCCCCCCATGGATATCAACATATGGGTTTTATTTCCATGCTCTGTCCTTTAAATGCTGAACATCAAGCAAGGAAGCAGCATGTACCATTTTTTGAAGTCTGGGATGACTCGGCCAGGGTTCGTACGGTATCTGCTCCACTGCCTTTGCATTAACTACTCATCAATATTATGCCTTTTATCGGATTTGTGATACATGATACGATTGTAGAACATGTGAATCCAAGTGAAACGCAATCTTGTTCTCGTTTGCTCATTGGTCAAACTTTTTGCCATTATCTCCTTTAAGTCTCACTAAAGGCGATGGTATGACTAAGGCAATATAATTTGCAAAGGCAAATTATAAGAGTTTGGAATTATCCTAAATGTGAACGGTCATTTGTGACCCTGACTTGCATGTTTTTTGCCCCTTTGTGGTGAAAAAAAAAATAAGCTCCATGCAATTTCGACTCATTTTATTGTCATGTCACCATTGCATTCCACGAGTCTTTTAATGGCTTGGCTCGGTGCCTCCACACACAAAACAGAAACTTAATTTGTACAGTAATACCATTTTATATGTTGAAGACAAAGCGTGACTGCTGTTTTATTAAACATGCAAAGCATTTGCCAGCAACGATGTGGTAAACATCCAAGCCATTAATCCTTTTGTTTCTTGTGGTATTTGTTTTTATTTTTTGGCATCCCTACTGTAATCTACATATCCTTGAAATCCTTGGACCCCAACAGAATGAGAATCTATCTGGGGCAAACAATGGTCTCGTGTTGCACAAGAATGAAACCGAGACGGAATCTCAGGATGGGAGTCTGCATAGTGACCCAACTGATGATGCAGAAAGGTGGACTGTGCAAGCCTGGCCTGATGGTGATGTGTTGGCAGCCACTGCATCTGAAGGAAACTTCCTGTCCAGCTCTCTGGAGGCAGAGCACAGGCATGTATTGCTGTCTTGGTACCAATTGTCCACCATTATCCTGACACTTTCGTTCAACAGTTCATTTGTTTTCGTGACTCGATGATAGTGTGATTCCCATGGGTTTTTTAATGATGTTAAATTAACTGGACAATGACCCAATGATAAACTATCTCTTGATTATTCTTCCAAGCCAGTATGGCTGGAAAGCCATTGTTCTTGGTGCGTGTGCGCGTATGTGTGTTTTTTTTATTTGTTTTTTTTTTGTTTTGTACATATGTGCGTGAAACGGATATGAGTATTTTTGTAATGAACCAAATGGAGGTTTCCTTATTTTCGTTGTCAGAAAAGCATGCCGCGATTACAGGTAATTGAGGTGCTTTTTCGATATGCTGATTCATTTCTTAACCCATTTCATCCGGATGGAATGCAACGCCAACACATAATGACCACAATTGTATGCATTGCTCCCATGGTGTTGTTTTTTTTTGTTTTTTAATCGGATTTTTTTGTGGAAACTAACCGGGTACAAAAGCTTGGAAGCACGTTACCATGATCAGATGTCTGCCAGGCAGGAGAACGTCTGTGTGTCTGGGTAAATACGGAACACCAACCATTGTTGGATTCATTTTCCCATCGCCGTTCGCTCCGATGTGAATTTCACGGGAAAAAAACAGTCATCTTTACATTGCATGAAATAGACGTGATTCTGCTGCACACAAATACAAAACCTGGTAATGTCTTTTGGTTGTGGTGAAGTTTGGGACCACATCAATGCGAGACCAATAAATCTTAACTTGGAACTTTGACATGGGATGCCGTTTGGAACATCATGCCTGTGCTGCACCACCACCACCATATTAAATAAATCCATATACTGTATGAGAATCACTCGCTCCATCCAGGAGTGTTGTACTCCCTCTCTCTCTCTGATGGGCCAGTTACGCACTTGCACTATGGCATGTGTTCAGTGCAAAATTGCAAGCCATCGCCACAGCTACCACCACCAGGTGTGCTATATGGTACATATTTACACAGAGAATATCCTATAGATAAGCCGGATATGAATTCGGACCTGAACCAAAATATAATCTGCTTATTCTTGTCACCTACCCAACTCGTCCACCGAAGTTTTGTCCGAATCCACCGAAGTTTTGTCCGAATCAATCCATAATGTTTTGAGATATCATGATATCATTTTTGCCACATCTCTCAGTGGTGAAGAATCACGGAAAAAACATTATTGCTGCGGATTCGGATCTTCACCAAAATCTTAACATTTTGTCTTTGTCACACACCCAACCTGCCCACCAAATTTCATTTGGATCTGTGTACAAGTTTTTGAGATATCCTGCAGACACAGGGGTGGAAACATAACTCTTGTCCACCTTTCGTGTGTGGACGTAATAAAATTCCATTTAACAATCTATCGAGAGCCAAGTCGAAATGAAGTTCTATTTGAAAGTCGTCCCACTTTAGAATTCATTGAAAATATTCCCTGAAAATATGTGCTCATCACATATTTTCATGTGATAAAAAATGTCTGCCATTTACATGCACATGTGTGAAACTGAAGAAAGATTTTGTTTTTATTATTGTTTTATATTTGCGGTGAAAAATCGTCGAAATAGATAAGATTGCAAAAAATAATCAAAAACGTCAACATTGAACCCGTCGCTTTGCTGACTCGTTGAATAACACAACTTGTGTATATATTACAATAAGTAATAGTTTCACGACAGTCGATACTTGCAAATATTATTTTAATCCCATCAACATTTTCTTTACTGCCAACAACGTAGTGTTAATTTTTGTAATAAGCGCATTTGCCGAAAAACAATATTCTTGTGGAAATGACCCCTAAGGATGAACATTTCTTGGTAGAGCTTAGTCGGCTCCTTCGTGAATGTCTTCGAGTTTGCATGAAATAATTGTGATATCAGATACGTGTCGTTATATGTAATAGAATATAGATAGACGATGTCCACCCTTCATGATGTATGTCTAAAATCGCCATCCTTGCGAGTCCTTGTTTTTTGTCCTCAACTTTGGAAATCTGCCTTTGTTCTTTTTAAGTGTTTGCTCGGTCGTTGGCACTAGTGTTGGTGGGAGAGGTCAGCTCGACGGCCGTAGCCGCCACTTGGGTCACTAGAGCATTTGGGTGAGCGGTCACGAAAGGGTCAAGCTTCCCCTAGACAGGGCCACAATGGACCAATGGTGAGTGAGAGGGGAGGGCCACGGTGCGTCATCGCTGACACACGAACAAAAGTCTATTAAAAGATGGAGGGACTGGCGGAAGAAAAAGTCATGTGGAATCTGCCTGGGGGAAGCTGCACTTTTTTGCCGCTCCTGTTTGGCCAAAGCAACGCATCGCCTTTGCCAAAGCCACGCCCTCTCCTCCGGACTCAGCCACACAGAATGACATGGGCTGTTTTCCCTCCCGATCAAGTCTGGGACTGTGCCAGGAGCCTCCTGTGGGATTTTACCAGGAGTGACAGTATTTCTTAGGTGTTGTGGATTCCCTCTGTCTGCTCTTTTCTACCGTGGTATGAAGGCCTGGTTAAGGCATTAGGCATTTAAGGATTCCCACTATTCGTTTATTTTGTGGGTGTGTAGGTCAGTTCAGTAATACTCCGGTTTGCATGAAGGATAGATTTGTGCGTGTTTGCAGAACAGGGTTCGTAAAACATTGTTTTAATGAGGGTACATGGACCAGATGCACCATTTCCTAGGTCGATCCAGTACCTCTTGGGATGTAAGAATGATGTATAGTAACTAATAACCTGAAATCATTCATGAGCACAATTTAAAGGAAGAACTCTTCGTAATTGGTCATAAAATGTATATTTTGCACATTTACCAATGAGGTTTCTTGGAGCTTGCGTAGTGCCCACTGACTGCCTTTGTGCCACAGACATGTGGTGAGCCCTATAATAGAATGTGAGAAGGGGCTTCAGCTTCATCCCCTGTAGCCTTGCCACCAAGGAGTGTCAGGCAGTCTTTTGTTACCTTGAAGCCAGAGGCATACCACTCCTCCTTGGAAATGAACTTGCTCTTCGGCGTCCTCTTCCAAAAAATAAATAAAAGCCTCATTTTATCCGCATTAAAAACTGGCTGGGTTGGGTAAACTTCCATAAGGGCTTTAAACTAAGATGGAAATTCAGTCTGCTAGTCCATGCTCGCAGCTTTGCCAGTTATCCAAATTGCTGCGGTGTTTAAATCTATTGAACCACCCTCAACTGCCCATAAACATTGGCTTGGTGGATCCCTCGTCTTGCTGCTCTTTTACTTCATCATGTAAACTCAGCGCCTAATCCCTCGCCTTCCCGCTCTTTTACTTCATCATATAAATTTGGCATTGCGTATTTTGGAGTATGTGTAAAAATGAAAAAAACCCTTTATTTTTAATAATAATAATAATATAGATATCCTGGGACTTACCGGTATGACCCCACTAGGGTCATATCGATATCGAAAAAATTGATATCCACGGAGCCTACCCCAGAGTCTTAAAAGTTTGTCGATGCAAATGTACAGATAAAGATCAACTAAACAGGCTGAACGCTTGATTCAAAATATTATCGGATTTGTTTATAAAACATATCTACAAATGACCATGGGTTGTAATTTTGTGGTGTCAATTCATTTAATTTAAATCCACCTACCATCCTACCCACTCTTGTTTGTTTATTGTCCCAGAGTCATATCTCTGGCCTGTACTGCACGAACAGGCCCGTGGCACGGAGATGGATCTTATTGTTGCTCGTATTCCTGAGTTTCTAGTTTCAATGAGTTTTGATTGGTCAAGATGTCTTTTTAATCGAGCCATCTGTGTAAGTCGTTGAAAAGCTTCATCTTGGTTTTTAGTGAAAGTTTTCTGGAATTCAAAATCTTTATTGGAGTTGAATGTTGCTTGAGCTTTGCTTCACCAGAAAATGACAATGGAAGTGCAATATATACTTTAAATTTTTACTATTCCATAATTGCACTTCCACAATTAAGTAGGCTATATTAATTGTGTGTTTAAATTGGACGATTTGTGCTTTGTGCAACAACTGTTCAAGGTTTTCACTTTGTTTGGCTCTTTTGCACAAAAAGGTTGCCGATCCCTGCCATCGTAGGTTATAAGGGGTTTTCATTATTACTGATTGTTATTGCTTCATGTGTGTTCCCTTGTGGAAAATGTTTGCGTTATTCTTGTTGCAATTGAATATACATGGTCTCGGAGTGAATTTGGGTTGTGGTGATCATTCATTTGTGATTCGGAAAACCCATTGAGGGTTAATTAGCTACAGCTATTAACGCCCGCATATCTAGACCGTACGGTGAGTCTCTGGGCTTGCTCGGCTGTTAGAGACGAGCCATGCACGCCATGCAGTACCAATTCTCATAACGCCCGACGGCCCCACCAACACTGCATCAAAGTGAAAATACCCGTAATCTGGCATGGGACGGCTGACCCAGCTGGCTGTTGTTATGTTGAAGCGCCCCACCGGATTCGTCCCGGGCAGCTGGAATGAACCCAAGCGATAAGAACAATATGAAGAATTTGTTTTATGTTCCCAGTGATCAAATGTTATGTCTTTAATATTAGTTATTTATTTTTCTTCTTTATTTCATTTTGCAAAATGCAATTGTCACTGAATCATCAATAATACACTGCCATGAAAGCCTCGTGCTGGACGTAGCACCGTAATTACATCCGAGCTGTCTTGCTACTCTGCCATCTTACTAAATCCATCATTCAGCCCGTTGCCTATGGATGTCAGATGGTCAAATTTTTGGTTTTCAACTACAGTCAGTGAAGCAATGGGATGGGTTGAGTGCTGGACTCTGTGATGACGTACATGACCGTCGAGGCCGAGCCTAGCACTAATATGAAATGACATACCAGATCTAAGGCAGTAATAACAATCGAACAAAGAGAGTGACAAAGGGACGGAGAAATCCGGCTATTTTAATATATAGATACGAAACATCTGAAACGCAAAATGAAAACTCTTATGAAGCCCTGTGATAGAAAATCTGCAGAAATTACTTTTGAATTACTCACAGTGGAAAAGATATTGAAACATGCACAGGAAGCAGTGGCAACCTCCCTGGTGTGTGGCCGGCCCAGGTTAACCACCCGACCCAATTTGTGGTGACGGGCAGTTAATACCAACAGCCGCTGGTACGGCCGAGCGGTTCCTTAATAGGAGGCGGACATGTTGATCCTCGGAGATTTTAACACGTGTTCAAAGGACATGGGGCCGCAATGGCGGACGGGGCGGAGGAGCACGGGGAATAAAACGGATGCACAGAGGGTTTATCCTCGAACCCCACTACAAATACACGAATACAGTTTCTTAAAATGAACACATTTAATGAACATAAGACATATTTACAAAGGACAATAATTCAAATGATAATGATAATAATAAAGGAAATAAATCTTAGTCGAGGTGCCTCTCTCACACATACTCAAATACAGACAATGGGAAAACAAAATATAAAGAAAACCCTTCCTTTGAACTATTCTTGTACTTGACTTGGCCCAGATCTGGTCCCTGTGGAACTTGGAATGGAGGCGCTTTAATTTGCACGTGCAGACGCACGCAAAATCGCGTTTCTCTCATCGCAGGACAAACGTACGCCAGGCAATCCGCGAGCGGCACTCAAACTGGAGCTCTGAGCCTTGGTGTGAACGGCTTTGTGTGTTCCAATCGTCCTCACCGACTAATCCAAGAGCCAAAGGCCAGCGTCTTGCTTCACCACGCGAGCCAAATCGCCTCAACACAAATTCAATGGCTGTGTCGTCTTCCTCGGCGTGCGCTCACCCTCCGCTCTTGCCTCTCCAAACAATGTGCCTCGTACCTCCGCTCTGATAATTAACCGCTCTCCAAAAATGCGCAAGCCCTGAACTGCTGCCTCTGATTCTCATCCGAATCAACTCTGCCTCGTGTGTTCCTCACACTGATCTCGAGTGTGTGCGCTCTGCTGATCTCTCAGCCTATACAGTAGGAAGCCTCCCACAATGTGCAACCAACCTTCCTCTCGATCACACCTATCTCCTCCGCCTCTGGGGTGTGGCCTGCTCCCACGAAACCCGGGAAGGCGGGGCTTCTGCCTGCTCGGCAAGCCTTCTTGTTCCTCCTAATGGTTTTGGTTTTAAAGACATAGGGAAAAATCAGAGTGGTGATTACATACTGGGGAAGCTTATTCTTAAACCCTAGCTAATTAACACGACACCACCCCCTCGTGTGGTGACATGTAACACTTCAGCTCACAGGTTCGCTACTTAGTTACGATATGCCTCCTACATGTCCACGGACAAAGCAACTCTACACAATGCTATATTCCCTGTTAAATTCTTCCATCTACCCCCACAACCATAACAATATTGAAACGTACATGGGAACCAATGGCAACCTCCCTGGTGTAGTTATGTTAATGTACATACTGCCCTGTCTGCAGATGTCCTTTGTCGATGAGCATACATGGAGTTTTTTTTTTTTTTAATTGCTATGACTTTAGTTGGTTTTTTTTGTCTCATCTTAAGATCTAATGGAGTGCCACGTTCCACAAATCCGGTTTCCACATTTTCCCCACCAGCCGTTTGTAATTTTATTTTCATGTTTATCATTCCATGTGTCTCCGCATCGCCCTGCTAGCAAAATAAATGCTGCTTTTTCCATTGATAACATGAAGTGGAATATATTTTCTGAAACATAATTTGGGGTTTTGTTTCAAAATGGAAAATCAACAAGTTATTCCTTCCAGCGGCATAGAGAATTTCATCAATGGATTGTCTTTCGGATACTATGTTATGATGTGGAAAATACAAGGTCACAAGATGATATTTTGCACAGACAGTAACAGCAAAGAGTCTGTAATGTCCCATTTGTTTTCTTTGCAAATTATGTCATGAAGGAAGTGATATTCCAAAAAAATTTGTTCCACATCTTGTATCATTTCAGAGAGTTTGTTTATGACAGAACTTTTAAATGATGTCATCAGTTAAGTGATATTCCTCTTTGTTGTATGTTCCACATGCGAGAAGCACCCGATCCTTACGGGAGCAGCTGGGTGGGATTATGTTATTATCCTTATTCAAACGTCTAGTTCAAAATACCTCTCGCCACCTAATTCAAAACACGCCACTGCACTGGAAAACGTGGGGGCAGGAACACTGTACTGTAAATGGGGGAGACTTGTAATACCCTCTCTCACATCGAGCAGCGCGACACGATACACATTTACATAGAGAATTTATGTTTCCCCACTCCCCCTCTCCAAGACCACTGGCGAAGATAAAAACACCCCGACACATTAATTGGGGTCATGCTGATCCTACGTAGCAAGTGTGGACGTAATCAGCCGAGAACTGTCGTAGGAGTAGCATGACGCACACACACTCACACTGGTTCGTGAATTATAGTAAGAACTAGACGACCCGTGAACCCGTTGGGTTTCCGTTGTGACAGCGGTTGATAAAAGAAAAAAGATAGCTCCAGCGAACTATACCACTGAGGTTGTTTGCATTGATCAAATAATCCCGAAGAGTACTTGACTGAATCGGGAATTGATTTTTAAACAATTTTTTGGTTGCCCGATTTGAACGAAACTTGATACTGCACACCGCAGGTGAATGCTGAGTAAGGTGACCCTACATTTTTTGCGCTATCGTGTACCGTTTTGGCTGTATTTCGGGAATATACGTACATAAATACATACATACATACCTATATACAAGATGAGAGTTTTAGTAATATATAGATATCCTCGGAATATTCAAGAAATGTACAATATTTGGTAAAAGGCTTTTGAAAGCATTTTTCATTTATACATGCTGCAATTCGTTTCACTTGCACTTCAGCTCCACCCAGGATATGTCCACAATGCTAAGTCTGCAATGAAGGTGAACTCTGATGAAGCTTGATTAGTTCATATTGTCCCTGTATCGAGTCACTTAATTATTGTCAAATATAAATACAGGAGAAGTATCACTTGACAGTGGGACTATTCTTTATTTATTTACTTTTAATTGTTTCTCCTTTACTTTAAATTGGTTGTGTGTAGTAGGTACAAGTTTTGATGTTTAAATAACATGTATGTGTAATGTTCTTTGTCATAAATTATAAACTAGCTTTTTAAAGTGCCGCTCAGTGATGATGGTTTCACTGCTTTTCATTACTCGTCCTCGGGGAGCTATCGCAGTTTGACTTGCAAACCACCGCCACATGGTCTTTGCTTATTAACGACCATTATCATCCTTCCCATTGATTGCCCTCACCAGAGGAGAGGGTATTGCATTTGGATGTGTTTCTTTTTTGTTTGTTAGCTTGTTTTCGTTTGTTTGTTTGTTTGTTTGTCCACACAGAACTTTAGTGTTTTTCTCTGAAACCACTTGTCGGATTGAGAGAGAATTTTCAACATAGGTGCGATTACTCATGTAGAATGTTTTATTGATAATTATGACGTCATAGGTCATGTGATGTGGCAGCCATGTTGGAAAAATGGGAAAACTTTGGATCTCTGTATTTCTGAAACCACACGAAGGGAAAAATTGAAACTTGGCAAACAGCAAGTACTCCTCATGGGATGAGTGGAATTTTTTTTGACGTCACATGGTTTGGCAGCCATATTGGATTTATCCTAAAACTTATGAAAATCGTCACCAGAATGGCTGAACAAATCGAAGGGAAACTTCAGACTAATGTTCCCCAAGGCTTGGGAATACCAGGGTATTCATGAATGATTGATGTTACATGGTTTGGCAGCCGTATCGGATTGAGCAAAAATCTTTGAAATATTATTTCTCTTGAATTGTCCAATCGATTGATGTGAAACTTCACCATTGTGATCTAGTCGTGATGGGGAATATTTGTTTTAAATTTCAACCTGATCGGACACATTGTCTGGCAGCCAGGATTATTTAATTTTTTGGGGGTCTGGTTTATTTTTGGTTAATATTTATTTATTTTTTGAAAAAGGCTCACTTGGTTGTTCCTAGATGAGTTTGAGGGTAGAGGAGCAGCACCTCCTGATGACATTATCTTTGCTTTTTGCTTGTTCAGGTTCCTTCTGATTACTCCATTGCAGTTCTGTATCTATTTGATCTTCCATTTGATTTGAATTGGATTTATTTTAACCCCGTTCTAAATTTAATTAAATGATTATAAACGTCGTTGGTTAGGGTCAGGTGTCCAATCAAAGCGGGACGGCTTGGTACCCGGTCATCACTGCGAGCAGTTATAAAGTAGTTCTAATTATGTCTCTTTTTAATTACGTAAAACATCAGTACACAAACAACACACAAAATAGACCACACAAAACAAGTCCTGGTGGGGGTCTGCAATCTCTGCTCTTTTTGTTGTTGGGTTTTTTTTTTATTATTATTTTTTTCAACAATGATCTAAGACTCTTGGTGGAGCTTGTACACAAGGTGTAGGACAATTTTATTTTGAGATATCGGTGCAGTTCACAAGAATTATGTTTGTAGACAACATGTAGTCAACACATTATATAGGAATTAATCTTTTATCTTGGCAACATGAGCCATGTGACTCGATGAAACCACCAACAAGGCCATCCCCTTTAGTGTTCTCATCTTGGCACACTGCTCATTGATGCTGACATCCTATTTCAATACTTTGGAGCTATCTGTGTATTACAATAATGGAAAATATGATTGAGAAATTTACTAATTTCTCCCTCTCCCACCCTCCAATCCTCTCCCTTAAACTAAGCATGATCGACTAAATTAATTGGGGAAAACTACAGTTGATGTTGGTACTTCCATCGATATCGACTGTGATTTGTGCATTCGCAACTCTTCAACCTCCTGTACTCCCATCTGGATGTAACAAGTAGATGGCCCACTTTTATTTTGCTGGTTGAGGATGCCATTAAATCTTTCATTTCCTACGAATACAAACAAGAAATTTGAGCACTTACGCTTTGAAAAAAATTATGACTGCTTGTACTGTATGGGCACTCATATTGGACTGCTCAGGCACTGTATACCTGAGTTATTACAGCCATCACCTGAGTTAAACAAAATGTCTGTAATGTACTTCTTAGTTGATCAAAGTGCTTAAAGACTTGTTTGAAGTCAAGACTGGGCATTGTATAAATCTAATCACAACCTTTCATGACATAGGCTGCTGAAGGAGATGGGCTGGCAGGAGTTTTGTGATGATGAATGCTCGACTCCGCTAACTGAAGATGAGATGCGTGAATTTCAGCGTATTAAGGAAAAGGTACAGTGACACGTGCTCTCATTGGGCCTTGTCTGCATTACCCCTTTCCCCACATGCATGCATTTCTCATTGCCGTAGTTTAACCCCTTTCTGCCTTCATTCACTGTGAAGTCTTGTTTCACTCCCCTTGTGATCATGTGGTTTTGTTTGTTTGTTTTTACAACATTTCCTTGCATCTTATAAATCGCTCTTCTTCCTTGACTTTATATATCTGATGCACACTGAAATTGCAAGTCAAATGCTTGCTGAAAGTGATGTGCTTGCATGGTAAAATAAATAAATTAAAATGTACCATATGTGCCAAGAAAAAAAGAAATGAGATTTATTCAGAACCACATTAAAATGAAGTTTCCTGTGAAATCGTTTATAACAAGTTGGGTCACCCACTCAAGATCGGGTTGCCTAGATTTTGGTAGGAGTGTGTTATTTGAATCTACTCGTAATCACCCAACGTTGACGGTTACCTACCTCCGGTGGGAGAGGGGCAGAGCTTGGACTGCACATGCACATGCACATTCAGCCGGGAGACAGGAGGTCATTTAAGGCACCGTTATTCCTTTTTTAATATTTTAATAAATGGAAGTTTTTATTGCGACGTTGGCCTTCCGGTTATGAAAATATTGCTGTACAGTAAATTTCAGGGAAATTCACCAAGGGGTTTGGAAACGTATGAGGAACAAACAGACTCACTCTTATATGTTTAAATATCGATTATTCGGCCTTGATTGCCTCGTGAAAATTGGCCCATTGCTAGACAAACTCCTCAAACAAAATAGAAGAGCCAAGAAGGAACAAATTGTTTGGACAAACTCCCATGTTCACCCGGTCGGTTGCACTTGATTATAATTATTATTGCCAGCGATGAAGTTTTATTTATTTATTTTGTTTTTTGAGTTGATGTCCATCACGGTGTGGAATTGCCCTTTGAAGGAATTTATTTTCAAGTTGTGGTATGATCGAGCTTTGGCAGTATTTGTTCCAAATTGAACAGTCTTGATTAAATATTGGGAATACTTTCGGCTTACATTGGATTCTCCTTGGTTAACTATCCTTTTGAATATGGAATCGGTCTTGCTGGTGTACAAAATTGAACTCCAAACCGTCACACTCTTCCTGTGTTAGGTTATATTTTGCCGCTAAGTAGTTTTGTCAGTATTTTGCTGTGTTCTATATTTACCCATGTGGTCCTACTCGGAGAATTTTTGGATTCTGCACTTGCTTGAGAACAGGACAAACTGGTTAAAAAAAAAGAAAAAAAAAAAGACAGCCTGCAATTCGTAAATTTCATTCAGGTGGTGGATTTGCATTGGAAAAGCCTGGGGAATCATTTTTGTGCTTTGTGTATAGCTCAGGTACAGCATGTTCACCTCTCCTTTTGTTGAATTTTTTTGTCAGAGATGGGGCTGAAAACTATATATAGCATAATATTAAAAAAAGTTGTGGACGAGTTTTGACAAAATTAGGTGGATGAGTTGGTTATGTGACAAGAACAAGCCAATTTGATTTTGGTTCAAGTCTGGATCCACATCCGGCCTATCGGTGGGAAACAAAATGTACACTGTTCAGCTTGGCGGAGGTTGTTTTTTTTATGCAAGATTGAGGCTCACTGTTCTTCGTAAGATTGTTCTCAACCAAAACATAAGGACATTTTCACGATTATATCTGATACCTGTCGATTTGCTGCCACATTTTGAGGCTTCCTGCATAATTTTGCCAAAGATATGACTTCGTTTTTGGTCCAATTTTGGAAAATATTTTTGCTTATTTTTTCGTAACATTCCATTTGCTGTGGCATCACTATCTCTTCTTGGTTTAACTTTTGTCTAATTATGTGAAACATCGCTTCATTTTTAGGGCATCTCTACCGAGATGACATAATAAAACCGGACCAAATGTCCGTCCGTCCGTCAACGATTTTTCTTTCCGATCTTGATGAAACTTAGTATGTGGGTAGAGGTCGATGAGTGTTGCACAACGATATAACTTTTGTCTGGGTCAAGGTCGCGAGGTCACGTAAGTTATAAAAATCACCATTTTCAAAACCTATCTAGTCTGCCATTCTACAAGATATTCGGCAACTGTTTATTGATTATGATAGTAAAAAATATTATCTTGTATCTAACCGGACAGATTTTTGAATTTCCGTCCCGTTTGGCCGCCACGTAACCTGGAATATGGTCAAAAACACCTCCCGGTACAAAGAAAACTTTTTACTTCCGATCTTGATGAAATTTGGTATGTGGGTGAGGTCGATGAGTGATACCCAACGACATATTTTTTCCCGGATTCGAGGTCAGGGTCAGGTCACGAAAGTTGTGAAAGTCACCATTTTCAAAACCTATCGAGTCTGTCATTTTAGGAGATATCTGGCAACGGTTCATCGATTATGATAGTAAAAAACATTATAGAGATGACCGTCACCCCCACACGGTGGTAATTTTTGTTGATTATTTTCTATTGGAACTGGTTTCTCATTTTTCTCCAATGTTCTCCAACTTTTTCCTGCAGTCTTTACCTTTTATTTTTTTTATTTTTGTCCGGTTTGCCAATTTATTTGCTTCTGCACTTACGTCATTTCTTTTCTCCAACCCCATCCCTTCCCTCCCCAACAACTTCAGTTGCAAATGAATGGACTGCGGCGGAACGGGCTACGTAAGAATGGGCCTGTGGCTGTGTCACCTGGGGTAGCGTTTGCCTTCCCATCTTGGAAGACAGCTTTGAACCTGCAAGGAGAGGTCGAGACAGACACCACCAGCAGCGACACTTCGGATGATGACATTTGACCTTTTTCATTCTGTCTTGTCCATTCCTGATGCAGACGTCTTGGTCATGCAATATTTTCTGCTGACCTGAAACACTCGTTGGCGTTTCCTTTTGCCGTATTGCATCTTGGTGGAGCCCATGACCACCATTATGGTACAACTTGTACTGGTTTTTCCTGCTGAACGCTTGGGTAGATACGCGTCATTTGGATGTCTTGGGTTCCATCAATATCCTCGTTTATTTTGTTTTAGGTTTTATATTTCTTGTTTTTTGTCCTTTTTGCTGCCTGAACGCCGATGATGTCTATCAAGTTGGCATTTGAGCTCGAACTGGCCTCAATTGTGGGGGATTTTGTTTCTCTTACTCCATGAAAAGCCGGCACCTTCTGGACAAAAATGACGTGTTCGAGGACCTCTTCACGACTGCTGCTTCAGGCACCTTTTTAGGGCCATTCTGCTCCCCTAGACCCTCCAGCACCAGCCTCTGCCCTGTTGCCTGCTTATTGTTGTGTGTGCTGTTATCCACAATGCCACCGGTTGTCTTTTGCCATGAATCAAGACGGGGCTGACGTTTTGCTTTTGCCTCGCACATGACACGCAATACAACGCGACACGAGACATTTCCGGAGTCTTTCAAACTGGACTGTGCACAAACAGCAGTGAAATTTTCATTTTGAGAGGGTTTGTTTACCGTTTGTGCTTTTTATAGGTAATTCCCTCTAGTTTGTTTAATTTCTCTGGAATTGCTAGTGTTAAAACACTTAAGAATGCTCTACTGGTACCTCTGTGAAATGAAATAAAATAAGCATAGGCTGTGGATGGGTATCAGCCAGGAGGATTTTTTTTTCTTTCTTTTTTTTATTATTATTATTATTGCAGGCTTCAAATGAAGATTGTACTCTGGCTGTTTCCAGGATGTTTGTCGATGTGAGCTTCTTTTCCTGGCTGTTTCCCAGTTCCTCTAATAGCACTACCATACGCTCTGTACATCTGTTGGCTTCCTGTCCTGTGTTCAAACTAAAGTAATCCTGCATTGGGACAATGCACTAGCTAAATATTCCGCTGCAGGATTGTAGTGGGTAATGTACCTTCACAACCCGATTGCGTTGCAGTTTTACCCACGTTTTATGAAAAATGTTGACTTTTCTAGTCCACAAATGCCCTTTGTGGCTTTTTGATCCGGAGCTTTGGTTCAGAAGCAATCCTGAGCTAGTCGGAGCCTGAACCGCTGTTCTCAAAGTACTCCGCTCACGTCGGCAGAAGAATTATTTTGATAAAGCTTTATTTACGTTGGACGTGATTTGGGGGAAAATCAGATCTGAGGCGCTGGATCTTCACTGAAATCTGAGAAATAAACCTGGATTTACAGATTTTTTTTTCCTGGTGTTTGTGTCTCCACTTTTGTATCATTTGCTGTTTTGCATTAAGTTTTAATTTGTAACTAAAGGAAGTTTGTTTGAAACGAGTTTTTTTATTTTTGTTGACAGTTGAGGTGCATGGAGGAGCTAGAATGGATCAGGATGTAACAATGAAAAGGCCAATGTAAAGAGTGAGGTGGGGGGGACAAAAGAGAGACTTGAAGGAATGTGGGGAAGAATGAGAGCAAGGGGAGGATGCAGTGGGTGAAGATGGATACAGGCATAAACAATCTCAGAAGTGAAATGAAATACTGGGAACGTGGAAAGAGGTGGGGGTGAACGGAGGAAGAAAACACGGTTTTGGATGGGGGATGATCTGAGATGGTGGACAGTTGTCTTCAAGCCCAGGAGGGAATGAGATTGAAGGTAATGATGAAGTTGGTTCCACAGGTGGCAAAGAAAAAGATGAACAAATGAGCGGAGGTGAGTAGCGAGTCTATTGTGAGCCGGGGTTCGGTGGCGAGAACGACCACTAGGTGTGGAAAGTTTGCGTTGTCGTCCCACCAAACTCCCCGGAATTGTGGGCCGTCCCTCTGATAACTCCGCGAGCTGGCGGGTCGTTTATCTGACCGTGGTCGCCAATATCTCAACCGCGTAGCGTAGGGTCTATTTGTCTATAACCAATTTAATTAACCACGTGATTTCGACTACCGGGGAAACCACGCCCTCGGCACGTCTTGCTCGAACCGGGTCACTCTACCGACTGCGGTAGAGTTCCGACTACCAACTCCGGTTCGGGAGCAGCCGAGCGGAAACTGCCAAAGCCGTGCCGGTTGGAATGAACGGATTATCGGGGATAAAACCCCCACCTAAACTAGGATCCGAACCATGCTGGACCAATTCAACAAGGGATGGAAACGGACTGGGAACATTTCTAACAAGTTTTATTTACAGTAAATGAAGACAAGCAAGACAATGCGAATATGCAAGAAGTATTTACAATGATCCAAAAACACTTATTCAGTTCTACTTAAAGACGCCCACACGCAGACAACACACACACAAACGAAAAGAAACCAGAGTTCTTTATTGGACCCTCGCAGCCAAGAGAGACAAGCTGGGGTTTGAGTTCGGTTGGGTACCTGGCCGTCGGAAAAAGGGGGTACTCTGTCTGCAGCACCTGACAAGGTCGCTGGTTTGGTCCACAGTCGCACGTGTGGGACTCGAGGTTCGTGGCGGAGCTTGGGTGGTGAGTAGCAGGGTCCAGGAGGGGGGGGGGGTTCGCCACTCTTTCCTTGTAGAGGGCCAGCAGAGACACGTTCGCCGCCTCGACGACCGTAATAGCAAAAACCCCTTTCGTGACAGCAAAAACCCTCCAAAAAGACCCACAAAAAACTCTCCAAGACCCCAAAAAGACCCTCCAAGACCCCAAAGATTCGTGCCTCAGAGAGTGCTCGGGAATTTATGGACCTCCCTCAGCGGGGAGGGGCCTTGGTGAACACCTTGTAACACCAAACTGTGGATCTAAAAAAATGAAGGTGTGAAGGAGAATGCACAGTTGGCGACTGCCTTTGTAAGCCAACTTTCGAAGTGTGGTTTTCTCAAGAAAAATCATGGCTGAGGGTGAGGCCCAAGAGTTTGAATGACTGAATTTCAAGAGGGAGGAGATAGGTGGGTCTGCCAGATGGTCTTTCAGATATGGATGGTGAGTGAGACATTTTGTCAGGATTGAAAGATGTTCCAAGTGTTTGACCAGCTTGTGATTAAAAAATATATATATTTTCTGAGATCTGAAGAGAGGGAAGAGGCTCCAGCCTGCCTCTGAAGGATGTCACAGCAGAGGGTGGAGTCATCAGTAAATATACAGAGGATTTTCCAGAGTTTGAGATGTTGATGAAGGTCAGGATTAGTACTTGGCCCAAAACACTGGCTTGGGGCACTCCAGCCTTGACACGGAGAGGAGATGAAAGGATTCCGTTTAGTTTTCGACAATTTTGAATTGCACCAACTGATCTTTGGATTTGCATGAAGTTGTGGTTTTGTGTTGTTTGAAGTTGTGTTAAAATGGTTGACTGGACAGGTTCATGTTGGACAAAATTGTTCCATCTTGTGTATCTTCATCCTTTCCCTTTTCCATGAGATGCAGCTTACATTTGATTGAGGGATCAAGACTGATGAAGCTTCCTTAAAGTTTGTGCAGGTGGATTGCTTTCTGTCATGACCTTCAAAATAGACAGACAGGTGTTTGGAATTTATATTGGGGTCGATTTTGGTGGATCATCTGAATGATGCAAATCCATCACTTTTCTACATCGTATCGTTGAGCATTGTTATTCATAAAGCAGCAAAATGAGATATTTTACGTTGGCACACATGTACCTGATGTGCACACCTTGATAGTGAGGTTATTGGTGTGAAAAGGCAATGTGACATTGGGACCACAAATAGATGCAACAAGCAAGAAAATGTGTGAATAGGAAAAGGGGGTGGAAACACTCAGCTGCAAATAATGGGGGTGCGTTTGGGTAGGTTTAAAAAAAAAAAACAGTCATGGGTAGGGATTTGAGGACGACGGTGCCTTCAGAAAGTTTTCACACCCTTTGACTTTTGTCACATTTTGGTGTTACAGCCCGAGTTTAAAATGGATTAAATTTAAATATTTTGTCACTGATCTACACAAAATACTGCATAATGACAGTGAAAACGTGTTTTCAGAAACTTTTACAAATTAATTTAAAATGAAAAGTTGAAATGTGTTGAGTCAATACTTTGGCGAAGCGCCTTTGGCAGCGATTACAGCTTCGAGTCTTCTTGGGTATGTCTGTATCAGCTTTGTACATCTGGATTTGGGGATTTTTTCCCATTCTTCCTTGCAGATTTGGTCAAGTTGGTTGGGAAGTGTTGGTGAACAGCAATCTTCAAGTCTTTTCACAGATTCTTAATGGGATTAAAGTCTGGGCTTTGGCTGGGCCATTCAAGGTCTGTCATGTTCTTCTGTAACCGTTCTAATATTTTTTGGCTGTATGTTTGAGGTCATTGTCCTGTTAGAATGTAAATCTTTGCCACTCTGAGGTCTTTTGCATTCTGAAGCAGATTCTCAACAATTTGTTTGTGTGGTGGGTGGTGGATTTGGGATCCTTGGGTCCTCAGTTCAAATCCTGCTCTGTTGAATTAATACCAGGTGGGGTTGACTCAGCCTACTGAGGTCGGCAAAAAGAGTACCAGCTTGCTGGGGTGATTGAGCCATTTACGTATCCTGCATCGGAGTGGGGACCTGTCCAGGATTGTGCCCAATAGCCGAGCAGACTGCTTTGGCAGCACCGACGCTCTGTACAGAGTATGGTCCCAATGGATGGATGTACTGGGTCTTCAAAAAAGACCTGGACAACTTTGGTTTTTAATATATTCAGTGCCACAAATGATACGACACCCTTTGTTTCAAATGATTCAGAAACTCATGAAGTTTTCTTTATTTCCAGGTCTGGTGGTTTAATGTAAAGGAAAATGGCGACTCCATAGGAGAAAGCTGAGTGCGTTGAAAGGTTCATCAAGACGAGATCTGACACGCAAGTTCAGCGTAATTTCCTTACAAGGTATGGAAGGAATCCGCCATCGTGGACTAGTATCAGAGAGTGGTACAAGAGGTTTAAGGAAACTGGAAGTTGTCAGGAACAGAAAAGTTCCGGTGGACCAAACACAAGTGCAGCAGACGTTGAAAAAGTGCCTGAATCATTTCAACAAAGTTCCAGAAGATCAAACCGACATGCATCCAGAGAACTGACTACCAACCACCACTGCATATAGGATTTTGTATAATAGACTGAAGCTTTATGTGTATAAGTTGCAGATTCGACAGGAACTCAAACCAAATGACATCCAAAACCAAAGCCTTTGCTTTGGAAGTGCTCAGTCGTAGAGAATGACGAAGATTAACTGAAAAAGGTCATGTTCACAGATGAAGCTTGCTTTGATGTATCGGGGAAGGTCAATCAGCACAATGTGAGGATCTGGGGCTCTGAAAACCCCCACGTGGTCATTGAACACGTACGCGGCAGTCCAAAGGTCAATGTACGGTCTGGCCTTCTCATGACTGCTTGGTTGGTCCGTTTTTCTTTGCGGAGGATACAGTGACCTCAGCAATTTACAAGGACATGTTGGAAGGACCCGCCTTCCCACAGATTGAAGACCTGCAACTCGATATCATTTTTCAACAGGACGGCATTCCATTGGGCTGTTTTTACTGTCCCTGCAGCGTTGAATTCCTGTACTCCAGTTGGATTGCTCACCAAACCTCATGACCATTTCCACCCACCTCCCTACGCAGCCCTCCACTCCATATTCACCCACACACTCACCCATACCCATCACAGCCACTCAGTGCCACCCACCCCAGCAGCATGCCCAATACTCCTATCAGAACCCACACCCTCCACACCAGTCATGCCACCCTCCCCACCAACATACACACACACACCCCACTCTGCTTGATGAAAATGGTCCACTTGAATGACACTTCGACAGCTTGTGCAATCAAAGGAAGGACTAATTCATCAGTTGTGAACCGAACTCGTCATTCCATCACGTTTTCACATTGTCCCGACGGATACCTATAAAAGGGCCGTCCAGGTGTTGTTGTAAAACACATTTTGGGGCAATTTTAAGCATCTCTCCCCAACCACACCATCAACCCACTGCGTCCCACCCCAAAACGCTCCATCGCCACTCCCAACACCAACTCCAAGCGAGCTGTTCCGGTGGGGGGGGGGGGCTGGGAGAAGTTTTGATCCGTCTTTCACGAACCGGATGGCCAGGCCTGACTTTCAACTTCGGCTCAGGCAGGAATTTGTAATTTGTTTCGGATGCCGGCGATGACTTGCTCACTCTTCATGAAGGACACCATGGGATGTTTAACATCCACCAAGGAATGCTGGCACACGAGACGCCCAATTTAACAGCCATCCATCACGATTAAAATCGCTGCCTTAAGTTTCCTTCCCAGCACGACAGACCCTCCCCTCCACAACCATTTAATTTTTTTTATTAAAAACCTGCCTGTTCCTTCTTGCTTATTTAATTTATTCATCACCAAGTAAAGGAAAGATGGGAAGAAAATTCCTTTCTTAAATTAACACTAATAATAAATTAAGCAGCTAATAACCAATGATTCCGGTCCAACGTCAAAAAACCTTTATGACGTCAAAAAGGTTTGTGACGTCAGAAAACGTTTATGACGTCAAAAAAAGCTTTGTGACGTCAGAAAACGTTTATGACGTCAAAAAAAGCTTTGTGACGTCAGAAAACGTTTATGGTCAAAAAAAGCTTTGTGACGTCAGAAAACACAAGTGGAGAGTGAAAATAAAGCAGTTTCAAAGCGTTTGTTAAACGCGTGCCCTCAAATCGCGACTCCATCAACAGGTCTCCGTAATTCCACTTACACTCATCGAACTTGAGGAACCTGGAAGAACGAGACCACAGCAGGATACCGACGATTGGGGCGACGGCTCAAGCTGCGAACACAGCTCAAAAGGTCCTGTTCACAGAGAAACACTGGAAGAGGAACTTCAGTCTTCTGGGGCATTCGCTCTGAGCATCAGAACAAATGCCTCAATTGCAGTGATGATGATGAATCACGATGAAGGTCAGTATTTTCACAAATGGGGTCTGCAGATGGGAGTGTACTTTCTTGGCCTCTGACACCTCATCGAAGGTTTTATTACTTTCACAGGATCTTGAAGGCTCATAGATCTGAGGTTTCACAGGACCCACACATCTCACACCTGGAATCCTGGACATAGACAAATACACGGAGTGCAACACAGGACACAGGACTGGTACATGAGACAAACAGCTACTGAGCTCGTGGGCAGGACCATCAACCTTATCAATTAACAGCCTTATTAAATTATATCCTCAATCATGCACATCCTCAGATAGCTTGCTCCCCTTCGATGGGGTCTCAATTTGCCCTACTTAACAATGCCTCGACTTGGAACAGGTCGCAACGATTAATTCACGATAAACTTTTTTTTAGATCCTCGTGGAGGATCTCTAAGTCTTACTCATTTGTTGTTCTTGTGGACTTTTTTGTTTCACAGCCTACAGTTTTCATCGAAACTTCCTGAAACTTGGCGTATATATGTAAAAATACCCTGAGCAGGCAGTAACCATCTCCGATTTTGAAAAAATCCTCCTAGAAAAAAAGTTATGACGTCAAAATATCTCCGCTAATGGAAATCACCTAAAAAATTATCTCCGAAACTAGGCAAGCTTTTTGAATTCTGTTTGCGGGAATCGAACAGGGCATTAGCAGAGATGAATTACCGCACATATGATACATCACTATGACGTCATATCAATTTTTATGACATTTTTTGTTTCACAACCCAGAGTTTTCATCGGATCTTCGTGAAACTTGCCATGTATATGCAGAAGCCCACGCGCAGGCAGTAACCATCTCCGATTTTGGAAATTCTTCCTAGAAAAAAAAGTTGACGTCATATCGCCGCTAATGGAATCGCCTATACCATTATCTCCGAAACTAGGCAAGCCGTTTGAATTTGTTTGCGGGAATCAAGCCGGGCATTAGCACAGATAATTTATCGCAAACCTGATACATCACAATGACGTCATATTCGTTTTTATGACGTCATCATTAAGAGGACGAGGATCTTAGCTCATTCGAGCTTGTTTTTCCACTTTCCTCACTCATTATCAAATGCATGTTCATCATAGCTACAAATCACTGGGTGCATTACAATGCTTATAAATACCTGGAGACACCCATCGGGCATGCCTTTATTTCATTTCCACACATGCCATAACCTCAGGAATCTCTTAAACTAAACCAAGTTACAAAATTTAAGCTCGAGAATGGAACTTCACAGCAGTTCCAACTCCTAAAAAAAAAACTTTTCAATTGTCTAATTGAGACATAGCTTCACAATTATTTCAGGTGTCTCCAAGTGTTTAAGACGACGGATCAGCAATTGCCTGCCAAGCCAGCTGTTCCCCATCAACCGTTTCGTTGGAGTGCTTACGCCACTTGGTTGGTGAGTGTTCCACAACATTCGCAATGTCACTGAATACTGTATAATCAATCTCCTTGAACAAAGTTCAGCAGCCACTCCCCACATTCGGCCCCACTGTCAGTGGTTGGCTCGCTGAATCTTGCTTCTCTGTCAATTTTTTATTTTAAAATTTTTAATGTGCAATTTTATTTTACAACACGCTTCCCCTTTTTGTACGATCTTCTTCCGTTACAAGACCCATGACTTCACACAGATAAATACATATAAAACAAGAAAAAGAACATTCAGATTGCAGACCCTCACCAGGACTTGTGTGTGGTGTTTGTGTACTGGTGTTCTGCAATTAATAAGGTACATAAAACTGCCACTTTATAATGGCTGGGAGTGATGACCAGGTACCAAAACGTCCCACTTTGATCAGACACCTGACCCTGATCCATGGTGTTTATAAATATTATTCGATTGAATTGAGAATGGGATTAAAGTAAATTCAAATCAAATGGAAGACCAAATAGGTACAGTTCTGCTTTTGAGTCATGAGAAGGAAGCCAAACATGAAAAAAGCAAAGATGAAGTCACCAGGAGGAACCTAGATAACATTCCACATTTCAGATGCTACTCCTCTACCCTCAAACCAATCCAGGAACAGCCAAAGTGAGCCTTATTCAAAAAATAAAAGTAATAATAATAATAAAATTTTTAAAAACCCACATCAAAATTAAATTCTGGCTGCCAGACCGTGTCCAATCAAGTGGTACTTTAAAGCATGTATTCCCTATCACTACTAGATCATAATTGTGAAGTTTCACGTCGATTAAGCAATTCCAGAGAAAACATTATTTAATATTTTTCTTCAATCCAAAGTTGCTGCCACATCACATGACCTATGACGTTATAATTATCATCAAAACATTCTAGATGAGCAGTTGCACCGATGATGAAAATTGTCTCAATCCAACAAGCAGTTGCGGGGAAAAACACAAAAGTTCTGTGCGGATACAAGGAAATCAGACAAAGATGGAGGCCGTTCAGCCCATCATGTTTGCACGAACACCATACTCATTCATCCACACAAGATCCAAAGAAGAAAATGCAATCTTTTTATTTTTTATCTATTTATTTTAAGTTTTTGTATTTTTTTTTCTTCCCCTCAGAGGGGGCATGGGCTTGGTTCAAAACACACCGACAACCACACAACACCCCTTGACGAGACACCAACAGCACTCCGTACACATGCACACAATCACCCATCAATGCTCAAACTACCTAAAAGTCCTGTCAACATCCCCATACCCCTCGATCTCCATAACTTCCAGGAGAGGAGGAGATTGGGACCATACTCTATGCGGAGCGTTGGTGCTGCTTAAGCAGTCTCCTTGGCTATTGGGCACAATCCTGGACAGGTCGCCACTCTGACACAGGATACCAGCATGCTGGCACTCATTTTGCCGACCTCGGAAGGATGACAGGCCGAGTTAACCCCACCTGGTATTAATTCAACAGCTGAGCGGGATGTGAACTCAGGACCCTAGGATCCAAAGCCCAACACCCTCACCATTAAGCCAACACCAGGCACAACTTCCAGGTACATATCTAATTATAATTTAAACTTATCTACTGTTTCTGCTGCCACTACCTTTCCAGCGAGACCATTTCGTGCATTAACGACTGAGTAAAAGTCCCCTGCCTTACTACCATCTTAACTCTCCTCCTCTTTACTTTCAGGCTATGCCCCTGGTCCTATCACTGTCTGCTCTGTTGAACAATTCATCTTCACATTCTATCTATACCTTTCATTATCTTAAACATCTCTATCATATCTCCTCGTAACCACCTCCTTTCTCTTGTATAAAGCCCCATCTCCTTAAACCGCTCCTCCTCGCTGAATTTAGCTAGGCACGGAATTTCGAGTTATTTCGGCCACAAGTTTCAATCGTCAAATAGGTAATCAGGTTTCACATATCAGTTTTTAATAAGCTTGTACGATAATCTTGCCAGGAATCAATCACATTGCACCGAGCCTCCCACAGCCAATCAGCATCACAGCGAACAGAGGAACAAACGGACAGCCATGGTCATCTTGTGTATACACTACATGGCTAAAAGTATGCGGATACCCCGTCTAATTCTTGGATTTGGCCGCTTCATTCACACCCATTGCTGACAGGTGTATAAAACCAAGCACACAGCCATGCAATCTCCGTAGACAAACATTGGCAGGAGAATGGGCCGTACTGAAGAGCTCAGTGACTTTCAACGTGACACCCTCATAGGATGCCACCTTTCCAACAAGTCAGTTCATCAAATTTCTGCCCTGCGCTAGAGCTGCCCCAGTCAACTGCAAGTGCTGTTATTGTGAAGTGGAAACGTCTAAGAGCAACAGCTCAGCTACGAAGTGGTGGGCCATACAAGCTCACAGAACGGGACCACCGAGTGCTGAAGTGAGTAGTGTGGAAAAAAAAAACATCTGTCAATTTATTTCTTTTTTTTGTGTACCTTGTCGAGGCTCGTGTGAGAGCTAACACAACGCACAGCAAGGGGGCATGAGACAAGAGGGGAGGGAGTGGGAAGGACAAAACAGTGGAGAACAGAGACATTAGATCTGTGGAAGGGAGAAGGATGGGCAGGGAACTGGGGAATAGAAGATGGACATTACAGGAACTTTCAGGAAGGAAAGCAGGGAATTTGAAGGAGGTGGTTTGGGTGGATTATCGGGGGTAGAAAAGATCGAGGATTTGGATGGGGGATGATAAGAGGTGTGGTGAACAGCTGTTTTGAAGGCCTGGAGGGAAGAATGGGATTGAACAGAGTGAGGGAGTTTATTCCAAAGGCAGGAAAAAAAAAGGAATGAAAAAGTGAAGGTGAGCAGTGATTCGTGATTTTGGTAGTTTTACCAGAAGGGGGTTGTTGGCGGACCTTGAGCGCCCTGCGGAAATATGGTGGGGACAAATCACAGAGACAGCGGGGGGGAGCATGGAGAGGAGACGGTTTAGAGGACAGAAAGACCACCGACCAACCTGCGGTGAGAGTGTGAGGCCCAAAGACTCAGCCTCATCACAGGAGATGACAATGATACAAAATGCCTTGGTTTCCACAGCATGAAGCTGAGAAAGGTGGGAGGCAGGAGCACCAGCCCCAAGGGCAGAGCAGTACTCCATCAGGCTGTGGACAAAAGCTTTGTATATGGTCAGGAGCTCAGGTGGGCCGAGGAAGTTGCACGATGGAGGATTCCCAGTCGGCGACTGGCTTTGGAGGCCAGGTTGGAAATGTGACTTTGCCAGGAAAGGTCATGGCAGATAGTGAGACCAGAAGCTTGAAAAAAAAAGGACTTCTTCCAGAGGATTGTTGAGAAAGTGGATGGGGGGGTTTTCTAAACGGTCCTTTGAGAGACATCGTGAGAGTGTGAGATTTGTCCGGATTGAAAGACACGTTCCACATGTTGGACCAGTTTGTGATTTTATCCAGATCTGCAGAGAGCGAAGAAGCTGCTGCTTCCCGGTCTCGCTAGAGAATTGCAACACTCGCTCGAGTTCCAAACTGATTCTGGAAGCAACGTCAGCACAAACACTGTTCATCGAGAGCTTCATGAAATGGACTTCCATGGCCAAGCGTCGGCTGGAGTGGTGTAAAGCTCGTCATTGGACTCTGGAGCAGTGGAAACATATTCTCAGGAGTGATGAATCACGCTTCACTATCTGGCGGTCCGACGGACGAATCTGGGTTTGGCAGATGCCAGGAGAACGCAGATGCCAACAAAGGCTCTACCTGCCCCAATGCATAATCAACTATAAAGTTTGTTGGAGGAGGAATAATAGTCATGGGCTGTTTTTCATGGTTCAAACTAGGCCCCTTAGTCCCAATGAAGGGAAATCTTCAAACTACAGCATCCAATGACATTCTAAACAATTGTGTGTTTCCAACTTTGTGACAACAGTTAGGGGAAAGCCCTTTCCTGTTTCAGCATGACAATGCCCCCATGCACAAAGAATTGGTTTGTCGAGATCGGTGTGGAAGAACTTGACTGGTCTGCATAGAACCCTGTCCTGAAGCCAAAACATATTTGGGATTAATTGAAATGCCGACTGCAAGCCAGACCTAATAGCCCTACATCAGTGCCCCACCTCACTCGTGCTGTTGTGGCTGAATGGAAGCAAATCCCCACGGCAATGTTGCAATATCTCATGAAAAGCCTTCCCAGAAGAATGGAGGCTGTTCCAGCAGCAAAGAGGGAGGGAGGGGGGGGGGGGGTGGTGACCAACTCCATATCAATGCCCATGACTTTGGAATGAGATGTTGGAGGAGCAGGTGTCCACATACTTTTGGAGACGTAGTGTTTATACGATAATCTTGACAGGAGTCAATCACATTGCACCAAGCGTCCCACAGCCAAACGTAACAGCTGACGGACTATCTATCTATCTCTCTATATATGAAATGACAGAACAGGTATGAGTAAAGGTGATGCCAAATTTTACATCATAACCAGGATATTTTGCACATTTTTTTTTTTTAAAGACACATCCAACCTCCACCACCCTCCATCAATCACCATTGTACAGCGAAGAGCTTTGGTTCCAAGCACAGCCAAAACTGCACACAAGCCTTTTTAAAGTCCATGAAATATTATTTAAATTGACACATTAACAAACTTCTCCCATCACTGGGGACAGATACTCTTCCTAATTAAGAATAATCCTGGTGTTTGCTTTACGGTCAGTTCATGTGACCGGCTTAAAATCTTAGGATCTTGAGTTTGAGCCCGTGTCCCACCGTTAAATAACACCAGGTGAGTTGACCGAGCCTATACCCTTATGAGGTCAGCAAAACAGAGTACCAGCTTCCTGGAAAAAAAGGTGTACTGCAACACGGGAACAGCCGTGCTCCCATCAATGATGCAACCAGCCACTGGTTGCATACGAAATAAATAAACTATTAAGAATGCAAGTACGTTTGGAAAAGTAGGTGTATCAAGAATGGCAATGTATATATATATATATAACAAAAAATGCATACGATTGGAACAATCAATACAATGAAACCACACAGGTATGTTTTTCGGACATACAAACATAAACCTGCATTATCAACGCATCGTCTCCACAAACATAAGTCCTGGGAGGGTTTGTAATGATTGCTGTTCAGTCAGGTGGATTTAACCTTGCATAAAATGGGATGGTGGGCCTTGTGATTTAGATTGAGAAAATACCTAAACACATTCACCGCTTGGACAAAAGATAGGCAGATGCAACTCAATGTTAGGAAATGCAAGTTGCTGGGCATGGAGAGGAATGATAGAAATGGGGAGGCTGAGAACAAGTTACACAAAAGGACATGACGGATACAGGGCAGTGGAAGGATGTATACAGCACAGTGCCAGACAGCTAAAGGAAAGCCAATTAGGGATCGTTCAATTCATAAAAGGATAAACTAGTAATGGGCATGCACAACCATCCTTGCCCATGTTGGGGCACATCAGCTGAGGCCTTCGTGTGAAAGATGAAAAAAAGACTCCACTGAAAGCTCCGGTCAACACAGAATTCAGGATAATCATTTAGTGCTCATCTTCCATGTTGTCTATTGTGCCACACTACCAACACCCCACACCTGATAGAGAAGAGATGGTGCAAGCCTTGACCTGAGAAAAGCTTTCAAACAGAGCCCAAGCTGGTGTTTCTTTCCCAGTAAAGTTTCCCAACAATTTATGGAAAATCAATTCAGGATTCATGCCTTTTTTTTTTCCAATTCAGGTTCAAAATTTTTGGCTTGAACCATCTCTTACAGAAAGTGAAGATGAACTTGTGTTTGTGTAGTATGCTGTGCACCTCCTTTCCCAATACAAAGGAGACAACTTGTATGTACGTCATGGTCTTCAAAGCCATCCCACAAACAAGTTGAAGAAAGAAGTTAGCTTCAACGTTCCACGATAATTGGATGGAAAATGCAGCAGACGTTAAAAAAAAATTGAAAAAACTTTTCTGCAGAGAGGTTTTGGTGTTTTCTGCAGTCATGGCTTGCAGGGTGCTTCACAGACCAGGAATAAACAGCCTCGACCTTGCTTCAATCGGTATCAGTCGAATTACAAATCAAGAAGTAGGGTTAAACACCAACATTTCCTCTTTTGACCTCTAATGTTTACTTTTGGTCCCCATAAACGAAAAAAAAAAAAAGGGCACAAATGCCAAAGGAGGTTGAGCACACATCCAGGGCAATCTCAGCTGAACACAGGATGAAGGAGACAGGGGTTTAGACATGAGGTGAGGAGTAAATTCATGGTGATGTTTAAGATGAAGTGCAGATCAAATAGATTGACTACCACAACTAATTTAAGACCAATTGTTCTCAACATACCCAGTAATACTTTTTGACTTTTTTTTTTAAATCTAAAGGAAGATGATTTTTCATAAACCAACTGGGTACACCTGATGTTCTACTGAAGGTAAGTAACAGGAATACTATTTGTTGAGGGTGCCAGAAATAACCCTCCAGCCCCACTCGCTCCTGCACATCATACCCCAGCACAGCCGAACCCAGCACGACCCGAACAGGCAGTCAGATGTTCTTGCACCCTCGATGCATCGACAACAGCTGCAAACTGCGCAGAGTCCTGGTTTCTATACACGCCATGCCAGGCGGGGCTTCGAAGGAGCAATCTTCACACGAGCATCTTTCCCATTCCCGTCAAACCTCTCAACACAGGGCAAGGATCTATCTACATTCTACACACAAACAAATAAATAACTTTCTAGGGAACCCTACATGAACATTGATGCTCTCCCCTGGGGTACATTTCCAAAACCAGAACAAAATTGTCAAAATATATCAGTCATGCTTTTACATTTATAAAATGTGTTAATATGGGGTCATGTATGACTCCATTCCCAACAAGCTTCATGAAACCCATTTCCATCATCTAGAGGTTAAGCAAAGCAGTTTGGCCTCATCTTGTACTATAGAAACTTAACTGGCATCCAGATTTTGTGCCCAATTAAAAAAGATCTATTTATCAGATTTGAAATGCACCACAAAACAAAAATCTACCAAATGCTTGGAGAAATATACTTCCCATCTTGGTACTCCGGAGAACAAAGTAATGGCAGTTAAAAAAAAAAAAATCCCAATGGGCATAGTAGTAATCCACCTTCTGCAATGTTCCACATCTCACAAGGTGATGCATCATTGATCGGTCAGGTTTGGGTTTTCCTGACAAACTGCAGATTCGTGTTTTGCAGGTAAGGCGTTGAACCGGGCGTGCCCTCACTCGGATGTTAAGCAGGGTGTCCAATCTAACACAAGTCGAAGAATGTGAAGGATCTCGCATCGTTTGGTGAATAGGCAAGTTATTGGCAGCACCCTCAAATTTTAAACCCCTGCCATAACCTCCAAGGGGCACTGCAACAGCTGGGAAGCAACGATGCATACCAGCGGTGCTGCACACAAATTGATCGATGGTAGAACACAAATAGCATGCAGCATCTTGAAGAAAATGAATAGTAATTAAATTGTTACTAAAAAATGTTTTCTTTCCAAGGGTACTGTACACAATCATGTAGTGCCTTATACACCACACAAATATTTTCCATTTCAATAGTGGTGGTTATTTTCTTATGAATCGAATCTGAGAAACATTGCAGATAAACTGAAATTTCAGGTTAGATTCCTCCACCAAGCTAGACATCACATGTATGCCTTCCTTTGGTGTCCATTACAATTGTATTCAGAGATCTTACTCCAGCCATATAAAGCACACAAGCTCAATTTAAATCTAAAGGAAGACGGTTTGTCAATTTCACCCGTACATGCTCCCTTGTATTTTACAGGCATGAGCAAGTGGTTGTGCCTTTACTGCGGGAGAGAGAACTGGTTTCACTTCAAGCAGGAGCAGCACCATCAAATTAATGCAAATGGAGCATCAACTACAACTGAAGAGGAACTGTGGAAGCTGCACCCGAGTGGAAAATACACGGGAGAAACCCACATCTGTTATACTACGAGCAACCTAGAACAAGAGGAACAGTGCATGGTACCTGCTGCAAGATGCAGCCCTTGCAGAGATAAAGTTGAGTGCAAAAGACAAGGTTGGGCTGAACAGGCAGTGTATTCTGCTGATGCAAACAAAAACGCAAGTGGGAAGGACAGTATTGAGCAAACAACCAACAGAAATACTTCAAAAACTTCAGATGAGGGGGCAATTGGTTCAGAGGAAGGAGAAAGTTACAAAGAGGGCCAAAGGAAGATTAAAGATGGGAGGTTGATCAAATTGAACACAAAAATAAATGGTGAAAAAAAGATTAAAGATGTTAGAATGAATAACATGGAAAATGTGGAGAGAAACGAAAGCATGAAAGGTGTAAATGGTGAAAGAAAACAGACTGCAGAACCAAGGAACAAAGAAATGGAAAAAACAAGACTGCAGACGAGCAGAGAAACAAAAACAAAGGCAGAGGAGGAAACAAGGCCTAATGAAGTGAAAAAGGAAGGACAACTGAAAGCAAGAAACAATTCATTCCAAAAAATGGAAGCCAGCAAAAGAGATGCAAAGGTGGAAAATGTTGGGGTAAAGGCAGGTCTAAAAACTCAAAAAAGCCTTCGTTGGGGATTCCAAAATGAGACTGGAGCAGAAAAACCAAAATACACCAGCAAAGCTCCCGAGCAATCAAGAGCGTTTCGGACCAATAGCCACAAGAAAGCAGGGAGAACAGGTGGTGCAAGGGTGGAGGATGAAAGCAAAGGAAACGCAAAAGCAAACAAAGTACAAAGAGTAACTTCAGGTGAAAATATGAGGAACGAGAACATGGAATTGAAAACAATGGAAGCAAAAGTAAGAACAGAAAAGAAACATGTCAAAATTGGAGCACACAAGGATGAGGAGAAATTGGAGCAAAAACAAAGGACAAAAGTTACACCAAAAGATATACGACAGGAGAAAGACAAAGGTAACCTTGAACCGGAGATAAAAATGTGTGAGAGAATAGCAAAAGAGGAAAGCAAGGCGAGTAAGGAAGAGCTTGAGGAAATGTCAACAATAAAGCGACACACAGATACAAAAGAACACTGCAAGGACCTTCGTGAACGAATAACAAAAGAGGGGAACAAGAAAGCAGAGAAATGTACAAAGAGACAAAACATGAATTGCATTATCTGGAAACCCGACAATGAAGATGATAAAGGGGACGATGCACGCAAGACCATGACGAGGCAAACTACAGAGAGAGAAAATGCAAACTCATGTGCTTCTTCAGAAGATAAAATGAAATTTAAAGTTTACAGTGAAGAGGGATCACAGGATGCACAAGATTATTATTGGGAGACTTATAAGAGAGAGAGAGAAAACAGTGGATCACAGAAAAGGAAAACAAACTTCTCTCGAAGAGAAACACTCATCCCCCCTGAGCAAGTGAAAAAGGTATGTCGTGATTTAAATGATGGCAATCTAGAACATTCCAAGGAGGATCGATTGCAAGCAACAAAACTTTTTCCAGAATGTAGTCAGGGTTACTGGTCTGTGCGGTTAGAGGTTCACCACAAATGTGCTCATCACCATTGCTGTCAGCACGACGTACCTCAAATCTCAAAAACTTCAGCTTCTGAGTATGCTACCTCATCAAAAGAGTCGGTTGCGCAACATTGCAGCAACCGAGCAAACACAAGGAATTTGGTGATATCAGTTAACAGAGAGGGGACAGAGGAAGGTGGAGCAATTTGGATGTGGAATAGTGGTTGGGTGAAAATGTTTGATTGCGAAAAGAGACACCGAACCGAGTCGCGTGAAATAAACACCTCACTGAATGGGAACAACTATGCACAACTCGCCCTGAGCTGCTTGCCAGAAGAAAATAAGGCTCAATCTGTCGCTAACTGGGTCATGGAATCCAAACCATAATTGGTTTAAAAAGTGATCAAAAGGAATTCCACAAGTCAGGATAACAGCGTGCCAACGAAAGCCACAAGCCGATGTTCACAATGGCATTCATTTTGAATAAACATTTTGGTGCAACGATCAAGGAGCACTACTTCAATTCTCCTTTTCTAATTTACACTTCTGGGAGACTCCGAGCAGACATTTTTAAAGCATCACGACAAGCAAAGTGGTCACATTAGAAGCGACGAGACAAGCACAAGTTGCCAGAAGAGAGAGATGGACAAAATTAAACAATACCAAAATATTCTTTATTGAAAGCAGACAAACTTGTGTGAACCAATACTGTCAACGTGAAGTAAGAAGTGCCAATTCCTCATCCTTTAAAATCAATCATTTTCCTGCAAAAGAACACAATGATCAGCAAACCACCCCAATTCACATGGGGAAGGGGGGAGGGGGGTATTTAAGGGCAATTCCAAGGCTCACCTGCTCCACACCACATT
This sequence comes from Eptatretus atami, assembly GCA_035128595.1. Taxonomy (NCBI): domain Eukaryota; kingdom Metazoa; phylum Chordata; class Myxini; order Myxiniformes; family Myxinidae; genus Eptatretus; species Eptatretus atami. The sequence continues at coordinate 124,455,010 of CM068952.1, read as the reverse complement.
CCATTTTATGGTCAGATGTCTTGCGCTTTTTCAGTTCAGAAGCTTTGCCAATTTCTTCTTGTTTCCTCTGAAAATAAAAATGTCAACAATCGCTGGGTTTTTTGTTCGTTTTTTTTCCTATTTAAGAACTCACGTTTTAATAATCAAAACTTCAAAAGATAGCTAGTGCAAGCAACTGTAGACCTTGCAAAACCATACAAACAGGAACATTTCACAGCTGAAAATCCTTTTAAAGCAGTAAACAATGGGAACATCTTGCTAAAATCAGAATGCCTTCCACCCCCCACCTTAGCAAAAAATGGCAAATAAGGGGAAATAAGGACAAGATGCTAAGGGTGACGGAGCACGAGCCACTTGCTCAGGGTGATGTGGCGCGGCAAAAGCGTCTGCAAAGAGTGAACGAATCGCTCAGAATGACATAGCGCGGTTCCACTACAGACAATGGGCGCTCGGCAAGTGGCTTAAGCACTCCAATTAAAGTGGTTGAGAAGAATGGTTGGCCAGGCTGTCACTGCATACCATAAAGGATCCCTTTAACTTTAAAGCCAGTCTTCACCACACACGCAGCAGTTAATGAAATAAAATGAATTTATGAAATAAAATGTCTATCCACAAAAGTGCTGCAGCTTAATGCAGAACAACCCTGGACATATCGCAAAGTTCACTCGCCCGTGATATAAACAATGCTGAAAATCCACCATTTTGCCTGCTCATCTGTGCATGTCATCAGGTACATCGGTTCGGGGGTCCACGCAAAGTTACAACTTTATTATCATTATATAATTATTTTTAAACGGCCGTTTTTCACAGGATTTGCTTTGATTCCCTGTCGAGCACCTCACAAAACCTCCAAAAGAAGACACAGATCTGGTAGACGCTATGGATAAGCAGTCCCTCGGGGAACAGGGGCGTGAGGTCCAGCAGTGAATGCATTAAATCATTTCACTCAATGAAGCTGGTTAATTTTGGCACGTTCTTAACTTTTTTGTTCACTCAATATAATTCTCCAAACAAGAGGATAAAATAAAAAAATAAACAAAAGAAAAAAAATATATATATACAAGATAAGTTTAATGCTTTGGAAATTTCACATTTTCTTGTGCATGTATGGAGAAGGGACATAACCTTGCTTGCTTAAATAGGTATATCGGCTTAGTTATGACTCGTTATTTCTTTAAATTATCAGATTTTAAAACAGATTTCGACACTTATTTAGTCCAGACGATATCCAATCCTCAAAACCGAAATAATATTTTGATATACATCAATTGATCCATGAGAGTAGATCATGGAAAATCGCATCATATAATGCATGAAATCACTCCAAGCTCATAATTTGAAAACTTAGAGTACTTACAAAAGCGATGTATACAGCGATTCATACCTATGATGAATAGGCAT
>CM068952.1:124382827-124420876 GCA_035128595.1 Eptatretus atami | reverse complement strand
CACGAGTCAGCAAAGCGAAGAATCAGAGCGAGTGACTACTACAGGCCGGGACCCTTCCCATTTCAGAAGCTCAGTTCAGCTGCATCCAGCAGCAACCATTACACTCATTCTTACACCATTCCAATAGGGTCTTTCTCTACCATCTATCTCTCGTCTACTGTGGAAGCACACTAGCAATCGGCACTGTCAAGTACCGAACAACCATTCTTTTCAGAGCGAACCTTACATCTTCCTCTTACACCACGCTGCACGACACTTGCACCTATCACCACAGAAACCTTCAGTATTTCTCCCTCCTTCCCAATTCCTAAGCATTTTGGGTTGTGCAGGTCCATCAACCATGCCAGGTGTCAGGAGATCACTAATCCTAAACTGCTTCTCATCTCTCTGGGCTATTGTGTGGGTGTGCGTGGTGTGCGATAACGCAAGTTAAGATTGCACAAGTTGATTCAGGGTCACTGTACAGTCTTCTTTTGTGAATATTGCATACAAATTCCTTTGCTACACCCACAAATTCCTTACTTTCCCCTGCTGTACATTTGCAATAAATCCCAATACTGTGCCACATAACTTTCCTAGGTTTGTCAGAATAAATGTGCCTGTTATAAACCCAGCTTGTTTTTGTCCTTTCCTCCATCTGTTGGTCTGGCATGGTCCACACCTTAGCTTAGCCAGGACATCATCTTCCAAAATATGCATAATAGCTGGTGCGTACTTGGCAGCTCCGCTCAGCTGCACCTGACACGGTAACGCAAGTATGCATCGAGGGCATGATTTTGCGACAAGGCAACCATGTGTTCCAAGTTAAACAAACAGTTGTCAAACAGAGGACACTGGGTCATATGGTCAAGTTATTGGTGTTTGTGGTCGATTAGCGACCCACCACGACATGAAGTTATTCGTGTATGACAGCCTGTGATTCCCAGTGAGTCCGGAGAGGAACCAGGGATATTCTCCCCCACGACACTGGGTCTACGACAATATTTTGGGGAGCAACTAATCCCCCACCCACTCCCATAGACCTCCTTAGGACCCAATTATTTTTAATGCTATGAACAAACCTTGGTAAATACTGGGCGATGAAGGCTGTGGTCAAGTGTCATAGAAGCTGCATTCGTTTATGAACAGATGGACGTGCAATTGCACAAGATCCCCAGAACTATGTTCTGGTGCAGAAACTATATTCTGGGGAGCTAAAAGGTGCAGAAACTGATACACTCAACTACTGACCTATCAGCTTACTTCCAATCAAGGTCATGGAATCTATCACGGTTGAAATGAAAACCTTCCTTTTCTCCAACCTAATCTTAGATCAATTTGGCTTTAGACTAGGTTACTTCTACTCACCCAATAATGGATGGATGCTCTCAATGTTAGACATGACTTCAGCGCCATGTCTCTGGACATATCTCGTACTTTTGCTGGTTTGGAGAGCCAGGGAGAATGCCAGACTGTGCCAATGGCATCCTAGACCAACTCCACACATGGCTTACTGACTTCCTCCACCCTCATAACCATGTGGCTCTCAGCAGAATCCTTTCATCTCCTCTCCCTGTCGAGGCTCGAGAGCCCCAAGGCAGTGTTCTGGGCCCAGTCCTACGCTAAACAATCATGGATCTCGGACTGGAAAATCGTCTAGCTATTTGCTGACGACTCCACCCTCTGCAAAGGAGATTCCTCATCCTTCACACAGGTCATCTGCAGCCTCATCCCTTTCTTCAGACCTTCACAAAAAAAATCACAAGCTGGTCAAACTCTTGCAATGCGCCTTTCAATCCGAACAAATCTCATACCCTCATCACAAGCTCTCTCCGAAAGGACCATCTGGCAACCCCTCCCCACCCACCAATCTACTTTCTAAGCAATCCTCTTGAGGAGGTTCAGTCATTCAAACATTTGGGACTCATTAGCCATGATCTTTCTTGGACAAACCACATTTCAATGTTGGGCTCCAAAAACCAGTCACCAACTGGGCATCCTCAGTCATACAAAGCCCTTCCTTGGCACACCTGAACTTTTAACCTACAAGGCCTTCATAAACAGCTTGTAATAGCTCTCCTGCCTCATCTTTCTCAGATTGATGCTGTGGAAACCAAGGCCTTCAAGACCAATGGAATCTCCCACACTGAAGCAGAGTCTCCAGGCCCATCACTTCGCCATCGCAGACATGCCAGTGGTCTCTGCCTTCTACCACCTCCTTTCTGGTCTTGCACCCTCTGCCCTTTCCATGCTTTGCTTCCTCCCCCCCCCGCAACCCCTAATCAACCCTCTTCTAGTAAAACTACCCAAATGCAGGATCATTTCTCACCTCCACTCATTTGTTCCTCTTTTTTCTGCCTGCAGAATCAACTTCCACATCCTCTTAAATCATTCTTCCCTACAGATCTTCAAGACAGTATTTCACCACAATCAGACAGTCCCCAATCCCAAACCATGATCTTTTTTACTCATTAACCACACCACCAAATCCCTCTGAGGTTCCAGTTTTTTCTCCTAAGTTTCCTTCTTCATGCATGCACATTTTGTGGCCTGTTATGTCCTGATCCATTCAGTGTACTTGCTCTTCCAAAAGCCTCGACGACGTTTGCAACAAGAAAAGAAAAAAAAAAATAATAAAAAAAACAATGTCACCCGTAGGGTGATCCGTATCTTGCAAAAGGTGACCACGTGTGACTTCTTTAAGGTCACACTGAGGTGAACAGAGCTGCTATCCACCAGGAGCGACTCCTTGAGGAATATCTGCCTACGAGAGATTCCGATGAGAATCGTTCTACAGAGTAACCATGAAAAATATGCGTTTGCCTCATAACGTCACCAAATCACGTCATAATGTCTCAAGCTTGATATATCTAGAAAGCACTCATCGAGGTGTTCAATTTGAGGTACTACACGATATGGTTCCTAAAACTTGAAAATTTGACCTTGGGGTCAAATATGTTTGACCTTAGGCGTTAACCATGAAGGTCAAGGCCAATCGCCACCAAAAATTATCAGCTGAATGCCAGACCATGAACTATATTCCCATGAAGTTTGAAGACGATCCGATCAAAATTACTCAAAAAATAAGGGTTTCGTCGACTCCCCTGATTTGCGACAAAGTGACCTTGACCTTTGACCTTGACCTTCAAATTTTATGCGCTGAAAGGGACCTCTATAGGCCTCTGATATGCGAAGTTACAAAAATTTCAATGATAACTGTGCTCTGCAGAGTGATTTATACGTGATTACAGATAAAAAAAAAACAAACAACAAAAAAAACACATGAAGGTCAAGGCCAATCGCCACCAAAAATTAATCAGCTGAGCGCAGACCATGAACTATATTCCCATGAAGTTTGAAGACGATCCGATCAAAATTACTCAAAAAAATAAGGGTTTTGTCGATTCCCTGATTTGCGACAGTGACCTTCAAAATTTTATGGCCTGAAAGGGCACTCCATAGGCCTCTGATATGCGGTTCAAAAATTTCCAATGAAAACTGTGGTCTGCAGAATTTTTTTTTCGTGATTACAGACAAACAAACAAACAAACAACAAAACAAAAAAAACATACAGACTGACTAACATATCTTGCAAAAACTTCGTTTTGGCAAGATAAAAAGGTTGACCTGTGAAAACCAATTAAAAAAATGGAAATGTTAAGGATTTATAGATGGAAATTAGATTTTGAAAAAGATTATAACCAAAGGATGGCCTCGTGAGCATTAAATTGTTAATATTTCAGACATTTCCTTGAACTAAATTCTGTTTTGAACAGAGAAGAGACTATTTGCTTTATGCACAAGCAGAACAGAAAACCAAATTAGGCAGAATAACAAAGAGAAATGAACGATTTTGTGCAAGTTTTTATTTATTTATTTCGAAAGGATCAAGTTGTCTTTTGACTGTTTGACGATGTAATTTTGATTTGGTGAGCAATTTGATAAGGCAATCTTTAAAACGATTAAAAAACATCAGGTAAAGTAAACCAGGATCTACATCAATTTCATCATTTATGCCAATTATGGCTTTAGAGTAAGTAAATTTGACATTAAAATGTTCAAATGGGACAGAAAACATTCCTCGACTACCAAGGGAGCAGACAAACCAGGAGAGGAGGATTGTTCAAATTTGACGTTTTCTCCAACATAACCAGTATCGCCGAAACATTTCCAAACATTTCCCAGATGGGAATTACAAAGAGCGAAAAAATTACATGGACACAGCCACATCCACACAAGTTGCCAATCAGTGGATATTACATCACAAGTTAACAATTAAACCGCTTTGTATAGCCTAAACAGTGTAAATTGAAAATAATCTTTTTTTTAAATCCAGCATTATGAAATTCCATTCAACTCAAGACTAAACATTGGAACAAAGGAAGGAAAAAATAAAAATAACAATTTTTAAAAACCCAATTACAACGCAACACGTTTCACATACCATCCAGGCTGTCCTGCTCCACAAAAGATGCATGGCTGTCATCAGTGTTGGGAAGTCCTTCAACTGCATCCCCAAGAACATCTCTCTGCATTCTGTATGCAAAAGAAAAAAATTAAGCAGAAGTTAGATTTTCTCACTGCAGAAAAGGCAATATAAATTGTCAATCATTTAAACCAGTGTAAATAAAATACTATTTCAATTTTCAGAAAACTATAGAAGTAAATCGACTTTTCCAAGCAGCCAAAAGTTTATTTGGATTTCTTTGTGCAGAAATGCAATAAAAATGTAATTTTTCTTTTCAAAATCCCTCACAAATCCAAATTCCAATATTTTAAAGTTATTTGTTTTTCAAACCAATATCTAACAGATATAAAATCATGAAATACACCAACCTTCCAATCTCCAGAAGGGCAGAGCCATAACACAAGTATGCCTCGCCACATTCATCAGAAGTTTCACCAAATGTTGCTGCACTGGAGAATGAAAATTCAGAAGGGAAATCAGAAATCAACTTTGATTTGGGAAAGGTAGCATGGTTACACTATTCCTAAACATGTGACTCGGGATGGCTGTGAATGAGTTCTCAATGCAACACGAACACAAAATATTTTCAGTTATCTCAGACAATTTGGAGATGCACATAAACAAATGCACTAAATTATACAATGGAGAACATACATAAGTGCGCAGGCTTCACCAAATGCATCCACAGCTTCAGTAATACGCTTGCAAATGATGTGGCTACGGCCTGAGACCAGCAGTGCCTCAGCAGCTTCACGCACTTCCCTGCAGAGATCAACAAGGAGCAATCAGTAGTTGATCGAATGATTAGATATAGGAGAGCTTAAATATAGACAAGTATGAATAGTCCAGAAAGATGCAAACAGTTACAGCCACCGGTGGCTCCGATTTCCTGGTTCAAATCCAATTCAGTCTGCGTCAAAAGCGCCCGGAGCAGTCAACCGCTTTTAGACCCCCCCCCCCCCCCCCCCCCCCGCCTCCCCTACCAGATCAAAGTCTGAAGACCAAGTTACCACACAAAAAGTGTAAAAGCAGCTCAGTGATATGCCGATAGGTGCCACATGACTACATCTAATCATTAGCAGAGCGAGCCCAAGTCACGTGACGCAATCTTCCTAGCTGCATTGAATCTATGGATGCATGGTCACCTTAGCATGTCTTTATAAACCATGAAATGAAGCATGGTTCACTGTTGTTCATGCCATTTGATCCTCACAATGACCAACCTACATCATCTTGAGTACGAGAAGGTGAATTCTGTTTTCAAAATCTGCCCGTTCTAAATTTGCTGGCTATCATACTACATGGCCAAAAGTATGTGGACAACCCTTCTAATTAGTGGATTCGGCCATTTCAGCCACATCCATTGCTGACAGGTGTATAAAATCAAGCACACAGCCGTGCAATCTCCATAGACAAACACTGGCAATAGAATGGGCCGTACTGAATAGCTCAGTGACTTTCAGAAGACTCAGCCCCTTCCTGTTTCAGCATGACAATGCCCCTGTGCACAAAGTGAGGTCCATACAGAAATGGTTTGTTGAGATCGGTGTGGAAGAACTTGACTAGCCTGCATAGCACCCTGACCTCAACCCCAAACACCTTTGGGATGAATTGGAACGCCAACTGCGAGCCAGATCTCGTCACCCAACAGTGCCCCACTATACCAATGCTCTTGCGGCTGAATGGAAGCAAATCCCCGCAGCAATGGTCCAACATTTAGTGGAAAGCCTTCCCAGAAGATTGAAGACTATTATAGCAGCAAAGAGAGGACAAACTCCATATTAATGCCCATGATTTTGGAATGAGATGCTGGACGAGCAGGTGTTCACATACACTACATGGCCAAAAGTATCAACAAAATAAAATTTATTTTACGTTTGCAAAGATGTTGATTCTTGCTCGTAGCATCAAAATATTTATTTCAAAATTTTGCTGAATAGTAAAAACAGATTATGCAGTCAAATTGGTGTTTGCCTTTATAACTATGAACTTGACATTCATTCATCAATTTATTTATTAGAAACTCTTTAAAATTATTATTCTTATTAAAAAACATGTCCACTTTTTCAGGCTTGATCCTGTCCCTTTATGCCGACACCAGCTCACCTGCTTCAGAAATTACATGCTTAGCAAGAATGGAAGTTGCGGGGATGCAAAGGTATTTCCTGGCCAGTATATGACGTTGTGGATATGATAATTCATTCACTCTCCATCACAGCAGAGGATTATCATCATTCCTGAGGATGTTGGCTTCCTCCAAATATCTCCATATTTCAACAGCAGCATGTGTCCATGTCAATCTCAAAGCTTTTGCCTGTGTGACAGTCATCATGAGAGCCCCAAAAGTAGACTCACAGAGGCTTAGTTGCTTTCAGGGTGGTTGAGAGATTGTTCACCGAGATGTTTCTTCTGCAATCCAGAGTTATCTGCAGAGCGAGGTTCTTCACCGAACTATTTCGTCCAATCATCAGCTTCAGGGTAAAGGTTGGAAAGCGGGTCAGGAGCCACAAGTGACCCAGCCGGCAAACCCTTCATACTTTTGCACATCTGCAACTTACATTCCTGTTGAGCACCAATTGTCTGAAGCAGGTGAGCTGGTGTCAGCAAAAGAGGAACAGGATCAAGCCCAAAAATGTGGACGTGTGGTTTTGGAGTAATAATTTGTAATGGTTCCCAATAAATGAATGAATTAATGTCAAGCTCTCAGTTATAAAGGCAAACACCAACGAGACGGATCTTGTGCATCATCTGTTTTACGACTCAGCAATATTTTGATGCGACCAAGCAGGAAGGGAATGGTATTGAAAGTGTTAAGGCAGCGATTTGTGCTCTACAGTGTTTAAGTATACAATTCAATTACATTTTAAAAAGATTATAAAAGTTGGAGGAAAAAAAAATTTTTTAGAAGTTTACCACCATTGATGTAACGTTTACACCATCTTATTTTTACACATTATATTAGTTCTTTGTGCCCATTTGCGCCCTTTATGAGGTCCTCAAGAACAGCGAGATTACCGTTTGGAATGATTTTTTCAATTTTGATTGCCAGACAGGTATAAAGACTCAAAAATATCTCGTGCATCCCTGCGCAAGAACCATCGGTACGAATTCAAAGGCAATGGTGTTGCTAAACTACAGATTCGTTTTCCAATTAGTGTTTAAAATAAAACACTCAATTGAAATAAAGGTCGTTCTCGATCATAAACCGACGTTTGTAGATGGGACAAAATGAACCAATCACTCAACCCCAGCCCAATCAGCACGTTTTACAGTCCTATTAGCTCGTTTTCAATCAGCAAGGTCATGGAATCAATTGCAGGTTTTTTACTTAAGAAATCTAAAGATTCCGTAAGTATATTGATGACTTCCGTCCTGTTTGTGTGTTTGTTTGTAGGCACAATAACTCAAGAACCAATGTCAAATTACACCACATGATTCAGGAGGGTGATGGCTAGCGCCGATTCGATTTTGGTCAAAATCGGTCAAAGGTCAAGGTCACAGTGAGGTCAAACATTCGATTTTTGATGGTTTGGTACAGAATCATCGTAGAAACTTCTGGTTTGCGTTGCTACCTTCTCCAGAGACAGCTTTTATTAGACAAGGTCAGAGGTCAAGTTGACGATTTCGTAAGTACCAGTCTATGACTGCTTGTTACTTACGAAATCTAAAGATTTCATAAGTATATTGATCAGTTCCGTTCTGTTTGTTTGTAGGCACGATAACTCGAGAACGGAAGAAGCGACCAATGTCAAATTACACCACGTGATTCAGGAGGGTGATGGCTAGTACTGATTAGATTTTGGTCAAAAATCGGTCAAAGGTCAAGGTCACAGTGAGGTCAAACGTCAAAAAAAATTATAACTCAAGAATGGAAGAAGCTACCAATGTCAAATTACACCACGTGATTCAGGAGGGTGATGGCTAGCGCGGATTAGATTTTGGTCAAAATCGGTCAAAGGTCAAGGTCACAGTGAGGTCAAACATTCGATTTGATGGTTTGGTACAGAATCATCGTAGAAACTTCTGGTTTGCGTCGCTACCTCCTCTAGAGACAGCTTTTATTAGACAAGGTCAGAGGTCAAGTTGACGATTTCGTAAGTACCAGTCTATGACTGCTTGTTTGGTTGTTTTAATGCACAATGTCAAGGCTCGTACAAGACCTAATACACAGAACGTATAATGAAGGGAGCAGGAGACAAGAGGGGCGGAAGAGGGAAGCACAAAACAGTGGGGAACAGACATTAGGAGATCTGTGGAAGGGAGAGGGATGGGGTGGGGTGGGGTTGGGTGCACAGGGTGAACAAGATGGACACGACAGGGACTTTCAGGAAGGTCCTTTATTAGTCGATATGAAATCTTTCCTTTTCTCCAACAGCCTCAACTCAGATCACCAATTTGGTTTCAGACCGAGACAAAAATCACAAGCTTTTCAAACATTTGGAAGAAGTCTTTCAATTGTGACAAATCTCGCTCTCAATCTCTATCCAAAAAGAGCATCTGACAAACACTCCTATCCAGCTTAACAATCCTTTTGATGTTCAGCCATGATTTTTCTTTGGCAAACCACATTTCAACGTTGGCCTGCAAAACCAGCAGATAACGCAGCATCCTCAGTCGTCGTACAAAGTCCTTCTTTGGCACACCTGAACTATCCACCTACAAGACCTTCATCTGCAGCTTAATGGAGTACTGCTCTCCTCTGGGTTGGCTCCCCTGCCTCACACATTGCTGAGCTTGATGCTGTGGAAACCAAGGCTTACAAGATCATTGGAATGTCCCACGAGGAAGCAGAGTCTATTGGGCTGATCACTTTGCCATTGTAGACAGGTCGATGGTCTGTCTTCCACTTCCTACTTTCTGGCCTTGCACCATCTGCTCTTTCTGTGCTGTCTACCCAAGGTTTCTGCAGGGCACACCAGCCCATCAAATCCCTTCTGGTGAAATTACCAAAATTCAACATCACTGTTCTTTTATTGTCCTCCACTCATTTGTTTTTCCTTCCTGTGGAACAGAATTCCACATACTCTTCAATCCTTCAATCACATTCTTCCCTCAGGTCTTCAAGACAGCTGTTCACCACCATCTTAGATCATCCCCAATTACAAAACCATAATTTTTCTAACCTTGTTAAACCCCTCCCAAACTTCCAAGCCCCCCCCCCCACACTGAGTTTTCTTCTGTATCAATCTTGTCCACCCATGAATTCTCTCCCAATCTTGTCCACCATGAGATGGCCAGACGGAGGTCCCAAGTGGACGCAGCGACGCGCTGCTCCGGGGCATGCTCCGGGACATGCCCCCATACCTGACCTGACCTCATTCTGCCACATCTGTCCATCTCCTATTTCGACTATCCGGCCAGACCGCTGGGCCGATCCGGCTAAAATTTGGCAACAACGTTCCTCTCCGGACTGGTGACAGGCATTGCGAAGCTCGATCCGGTCACGTGACTTCAAGTAGGTCAAAATGGCCGACTTAGTAAATTTTTTCAAAATAAAAAATAAAAAAAATTCTCCAGACCCACCAGTCAGAATGCCACCAAATTTGGGTTACATTTGGCCAGGGTCCAGATAAACTCGTCATATATATATAATATATATTATAATCGTCTCAAACACCACAATTCAAACTGTCAATCTTTATCTTTTCACCGTCCACGACTCGCATCCATACATCGCAACTAGAAATAACATGAGCATTCACGACCCCCCCTCCCTCTTCCTTCGTATCTCCAGATATTGGTCTATCCTCCTCCTCCTCCTTCGTGTGCAGCACAAGTTTGTGGGTTGCATCATTGGCTGGGGGGGGGGGTGGGCTGCGTCACTGATCATGCAGCGCACAAATAAATAAATAAATAATAAAATAAATAAAATAAAATAACTCCTTCAAAAAACTTACTTGGGTGTTCGTTTTTCTTTCTCCTCCGACGCGTTCGATTCCGAAGTGTCGTTGGACACGAGTGTTCGAGCACCGACGTGAGCCATGACGTCCGACGGAGAGAGTGCTGCTCCAAACGTGCTGATGCGTCACGATTGCTCCCCTCGAAGTTTAAACCAAAGACCACCCCCGAGCGCAGCGCGACGCTTTTTATTATTGCAGAAACAGCAAAACGCCCTCGGAGGAAACATTTAGCAGAACGCTGAGGTGATTATCGCCGCTAATTAACCACAAGCGGCCGCACGTGCTCCCCGATTAGTGACGTCATCCCGCACGTGCTCCCCGATTCGTGACGTCATCCCGCACGTGCTCCCCGATTCGTGACGTCACACACACACACCACCCAAAAGGAGAGATATCATTCATTTTCAGCTCAAGGCATCTTGCCACAAGAGAGTTACTTGTGAAGTGATGACCTTCATGGAGACCACATTAGCATTAGACTAACTACATAGCACGGGCTGGCTGTAAGAACCATCAAAACTTGTTGCTGGAGATATGAATTTCCCCAAAACACATTTTAGTTCATCAAAAATGTCTTGGACCATATGTTGATTCCTGTATTGGAAGGTCGACAGTTCTTCGAACAACTTTGGAAAGTTTTGAATAGATCTTCGTGACAAAACACTGCCAAGTTATAGATGGTCACTATCACACACTGTGCTTTCATGCGCTAAATCTATAAACTGAAAGCCAATCAACTCTTTGACCGAAGAAATTGAATGGTCACATGCTTGCAATCGATACCGATCAGGGAAACAGGAGATGTGAGAGAGGCTGATACTTCCCTCAACCAGACAAATACATACAATGTAAATATACCCAATGTATTCCCATCAGAAAAAGTCCTCTCTTGGCAATTGCTTTGGCTAAAAAAAACACTCCATTTTTAGTTTCCCTGCCAACACACTGGTTGCAGCTTGCAGAAACATCGTGTTCCTGATCCATTTGTTCAGCGAGAACTTCATCACGCGTCTTCAACGGTGAATTGAAGACTGTCACAAATTCTCCCCGTGTGTTGTGGAATAAATGTCGCTTGATGTTTGATTCTCTTGAAACGGCGATCTACTTCTATACAATAATCAGATCACAACTATGGCTCCGTTACTGACGATAACAAAAAACATCTCGTCGGTCCAAGAGCCTTGAAACTGATCAGTATCAATTCTCCTTTCTTGCTGTAATCATAAAAGGGATTGTAACCGTCATATCCGCATGATTGCTGTGGCCACAACCTCCTTGAGTTTACTGATCTGCGCATTAGAAAACACCGTGATTTGACTTGGACTTTTTCATTTATTTATTTTTTAGTCATAGTTAAATCTTTCATATGCCAGGTTGGTGGGTCGGGATATGAAACTTGGTGTGGGCGGACTCTGGACCCTGCAGGCCAATATGTTTGGACAACCCAGATTTTAAAGATTTTGTTTAGTGGTGCTAAAACAACAACAGAGTCCTTCTGATAAGCATCAATATGATTGAAGCAAGCTGGTTTTGGCTCAGTAGTTAGTGCGGCAAGATCTAGGGTTTGAGTGACAGAACCTGTCAAACCTGTGAGAATAAAAGGTGGGTTGACTCTGCCAGTATCACACCTTCTGAGCAAAAATGAGTCATTATAATGGTAATCAGGGAGCATTGCAATCAGTGGCCATCTGCACCGTCAGAAAATGATGCAGCAGCAGCCTAGGCTGCATGAGCAATAAATAAATAAATGATTGTAGCAGAGAAATAAAAGGAAAATATTGTTGTCAAAATCAACAGAAAAAGTAGACATACCATATCAAGTTTGTTTGTTCTCTCACAATATAACCTGATTAAAACAAAAGGGGACAAGGGGAATTGTGTGGGGAGAGGAAGTGAGAAAGTCATATTAAATGAATCATATCAAAGTAAACAGGTTGAGAGCATAAAAATCCAGTTTGATTCCATGCTGCCAGTAAATGATTAGGTCAAGACGCGTGTGTACAATGTGTACGTGATGGTCTATACTGGAAAATGTGACAATATGAGAGAGAGAGTGTAAATTTGCTTTTGAAGTCAACACAACACTGTCAAAAAGTGGCAAAAGTATCAACCTATTTTTCTATGCGTAAACAAAATGAATAGCTAGGGAGGCGTGGTTTGTATGCACGTATGTAGGCCTAATCCGTAGCGGTAATATTTTCCCGACCTGCAGAACTGTCAGTGCGGCCGACAAATCACCGAAGTGAGTTGAGGAAGTAGTAGTGAGCTGGCCAGTCGGATTTTCGTTTTTGATCAAAATCGATCACTGTGGGTCTCACCGCATGATGCAGTGTGTGAAGAAGTTGGGATCGCTGTTCACAGTCTCCCAATCGTCCGTGCGAGTCTACCAACGGAGTGCTTGCTGTCGATCGAGGTTAGCAGCTTTGGCACGAACTTCCGCTGAGATTCTCCTTAAGCGCAAATCTCAGATCACGAATGGAAGGAATGGCTCCAATGCTGACGCCCGCCTCGTCTGCAAGTTCTCTGATGTGATCGACGATCCTGTCATCAGCAGGGGTCTCCATTGTCAAATGAGATCTCATTCGCGGAATACCAGAACGGCTTCATTCCCTGTGTGCGACCCTACCAAAAACTTTGAAGCGGTTGTAAATTTAATCTGTGACGCATTGCTTATCGCCACGGACAGGCCTGTTGAATAAAATGCCGGATCCGTTCCAACTATGAGAATCAGCTAAGCTTTACACAAAATTCTGATGCAGTAGAGTGATTCAAGTTTTTATCGTGATTAAATGGTCAAAAAACGAAATCCGACATACACTATTAACAACTGTCGCGACTGACCAGCTTCTGCCGGGAAATATTCACCATACGAATTAGGATCACTAACATACGTGCACCAAAACCACGCCAAAGTATTTAATAGAAAACACACCTAAGAATGTTTTGGTCCATACAACAAAATAAATCTATCCTCAATTTGCATTGAACAACCAATGGGGAAAAAAATCCCAAAATGAACAATATCATTTGAGAATTCAATCGATATGCATCCACTTCACAAGTGAAGTTGCCTTAAATGCCACAAATCTACAACATATATAGTTAAAAGTGAAAGTGATATCAAGCTAATGGAATTTGCATTAAAGGGCATCATAGATTATTCTGTACCCTGAAAAGTTGTAGCATATTTCTTGTATATATATAACAGAAAAAGACTACCAGTAAATATACTGGAACAAATCGAAAAGCACAGCACCGTTTGGAATGTTATTGATTTATTTACAGGAATCAGTCTGACAGTACATGTGTATAGCTAATATGTGCAGCGTGCTAGCGCTTAGGCTGCTTGGATCGGCCACAGCATCTCAACCACTAATGTAGGGAGTGACCACTCTCCAGAAAGCAAGAGTACACACGCTCAAGTGCACGCACAAGTTGTTCACAACGTAGGAGCAGAACTTTATTCAAACATTATCACATTCGTGTCGATAAGGCAAACTCGGCCCTCATGCATGACTGCACTGCCGACAGACACAACTGATTTTATGTGATGATATAAATTTAACTCTGACTTGATGCATTTCAATTTTGCATACTGTAATTATAGCACAACCTCGCAATAATTGTAAATTACATCATGATGTCATATTGTAAATTACATATGACCGTCAATAATTGTGAATGATATCACCGACAATGAATGGTTGTACGTTTTCATTTCCCAGTGCCACCCCTCTTTCTGCTTCACACTATCCCACACACAAAACATCCTGCTAAATTCCTGATGAATACACTTTTTACATCATAATTAGTCATAAATTAATAAATTCTGCAATTGAATGCATTTGGGTCTCTGTAAACAATTTTTAACATAAGTTAGGTTACTGATATCATGTACAGATGTTCAAGTAGGAACACTAGATACGAGAAGTAAATTTAAGCACAAATAGTATTTTTGCTGAGCAAAGCAGAATTTGCCATTTATGAAGTGACAAAATAAAAACTTGGTTAAACAGCTTTTCAGAACAACAGTACATTGCATAAACTGAAGCCCGTGTTCTTAATTCCTTCATAGCTTGGCTGGAAAGTGTTATATATATATTAACACCAGTTGAAATACGCACGAGTACCGTGACTTGAGGCTGAACTTGAGGCTATGCCCTCAAGACTTGAGACGAAAAGTGGATTGTATGATATTCTGTCGACTCAGCCCTAACAACTGCCCATTGTAAATAGGGACATGCCTACGAATCATTTTGCCAAATTTTCCCCTGAGCGAGTAAAGTATTACTACTAATGCTCAGCAACATTAGATCAAAGGTTATGCACGCAGAATCGAGGTCCACATTTGGCGTAGGGTGTCGGGGACAATATATTGCATGCACACATGAAGCTATATAGCTGGCGAAGGAACAAGATTGATGCCTCAATCTATAGAGAAAAAGTTGAAAGTGTGTCTGTGTGTTTGTCTGTACTATGGACTGCAGAAAAAAGTACGGACTGATCTCACCAGAACTTCAATGCTGACAGAACATGTACCGCGGAGATGTCCCGATGTAAAGGAATTGATCTAGATTCTGGTTTCGAATTTGGGGAGGTCTCGACCTTATTGTGAACGTAATAAAAGTTCAGCCGATTGACATGGGGCCATGGCACTGGCACTATACAATGTATCGTAATATGATTATAAAAGTTTTGTTTTCTCTCACCTAATCTCCATGAACAGGTATACACACAGATAGGAGCTACCCACTGAAAAAAAATGTCGGGGAATGGCCAGGGGAAGGTTTATAGGCTATGTGGGCAAGGCCCCTCGGGCAGGGAAGGGGGGGAGAGGGGTGTGTTTCCCCTCACCAACTAGCCTAACGATCGGCCATGGCCCTCATGGATCGAGTGGAACTGATACTGTGCTCGACGTCAAGACATATGGTTATAGAAGTTGAAATTCAATTTCACAAAAAGCATTCACAAATAGTATATCTATAATAATAAATTCATGTGTGTCATCCATCAGTCCCTCAGAATAAAACAGAAAGCTAAGCGGCCCCAAATTGCATGCAAAATACTAAGGATACGTCAAGAGTGGTGCATAGATGAAAACTGGGTTTTGGGTAAATTTATACACCTTTTGAAAGATAATTGACAGGGAGAGCGTCATCAATGAAACAAAATAAGCCTAAAAAGATGGCGGCGTGCCATCTTGGTACCGGTCACTCACAAGTAAGCCGCCATTTTCTTTTGGCCTATATCTTGCGAAACAGGTCACATGGTTTTCTTGAGCATAAAGTTCCCACCCCCCAACCACTATTCACTATATTATCCTCCAATACGGAACATTGCCATGTCATTATAAACTGTCTGGAAACAGCCAACGCTCGTGCTAATATTTCATTGCGCACATCCATAACTTCTATACCATTCTCTTGACTCAGGCAATATTCAAAACTGGAAACTTCTACAAATTCAGCAGTATATCTGACTGCAAAAAAAAGAAAGTGTTAACTGATCAATTCGGACATTGTTTACATCTCGTGTGGTCAACAGGGTACAAAGTGTTTAATGTAACGAATCGGAACGATCGCTAATCAACTTGTCACGCAGCCGTTAACTATCAACCATTTCATTGAATACTTGCATTGAGTGCCTATCCATGAGCAGCCGCTCTGCAATATTCCACACTGTCACAAATATTGACCACTTTAAACAATAGTTTCAGGCGCCCAACCAACCTTGCATTTTAATCTCCCCATTCTAAAGAACCTGGTGGTTAAAAACGAGAAAGGATGTTGCTTTGGGTGCATTTTATCACCCATATCCCCTCCATCTCACTCACACTATCTCCGTTCATCCCCTCACAACTTAAACTCGCTGCATATTCCCTCACCCTCCAAACTTCCCGCCTCTCTCACTCTCTTCGCTCATCCACCACGAACCCGGAGAGAACTCCCTGCTTCTTGGATTGTATGCACACAACACTTTTGGTGAACTACATCCCCACCCCCGACGCTTCCCCACACACGTTTTACACCTCCCCTTCCCCTAAATCTAATGACACGGTACATCTCTATTTATACACGTTAAATGGAGTCGTTCAAGGCAGAAAACCATTTTGGGGAAGGGGTGCAAACATGAAGTCTCGACAACCTATAATGTTGACTTCGAGTCCTCCTGTCAAGTTTAGTGAGATTGGATAATAATACCGCAGAACAGAAATGTAATCGGCAGACAGACGACAGATACCAAATTGCATATTCTAGTCAATGATTCCCTACACACTGTTCACACATTCACTCCATCCTTCTTCATTGCAGTTCTGACATAGTTATCGTGCAAAGCTCAATCATCAAGTCAAACAGTTAAATAGTTAATTTGAATTAACTGTAAACTTTGTTTTCCCACCAATATGTGTCCTTATCGACAGCAGAAACTATCACCGTGAGATATTTTCACTGGTATCATATTTTGTTTTTATAAATGTTAGATTCGTATTGAGGCACATGGTAAATATATATTGATGATGAGAATAAGTTGTAGATGTTAGGAGAGATCATTCTTCGATGAAGGAAACGTAATGAATTGTAGTTGAACTTTCATTTGAATCAATGTACACTGCAGTCTGAGTGATATAATAAACGCAATGGCATTCATTGAAACTTAGCATAAGGATTTACAAATCTGTAAATACAGTACAAAAAAGAGTTGCTCAACGAGCACTGATGATTACAACTTGGATTTAATATTATTTCAGAATTTTAAGTGATATGTTAAAGCACATCTCTCAACATTTCAATTCTAATCTTTCTCATTAAACTATCACCCACTTTTCTTTCAGGAAAAAACATGTCGTTTTCAGTCACAATCGGACCCAAATTCCGGCACGTAATGCCTTTTCCTTGACCTCCGAGTAAAGGAGTGTGAGCAGCACAATGCCACCATAAAGTGGCACCTCCATCACTCGAAGCCGGCCAAACCAAACACCATTTTTCGCACTGCGGCAGAAATTCCTTCAGAAATGAGCCTACAAAACATTGGTTTTTCATTATTGCTTTAATTACACAAATATTTTATCAGTTAACACAAAGGACATTTAACAAATTTTCAATTTGGATGCCTTTCAAATTAGTGGCGTATGTATGTATGTTATGTATGTATGTATGTATGTAAATCATTTCAGGAGCAAATTTTGTTTTTAAAGGTTACAGAAATAAGTGTAATAGGTTTTCACCTGTATTAATCAGTGGTTTAACTTAAAAAAAAAATAGGGTCAATACCCCTGGTCAGAAAACATGATAACTGAGGAGGAGTCAACGTGGGATGGAATCAGCAAAAGTCCAATTAACGCAATGTTATAGCAACACCTATTCCCTCCCCCCCCCCCCCGCCCCCCGTAAATCCCCGATTTTTAAAAAATAGCATGACAAAACTTTGGTACATACGGGTGATGCAAGGTTGTGTCCAATTTACATTGAATTGTGTGTGACGTTCTGCGAAGGCAAAATACATGTTTGAGAAGGAACCCACTTGCACCCCCCGTCGACCCAATTTTTTCATTGGTGTGCACAAACTTTGGTATATCACGGGTGATGAAGGTTGCGATCAAGTTCGTTGAATCGTATTTGTGATTCCGAGAAGAAGTTTGCAAGTGTTTGTGGAACAGACGGAGGATGGACCGACTGGACGGTGACGACGACCTCACATAACTCCACAGAACTATGTTCCAGTTGACTAAACATTAAGTTCCCCCACTCTCTAAACGTTTTAATAGTACAACTCACATGGGTCAACCAACAAGGCAAACATGAAGACCAAGGAGCTCGAAGAAGTCACATAAATGGGTGGAGAAGCAACATTCAGAGAGATTATAAGAAGATATCAAAGTACTCATTATTGCTTTGAGTACGTACAGTGAAATCCATCAACAAAGATGGAAGAGTTATCATACGCACCACACACCTACCCCGATCAGGTCACCATCCAAACTCAGCAGCCGGGCAAGCAAGAAACTGGTTAGAGATGTCACTGTAAATCCAATAATAACTTTGAAAGATCTGCAAGAGCTCTATGTCTTGAGATAGGGTCAGTGTTCATCAATCAACAACACTGATACTCACCAAAGCTGAGCCCTCTTCTGGACAGGTGGCTAAGAAAGAACGTTTTTACTGAAAAGACGCATCTGAAAGCTCATATGGAGTTTCTAAAAATATCAATGATACCTGCATGCATGTGGAGAAAGTTTTTGTGGTCAGACGAAACAAAAAATTGAACTTTTGGTCTAAAGTTCAAAACGTTACAGATGGCTGCAAGCCAAATTCGCAACATCACCAATCACAACTCTCAAATGATGCAGCATCATGTTAATGGGGATATTTTCATTAGCAGGGATTGGCAAGCCTTGTTGGGATGAAGGGACCATGGATGGTGCGCAAAGCACAGGAGAATCATTGATGAAAACCTGCTTGAGTCAGCCATGAATGTGAAAACTTTGGAAGGAATTGCACATTTCAGCAAGGACAATGATGCCAAAACACAAGCTGAAGCCACACTGGAGTGGTGAATAAGAAGAGAATAAAGTTCTTGAGTTGCCCAGTCAATGTCCTGATTGAACCCAATGAACATTTATGGCGTGATTGAAGACTTGCCATCATATCGACCCCCATCAACCTTGGAAAGAACGAAGATTCAATTTTCATGTGAACGAAAATGTCACGTCATCAGTCACGTGATTCGGCAGTCAAATTGTTTTTATTTTTAAACTTCAACAATCTTCTTCTCTGAATGGCTGGACAGATCGAGGCGGAAAACTAACATGTAATACTGCCTGTCCGTGAAAGAACAAAAGGTTCACACATATGATGTCATTGGGTCACAATGGTTTGGCAGGCATATTGGATTACCTCAAAACTATAATAAAATACACCCATTAAAAGAAATCTTGGAGGGTTTGCAATCTCTGATTGCTCCTTTCTGTTAGTGCTGTTCTGGTGTAGTTCCACTCATCCCTCCTTTACCTCAAATGGCCGCCACAGCTGACAACTCCCCAAAGCACGTAAAAGGCTGAATGCTCAACTCTGTGTTTGCATCTAATTGTGTCCGAAACCATTGCTTTCTGTACCCACCTACCCAGTCGCACCCAGCTGACCCTGGACTAATGTTTCCTTTTCTCTGACAAGGTGGAGAGCTTGCTTCGACTCAGATTCTGCAACGGTCCCGACGGCATCAGCCCACGTGTCCTAACACTCCTATGCTGCCTTGCTCACACCTCTCTCTGTTCTATTCACCTCTCATTTGCAACAGTGTTATCTGCCATCTGCTTGTAAATCAGCAAATGTTACGGCTCTGCATAAAAAAGGTGCAAAAAAGATCCTGCAAACTACAGGACCAATCAGCGTTCTCCCAATCATCATAGTTATGGAATCCATCATCGCTTCAGACATTAATCTTTCATCTTCCCCAATGGTTTGATTTACGATATTCAATTTGGATTCAGACCAGTCACTCTACCTGGATAGCTGTTTCTACTCTCACCAATAATGGATGGAGGTCCTCAAATTGCAAAACATGAAATCAGAGCCATCTCCTGAGAACATTATCACGCGTGCTTTTCGATATGGGTCTGGTACCCTACAATGCTCACCAACTCTCTTCCTAATGATATACAAGGCCATTCTCACTCATGCTCCAGACTTCCCTCTCCTGTCACGCCACCGTGTGGCCCTAAATGCAGTTCTCAGTCATCCCCGTCTCTCATGACTAGGTGGCAGTTCCTCAGTTGCGTTCTGGGCCTGTTTCTTTTTCTGGTTTTAATCATGATCTCTCCGACTCTCTGGAAAATCCTTTATCCTTGCCTGATACTTCCACCTCTGCCGTACCAATTGTCATCCCCCTGATCGGCAAGCAGCAGCTTCTTGCTCTCTACAGATTGGTAAAAGCACAACTGGTCCCAACACGTGGAACATGTCTTTCAATCCTGACAATCTCTCACACTCTAGCCATCTCTCTCCAAAGGAACCAAGTCTACTTTCTCCCCCCGCCCCGCCCAACTCTACTTTCTCGAATCCTGTGAAGAATCCTCTCTTTCAAGCTTCTGGGTCTCACTATCTGCCATGACTTTTCCTGGGAAAGCCACATTTCAACTGGCCTCCAAAGCCAGTCGCAGACTGGGAATCTCCATCATGCAAAGTCTTCTCGGCCACCTGGCTCCTGACCACATAAAAGCTTTCTCGCAGCTGATGGAGTACTGCTCTCCCCTCTGAGCTAGTGCTCTCACTCTCACCTTCTAGGCTTCACGCGAGGAAACCAAGGCACGTAGGATCATCAAGTAAATCTCCATGGTGAGCGCCGAGTCCTTTGGCCTTCACCGCAGGAATGTCGGTGGTCTTTCTGTTCTTCTACATCTCCTTGTTCTGCACCCCCTCCACCTACTTTGCTCCGTTTGTGATATTTTCCTCCCCCTTCCTCCCCCCCACCCCCCACATAACTTCACAGAGCGCTCAAAGGTCCCACAGCAACCTTCTGGTGAAAACTTACAAAATCACAATCACTGGTTCTTTACCTCACTCATTCATTTTTTCTCTCGTTGGAACAAATCCCAAACCTATCAATCTTCAATCACTTCTTCCCTTCAAGGTCTTCGAACAGCTGTTCACCACCATCTGATCATCCCCATAAAACCAGTAATCTTTTCTAACACCTTGTTAATCACTGAAGCCTCCCTGTGTGCAAGGTCCTGAAAGTCCTTGTGGTGTCCATCTTGGTTTACCGCCGACCGCCCCAATCGAATCCCTTCCAAGATCTCCTAATGGCTTTGTTCTCATGTCTTTCCTCCTTTCTGCCCCTCCTTGTTGTGCATCTCTGTGTTAGCTCTCATGGACCAGCCCTCACAATTGTAAACAAAAAAAAGAAAAAAAGAATGGGAAAGATTTTCTCATCTCACTGTGCAAGCTCAGAGACCTCGCCAAAAGACTCATATCGAGGGTTCCCATTGCTGCAAAATGAGAGGAGTACCACTTAAACGTGACCTAAAGGACTGAATACTTTTACAACAGTGAATTTTGATTTGTAACATGTTTTTTTGGCAGGTATTGAATGACATGTAACCTATTTCAACAACAACGGTGTTTCGTTTGGATCCCTCGAGTTTTGAAGATTAAAAAAAAAGTCCATTTGGAAAAATTGTTTCTGCACAATTTGTAATCTCATCAGAATGTGGCATTATTGGTCAGGGTGAAACTTTTGGCAGGCCAATGTACTGTGTTATAGCATCTGTATGTATGTATGTTGTATGTATATGCAGATATATATATATATATTATATATATAGTATTTTTTTTTTATAAAGGCTCTGAGGTTGCATGGGCTCCATCGTTAGGCATGAGCTTCACAGAAAGTCACAGCCCGATTAGAATCTCCGCAGATTGCACTGCACCAACACAAGAAAAACAACTAAAAAAGGGAAACATACTGAATGGGCAGTGAGGCTGGAGTTGACAGAAACTAAGGGAGGAAATGGAGAGAGACAGAGACCAGAAGACAAAGACAGCACGGAGAGGGGGGGGGGAGAGAGAGAGAGAGAGAGAGAGAGAGATGAGAGCGAGAGAGAAGAGAGAGAGAGAAGAGAGAGAGAACAGAGATTGGGGAGAGAGACAGAAGAACCAGAGAGAGGAAACACAGACGGGAAGAGGAGAGAGAGAGAGAGAGGAGAGAGAGAGGAGAGAGAGAGAGGAGAGGAGGGTGAGACAGTGGAGACAACGAGAAGGAGAGAGAGACACAAACAACATATGGAAGAACGGAGAGAGAGACACACAGAGACGGAGAGACAGCAGACACAGAACGGGGAGAGAGAGAACACACAAGACGGAGAGACACAGGAGACACAGAGACGGGGAGAGAGAGAGAGAACAGAGAGGGGAGAGAGACACAGAAGATATGGGAAGAGAAGAGAGAGAGAGCGAGAGAGAGAGAGAGACAGAGACAGAGAGAGAGACAGAGATGGTGAGAGGAGACACAGAGACAGAGAGAAGAAAAGAGAGAGAGAGAGAGAGCGAGAGAAAGAGAGAGAGAGAGAAGAGACGGGGAAAAGAGAGAGAGACAGAGAC
Source organism: Eptatretus atami (assembly GCA_035128595.1). Lineage (NCBI taxonomy): Eukaryota > Metazoa > Chordata > Myxini > Myxiniformes > Myxinidae > Eptatretus > Eptatretus atami. Next base: position 124,398,434 of record CM068952.1, on the reverse strand, counting down.
GGGTGGAGAGCACAGAGATGGAAGAGACACAACAAGACAGATGACCAGAGAGAGAAAGAGAGATACAACGCACATCCCGTGAAGAGGGCTTGGTTTATTCGGGTTATTGGGGAAGAAAAGATCACTCAGACGGAATGTGAAGATGAAGGGAATGACGTCTAAACCTGCATGAAAGTCCGAGAGAAATGTTGTGAACCTCTCCAAAAGTTAGTTACACCAACGGGCAGAAAAAAAAAGAAGGACCAAAAGAAGGCAAATCGATGACCAGGTGGCTGGATTTTGAAGTTAACCCCCACGGGGGTTAAAGGATAAGCGCGTGTGTGCTGAGGGCTGAGATGAATAACGGAGCTAGCTCAGAGTGGAAACAGCATGCCACCTAAAGAGAAAAAAAACAGAGGCACCCGCCCTGTCCCGTATGTGGAGCATACAACACTTGTACTTCCAGGCCCTATCGCAGATATCCTCAATTATTTTGAGACGATTCAGCATTCCAAGCATCATCGAGGAGACATACATGTAGACATCTGGGCACAGGCACAGCCCCACTGATGGCCGCATCTGATCCAGGACTTTAACTAAAATCTAATCATCGTCCCTCTTCAGCAACCCAACTCATCCACCAAATTTTGTCCGAGTCCGTCCAAAACTTTTTGAAGATATGTGCCTCATTTTTATCGTTTTTGCCCCATCTCTCAATGGTGAAGAATCATTAAACTAAACATCTGTATCCAGATCCAGGATCCGATCTTCACCAAAATCTAATCAGCTTCGTCCCTTGTCAAACAACCTTCAACCTGCCACCAAATTGCATACATGAATCCATCCGCAACTTTTCGGAGATATCGTGCTCAAAGACAAACAGACAGGGGTGAAACATTTATTCAAACAAGTGAAACTGCTGAATGTCGACATGCAAAACAAAATGCAGTTCCAAGGCGATCTCTTGACGCCCCATTGAGAACCATCTTACCTTGAGGACGAAGTTCTTGAAAATCAAGGCCGATGAAATGATCGAGGGTTGGAAAGGGGGTGGGGGGGGGAAGAAATAAGAAAACACATCAATAACATTCAAGATGAAGAGTTGTTTTTGTAGCTCTATATATCAATCAATGATGAAACTCACTCACACACATAATAACTAAATATACCTGACCACAAAACAATCACCAGGGATGAGCTTCCCCGGCTAGCCTTGTGATCCAGCAACTTATCCTTTGGCCCTGCGAATCCATGAATGCATATTTTTTTAATATACCATATCACTTGGACCCTTCAGCATTTCGGGACAGCAAATGCAAAGTGTAATGAAGAAAGTGTGTCCCAACACAATGAGAACAATAATAACATTCCTTTTGTGACCGTAAAGGCAACATAGATGCTGATGAGGCAATTAATGGCGTATGTACTAGTTCCTACAAGGGTGCCCACTCCGACGCAGGTTATCCCAAATTGATTAACACCAGTACACTTGTACTCATTTGCTAATCTCAGAGGATAAAGGCTGTCAACCACAACCTAGTGTTACAACAGTCGACAGGGCTCAACTCAGGACTCTGAGTCCAAGCCAGCCCCTTAACGCGAAGCCAACACCAAATCTCATCTAATATAGTCCATAAAAAAAACTCAACGCAATGAAAATATCAGAGGAAATCTATTTCCAGTTAAATGATCAAAAAATGTGTTTTTTTGTGAATTAGGTCACAATTTGAAAAAAGTTATGTCATGGACTTGAATCAAATATCAGGTGCGCAACTTCAAGCGCACGTACACCATGATGATGCAATAACATCTTGGAAGGCCAAGCAAGCCGGTCTTTGAGATTCCGCTTTGGCAAAATTTAGCGATGATAAAAAAAACGCGCTATTATATTTTCAGACCACCATTTGACCATGACTTCTAACTGGGAGTGTATGATGTAAACTAATGTAGATGCGGCTTACTCTCGGCTATCTGGAGAGGGCAATTTTGTTCTGATCGGGCAAATCTAGTCGAGTTATGGTGAACTAGAACGGCACTCTGACATCACGACGTCGACCGATATGCCTCCACATACCATACTACATCATGACACGTACTTGTACCAAGTATACTGAGATCCCTTCACCGTTCTTAAGTATCGCGGTAACGAAATGCTATCACGGACAGACGCACAGACGGAGAGCTGAACAGACAATTCCAAAACACAATGCCTCCGGACTTCGTTGGCGAAGACATAAAAATGTTAAAATGTCTATATTTAAGTCATGACTTTAATACTAAGTCAAGGTGAAAAAATCTATTAACCCCACATAATTATTATTCGCATTACTGATGCAAATTTCATTCAAATGTCCAGCTGGCTCTGAGATACAGCTCGGACATTGGCAGAAAAACCTAAGTGGTGGTTTAGTACTTGTCGGGGTCGAATAAAATCTGGGGTACCATTAATAATGAGGGGCACAATTGTAAAACAAACCCGACAACACTGCAAACCTCTTCTGGATCTGATTTTGACAAATTTCCCTGAAAATATCTGTTCTTCCTTCCGCTCTAATCGGTTCTTCTGAACCACGTGCTTGTCAAAGTGGACATCTTCTGGCTGTTATCAGAGAACCACCTCACGCCGTCGAGTCTGGAATTTCACTCAAGCCAACTGGCAGGATTTCCAAGTAGCCCCAAAACTATAGCTGGTCTCCTATCGCTAACTTCTCCATCATCAATTCATCCTGGGAATTCTTTCAAAGAAACTTGCTGCTCCCTCATGCATAGATTTACCCCTCTGGTCTTCAGTTGCTCCTACCCTTCCTCCCGCCTTGGTTCACTGAAGCTTGTGGTGAGGTAGTTGTCCTGAAAGAACTTGCTTTGCCTCATGGAAAGCAAACCAACTGAGGGTAATCTCAGTTCCTCATAAAGCTCGGAACAAGTGTGTATCTACCCTCAGGAGAGCCAAGAAAACAACATCTTTCTAATCTCACGTCTGAACTTTCAAAACTTCTCTCCCTCCTCCATCCTGGTGGATCTATCAAAGTGTTTCTGGTGTATGTTCCCCCTCCATCCCCTCCGTTACCTCAAAAGGCCGCACAGCTGATACCACACATGAAAAGGCTAAATGCGTAACTCGGTGTTGCATTGAAATCTTGTGTCCGAAACCCATCACTTTCTCTACCCACCTTACCCAGTCGCACCCAACTGTCCCTGGACTCTGTGTCCTTTTCTCCTGACAAGGTGGAGCACTTGCTGCCAAGCCTCGCTTCAGATTCTGCAACCCGTCCGGATGCATCCCACCCACGTGTCCTAAAATCCTGCTCTGCTGCCCTTTGCTCACCCTCTCTCTGTTCTATTCACCCATCTCATTGCTTAAGGCCATCTGCCATTGCTTGGAAATCAGCAAACTTACTGCCCTGCATAAAAAAGGTGCAAAAACAGATCCCTGTAATTACAGACCAATCAGCCTTCTCCCATTCATCAGCAAGGTTATGGAATCCATCAGCGCTTCAGACATTAATCCTTCCTCTTCTCCAATGGCTTGATTCTGATCATCAATTTGGTTTCGACCAGGTTCACTCTACCCTGGATATGCTGCTTCTGCTCTCCCAACAATGGATGGAGGTACTCAATGCCAGACATGAAATCAGAGCCTATTGCTGGGCATATCACGTGCTTTTGACATGGTCTGGCACCCTGCCCTGCTCAACAACTCTCTTCTTATGGTATCCAAGGCCATCTCCACTCATGGCTCACAGACTTCCTCTCCTGTCACAGCCAATGGTGTGACCCCAAATGGAGTTCTTTCATCCCCTCTTCCTGTCCCGGCTGGAGTTCCTCAAGGAAGCGTTCTGGGCCCTGTTGTTTCTGGTTTTCATCAATGATCTCTCCGACTCTCTGGAAAATCCTCTATATCACTTTGCTAATGACTCCACCCCTTGCTGTACCATCTGCCATCCCTCAGACCGGTGTTATCCCTCAGAAGCTGCGCCTTCCTCGCTCTCTGCAGATCTGGGTAAAAATCACAAACTGGGCCAACACGTGGAACATGTCTTTCAATCCTGACAAATATTACACTCTCACAACGTCTCTCTGAAAGGACCGTTTGACCCCCCCACCCCACCCCCTATCTTCTTTCTCAACAATCCTCTGGAAGAAGTCCTTTCATTCAAGCTTCTGGTCTCACTATTGCCATGTTCTTTCCTGGGAAAGCCACATTTCAAAGCTCGCCTCCAAAGCCAGTCGCCGACTGGGAATTCTCCGTCGTGCGAGTTCCTTCGGCCTCCTGAGCTCCTGACCACTTTACAAAGCTTTTGTCCGCAGCCTGATGGAGGACTGCTCTCCCCTCTGGGCTGGTGCTCCTTGCCTCTCACCTTTCTCGGCTTTTATGCTGTGAGAAACCAAGGCATTTAGGATCATTGGTATATCCCACAGTGAGGCTGAGTCTTTGGGACTCTCACTCTCTCACCACAGGCAGATCGGTGGTCTTTCTTCTTCTGTCGTCTCCTCTCCGATTGCCCCCGCCCCCCTGCTCTATCTGTGATATGTCCCCCCCCATATTTCCGCAGGGTGTTAATGTCCACCAACAACCCCTTCTGGTTAAATCTACCAAAATCACAAATCACGTTCACCTCACAATCATTTGTTCCTCTTTTTTTCCCACATGTGGAACCAACTTCCACATTCTTTTTCAATCCCATTCTTTCATCCAGGTCTTCAAAATGCTGTTCATCACCACCCTCTTATCTCCCCCCTCCATCCAAACCTCGTTTTTTTTTCTTCCCCGTTCATCCACCCCAAACTCACCTCCTTCAAATTCCCTGCTTTCCTTCCTGAAAGTCCCTGTAATGTCCATCTTGTATACCCTCGGTCCCCCGCCTCATCCCTCTCCCTTCACAGATCTCCTAATTCTCTGTTCCCACTGCTTTGTCCTTCCCTCTCCCCCCCTCTTGTTCATCCCTCCTTGCTGTGCATTGTATGTTAGCTCTCATACGAGCCTTGACAATGTATACAAAAAAAACAAAAAAAAAACCTCCACTATACTTCGGGGAGGTTTAACTATCACAAACAGCAAATGCAGGAAAAAGGGCATTTGGTAAACTATTTCATTGCAGAATGCTTTGTTTGAGCACTGGAGAACAAAAATTAATATCCTAACAAATGCCACCTTTCTGACGTCTTTGGGTGTTGATATTTTATGACATCCACCAGGTTAAGGCTAATTATGACCCAAGACCGGCAAAGCCGCAGTGAACCGGCGAAGCCTGCGATTATCACAGACGAGAAAAGTTTCGGCCAGTCGAAAATCTCCACAATCTTAAGGAATTCAAGTCTTGAAACTCGAGGAATTGAAACTTTGACAAGGCCTTCACCATGACTATAAAGGTCAAGGTCACCAAACTTGGTATCGTTTGATTTCAATCACCGGGTACTATAAGCCACTTAAGATCGGAGAAAAATTGTTCAGATTCGGCACGTCATCACTACCAAAAATCATGTGATTGAGAAGCTACCAAATCACCAAAAATCTGATTCGTGATGTCACCGCACCAAAAATTGGATACGTCAAAAATATCGAAAATCGGATACCGTCAATCAATGCGGAATTGTTCGAAAAACATCCCTGCAGTTTCATCTCATCTAACTCGAACTCGAAATGACGGAGCTGTTCGGCTTTTTTCAAAGTCGATCCCAAGAACAAGAAGACGATTATGACCAGCGATATGGGACCAGTTCCTGGTCCAACAAACGTGACACCCGACCTCAGTTCTAAAAAAACACGGCTTTTGAAGATGCTATTACACGATTCAAGAAACTATGCAGGTGGCCCTAAAAAGGCCGGGCAAAAGGACTGTTGCGCAGAATAACTGACTGTGACATCAGCCCTTTGCTCTTTCAAACTCTACTTGGGTTCCTCACAGCTGCAGACATGCAGACAAATGTCCATATGCCTGTAAATAACAATAATGCTGACTGTGACAGTGGGAGATACGTACATGTAACCACACTTGCGGAAGGTCAGTTAACTTCCATATATATATATGCCTAATGGTGAAAGAAAAGCTGATTTTTGTAAAAAGTTGATCTTAGCCATTATTAGGCCTTGCCCTCATGACCACCAGCATCATCAAAAGTTTGGAGGGAACTAACACAAAATTGGAGACATCTGACGGCAAAATGGCAGAAATCGATAAACGAAAAAGAATCACAGTGCCTGATACTCACTCTGTATCGAAAACGCGTGCAAAGTAATCGAATAAGTGTCTATTAGTTTCAGACTTTATACTGGCAGAGAAACTGACTGAGAATTGAAAAAAAAATGATCGATTGTTACCGTTACTAGGGAGAAATTTTGAGAAAAAAATGCTCAAAAAAAGCTCATTTACGGGGGAAAAACTGCGCGCACGCATATGATATTGTTAAAACATCCTATATGAACAATATTTACATCGACTGACGCGATTTTGAATTTTCCCGAGCGCCATAAATGTCAACAAGCTTTTTCAATTAATTCCATTTTGCCAAGTAATAAATGGCGGATTTTCACACATTGCTTAGCAACGAGTCGGGTACCAAATTGATGACAAATTTGAGGTCACCTCCTGAAATGATCGACCAGCATTACAACTGGGTCTCACTCTACAGTTTTAATCATGATATTTAGCCATAACACCCTAACAACACCCTAACAACACCACGCACGCGCTTATAAGATACACATTCACATCGAGAGAATCAGGGTCTTCCCATCGATTCTGAACTGCTGACCGAATCCCATCGACCCTGACCCATGTTTTACCGACACCATCAAATCAGATCACATCAAATCCACATTCTATTTAACGGTTCATGTAAATTACGATGGTATTTTTAAACTTCAACAATCATCACCTTTTTTTTTTTTAAAACAAGCTTTCCAATGTTTACATCCCCTCCCTTGCTATACTGCCACGTTATATACGGTGCTTGCCTCAAAACCGATGTCATCTTTTAATCCCTTTCTTACCGTCGGATGCTCCTTGGTGTCATGTTGCTCGCTGTTTAACGATTTTCAAAACGCAGTGTGCGAGAGATTCCGTCACAGTACCAAACACCTGACAGCGCAACAAAGGGTGGGCATTTGTGACGTCACAAAGTCGGCGAACGTATACCGTATTTATTGGATCTCAAGCGGCCCCAAAAATGTAAGGCGAATGGCAATTTTTTTTTGGGGGGGGGAAACGTAAATAAAACAACACTTACGGTAAATGCAAGGCACACGTTTATTAATTTATTTAAAGTTAAAATAAATAAACTGGAATCTGGAATCTGGAATCAGCTGTGTTTCCTCACCAATCCGCTGGTGGTTTAAGCACTCAGCAAGCACTCCAACAAAACGGTTGCTAAGGAACGGCTGGGCCTTGGCAAGCGCTAGTTTCCTGATTGGTCTTGACACACGTCCCTGGATAATCCATTCCACAAGTCGCCATTTTGTCTGAATCTCGATATGCCACAAACACTGAGAGCGTGAACGACGAATCTGATTGGTTGCGACGCACGTAAAATGCGCAAATATTTTTTAATTGCACTGGAAGGTTTTTAAAATGTCAAAAAAATAGATTGGGTTCTCCAGTGTCTCAAGTGTATAATTCAATTGAAATGAAAAAATAGAAGTTTTAAAGGCTGCAGTAAAAAAAAATAAAAATAAAGTTATTTCCAGAAATATACCGCCATTGATGCAGCGTCTTTTACACCGTCTTATTTAATATGTTAAATTAGTTATCCGTGCCTGTTGTTTGTGTCCTTCATGACATCACTATTTGGTGAGTAATCACAAAAACATTATCGTATCCAGATTCGGATCTTCACCTAAATGTAATCAATTCGGCCTGGTCACACTCCGAACCTGTCCACAAATTTGATCTGAATCCATCCACCTTTTGAGAATCATCCACGCTGGCGGAATAATTATGTATCGTTTTAATTATTATTATATATTTAACTATATTATTATTATTATTATAATTATTACTAGTGCGAACCCGTACGTGCGTAGCCGTTACGTTAATAAAAAAAAAAAGAATGGTGACCGTCAATTGTGATGTCATAGCACCGTGTCCTGTCATTGGTTTGGTAAAGCATGAGATGAGTCACATTTGCTCTACGGCTAGGATACGGTGGCCGTACACCCCCCCCCCCCATGAATTGGCAGAAACGTGCGGCGGCCGCAGAGTTTCTGAGGTGGCCTCACGGTGGCCTACGCCGTATGGCTATCTTTTACAGGCCGTAGGGGTCTCCGTGGAATTAAAGCGCGGAGTTATAACTTTTTTTCATTTCTAGGTTGGCCGTAGCAATTCGAAAGCCGTTAGCCATGACGTAGATGTGTTCCACGTCGACCGTACGTAGGGGCGTACGGTGGGCTTGCGTTATCCGTGCGTTTTCCGTAGGTTCTTATCAATGAAAAATGATTTTGCCAACCCCCAAAAAAATTACGGCGGCGGCGCACTATTTCCACGTTCGCCTTAGGGCCCCCTGCGGCCCCCCTGCGGTCGCCTTGCGGGCACCTTGAGGCTACCTTGCGTCTGCCTTGAAAATATATGGCCGCCGCAGGGATGCCCTAAGTCACCGTGCGACATCAAATCAAAGACCGTACGGCACCCCCACTTTTCGGTCTCCACAATTTACTAAATGCCCCGTGCGGCTACCCGAAAAATAAAACATATGTTGACTGCTACATTGTGTGACCGTGGAAATACTGCAGCCGCCCTATAATTGCTCGTGGCCTAGATTTTTTAGACCCTACGGCCGCCGAGCCAAATGTGACTGAAGCATAAATAAATGGCCATAACTTGGGAACCACTTGTCCATTAGTTATTCAAACCTTGAAAGGCACGATCACTAGGGCCCCAGCAATATACCTGGCAAGTATTCAATTAGATCGGACCAGTGGTTGTCGAGAAATAGCGGTCACAGACAGACAAACAGACCAAGACAGACAGACAGACAACACACAGAGATTGCTGGAATTTAGATAGATGATTATTATTACGATGTATTTGGGAAGCAAGCCGCCAAGGCTGGGTAACTATTGTTTTAATCCTGGATTTTTTTTTTCGATAATTATGAAAGTCATCGGTCACGTGGTACGGGCGCCATCTTTGAAAAAACCAAATAATTTGGTCCTCTGTATCTCTGAAACCATGCTATGGAAAAAATTGAACACATGGCACATGGCAAGAACTCCTCGTGCGGAAGACGTGTGATTTTTAGATCCTTGTGGAGGATCTCTAAGTCTTACTCACGTTGTTGTTCTTCATCTTCTTCTTGTGACTTTTTTGTTTCACAGCCTCCAGTTTTCATCGAAACTTCCTGAAACGTGGCATATAATGTAAAAATACCCTGCGCAGACAGTAACCATCTCCGATTTTGAAAATTCCTCCTTAGAAAAAAAGTTATGACGTCAAAATATCTCCGCTAATGGAATCGCCTAAAAAAATTATCTCCGAAACTAGGCAAGCTTTTGAATTCTGTTTGCGGGAATCGAACAGGGCATTCGCAGAGATGATTACCGCACATATGATACATCACTATGACGTCATATCAATTTTATGACGTCATTCCTATTTTTGACATTTTTTGTTTCACAACCCAGAGTTTTCATCGGATCTTCGTGAAATTCCATGTATATGCAGAAAGCCACGCGCAGGCAGTAACCATCTCCGATTTTGGAAATTCTTCCAAGAAAAAAAGTTGACGTCATAATATCGCTGCTAATGGAAATCGCCTCTACCTTATTCTCCGAAACTAGGCAAGCTGTTTGAATTTTGTTTGCGGGAATCAAGCCGGGCATTAGCACAGATAATTTATCGCAAACCTGATACATCACAATGACGTCATATTCGTTTTTATGACGTCATCATTAAGAGGACGAGGATCTTAGCTCATTTGAGCTTGTTTGTGACATCATCGGTGAAGTGGTATCCCAGTGAAAATTTGACATGGAGAACACTGCATCGGAAAATTTGAATTCCTTCAGCCTCATCTCCGCAACAATTCACTGCAGAAAAAAAGATTATTATGACGTCAAAGTTCACGTGGTTTGGCAGCCATATTGTTTGAAATTTTTTTTTAATCTTCTTCTCCAGAACAGCTGACTAATTGAGGTTAAACTTTACACACACATTCCCCATGACATCCTTTTACAAGTTTGTTAATTTCTTAGTGAAATGTCACATGGTTTGGCCGCTATATTGGATTTAGCCTAAAACATATTTTAAAAAATTTTCTTCTTGAGAAAGGCTGGACAGATCGAGGGAAAACTTCACACAAATGTTCCACAAGCCATGTGTGTACGAGATGTGTTAAGGAATATTGATGTCACATAGTTTGGCAGTCCTATTGGATTCAAGAAAAAATATTCAAGAATGTTTTCTCTGGAACCACGACTCATGGGAATGGGTTTTTGTTTTTTTAAATATCATTGGTACCCTTGTTAAGACATCATTGGATATGTAGAATGGCTACATGTGATCAGGATGAAAATTTTGAGGGTCATCTCGGATAAAATGGTCCCAAAAAAAAAAACATTGGAGTCATTGGTCACGTGATTTGGCAGCCATGTTGTTTAAAAAATAAATAAATAAATAAATAACCATCAAAAATCTTTGAAGTGGCTGAACAGATCGAGGTGAAACTATTACTGGTGAAACAAAAGGTGAAAAGGTGAAAGGTGAAACAAAAATACACGTATTACTGCCTATCCATGAGGAACAAAAGGTTTACACACACCATCGGTGACATGGTTTGGCAGCCATATTGTATTGAAGAACAATATTAAATGTTTTCTCAGGAAACAACTTAATCAATCGATGTGAAACTCACAATTATGATCTAGCAGTGATGGGGAAATATAAGTTTTAAATTTCAACTTCATCGGACACATGGTCTGGCAGCCAGAATTATTTAATTTTGATCTGGGTTCTTTTCATTCTTCTTTTTTTGAATTAGGCTCACTTGGCTGTTCCTGGATGGGGTTGAGGACAGAGGAGTTGCAGCTGAAATGCAAATCCTATCCAAGTTCCTCGTGATGGACCTTCATCTTTTCTTTTTGCATGTTCGGGTTACTTCTGATCACTGCAATGCTTGTACTTATTTGTCTTCCCTTTGATTTGAATTGAATTTATTTTAATCCCATTTTGAATTGAATTGAATAATAATAATAAACGTCATGATCAGGGTCAAGCGTCCAATGAAAGTGGGATGTCTTGGACCGGTCATCACTGCCAGCAGTGAGCCTGGTGTTGCGTTTAAAATGGTTAGGGTGGCTGGCTTGGATTTTAGGGTTCTGAGTTTGAGCCCCGTTGCCCACTTATACACCAGGTGGGGTTGACTCAGCCAATCGTCCTTCTGAGGTTGGTGAAATGAAGACCAGTGTACTGGTATAGGGGCACAGCATCAGCAGCAGAGTTGTGCCCAACAAAATGATAGCTACCCAGCAGCCAAATGCAAGAAAAGATGTGTGGATATTACTCCAACAAGTATGTAAACAAGGTAGGGATGGTCAGAAGAAATTATCATGTAGAACCATCTCTACATCTATCTTTGAATAATGGTTATTCCTGGAAAAGACTGTGTGGTTGTGTGTGTGTGTGTGTGTGTGTGTGTGTGTTGTGTGTGTGTGGGTGTTGTGTGTGTTGGTTGTGGTGGTGTTTCAATAAGCCTGGTCTTTTCTCGAGCCAACCATTATATTCAAAGAAAGTTTCACATGATAATTTCTTGTGACCATCCCCACCTTGGTTGCATACTTTTTGGAGTCACATCCCTGCATCCTTTTGCATTTTAGCTCACCTGCACTTGTCAGGTGAGCTCGAATGTGATCGAGCAGTCTGCAGGTGAGTGGAGAGTCATGGTCAGTCGGTGAACACTTCAATCAATTATCGCTTGAACCGAACGAGCAATTTTGATGAAACTTCGCGACAAGCTTCATATCCGATGCCCGATGAAGGTGTATTGACCCCATCAAAACCTGCACTCATTAAGGGGGCTACAGGGGGCTTTTGACACCCCCAAAATCGGTGTTTGCTTTTTTTCTGAAACTACACAAAGGGCGGGAGCTCCTTGTGAGCCAACGGCCATCCATATCTAGTGCCCAACTGTGTCTGCGGACGTCCTCCTGCAGTTGGGTTACTTTTTTTATTAGGAGGTTGGTGTAGGATTTGCACTCGGCCACCGTAAAACCCTTCATTCCGCAAAACACAAAAACGCAAAAAAATCTGAAAACCCACTCCGTGGAAGTACCTCCTGTGCAGCTTCCCTTCGCAGGGCAGCTCACCGTGATGACGGGATGGGGCAAAGCCTTCGGGACCCCCAATCTTTGATGATAGGAGGGAAAACCACGGGGTAACATCCCTGGGTCAGATTGCGGGAGAGTGTGTCGGAGTGGTGCTGAGTGTCGTCCACCAGACGGCGTCTCCTTGGGTTAACCTGAGCGGTCCCTTCGGGTGGGCTGCTGGAATGTCCTATCCCTAAGAGAGGATGATCACCTGTCTCTGTTATCATCTGAGCTCAAGCGTTTGGACATCGGGATTGCAGCTCTCTCTGAGGTTCGGAGACCGGATTGCGGCGAGATAATGGTGGGTGGTTACACCTACTATTGGTCTGGTCGCTCTGATGGTTACCATACCCAAGGAGTTGCTGTAGCTGTGTCCAATAAGCTGACCCCAATGATAATTGAGGTAAACCGGTCAACGAGCGTATTATGAGATTAAGGATTCGTCACTCCTTAGGTGTCATTTCCCTGTCTCTGTTTATGCTCCGACTGAGGCGAGTGATCTCACCGTGAAGATGCATTCTACGCCACGCTCGAGTCTGTGGTTGGTCAGTGCCCAGACGAGATACACTTCTAGTCTTGGGGATTTCAATGCATCGACTGGAACTGATAGGGATGGTTATGAGGTGTGTGTGGTCCCATGGGTCAGGAACTATGAACCAGAAATAGCACTAAGTTCCTTGACTTTGCAAGAAGTCATGGACTTAGGTGGCTGGTTCATGGTTTCAGCGCCCACAAGCTCATCGCTGGACTTGGTATTCCAACGCTGGCGGTGTGGCAAAGGAGATTGACCATGTCCTCATTGACGGTCGTTGGAAGATGATCCAGAACTGCAGGGCTCTTCCGGAGTGCTCAGTTCCTCAATACTGACCACAGGCTTGTTGTAGCAACTCTAAAGCTGCACCTTAAATCCTGGAGAATGGTACCATCCCAGCCTAGGCTGGATGTTGGCAAGCTCAGGAATGAGAGAGTAGCTGAGGAGTTTGCGAACAGGCTGAGTGGACACTTGGGGGTCTGGGTGCTTTGGGGGATCCTGAAGAGTTGTGGAGTGCCTTCAAGACCACCGTCCTCGATGTTGCCGGTGGATGTCTTGGAACTCACCGCAGGCAAAGAAGAATTTTGTCTCTCAAGGGCACTGGATACCATTGACCAGAGTCGCAGGGCCAGGCTGAATGGCAGAGCTGAGCTGTTCAGGGAGCTGAGGCGTAAAACTGTACGTGCACTGAGGGTGGACAAGGAGGCCTATGTGCGAGGAATCTGTGAGGGGGTAGAGCATCACCTGTGGACAGGTGATTCTCGTCCCGCTACAGGGAATTCGTGCATTGCGTTCATCCAAGCCCATCCCTCGGAGCACTGCAGTTAGAGCAGGAGATGGTAGGCTCTTGACAGAGGAGTCTGAAGTGAAGGCCCGCTGGGCCGGTTACTTTGAGCGGTGTACCAGGCTGATCCCCCAGCTGTCGAGTTGGACGTCAAGGGTGTTACAGTCCCTGTTGCTGACCCTCGAATCAACTGTGGTCCACCTTCGCTTGTGGAAAACATGGGCTGCGGTGAACCAGTTGAAACGGGGCAAAGCTCCAGGGATCTGTGGCATCCATGCTGAACTTCTCAAGGCTGGTGGAAATGCTGCACTCGTGTCGTTGCATGCAGTTTTGTGCTCTGCCTGGAACACAGGCATCATCCCAACCGATTGGAAGAGGGGCCTTGTTGTTCCTCTCTGGAAGGGAAGGGTGATCGCCAAGACTGCAACAACTACCGAGGGGTGACGCTGCTCTCAGTGCCGGCAAGTCTTTGCTCGGATAATTCTTGATAGGGTTCGCCACCATCTGCTGAGCACCAGCGTCCAGAGCAGTCAGGCTTTACACACAAAGAGGTCAACGATTGACCGTATCCTTGCTCTTCGTGTCCTCACCGAACGCAGACGAGATGTTCGGCAGGGGCTGCTTGCAGCCTATGTGATCTCTGTAAAGCGTTCGATTCAGTGAATCGGGATGTCCTCTGGAGGATTCTTGGTCTTCGTGGGTGCCACCAAAACTGATCGATCTGATGTCTGAACTCTACTCTGGTACTGAGAGTGCTGTGAAGTGTGGTGTACCATCTCTGACTTATTTCAGTTGTTACTGGAGTTCGTCAGGGGTGTGTACTGGCCCCCACACTTTTCAGCACTTGTATGGACTGGATTTTAGGAGGATGTCGGAGAGATCAAGCTGGCGTGCATCGTTTGGGAATGTCAAGATCTCGGACCTTGATTTTGCAGATGATGCAGTCATCTTTGCGGAGACTTTAGATATCCTTTTGGGGCCCTCGAGGTGCTGAATGAGGAGTCGGAGCGCTGGATTACGGGTTTCTTGGGTCAAAACTAGATCCAGGCTTTCGGTGACATCTTGGATGCTGCTGTCCTGTCTGTGTCTGTTTGTGGTGAGGATGTTGAGGTCGTGAGAGATTCACTTACCTTGGCAGTGATATTCATGTCTTCTGCTGGCTGTGAGTCAGAGGATCAATAGACGTCTGGGTCGGGCCTGGGGAGTCATGGATTCACTGGATCATGGGGTGTGGCGCTGCCGGTACCTGTGCGGGAGGACAAAAGTCCGAGTCTTCAGGTCCTTGTACTTCCAGTCTTGCTCTATGGATGCGAGACTTGGACTCTGACCAAGATCTGAGACGGAGACTTAATTCCTTTGGTACCAGGTCTCTTCGGAGAATCCTTGGCTATCGCTGGTCGGATTTTGTGTCCAACGAGCGGTTGCTGAGAGAGACTCGGATGAGATTTGTTACCTGCATAGTCCCGTGAGCGTCAGTTGCGGCTGTATGGACATGTGGCTCGTTTTCCTGATGCTGATCCTGCTCACCAGATTCTCTCAGCGAGGGAGTCTCATGAGTGGAGGAGGCCAGTGGGCCGACCACGTGCCTCGTGGTTGCAGCAGGTTGACCATCATCTCAAGAGAGATGGGGATGGGCCTGGCATCTGCCTGGGGGATGGCCAGACGGAGGCCCTGGAGTACCGGCGGAAAGTGGACGCAGCGACGTGCTGTTCTGGCACATGCTCCCATACCTGACCTGACCTGACACACACAATTTCAATGGAACTTCACCACAACCTCGGTTTCGAGATGAAGCTTTGCACAACACTGGCAACGGCTCGGGACACTCGAAACAACCGACGACGCAGCTTCACGTGGAGTTTCCCTTTGTTCGTGAACAATCCAAGACGGCTCGTCTGACGTCACGAATCGGGGAGCACGTGCGGGATGACGTCACGAATGAGGGGATGACGTCACGAATCGGGATGAGACGTCACATCAGCGAATCGATCGGGGAGCACGTGCGGGATGACGTCCG